>MU399512.1:0-735689 GCA_022578845.1 Hypoxylon cercidicola
AAATATATTAACGGTATAAAAAGTTATATAATTATTTTTAATAATTATTTAAAATATATATTAATTTAAAATTTATATTAATAAAATATTTTTAATTATTTAAATTTTTTAAATTAAATTATATTTATTTAAAAACTTAAATAATTATAATATATTAAAAAAATTAATTAAATAAATTAATTTTTTTATTTAAATTAATTACGTATTATTAAATTTATATAAAAAATTATATTAAATTTATTAATATAAATTTTTTTTAATATTATATATTAAATAATTAAATTTTATATTATATATTTAATATTATTTTTATTTATAATATTATTATTAAATTATTATTTAATATTAATAATTTTTAAATATTTTAATATTATATTTAATTAATTAATTATATTTATTTTTAATTTTAATTTATTTTATATATAATTAAAAATAATATTATTTATATTTTATAAAATTATTATTAAAAGTTTATTTATATTTTAATATATTAATAAAAACTTTATATTAAAGCCGGTTTTAATATTAGTTAATTTATTAATTAAATTTTTTATATAATTTCGTAAATATTATTTATAATAAAATATAATTAAATTTATTTAAAAAATAATTTAATTTTAAATTAAATAAACTAAGTTATATTTTTTTATAATATTTAATTATAAAGTTATTTAAAAAAAAAATTAATAAAAAAAACTAAATTACGTAATATTTTTCGAAAATTATATTTAATTTTATACGTAATTTTTATTTAATATTTTTAATTTTAAAATTTATATTTTAATAAAATTTTAAATATAAAAATTAAAAATTATATTATTAAAAAAGTTTTTAAAATTTAAATTAATTAATATAAATTTTATATTAAAATAATAAATAAAAAAAATATTAAATTATAAATATATTTTATATTAAAAAAATTAAAAAATAATTATATAATATTTTTTAATAATTATATTTTTTAAATTTTATTAAATTAAAATATTTTATTTATAAATAATTTTATAATTATTTATTATATTAAATTAATATTTATATTAATTAATAATTTTTAATTATTTAAATTTAATAAATTAAATTATATAAAATTTAAATAATTATTAAATTAATATTATAATAAAATAAATAAATTATTTATTTTTTTAAAATAAAACTTTTAATAAATATATTAAAATATAAATAAATTTTTAATAATAATTTTATAAAATATAAATAATAATATTTATAATTAAAATAAATTTAATTAAAAATATATTATAAAAATAATATTATTAATAAAAAAATTTAAAATAAAAAAAAAATTAATATAAAAAAATTAATATATATATTATTATTATAATATAATATTTTAAAAATTAAAAAATTAAAATAAATTAAAATATTAAATATATTAATATTTTTAATATATTAAATATAATAAAAATTTATTAAATTATTTTAAATTAAAAAAATAAAAATTCGTAAAAATAATTAAATTAAATATTTAAATAATTAAAAAACTAAATAATTAAAAAAATATAAATAATTTTTAATTTTAATTTAAGCTCGCTAAGATAACGCGGCGGGGGCTTTTTTGTTCGCTTTTAAAAGCCTTTGTCCGAAAGAAAAAATTCGCACCATTCCTAATTGAAAACAAAACCTCCGACATAGTACCCCTCCTAATGTCGGGCATATGGTCTAAGCTCGCTAAGATAAAGCCTTAGGCGATTTAAGATCGATCAATCTGTGGGGTCTCCACACGCTAAACCTTAAATAGCAAATAGATCGATCGCACGTAAATAAGTAACGCGGAGTCATGACTTGTTTCATCTATGCCTTTTGAACTTTCGCTCATAAAGCACAACTTGTTTTTTCTTTTTTTCTTTTCCAAACTTGTTAACTGCCACCATAACTAAGCCATTTTAGATTTAATAAGACCGAGTGTTCTACTAGCAAGGATGGCGGAGTTGACGACGGAGCTTCATGTCGGTGGCTGTCTCTTGTCGGCCATTTTTCGAAACTCGGCCTCTGTGCCATCCAAAATCGGCCCGTTATTGAAAATGAAAATGACCGGAGGTGGTGGGGCTTTGCAACCCCGGACAGGGTTGAAGCTCGATCCTCCTTCACCTCCTTACCATCATGAGGGCCTTGAGGGATACTATAAGTCCCTCGACGAACTTCTATTCTCTCTCGATATTATAATCTTGTCTCCGCTTGTATAAGGTTGCCTGTTCAGATACACAGTCAGGCGCTCGTTCTACTTACAATCATGTCTCCTTTTGGGATTTTGCTAGCCCTGCTTTCTCAGCTCTTTTACCTTGTCCTCTCAGCAGATACGGAGGCCTGGAAATCTCGAAACATTTACTTTGCCCTCACGGATCGTGTGGCCCGCAGCAGCGATGACACCGGAGGCGATGCGTGCGGTGACCTCTCTAACTACTGTGGTGGTACATTTCAAGGCCTCCAGTCGAAGCTCGACTACATCGCGGGTATGGGTTTCGATGCGATCTGGATCACGCCCGTTGTGACAAGTATGTCAAATTGTTTGCGGCATTCTCCCTTTCCACATGAGCTGACTGCAAAATGAAATTAAGATAGCGACGGCGGATATCATGGCTATTGGGCCACGGACTTGTATAGCATTAATTCCAACTACGGTTCGGCTGATGACCTAAAGGCTTTGGTCAGCGCCGCTCATGAGAAGGTAATATACCCGCCAAGGAAAACTGTGACGGTTCTACATGTTATTTTCGAGCCCCGAAGCGCTAACTTTGCACTACAGGGTATATACATGATGGTCGACGTGGTTGCCAATCACGTAGGCCCCTCCGCCATCGCAGATCACCAACCCCAACCTCTGAACCAAGACAGTTCCTACCACGCACAATGCGAAATCAACTATTCTGATCAGAACAGTGTGGAGAACTGCTGGATTGCGAACCTCCCCGATCTTAACACGCAGAGCTCTGACATTCGGACTCTCTATCAAGAATGGGTCAGCTGGCTCGTGACTGAGTATAGCTTCGACGGCGTTCGCATTGATACGGTTAAGCATGTTGAGAAGGACTACTGGCCCGGCTTCTCGTCAGCTGCATCTGTCTACGCTGTTGGTGAAGTGTTCGATGGAAATCCCAGCTACGTTGCCGGTTATGCTAGTCTCATGTCTGGGTTGTTAAACTATCCCATGTATTACCCGATGAACAACTTCTACCAGCAGACAGGTTCGAGTCAGGCAATGGTCGACATGTATAACCAGATCAGCTCTCTGTTCCCCGACCCTACGGCGCTGGGCTCCTTCCTAGACAACCACGACAATGCGCGGTGGTTGAATACGAAGAATGATCTGTCACTTCTGAAGAACGCTCTCGCCTATGTCATCCTTGCTAGAGGCATCCCCATCGTCTATTATGGCACCGAACAAGCCTATTCCGGCGGTGCTGACCCGGCCAACCGCGAGGATCTCTGGCGGAGTGGTTTCAATACCAATTCCGAAATTTACCAAGCTATATCCCGACTCTCAGCTGCCAGGAGAGCGGCAGGGGGCCTGGCTGGTAACGACCAAACTCACCTGTACGTGGCGGATACCGCGTACGCCTGGAGTCGGGCTAGTGGCGACTTAGTTGTCCTCACGACTAACAGTGGACTTGGATCGACTGGGAACTACTGCTTTAACACGCAAGTTCCCAACGGAGCGTGGAATAACACGTTCGGTACCGGGTCCTTTACTTCCGACGGTGACGGAAATGTCTGCGTCAACGTTAGCAACGGGGAGCCGGTCGTGTTGCTTGCTGCTTGAAGTCATAGACCCGGTAACGTTGTCGGGGGGGAACTCCAGTGAAGAAAGGTTGTCAAGCTCATCATAGTGTAGTTATATGTAAACACATATGTTGGATACCTACTCAGGACATAAATATTAAAAAAAAAAGATATTGTCATAAATATATTATATTTCGCTATATTTACACGTGGCTATCGTGACAAAAGCACGTGTAGGTTAACGCTGACCTCTGTTACCTTCGGCCCCTACTGTGGCGGTATTTCGTGAATTGATGCTCGTTTTAGATGATATGTATTGGGGGCCATGCAGCTGAGCTGCTACGTAAGCAAACTGGCGACTGTGAGATATAAAGCGACCTGCTTACGCTTCCAGTCCGGTCCCGAACGGCGAATGGCTCCATTGTAATCTCCCTTACGTGTCTAATTATAGAACGATTTCTTCTATGTCACCCATCCAGCTCCTACACATGTATTAACGAATGATTATCGGCGCTCTAGTGTTCCACTTGCACGAATGTGGATATATTGCTGAACGTGTAAGCAATGAACCGAACCATTCAATATAGGCGCATCGGACTCGGACTCGCATGTCGCCGTGCGCTCCGTGTAGGTGGTCCGTTGGCAGCCCCCGAACACCGAGGCCAGTACGTACATGTCTTTAATATAAACATATAAACATAACATAAGAGGCCGTTCCGGAAGATTTCGCTTCTTCCACAACTGCCATATCACGGCTACCACTATCTCCCCGTACCCGGACTTCGCAAGAGTGTCATGTCAGACTGATCTACCTGAGTGGGTACTACGTTAATCAACCACGCATGCGCCTTTCCCAAAGATTGTACGACCGCTCCGCAAATCTTTTGTAAGGATTTCAGGGGAAGTCCGTTTGCACTGTTATATGTCCCGTCTTTCTGCATAACATCAGACTATTTCACCAATCCCCCTTGCCGCTTTTGCTCCTCGAATACATTGCAATCTCTCAACCATATCCGTCGCTATCTTCCGAAATGGGCTCCAGGATACTCTTCACACCTCGCCTGACCAGAGGTGTCACTTCTGTTGCAGTTGCGGGCGCTGGGGTTGGACTGTACTACATGTACACTGGTAGCGTCGTCCGCGCTGATTCCGGGGCACCAAAGCAGGCCTTCGGTTCCGGACCAGCATTCTTGTCGCTCCAACTCGAGAGCACCGAAGCAGTCAACCACAATACTAAGCGATTGCGATTCAGATTACCTGATACCAATACCGTCAGCGGGCTGTCCTTGACGTGTCAGTGATCTCGTAGATATGGCAACCGTTTCTCATCAGACCATGCTGACTTAAGAAAGCCGCGCTCCTGACTTTTTCCTGGCCAAAGGGTAGCATATTTCCCGTGTTACGCCCCTACACCCCAATCAACGCTCTTGGTACGTGGTTTTTAGTTGTTTCTTGTCACCCATAAAATCAACCTAACCTCGCACAGATGAGCCAGGCGCCCTGGAGTTCCTAGTCAAGCAGTATCCCGACGGCAAACAGAGTACGCACCTGCACTCCCTACAGCCCGGCGACTCGTTGCGCTTTGTTACGCGCCTAGCGGGATATAAATGGGAGCCAAACAAGCACTCGGAGATCATGCTTATCGCTGGGGGAGCTGGCATCACTCCCGCCTACCAACTCCTTCGGGGCATTTTGCAAAATCCTGACGACCATACCAAGGTAACGCTCGTATTTGGAGTGAATACCGACGCCGACTTGCTCTTGAGGAAAGAGCTTGACGGATACGAGTCTCAATTCCCTGGCCGCTTCAAGGTTGTGTACACGGTTAGCCGACCCGTGGAGGGCTCGCCATTTCGAAAAGGTTACGTCTCTAAGGATTTGTTGAAGGAGATGGCGCTCCTACCAAATGACGGCAAGGTGTTTGTCTGCGGGCCACCACCGATGGAGGCGTCCCTCGTAGGGGATCGGAAAAAGTCGGGGATATTAGAGGAACTTGGTTATCGGAAGGATCAGATTCACAAGTTTTAGGTGGCCTAGAGATATACCGATGATGTAGAATAAGGTTAGCGACTTGCCTTCCCTTAATATGCAGACTTATATACCAGTGGGTCAACTGGTTCATTCGGATTACCACAGGAATGTCTTGTCCAAAACTATGCTAGCTGTTGGGAATCGGGCCCTACCGATGAGGCGTCAAGCGTATTGATCCAGTTAGGAGCTAAGACAAGAGACAAGAGCGTAAAGAGCCCCTTACACATATACATAGAGTCATTAGTAAGTACTTACCCAAGTTAAGAGCACCTCACGCAACAACGCCATTGTTTCTGCATCGCATGGGTTGCATCGTGACACCTAGCTATTTGACTTGGGGGGCAATAGGCTTTTGTGTCCTCAAACAGGACGGGTAGATCGGAAGCGCCCAAGCACATTATTGTATTGGAGTATTTAGCCAGAGTTTAACGATCGGCGTGGCCAAGATGTCGTTGCGGCGGGAGTTGCCGATCATTCGGCAGATAATAATAAAAGCCCGACGGCTATATTACTTCTGAGCCTCAAATAAAGCGGTCGACAGTAACACGTAGGGGGGGAAACGGCTAGCGTGCCGATTTTGGCCATGGAAGGAGGCCGCAGAGTGCTTTCGGGGGTCGGGGTCCTTTAGGGGTATATCAACCAAGATTTGGCATGTGAGGCCAGTGCACTGCACCAACGCCTCTGCCTAGTTGATTATATGAACATGATAATAGAGCGTTCCCATAACTGCTACTTGGCCTCACTTGGCTCGATTCCGCCCCCCTTAGAACGCTACGTCGATCGAGCGAGCTCAATATGCGACTTCCCATCTACCTCTGGCCGAGCCACCGAACCTGGGGATATCAGCAGATCGTCCGGCTTCGTCGAGCTAAGATCGGCTCTGGCACCTGTACTTATAATCGAAGGGCGGTACTGGGAAACATACTTGACATGTCATGTCATTCTGTTCGCTCTCTTTATGTGATGCTGGCCAAAGATGTGTACTCGATTTGGTTCATCTATTGGATTCGTCTACGCCCTGGGCCTTCTCCTGACTCCACAAGCTACATGCCATAGTCACAGTCACAGTCACACCACAGCTCGTATCGGCCAATGTCCCTTACATATCCCAGCGGAACTACAGTCCCAGACATCTTTAGGATGTCCGCACCTAGTTGACGGGGACATTGCTCACCAGCCTATAGATTGGTCGCCCTGGACTCACGCACCCGAGTGTGTGCATGCTCGGAAATCGCCGGGTACCAAGTACTGTGTCTTCACCAATTCACGGCATGGGAATGGAGGCGTCAGCATTGTTACAACGCCCGAAATCGCCGCGGACAGCATTGAAATACTGAACGATTCGGGCGACAGTCACATGAAATCCGTTGCTAACAACAGCGCCGGAGCCGCGTTTGAGGTGGTCGACATTCCCGGAAAAGGGAAAGGGGTAGTTGCGACACGACGTATCAAGCGCGCGGAAGCAATCCTGGCGGACTGGGCCTCACTGGTCGTACATCTAGATTTTCCGACGTCGGTGAAACGAGCGCAGGGCTACCATCACCTCCATAGAGCTGTCGACCAGCTGTCGGATCCGGACCGCGTGCTCGAGCTGGCACACAGCAGTACCTTCTCCAATGACATCGTGGAAGATGTGCTTAGGACAAATGCTTTTTCATATCCACTGGGTGGCGAATCTCACATGGCCCTCTACCCCGAAGTCTCAGTGAGCTGAGCCTCATAACCTACCGACCATATTACCCAAAGACTGATGTATAATGGCAGAGAGTCAACCATGCGTGCCGTCCAAAGTAAGTGCCGATTGTGACAGTGACAGCAGCGCGAGGAAAGCTCGAAGGGGACTAAAGCCGTCGCTAGTGCTTTTATCAGATTCACGCCAGCCAGCTTGGCCGTCAGCGTCGTTGTCTCGAGAGATATCGAGCCCGGGGAAGAGATAACCATTACTTGTATGAACGCTCCTCGCCGTGAGAAGCCGTGGCACATGCGCTAATGGTTCCGGTAATTTTCTTACCTTAGATGTTCCCTTAGGCAAGACGCGCGAGGAGAGACAAGAAGCCCTACTCAAGTGGGGGTTCAGCTGCACATGCGACCTGTGTACAGCGTCGAAAGCCGAAGTTGCGGCGTCCGATTATCGTAGGACAAAGATCCAAAAGATGCGACAAGAAGTTATGAAAGCAGTCGAGGCGTGGGATGGAACCAAAGCAGTCAAGCTTACACTCGAAGTACTGGAACTTATGCGGGACGAAGATCTCGCGCCACTCTATGCTAGCCAGTACGAGATTATTGCGCGGTTATATTGGAAAGCAAAGGACAGGAAGACGGGGACCAAATATGCACAAATGTCAATAGACACGCTAGTGGATCAAGGATACCTCGAGAGCAGCCCCCAAACGCTGCCGAGAATGTTGGAGAGTTTTGATGGGTAGGGGGAGGGATGAGAAGTATTAGATTTTATTTTAGGTATGGTTAATAGGATATTTCTTTATAGACAGAGTCGAAACTAGACCATTTATGCAACTATAAAGGCTCGTTCCCCTCGTTCCCCTCATCCCTCATCCTACTCCAAGTCACATCTACATCTACCGGATGATTGTAACCTCAACCACCTTCCCGAAAGACCGGAGTAAGGTAAACCATGTGTCTTAGATACCTCAATGCCTAGATGGTCTTCTTTTGTACTGATATCTGATATTGGAAGCCTTCACGTCTTGCTTTACGTCTTCCTTCAGACGTTGCTAACGGATAGTGAACCTCCACAAGAGCATTTGAGAGATGATGGGTGACACGCCGGCGCTCTTCTCGACTTCACTCATCTCGCCGGAAGTCGTCGGCTCCTTTCCCGATGGCTTCACTATCCGTTCCCTAGAGAGGACAGATTATAACAAAGGCTTCTTGGAGTGCATGGAAGTTCTCACATGGATCGGAGACACCAGCGAGGCTGAATTCATCGAGAGGTACGACGAGATGGTAGAAGCGAAGGGCACATACTACTTCGCTGTGATCGAGAACAAGGGCCGCATCGTCGGAACGGGCGCCCTAGTGGTTGAGAAGAAATTGTGCGTCCTCCGATTCTGATGAGACCCGATGGTTCGAAATTCTCACCCAACCTAGCATACATCAACGTGGCAAATGCGGCCACATTGAAGAAATCTCGATAGCCAAGGAGCATCAAGGCAAAGGGCTTGGCCTGAAGATGATCCAGGCTTTGGATTCTCTGGCCGTCAACTTGGGCTGCTACAAGAATATACTCAACTGTGGCCAGCGTAATGAGCCGTTTTATGCCAAATGTGGATATCATAACTCGGGCATAGAAATGTCACACTACTTCGAGGCGCAGCGTGATGACTACCATCGAGGATGAGGAAAAGGTGGAGGATATCCCATGGACAAGGAAACAGATCCTCCTATGTGTATTCTGAGGATGGTCTCGTTGGTGGTACCGGAAGGAAGAAAGAATAGATGAAAGAAAGGGGAAGGATTAGGGGGCTGAGGAGAGGGACGCGAAGATTGCTGCTCCCTGCAATTCGAGAGGGCAAACACAAGACACCCAATCCGTCTTGCTAGCTTTAAATTGCCTTGCCAGCAAGCTGGCTCACAACCTGGGTGTTACCTTGGTAGTCTAACATCAGTCTACCATGGTCTAACATAGTCGTAACGCTCCACGCCATTGCTGTGTTGCAACAGGCGTACACGGTAATGATACCAGTACTCAAGTTAAACTCCCGCTACAGCCCTACGGACTGTCATACCTTGCACCTGCATTAAAAGGTACCTATCTCCGTAAACGCCATGTTTTAAGTAAGTACAGTTGCCCTTTTGCCCTCCTTGTAAGAATGAAGTTGGCGCAAGAGCTAGGACTAGAGCTAGAACTAGAGCTGAATTCAGGTTGCCCGGAGGCCAGCGTTTCTTGTCCACCGAAGTCCGGGAGAAACCCCAGAAAATCGGTCCCACATATGCGTTGGCTAGCTATCTACTGTCGACAGCCTATAGGCACCTATCAGTAACGGAACATGATTTTAGGGTGATTGCTACAGTGAAAGATTTGGTAGTGGTTACCGAATCCAAGTTTCACTATTCGCCTACGTAGAGCATGAACAGGCGCAAACAAGCCACATCTGGTTCCTTCGAGCTGGGCGGCAGTGGCCTGAGGAGATTGGTTGATCATCGCTACGATCTTTGCGGGGTGTGAGGTGTCATCACCGGACTACCATGCATGTTACACGTTCCTGCATGTTGCGCTTTATCCCTGAGCAGGTAGCGAATGAGGAACAATCCTCTCAGCCTCCGACGTGATAGGTTGTCGGACAACAACAGGGCACACGAAGCAGGTCAGAATATAACATTATACTATGATTTGATAATCTGAAGCGACCGCCAGTAATCATACAAGTCTATAAGCCCCGAGGCCATACAATCTTTTTGCTTCAGTTCACTGCCGATAATGAATCTAGGACGTCCTGCCCTTCACAAGCCATGCCCTTCATGGTCCTATCCGCCTTGAAACCCGAAACGCCTGTCTTAAACCGCCTAGGTATGCGCCGAAGCACCGAACTGGCGGTCATATTCATCATGATGATTATTTCTTGGGCTCATCCTTCTTGCTCCCATTGGACCCGTAGGTAGGGTGCGGCGCATTCGGTTCAAACCCGGATGAGCCGTAGTTATGGACCGAGACGGGACCCCGAGTAGAGGTTTCAACCGTGTAGTTGTCTTTGACCAAGTTAGTTATCAGTATATCGGCACTGGGATTTTGAAGGCATAGCATACCACTCTTGGGATGTCGGTACGTGCTAGAACTACTATGGCCATAAGAGTCGGAGTTGGATAGGCTGGAATAGCTGCCTTGAGACGACATGGTGCCGTGAGAGCTTGTGGACGTTGAACGGTAAGGGCGTTCGTCTACGATGATGGCGTGGGAGGGTTTGTAGGACCTGCTGGATGATCCCATTTTCCCGAAAACAGTTGCTAGTGTAGAGTGTTGGACGGGTATTTTGATAAAGACGTGCGTGTTATAAGACTTGTCTGATGGTTGAAGAACATGGGAAAGCAGACAGGGAAACCTACAAGAGGATACGAACAGCCCCCCCTATATATACGGGGAGTTGGGAAAACGCTATACCTTTTGGAATTCATGGTGGAAGCCTGTGTAATAGTGAAATGACAAACATCCATGGTAGGAAATGGTGGCATATGGCAGTTGCAACGCCGAGCAGAGCAGTGCCCAAGGCTAACTGGATGGGGCGGTGGACGGTAGCGACGGGCATCGGGAGTCAATAGATGCGTACACAGACACCGAGACTGAACGGTGAGTCAGTCACTAGCTATGACATCAAGGCAGAGAAAGGGAGAGGAGGGTGGTTTTGAGGCAGCAACTGGATGCAAAGAAGGGTATAGCAAGAGAAGAAGTTCAGATGACCGTATGCAAAGTGGAGACGGGGCCGGGGCCGAGATGTGCCTAGGTGAGTGCCTTAGGTCTAAGTGGAAAAATGCCTAAAAAGTACGTGAAGTATTGCTGGTTGAGGCTGTGTTATCTGCCTACGAGTGAGTAGCATCGGTATACGACGGACGGATGTGAAGACTCAAGAGATTAGTCATACGGGGACGATCTCAATACGTACAATCCTACCTTAGGGACAGCATGCCCATACAAAACGAGTCCTACCAGTCTAGATACAGTGCGTGTAATATCCAGACCGGAGTCCTTGCAGGCTTGTCTTGTTTGTGTGTGGCTCATACAAATGTACAAATGTTTGGGGGGGGGGGGGGTCTAAGATGAAGTGGACAAAAGGCTACCTAGGCATTCAGAGCTAACTTCAGCCATTGCTGTAACAGAAGAATCGAAGTGGCAATAGTTGGGGGCGTGTTCGAGCGGCTGTGCTGACATGGTTGACTTGCGCTGTTTGCCTGTCTGTAAGTGAGGGCCGAAGAGGGAGGCCGGCTAGCCGAAAGGTCTTGACCGCTACCCAGGCGCCAGGTACGCTGGTAAGATTCCGCTTGCTTGTTCTCCTGCCTAGCTTATGCCTCATAGGCCTCATAGGCCTCATGATAGAGTCCTAGATCTATCACGTCCTACCGCAAATACGACATTGACATTGACATGGCAGAACGAAATATTTGTTTGAATAGCGTAGATATATTTACACTTTACCATTGTGGAACGCGGGTGTGGTACCTTTGTGGTAAACCGGTAGTTACCAGTATGACGCATATTTTCGTTTAAAATTCCAATACTACCTCGGTGGTATAATGGCATTGTAATTTGTTTCAACGTCGCCCTCTTGTCCGCCATGAGGACGAACATAATAAGATTGACAAATTGGCGTAGTAAAAAGTTGCTTATGGCGACAAACGCATTCACCAAAATAACTCGTTTGATTCTGCTTTTGGTTATTTGTCTACCAGGTAGCCCTGGATGGTCGGAAAACAACGGCTATCTCAAACCTAGTCTTATCACCTTTACTATCTATGAACTAGGCATATATGAGATATTATGCGTTTAGAGGGTCGCCAGCTCTGTCCCGCCCTGTCCGCGGTGGATTATGGATTGACCGAAAATGGATGCCGTGGGTGATTGTGGCACACATTGGACATTGGCCAATATCCATCTCCTGTTCTGTCGTCTTCTTACGAATCTCAACAAAAGGAAGATCGGGGTCACTTCAGAATCAGATCAGACGTCGAGTTATCGAGAACCTAGAACCTCGAACCTCGAGAAATATCAACACTAGTCCTACAACATGCAACGCATCCTTCTTTCCCTGTCCCTCGTGGCCTCCATGGCCCTCGGCGCTTTGGCCGCGAGTCCTTCCGATCTCCTCAAGATCGATGTCACTCTCCCCGTCGAATGCGACCGAAAGACGCAAAAGGGAGATACCATCCAAGTTCACTACAGGGGAACACTCGCTGCCAATGGCAACAAATTCGATGCCAGCTACGACCGGGGCACTCCCTTTAGCTTTAGGTTGGGCGGCGGCCAAGTCATCAAGGGGTCCGTCGTCGAATCACCCCAAGCACAATCCGTCCGCGATATCCTAACATGTGTACAGGTGGGATGAGGGGCTTTTGGATATGTGCATTGGAGAAAAGAGGCAAGTCATCTCCCACCCTTCTGGTGCTTGTCGCGACATGGGCGTTTGCATTTACACCGATTCGCCAATGGAAGCTAACAAACTCCCAGGACTTTGACAGTGCCTCCCGAGCTCGGATATGGAAACCGAGGCATGGGCCCAATTCCAGCAGGATCTACTCTCGGTACGTACCCAGCGGGAAGGTTGTGGAACGTGTGGGACATAGCACAACATCTAACATTTTATGACCACCAGTGTTCGAGACGGAACTTATGGGTATCAAAGGCGTCCCGAATCCTGAGTCTATTATCACCAAGGCCAGCAGCACCGCGAGTTCGGCTGCCAGTGAAGCCTCCGAGGAGGTTTCCACAAAGGTGGCGGAAAAGATTGCGAGCAAGGTCGAGGAAGCGGCGGAGATTGTAGGAACCATGCTCGCGGATACCGACGATACCCAGGAGCATAACGAGCTATAAGTTGTGAGCCATCGGCGATGCCCGAGTTTGTCGGTGTATATACTATAGACGTGTGGATGTGTTCTGCGAAGCGTTTGTGAGGAGAGCTGGCAAAAGCGACCGCTACTTCTCGCCCAATAACAAGGTCTTTGGTCCGGGGTTCACCCTAGCCCACATTTCTGCATCATCACTCATGGAATGTCAATGTCTTTCGTAAAGGCGGTTTGTCTCCGCGGGTGCAACGAAGGTAATCTTGCAAACCCTGCCGCAACAACCGAATAGTAAGAGGGAGCCAATTGAAACGGGAGTATCATGGTCTATTCAGATGCCAAGTAGAAGTCCTTTTCGTGAATGGAGTCTCGCACCCGACGGGGTATAAGATCCTGTACAACGAAAGTTGGTATTATGTAGTTACCTGTATTCGTTGGACGGAAAGTGGGTAAATATTCGCTATATCCACTATGCGTTGAGTACCTCGAAGCTAAGCTACATATAGGTAAGGTGCCTATGTAGGTATCTATCCATCTATCCAAAAGTAATAATTTTACTTTAGCCCGCCTCGGGATGAAATACTACGTTAGGTAAGTCAATGGTTGGAGTAGTAACTTATAACCTGGACTATTCTGCTATTCTGCATCCCGAAACAACAAAAAGGCTCAAGAGATAAGGGAGAGGGAGAGGGATCTATCGAGGCAGCGGACCCTATTACGATTTCCGTCTGGACATTGATACATTGATATAGACCCCATGACCCCATGTCTTTCATGTATTAAACAAGACTGTTAGATCCCGCTTCGCTCTCTCGCCAAGAAACCTCTAGTACCCAGCACCCAGCACCCAGCTCCCAGCTCCTCTGTTTCTTTTCCTGAGCAGACCGTGTCGGCAATGCGCAACCTCCGATCCATTTTACCTCCGGTGAATTTCATCACTATACATTATACCTACTTCATCATTGTCCCCTTGGTCGCCTCGCTCGTATTTTGGGGCTCGTCGAACCCCAAGTACAGTATCAGTTATGTCGACAGCTTATTTCTCGTCATCTCTGCCATGACAGAGGCTGGTCTGAACACTGTGAACCTAAGTCAGATGACTACTTGGCAGCAGGTGCTGCTCTGGTTTCTGATCATCATTGGGAGTTCTGTCTGGGTCTCTATATGGACAGTCCTGGTTCGCAAGCATGCGTTCGAAGCACGCTTCGAAGAGATCGTGCGCAAGGAACATAAGCGTCGTCTCGAAAGGCGGAATACGAGCCTAAATATCCTTCCTATCACTCATAGGCTTAGGAGTCTTGGCAGAAGCAGGACGGTACCAGATAGCGCCGACGCTGTTTTCCCTAGGGACAGACGACCGCCTACCAGTTCGACTCTAGGTAGAGATGCGCGTGATAACAAGCCGCCCGTGATATCTCGGCCAAGTGACGGAAGGCTGCTCTCTACCGTCATCCCTCCGCAACAAGAGGCTAGTTCACTTGCCAGTGAAATATCTGGAACTCCACAGCAGCGAAGCCTGTCTTCTGCCTCTCCGACCACAAGGAGAGACATCCGGGGCTCGACTGGAAATGCTGAACACGTCGCCTTCGTCGACGATATCCGCGCCGAGGCTAGGTCGACATCCATTGCTCTTAGTAGCATCCCTGCGCACAGACATATGTCGAGTATTGAGACAACTGCGTCTCAAGGAGATCGTCGCGGGAGCCATAACAACCATCTAGGGGAGCATAAAGTTGGTCGAAATGGCCAGTTTCATGGACTGACGAGCGATGAACGCGAGGAGCTCGGCGGTACCGAATATCGAGCTCTCAAACTCCTTTCTATCGTCGTTCCCCTATATTGGTTTCTCTGGCAATTCATTGGATGCATCTCGCTCGGCGCGTGGCTCGCCAATAATCAGCCGCAACCTGCCATGGATAATGCCATTTCCCCTTGGTGGAATGGCATATTCAATGGCGTGTCCGCCTTCAATAATAGCGGGATGAGTGTTTTGGATTTAAACATGATCCCCTACGGAAGCTCCGATTTCGTACTCATCGTCATGGGGGCGATGATTCTCGCTGGAAACACTGCTTATCCCATATTTCTGCGGTTGATTTTATGGTGTAGTTGTAAGTTCTATCTCAAATGGCTCCCGTGTTCCTCTTCCGTTCTCCGCATCATCCTACAATTGGATGCCACACATGCTCTCCTTCCCCATTTAGCAACCTAGGGCTCTTCTGTGAAAAGAGAGAATTTGCTGACGGGAAGGACTAGTAAAATTTATTAAATTGGCGACCTATCCGCAGGATTTAGTAGATTGGAAGGACACACTTGAATACATCCTCAAATATCCCAGGCGTGTTTATACCAATCTATTCCCGTCGCGACAAACCTACTGGCTAGTCTTTATGCTATTTATACTCAATGGTACCGATTGGGTGGCGTTTGAAGTACTCAACTTTGGTAATTCTGCTCTCGACCAAATTCCTCTTGGATCTCGGATCATCGACGGGCTCTTCCAAGCTCTTGGTAAGGCTGAGCCTAGCTCCCATGATACCCACCAATGCTGATACTTCTGTAGCCGTACGCTCGGGAGGGTTTTACGTGGTATCCATACCGACACTATTCATCGGCTTGCAAGTGCTCTATGTCATAATGATGTACGTCTGCTCTGTTCTCTCCTCGTTCCTCTTCTATTTGGAGTTCCCTAGTACCTGCGATCCACGACCCCTGGACGGCCCTTAAGAGGTTATCTGGTAGCTACCTATCCATCAGCCGTGATTCTGACCTTTACAGGTATATCTCGGTGTATCCAGTTGTGATAACAATGCGGCACTCAAATGTCTACGAGGAACGATCGTTGGGGATCTACGGCGAGGATCCCACCTACAGCAACGTCCTTACTCGTCCTGTCTCGCACGGCCAATCCGGTAACCAAGTCCAGTCCCTGAGTCGAATGATTCGTGCTGCGTTTGCAGAGTGGTACGGTGTTGGTGTTGCGCCAGAACAGCGAGAAGAGAGCCGGATTAGCTTCATCAGCCATCAAATCCGTGGGCAACTCTCACATGATCTGTGGTGGCTCGTCTTGGCCGTCCTGCTCATTATGATCATCGAGACGAAGCACTTCATTGAGGATCCAGTCACGTTCTCGGTCTTCAACACGGTCTTCGAAGTGGTCTCCGCCTATGGGTGCGTCGGCATCAGCATTGGACTTCCGACAGTAAATTACAGCTTCAGTGGAGGGCTCTACCCGGGCAGTAAGTTGGTACTGTGTGCTGTCATGATAAGGGGTCGACACCGCGGGTTGCCGGTAGCTCTCGACCGTGCTGTTAGACTCCCTAGTGATGATATGCACAGAGTCGAAGAAGAGGATCATCATATTCGCAGGTCAATGTCGGTAAGGCGGCCAAGTTTGGATGACATAGGAATTGTATGATTCGATATCTATCGCCTTATACGAGGGGGGAAACCTTCAGGAACCTCGACAACTGAGACAATCACTTCGGAGATATATCGACACAGCGATAAACGTTGGAGGAAAGAAATAGACTAATGGGAATGGCATCGATCTGGAGTAGGCCGGTCAGTTTCAAGTATATGTTCTTTTTACATGGAAAATTGATAAATTTATTAGGTTCTTGCAGAGCAAAATACTTGCTTTCTTGCAAGCAGTCTTGGTGATCAAGGGCTATAAAGCAGTTGAGCGCTTACGCGCAACAAGACTCGACCAATCTATCACCCCTACATCAACCAAAGAACAGCTTCTTCTGTTTCGGGTCGGCAGCAGTGGATGCCCGGCCTCGTTTCTTCTCACTGCCACTCTTTAATCTCTTGGGAGCTGGCATGTCGAGTGCAGAAGTTGAGGTCGCACTGCGTACATTGTCCCGCTGGACTGCATCACGGATAGTCTGTCTAGAGAGACATAGATCAATGTGATCATTGAAAAGACGCTCATCCGTTGCCTGCGGTCTGCTACAAATCGGACAATCCCACCATTCCTCGGGCTCCTGAGTTGGCGCTCCTCTCTTGGGATTAGGAACGATCTCTTTGCCATGACGGCGGTATGGGTCATCCGCTGATGCTTGATGCCCTTCCATGCCAGTGCCGTCGGGGTCAAGCTGATCATCGCTACCGTGGCGCGCATGGTCCAATAGTCCCTGCGAGATGGTGTCTTCTTCCATAGCTCCACTGGCCTCTCGCTTATTTATTCCGTCCGATCCATCAACTACAGCCCCTGTCCTAGAAGGTCTCAACCCAAAAAAAGCACGAGCATCAGGCTTTTTGGTGCTAACAAGGTGTGTACATCGGAGACCCATTAAGCGTAGCTTCATGCCTGGTATCTCTTGCTCTAATTTCGCTAAGATGGGCAATGCGTAGTTGTACAAATCGTCTGCGGCGCAAATCGCTTTCGGTGTTACGACCTGCCGGGTGAAGACTTCGTAGGTATGCAATTTCACCTTTAAAACAAGGGTTCGGCCCTTGCATTCGGCCCTTCGCATGTCTTTTTCTAATTCTTCGGCTGTCCATCTCAGCTTTGCCCTAAGTTGCGATGGACAGCCGTTGTCTCGGAACGTGCTCTCAGTCCCGACACTTTTTCGCTCATATTCTTCCGCGGGTTGGATTTCTGTTCTACCTAGACCCAGATGGCATACGATAAGAAATTCATAGGTTTTATCGCCGAAAAGTTGCCGCCTGTTATAAGTCAACATCCCACGCACAGAAATGGAGATTCACTTGGCAGCTCTGCCATATTGTTGAAGAAGAAGAAGAAGAGGGAGGGGTGTGCAAAATTAGAGCGTTATAACATACAGAAACTGGCGATGGGGATAGATATCACCGCACGTCTTGATATCTATCTCTTGTAGCTCGCGTTCTAAGACGCGCCCAATTCCATTCACCTTTCTCGTCGGTAGGTCTCGCATAAAAGTCATGATAGCGTTGCGGTCATTAGGTAGAAGGTACTGGCCGTTCGGCTTGTTCATGTTGGAACATATCTTGGCGAGTTTTGAATTTGCCGCAATGCCAGCGGATACGGTGATTTTGGTCGCCTCGTGGATCTCATCTCGCATCTGCTGCACGACGTCTTCGGGTGTCATGTCGTGCTCGACACAGTATTCGGTGATATTCAGATAAGCCTCGTCGATGCTGGCACTCTCGAATCTCGGATCGTATTGCGCCAACACCCGCCGGACCTCTTCGGCCTTGGATGTGTACTTCTCGAAGTTGAGAGGCAGGAGGAGTAGATTAGGGCATAGTTTCTTGGCAACAAAAGAGGCCATTCCACTTCTAACACCGTATGTTCGAGCGATATAGTTGCAGGTCGTTAATACACCTCCACCGACAGCAAACGGAATCTCCATTAGCTCAGGCCGGTCCAGTTGCTCTACGGAGGCATAGAAGGCATCGCAGTCAACGTGGACAATATGCTGGGTCAGATCGCGAGTGAGCTCGAGCTGGGCGACAAGTTGATCGGCAGCTTTGAGTTCGTGAGTGAGATCGAGCTGCTCCAGTCGACGCTTCTTCGTCTTTATTTTTTCAATTTTTTCCGTTAGTACTTTGTCCTTTATTTCCTCACGATTGAAATATTTGGACCCCTTGGATGCGTTATATATTATTTCAGAGACCTAAGCCAAGGATGTATTAGAGCAATACGGGGATGAAGTTCATCACTTTATGATACCTTAGATTGGTCAACAGATTCTTGACCAGCCTTAGTCAATGAAGGCCCGAGAAGGTGGTACTTGAGAGTATCGTGTTGGTCATCTCGTTTGGGCACATCTACTATATCCGCCACGTCTGTCTTTAGGGTGTTTGAATTGTTCTCCGGTGCAGCAGCCATCTCGGTCATGATATAGGTTGAAGAATACTAGGAGGTCGAGGTGTATGATACATTCCTCTCATATTCGTGCCGTTCGAGTCATCGCGTCACGCTTTGTCGCCAAGCCGCAGTTATTTTAGGATTTAATGAGCGTTTGTCGCGAGACCACGTGACACGGTGCGCATGAAGGGCGGGGTCAGGGATGAGGTATGCACATGTGTATAAAGTATGCATTACATTACATTACATTACATAAGCAAATAACTTGGGTCAATTTCTCCTGTCCCTCCTCCTATTTTCACCTGCATCCTACTACATCTTACTACATCCTACTACCTCCTACTACCTCCAGCCTACATCCATCCAATCGCTCAACTTTCCCTATACCATCGTCTACCCCCTAACATGTCCTAGTAATATACTGTGAATGGATCCTCCGTCACCTTACCCAAGCTCCTATCCCCTCCAACGTCACCGTTTTGATCTCTCACCCCGTCTTCCATCTCAGCCCCTTCTAAGATCCTGCCTACCGAATCCTCCAGCAAGATTCCGATGAGTCCTTTGTTCTCCCGGTCGTCTCTTATCATGTTGGCAATCATTTCGGTCTCCTTCCTGTCTAACGCCTCCCGCTGTCGTTGAATCTCCTCGAGACCGACCTTGACCGAGTTTTCTAGCACATTCTTGTTCAACTCCATGGCCTTGATCTTACTATCTAGCTCGTAGCACATCTCCTCCAGCTGGCCCGCCCGTTTTTGGTCGTTGAGCGCGAACGTAAGTGCCACTGCTGACTTGACGAGATCCTGGATACCGCGGGCCGTGGTGGGAAGCCTATGAACCGCACTGTGTCGAAGTTTATTCGTCGCGAAGAGTATATCGGTCAGTGGTGTTACTGCAAGATGGAATGCCTCTTGAGGCATCTTGTCGGCTATTTTAGCTAGCAGCCGCGTCCATTTCGTCAACTCGACTGAGCTAGCGCAGTCCAACCCCTGTTCCTCGAGGACCGCGGGCGCCCACTTTTGGACGAATTCAAAGCAGCTTTCCTCTAGCATCCGTTGGGCCTCGTTGAGTATGACATGTTGTGCCTTATACGGGATATAGGTGGGATATAGCGAGGGTAGGACTACTCTCTGGCGCGGCGCCGCTTGTTCAACATCTGGAAATCCGTCTTAGTATTGCGTACTATCTCACCCCTTTTTGAGGGTAATCTTACCAATTTCCACCTTGACATTCTCTCCAAACTGGCGGACATCTCCAAACCCCTCGTCGCTCTCGGCATCGGCGTGTTCCGCACTAACAATTTCTTCGAGTGCTTCGGCCGTCGATTTCGCGGCATCGATCTCCGAGGCTTCGCGCTGGGCCTCTTGTCTGGGCGACGAAAGGAATAGCTCGGGAAACTCGACCTTAGCTTTGAGCTCTGACTCGAATACGCGGCGTTCCAAAAGGTCGCGGAGTATTTCCACTACCTTCTCAATGCCTAGGTCACGGTTCAATGACCCTAGTGCGGACGGTCGCTTCTCAATCTCTTCTCGCACTTTTTTCGGTCGCCGTAGCTGGGCTTTGTCGCCGACGAATATGGCTCGGCAAGCGAGGTAGACACGCCGCCTATCCGCTATTTGGTGCGCCATATTCTCCCCCGAGTACAGGAATTTCGAGTATCCCCTCCAGGTTTGAGCTGTTTCGATGCTTTTTTGAAATGCATCTGAGGTGAGTCAGGTAGTTGTGCAGCGTAGAGAACCATTCGGTATCTCCGGTTATTCATCCTAGGCTTTGCCCGAGTTTCCCGAGGCTTCCCAGTCTCAGTTGGGGTGTTTATATCCAGTCGCATTATATAACATCGCTAGCGAGGGACAACTCAGCAAGGCAGCTTCCAATGGCCTCTGAACTCATATCAGTCCGCATTCGTATCTGGGTCTACGCTGCTGTCGGAGGGGACACGTAGAATCGCATTGCGCACTCACGTCTGCTGCCAGCCTATAAGGCATGAGTACCTGGTATTCAAAGGACGCGCCACCCCCGCCATTCGATACACGTATAGCCGCACTCTTCATACGGGCATCGATGTCATTTAACAAGAAAAAAGCATGTCTGCTCTCAAGTATTTGCTCTTCATATCCCGATTTTCTAGTTTCGGCCAACACAGTCAAGTCAAGTCTACCTGTATGGTCGGGTGCGTGTTTAAAGGTAGGTACATGCTGAGCGGTGGCCTAAGCGAAACGAGGAGCGAGCATTAAACAGCGACCAGTCCAAGTCTCCATGTTTTGAATAGATTACTAGTATATTGAAGTCTTTAGATACTGCGGATGCTATTGGAATACTCAGACGTATTCATCTAGTCTGAAGTCTAGGAACTCAGACCGTCCCGTCCTTTTGTTAAGTCACACCTTTCGCCCAGCTGCTCTGTTCCAGCGGCGGGACGTCGCAGGGCTTGTATCCAAGACTGCAACGCTGAGGTCGGGCAAGCTAAACTGGAAGCTGCCGTTCTTGTCGGATCGTATTGTCGTCTTGCTAGTCTTTACCACGTTCACGCCGGTGTAAGGGTCATTATTGCCATACGGGTCCTCGGGTCCCGTAAGAATAGTCAGCTCCCCCGATGTACCGGGTGCGATGCCCTCAAATTTTAGCTTGACAGGGACGTCGGCGCCATCTGTTGAGTTGTAGACAGCTGCTTTAAAGATGTGTCCACCAGTTTGATTATTCCTGCCGGCCACATAATACAGCGGATCGAACTCGGAGGTGGCCGGTAGTGTTTCCGTCATGGTATGCGCAGCCATGAGCTGGTTATCGGTATTAGCACGTCTCCAAACGACACTTCTAAGCAGTATCTTCGAGACGGGCTGGTCAACTCACCTCCCACATATACCACGAGGTTGACTTCGTAACCGTATCGGCAGTGAATTGTATCATGGTGATTGCCCATTGCCAGCGATTCACTGCAGCATCTAGGGTTAGTGATTATGTACTGATAACTCGAGTTAAGCATAACGATAAGCCTCATTGCACGACTCTCAAACGAAGCCACACGGTGAATTCTCTCCCAGTGAAAAGAAGGGGGATAAAAGATCAACCGGGTTTTGCACATACTATTTCGAATGATGGGTGCCTATTGCTTATTAGTCAACCCTGTGAGCACTTTCGGTGAGAGACTTTGGAGATGGAATGGAAGTCCGAACTTACATATGCTGCCCCGATGATTCTGTCCTGGTTGCGCTCGTAGCCGATGAGCGAAACCGCCTCCCCAACAGTGCCTCCCCACCTATGGTAAGCTTCAAGTCAGCACCAGCTCAAAGGCCCGTTCGTGTATCTCACGCCAACTACCATAAGCACTTCATCTTCTTCGGGCATTCGGCGCGGTGTTGTTGTCGAAGCTGGAAACTGCTAGGTATTCTTACCAAGGGAAAGGCTGTTGTGGGCCATCCCAGCCTGTACCGCCGTTCGGATGGACCGCAGCCATTTCGCCAATAATATGTGGCGTTGTTATGTTATCAAACTTGTTGAACTCCGCCACGAGGGTGTCCGGCTCGGCATACACGTGGTAATCACCGCCTCCGGGTTGGGGAATATCGTAGCCGTCGTAATATGATCCCGAGGAGATAACTTGAATATCGGGATACGCTTCGTTAAGCGCGTCGAGGAACATTGGGAATCGGTATTCTTTAAATGTATCCCACCCTTCCGGTGCTCCAGAAAGCCAATCCTCGTTGCCGATCTCGACGTATTGGAGTTTCCACGGTTCTGGATGTCCGTTGGCAGCGCGTACTGATCCCCATGGCGAGTCGGCGGATCCTCGAATGAATTCTATCTCATCTAGCGCGTCGTCGATGTAGTATTGCAGCTGGCTCTCCGATGTGATATCTCCGTTGAGAGAAAGACCATCATATACGCCCAGAACTGATATTCGAGTGAGATTTGAGATACTAGAGCCACACAAGTTTGAACTCACCAATTTCCATACCAAGGTCCTCTGCGAACTCGAGATATTCCATCAAGCCTAGACCGTTAGTTTGTTGATATCCCCAAACACCTGAGAAGCCCGGTCGATTCTTCAGAGGACCAAGCGTGCTTTTCCAGTCCCACCACGACCTATTCGTCAATCCTTCAAGCACTAGAGTGATTTTGTGTAAGCAATGAACGATTGATAAGTAGTATGCCGTAGCAAATCCAACACTCTATCGTAAGACGGCATGGTGCTAGTAAAACACCTAGTAACGGAAGAGCTTCGGATCTAAGGGAACCAATAAGACAAGATATGACTCACTATTGCCTCCCGGAATGCGGAAAAGGGTCTTAAACACGAGTATTAGCAGTTGACATTGGAGTCTCACGCCCTTGGATGCGGCTTACGGGGTGAAACTGTTCCAACGCTTCAGCAATGTCGGTACGCATCCCATTCTTCCGACCCTTGAACGTCGGAGGAAACAAGCTGATCAGATTAAAGTCGAGAGACCCTTCACCTATACCCTATGGAGGACGCCACTGTCAGACTATATGTGTATGGGCGAGGGCGAGTTTTACGCTCGACTCACCGAGGCATCAAAGGTGAGGGCGAAGCTATTATTAGAACTTGGAGCGTCTTTAGAGGGCGTCAACTCAAACTCATGCTCGGTCCACTGGTCCGCGGTAGACTGAGATGCGATCTTGGCAGTCCCATACATCTCGCCGGTAACGTTTGATTGTAGCGAGGCAGTGAATTGACCAGAATAGGCTCCTTTGACCCAGAATGATCCGCTGTATGTTTTACTGGCCTTGACATCCATGCCCCAGTATCCATCATTCAAGAAGCCAACCTCGCCTTGCTCTGGAGAGGCTGCAACATTCATGGAGGTTGTCAGAACATCAGACAACGGTGTGCTGAGGTTCTTCAGCGATAATTCGGCACCATTAATCGGATACCATGCATCCAAAGTGGCAGGGAAGCCTTCGCTTATCTGAAAGGCACGGTTCCTAATTAATTCGGCGTAGAGGCCACCATCGCCTGAGTTGTTGATGTCCTGGGGCTGTTAGATGCTACACCACTCAAAGAGCTGAGAGGCCTATAGAACATACCTCGTGCAGGAAGCCATACTGATGGCCATTCGTGGTGTTACCGCCCGTCGAGCTTACGGTGATGTCCACAGCTGTAACTGAGACTGCATAGGCGAAGATGCCAATCAGGATAACTGGATTCGGGAGCATCATGTCAATGAGCACAATCGAGACACGGACACCAAGGCACGCTTAAAGACCGGTAAATTGCAGGCCATAGCTTCAAGGGGATAATCCAAAGGCCTTATAGGGAAGAGTCCCGTGCTCGGATGAGGTTGGAGGTGATCGGAGCATACAGAATACCACCGAAACGGGACCATGGCCCTGCATCTTGTGGAGTATCTAGGTAGCTAGCTAGATGATGACCTAGGTCAGCCCGGCGTTGATGGATATGCGGTCCTATAGCATCTCGCGCCGGTTACCAAAGATCCGGGTACAAGCTCGTGATGAAAGAGAGCTCCGTGTGCAACGCAGGGTATCTACTCCAACCTTGGCATGGTATTTCGGTTGCTTCAGGACCGAGTGCAACATTAGTCCGTCGACTCGGTCCGGAACTCCCTCTCTCAGTGGTGGAATAGTGGCGGCTCGAAAAGTCGGGGTAGTTGGTGGTTGGGTAGTATGGGGGAGATCCTGGTCTTGGATCTTGATCCACTTCATCCCATACCTTAGGTATACACTACGACCTTGCCGCGCACTGGACAGGTCAATACCGGTTCCAAGTCAAGGGATACTGGGGATGTTACCTACGTGATGAGTTAATGAGGTACTCAAAATATCGGGTTACTTATCATCTACACCGTAAATGAAACTCGAGACACCGAATAATGTGGATAGTGCAAAAAGAATGTGACACTGTGTCTTACACTGCTGCAGGGGCCTGGGTTGAATATAATCGTCCAGCCCGAATATGCCTACTCGTGTTGGTAGTTATATCATATAATACCAGATCAGATGCTCATCATTCTCTTGCCTTAGAGGAGGTTTTGTTATAATGTTTACATTGCATAAATGAAGTCATTCGCCCACACCCTGCTTACTTCCATCCAGCCAAAACCACGAGATCGTCATATCACCCCACTGACCACCAGACTCGACGAATTCATTCTGAACCCAATTCAAGCGCCGCCCTCGCGTTTGGCATATTCGTCCTCGATTGCCTCTTCGTACTTTTCTTCGGCGGATCGAGGGTCTTCGTGAAGTACGCCCTCCTGGATGAGCTTCTCTGGAGAAGGCCGGTGGGAGATCTTGTCGTTGAGCGAATCGGCCCGCATGTGCTTCTCCAACTACACCATAGCAGTTAATAACGTTCGTCTGCCTCTCCTATCGGGTTTCTGGAGGCATGACAGAAGATGCGTACCTCTTTCTGCTTTTCCTGCAGGCCGGGTGCAGCATTCGAAGCAGGCAGGATATTCTCTATAGAGAGGTTAGCGATTCCTTATATCCCCTGCGGCGCGAGGAAGCCTGGGGAGAGGCGACAGTACTTTCAATCAGCTCGGAACGTTCTGGGCGATGCTGCAAGTGCTGTTCGAGTGAGTTCCTCCTCTCGTTGTTTGGGCGAATGGGAGAGATGGGAGTCTCGTCGACAGTGGGTTGGGGCTTATTCTGATCAGCCATGTTGAGTCGTATGGTCTATAGTCTCTTGTGCTTCGTCTGTGTGTATAGATTGTTGTTTTCTTGGAGTTCTTAGTTGTTGAAAAGTCGATGTCAGAGCCCGAATGGGATTTTTATCATGCGGGGGCTCTCAAGTCAGTAAACAATGGAAGGTCAGCTGAAAGCGTCAGGTGTTGACGAGCAGTTGACGAGCAACGAGCTGACCCGTCAGTCACCTATTCTGCCTTGTACCTACCCCGCATACCGCATACCCGCCACTACCAGCACTACCTACCCGTAAACAAAGCTCTTGCATTAGCGCCGGCAACATCGTGGCGGTGACGTAATCCGGTAATCCGGTAGTGAGTGGTTTCAAGTTGTATTTATTTGTTTATATGAGGAGCTTGACCCTACCTTCTTATAACAGAGGCCGTGTTATGACATATAATATTCATGCAGGGGGTCCTGGGTTTTTTAATTAGTTGAATTCAATCTCACCTTGCCCTGAGGGCAGCATGCTTACGAGGTACATTTTATATCAAATTATATCAAATCCAGTACGACATTCCTTAGCAACTTAAAAATAATCGGAAGACGATGGAAATGGCTCGGCCATCAGGGCCCTTTCGAATTCATCTCGACATTCGGGATACTTACAGCAGTCGAGCTTGACCAAGAGAATCACGTATAAGTGACGAGTCTCCGGAAGTGGGTGCCTAACTCAGTAAGCCACTCCTATCTGCATCAAGACGACGACGAGGAATCAGTCTCCTTGAAGGAGGGGACGGAACGGGTTGAGCATTATGATTTCCGTCGGACCTTGTTCATATAAAACGGTAAGTAGAAAGAAGTGAAAAGGGTGGCCTGGCAATGGCGATGGGACTGCCCTCCGACGCAGTTCAGGAAAGGAGGACAACACAGAAATGCTAAGAAACAGATACTATGACTCGACCAAGACTCAGTCAGTGCCATCTATTCAGAGGGCATCAATTATCTGGTATTGACAACTCATTCCCTACTCACGATTGGATGGCATTGCGCTCCATAGAGCTCGCCTATGTCGCACCTGGTTGCCGCTACCGGATCTTTTAGCATCACACATCACATAGTTTCTATATCGGTATATTCCTACGGCCGTATCGACGGACCCGATAAGTACCAATTATAGCTCGAGTCGCCGAGTCGTCTCTCGCTGGCCCGTGGATGAGTTGTCTTTGTGGACCCCCCTTTTTCAAGATAGGAGTCGAATCTAACGAACGGTGATGCTTAACCCCCACCTAACGCCCATCCGCTAGACCCGTATTTGCCTAGCTGGGGTTTGCTACCGCCCGTGTAAGGGGACAAGGGGGGACGAAGGGGGGACGAAGGGGGGACGAGGGGGAACGAGGGGGAACGAGGGGATCGACCGGGACCTCTAAGGTGTTGTACGTCTTAACGAGGTTGCATCAGAGTGAAGTCTAGACAACCTCGCATACGCGCATCATATGCGGAAGAGACAGACAGGATGAACTCCCGGTTGGCTAAATGATGTCAAGGTGGGCCAAAGGTGAATGCATGCTGGACCCTGAGTTTTGTGCTACGAATGAGAATGGGGGTTGACTCGGGGTTAATCCCCAACAGTTACCAAACGTCGACATCGTTCGGTTCTATCGAGAGGAGTTGCTATATTGATATTCACAACTCGTATAACAAGACTTGCATTCCTCAAACATGTGGCGGTATCGGCATTTCCGACGTCATTGCATATCTGGTCTAGACGCAATCGGCGTCGAACAGCATCAAGCTGCATAAGAATCTGATGATCTTGAGGTGGATGCTGCCTTAGTATGTGATAAGGGTGACCGTTCGTGGACATGGTGAAACCTCCATGAGATAGGACAATAGCACTAGTCCGCGTCCACTGTCACTGAATGTCACTGTGGCTTCGCTGTACGTTCCCGTACATAAAGCCAGCAATGTCTCCAACCTGGTGTTATGGTTAGTATACAGCCCGACGACCCAGAGTCTCTAATCCAACCTACCGCACACACCATACCTAGCACTTTAGATAGTCTATACCTCCAAACTATCACCATGAGCGTTGAGCAGGGGCTAGTGCACAGGGACCACCCCGAACCACCCTACCCTCTACACCCGTCGGTAGTCGACCGTATCAACCCCCAGTATGCAGCTTTCTATACCAAGCATATCATGAAGCACCAGCAAGTTCACTTGCAGCCCATAGAAGCTTCGCGAGCAAGTGGCACTCTCATCCCCGGTGCTGGCCCTCTAGCCCCTGTTGCCAAGGTGGTCGACTACTCCATCCCACGGCAGGAAACGACGGGCCTGAACATTAGAGTTCGTGCCTTTACACCTCAAGGGTCGCGGCCAGATAAAGGATGGCCCGTCTGTGTTTATTTCCACGGCGGAGGCTGGGTCCTAGGCACTGTTGATACGGAAAATGTCATAGCATCTAACCTGTGCGCTCGCGGCAAGAGCGTGGTCGTCGCCGTGGACTATAGGTTCGTGGCTTATTAGACCTCCAGGAGTGGAAACGAGATGCTAACGTCGCACGTAGACTCGCCCCCGAGGACCCCTTCCCTGCTGCGGTTGATGACTGCTGGGAAAGCGTCCTCTGGGTTATAGGACAGGGGAAAGAGACCCTACAGTTGGACACCACCAAGCTCGCCACGGGAGGCTCTTCTGCGGGTGGAAACCTGGCTGCAATAATGTGTCAGCGCGCTGCAGCTCTCGGCGGGCCGAGGTTTTCGCTGCAGCTGCTCTCGGTCCCGGTGATGGACAACACGGCCGACACAAGGAATAGCAACTCGTGGAGGGAGAACCAGCACTCCCCAGCACTGCCGGCGCCTAAGATGTTGTGGTACCGATACCACTACCTCCCAAATCAGGCAGAATGGTCTCACCCAGAGGCTAGCCCGTTGCTATGGCAGGGAGACTGGTCGAAACTACCGCCTGCGGTTATCGTGGTTGGTGAGTTGGATGTGCTGAGAGACGAGGGACAAAAGTTTGGAGACAAGTTGCGCCAAGCATGTGTTGATGCCGATGTTCACGTAATGAAAGGCCAGCCGCACCCTTTCATCGCCATGGATGGTGTTCTGGATGCCGGAAGGGAAGCTATCACATATTTCTGTGACGCTCTTAGGGAAACGATGTACCCTGCAACGAATGGGGTACCTAGCTAGATATAAGAATCGCATTGCATTGCAGACCCTGAACTTCGCCCGGAATATCGGAGCATACATGAAGCTATGAGGATACGGCAATTGGCGGTGAGAGTCCTAGCTTCACTTGTCGTGACATCTCCCCTATCTACCGAGTATACTAGATTGCCTGAGATCGGTCATCCGGCCCGATGTCGATAACGAGCTACCCAGTCTCCTCATCGGCAATGTGCGTAGCGGGCTACTCGACACCTTTACTGTAGAGAGTGGATAAGATATCTGTCAGAGTTTATAACACTGATCTATGCAGTATGATGACGAAGGAGACTGGAAATGGTACGAGAGTGGGTGAGTCTAACGCCTGTGTTATTATATCTACCTCAGTCAGACACACGATCACATCGTGACCCTTCCTATTTCTGTTCATGTAATGTCCTTTGCAATGCATTCCTGGCGCATGACCGACTGCGCCCACGGTCTCAGTACGTTGCAGTGCACTCAATCTCAACGTCCACGTTCAACGGCAATGTCTTTACCGCAACGCAGCTATAATGAATTAGCAATGTTACGCTGCGCTTAGGATATGCTGCTTTGGGAAAGAAAAGGGCCATTTACGTCCTGCAAGGTTTTACTTCACCCCAATATTGGCTGTAGACCTCGTTCATGGCAGCAAAGTCATCCATATTGGAAAGGAAGACATTGACTTTCACAACCTTGTTGATGTCGGATCCAGAGGCTTCTAGAATGGCGGCGAGGTTCTTGATGCATTGGTGCTGTGCCGAAAAGAGAGGCCCGGTCAGTTCACGGTGCCAACCGACAACACGAGGCTGATGTTTTGACTAACAGTGTGTGCTTGAATGTCACCGTCGACAATCTTCATCGTCTCGGCGTCCATGGGGACTGCGCCAGAAACGAAAACAAACCCGTTGGCTTTGATGGCTTGGCTGTAGATTCCAGCCAAGGGCTTGGGTGCCTTGTCTGTCAAAACTGCAGTCTTCTCGGCCATCGTGTTTAGAGCGGTAATGATTGTTTCTGGTGAGTGTTGAATCTAGTCCTACCTAGTGTCTTTTAAGATGTGTAGGGTGGTCCGAGGTATTAGATATCGTAAGTACCGGATCTGTTGTGGGAGTATTCGTTACCTACCCAGACACGGGACGGCTACCCGCTTGCTGCCCAAACAATGGATTCGTAAGAGGTATGAATATGAATTTATACAGCGGTGTCTACTGCATAAGGTACATGCACATTCCAACCCTCATAGTATCATGGCTCTGTCTCTGAAATAGCCGTAGCTTGTGGTGGCGTATGGCGTATGCTGTACATAGCGGGCATTAAGCCAATCGGCCCTAAAACCGCATCAAACCCCGCGTGGACGATCTACTCCTTTCCACCACCTTGACCTTTTGACATAAAGTAAACACGATCGGTATTTGCCATGAATCCGTATCGCATCGTATCGCATCGCAAGGCATCGCAAACCTGCGAAAACTCACATTTCTCTATTCGATCTCGTAATTATTAACCGGCTGATTTAAGCATTCAATCCGGATCAGCAACGTATCCATACTAACCCGGCCGAACCTAATTCCTCAAGAATGTCTTGAAAACGTCGCTCTTCGTGCAATCCTCCCACGGGTATCCGATCTCCTTAAACGACTTCTCCAGGTCTAGCACATCCGCGTCGGGACATTGAATTCCTGCCAATATCTTACCGACATCACTACCGCTGTTCCGGTATTGGAAAACGCTGATGTTGTATCTCAGCCGCAGCGTCCTCAAGAACTTCTCTAGCGTTCCAGGACGTTCCGGGAACGTGAACATGTACAACCTCTCATCCGCCACGCCTGACCGACCACCCACGAGGTAACGAATATGTGTCTTGGCAAGCTCGTCACCTGAGAGGTCGGTGGCCTCCATACCAGCGCTGTTGATGCGATCCATCAGAGCCTGGAGTTCCTGGACACGCTCCGAAGCTGCGCCGGTCAACGATATACCAATCAAGATGTTTGCCACCTCGCTAGTGGCATAGCGATATGAAAACTCTGTCACGGCGTGTGGCATAACCTGGCTAATCAGTTCGGCGAAGGCCCCTGGCCTCTCTGGGATGCTCACGCTGAGTAAGGCCTCCTTACCCTCGCCGAGAGTCGCGCGCTCGGCCACGAACCGGAGCCTGTCGAAATTCATGTTCGCGCCGCTAGTAATAGCGATCAGGGATCGATTTGTGTCGCTCGACGGGTTCGCTGCAACCCACTTCTTTAGGCCGGCGAGAGCTAGGGCACCAGCTGGCTCCACGATGGAACGAGTATCCTCGAAGACGTCCTTGATGGCGGCGCAGGTCTCGTCTGTGTTGACTTCGATCACCTCGTCGATCACCTCTTGGCATATCCGAAATGTCTCCTCCCCAACTGTCTTCACCGCTGCGCCGTCGGCGAACAGGCCCACTTCCTTGAGCACCACCCGCTTGCCTAGTCGCAAAGATTGGACCATCGCATTGGCGTCCTCGGCTTCGACGCCGATGATCTTGACGTGAGGTGCGATGCGCTTGACGTAGACGCCAATGCCTGCGATAAGACCGCCTCCACCCACGCAACAGAATATCGCTTGGAGCTTCTGGATGTTGGTCTGTCGCAATAGCTCCATGCCTATGGTTCCTTGACCAGCGATGACGTAGGGGTCGTCAAAGGGCGGTATGTTAAGTAGCCCGTGGTGCTGTTCTAACCTCGCGCATTCCTCCTTGGCAGCGTCGAAATCATCACCGTGAAGCACCACGCAACCACCCAATCTCGAGACATTTTTATGCTTGATGCTAGGCGTACCCGAGGGCATGACGATGGTGGCGGGTATTTTGAGTAGTCTGGCGGAGTAAGCTACTCCCTGTGCGTGGTTTCCGGCACTACAAGCGACGACGCCCTTCCAGCTCTGGCCCCGGTCCAGATGCGCCATCTTATTGTAGGCGCCCCGCAGCTTGAAGCTGAAGACGGGCTGCTCGTCTTCTCTCTTGAGTAAAACATTGCATTCTAAGCGGTTGGACAGGTTCGTGGCAGAGGTAAGGGAGGTTTCTTTGCAGGCTTCGTACACCCTCGAGGTAAGGATTAGACGGAGGTACTAAGCGATGAGGAAGCGCATGTTAGTTTTCGATAGACCCAAGAGCCCAAAAGAGCTGCGTAGAAGTGACGAACATCAGGATGTCCATTCGGCAAGATGAATTCCTCAGGTACGATAGACTGTATTCTCTCTCCCATACGGTCCGATGGCGGCGACGGGTTTGCACTATACTCGGTAAGAGACAAACTTGTTATAGACGGGTTTCGAGGGACATGGCGGCCATTGATACCGTTGCTGGCACCATTGGCCATTCCGGTATCAATTGGCACTGCTGCTGTTTCTGGCATGTTGAGATAACAGAATGCAGCTATGGTAGGCCGTTGAAGTAGGAAGAGAAAATGATGATATGAACTATTGTAAGCGCCGAAATATGAAATATTTCTTAGTCTTAGACTTGGTGGGGCATCACTTTGGGTTTTCTGCGTATCAATTTTTCAACGTTTTTACTTTATATTTATATACCAAAGACAACCCGCCATTGGAATTCCCCGAGTTCTATTTCACCAGAGGTAGATATAAATTGCTAAGAAGAAGCGGAACTCATTGACAGGAATACCAACTTATAATATAATGGCTGCCACTCCAAAGCTATACCATATGTTGAAGCAAAAAACACCCCGCTAACGGCCAACAATGTGGCGGGACAGGACGGGCTAGGTATTGTGCACACCCCGGGCCGGTGCCTCTTTAAGGTGAGTGCCCCTCCACGCTAATGCACCTAAAGTTTGGTACTTCCTTATCACTTTATCAACAGCCCGTTCGAGGTGCACATGTGTGTACCTACTAGTATCCTGTATTCTTACGTGCATAGCGTTTAGCTAAACAGTCCATGACCGTACAATCTTGAACATTCAATTTGCGCAATCCAGCGCAACACACCACATCCATTCCCTTGGGATATGTGCTTTATGAGCTACAAGGACTCGAGAAAGAAGTGAATAGTCCAGCTTTGTCTCAGCTCGACATGGCGGATAGATCTATGCCCTCGTCTTTTGACGAAGACAAGTGTGTGCCCCCTTCTCCTCTCCCATGTATAGACGTACACATGTCTAGGTCCGTACCATATAAGCTCACAAGTTGTCTATCTAGAGAATATAATGAAACTGGTGCCCAGAAACTCGGCCGCAAGCTACGAGAGGAGCCTCTGATCCCACTCGGTAAATCGCCCTAAGATGTTTCGAGCCACTCTTCAAGCCACTACCACAAACATAACCACAACCATAACCACAACCAATGCGGCATAGCAGTTGCAGTTTAGGCTAACTACTACGGCTCCGAACAGGTTGTATACTCACCACCCTAGCCCTCTACAATGCGTGGCGTGCCACGCGCCGCGGCGACCATGCCCAAGTCCAGCGCATGTTCCGAGCGCGAATCGGCGCCCAGGCCTTTACGGTGATGGCCATGGTAGCCGGCGGCGCATACTACGGTGCCGACCGGGAAAAACGGAAGGAGTTGATCAAGCTCGAGGCGCAGCAGCGCGCCGAGGAGCGCCATCATAAGTGGCTAAAGGAGCTCGAGGTCCGAGACGAAGAAGAGAAACAGCTCAAGGCGGCTATAAAACGGAGGCAGGACCGTGTTCAGCAGAGACGAATCAATGAGCAGGAGCGGCAGGCGGCGGGAGAGGCCAAGGAAGACGGGTTGAAAGCTGAGACTACTTCAGATGCCGATGGCCAAGCGCTCCCGCAGGAGAAGAAAGAGGCTTCGAGTGTGTTGGGTGCTTTGTCGAATGTCGGGGGTTGGTTCGGAACGAAAAAGAGCGAGAGTCCGAAGCCAGCTGAAGAAAAGAAATCCGAGGCAGATTCTCCCAAGAAATGATATAAGTCAGGGGCTGTGACTGTCCGGCCTATCGCTACTAAGAACAACTAATTGTACCAAATTAGGACTGAAGGCACGGGAAGGGAACATGGGTAAAGGGTCGAAAAGCTCTGCTTCATTGGTCGGCTATACATAAGGAGTCCATATCTTACGATGCTTGTATATATTGGGAAAGGACGAGCCGCGTGGCGTGAAGAACGTGAAGAGTAAATTGGTGAGATGTGTTGCATATCGAGCTCAAACATTCGCTTTGCCTAGACTCATAAGGAAGATCCAGCGCCATCGCAAAAACTACCATATTTGATATCCGTATAACGCCGCCCAAGCCCATCTACTCCGTGCAAATCAAGCCATCGACCCTCCACTCCTATTTGCGCCGATCAATCCAGCCATCTCCAGCAATGCCCGGTCCGCTGCAATATCGCCCGTACCCAGGTTGACTCTTCGTCTGGCCTCGGCCTCCCGAGCCTCCCACTCCCACCGCTCGCGCTGTACCCGTGCCTCTTCGTCGCCTCCGCAGCCCCAAATCTCGATCTCGTCGACCTGGAAGCGCTCCTGAAAGTTGTATTTTCGGGACGTGCTGGTGCTGAACGCGCCGCCTGACGAGTAATCATGCGTGAAAACGCCATACTCAAAGCTCGAGTCGATGACGAGCGATACTGGACCTAGATGCCGCAGTGACTCGTGGCGCGACGATTGCGCCGTCTTCGGATGTGGACAGCCAATATTGATCCCCGGGTGTGCAATTGGTGGTTTCGCGAATGCTACATACTCACGGTTTAAGGACGACGCCGGAAAGACGTCGTGATGAGGAGCAAGCTGGAATAATACCATGTCCTCTCCTCCGAAGCATTCCCGATGCGTATGTCGCCAGGGCTGTCTCACCAGGGCGCCAAATATCAAGCGATCACGATCCGCAGGGCTACCGTTCGGGAATCGTTTCGGTGGTAGCGAGTCGTTGAATACCCCCTCCGATCCACTGTTGCTAGGTGAGTCCGGAAGCCTGGTTCCGGACACTAGAAGAATAGTGGGAGCGCGCCAGTGGAAGACCTTGGTTTCAAAGCTGCCCATCGAAAATCCAGCCTCCGAGCCGGAGTATAGTAAACGCAACCGGCGAAATAACTCGTTCCCGTTAATGAAGAAGGAGAGTTGAGATAAAACATTGAGGTTCATGATCTGACTGCTATCTTGCAACAGGGGAGGCAATACGACGGCTGGGGCCATGGCTTTTGACACACTGTTGTCTTTACGCTTAGAAAAATCCAGGTTCTTGGAGAAGAGGAAGTGCTCAAACAGGGGGTTGAAACCGTTAAACAAAAAAGGGAAATTGGATGGGATAACGTGGCTGAACTGGGCATACGTGATGCCGGGGGACTTCTCAACATTAATGAAGGTTGAGAGGATGTTCTCAGCCGTAGTCCTCAGCTCTTCAAGCTCTGTACCGGTGACCCTGTTCACATAGACCGACAGACTTTCTTGGGAGTCCAACGGAGATAGTAGAAGTAGCAACATAATCAGCTTTCTGAAGTTGTCTGCCGGGATCATAGCTCCGTGCGTGGTAGCGGCGTGCGAATCACCCGTCTTGAAAGCCTCGTCGACGTCAAGCGAGTCTAATGCAGCTAAGACGAGCTCGTCATCGTCGATTGTGTCGTCGTCCAGGTCATCACCAGCCTCGTCAATAGCAAAGCCAGGTGCATGCGTATTTGAGTTGGGCCCTGAGGTGCCTGCATCGTATTGCTGTTTCTCGATCTCGGACAGCTTGCGATCGTAGACGGCCAGGCTCTTGAACAGCAGTTTCCTCCTATTACTAGCACCTCTGGAGAGGATCTTGGTGTACCGTTCCGTCATTATAGCAACCACCATGATCATCTGTTCGAAGCCGAGTATAACTGGAGCATCTTGGAGGAAGGGGAAGGCACCGATATATGTTAACATGTGAAATACAATGGGGGAGACGGCGAGGATATCGGGTAGCTCGAGGAAACGGGCGATAGTGTCCTCCTTAAGGTAGCGAACATTCTGCTGGTGATCGGCGAGTGACTTGAAGTTGTCCTTGAAAGAGTACAGCTCTAGGGGTTCGAAACATTTGCGAGCAAACTTCTCAGCCTGTCAAGTCCGGAGAGCGTCAGCATATGGGTATTGGAATGCGATGGTGCTAGGACTCACCAATTCCGCGGTGATTTCCTCCTTAGAAGGAGGCCTGGCTACATCTGAGAGGCTCTGTCCCATGATTTCTCTCTGGACACATTGAAGCCATTCCAGTGGCCTACATGTAATAGGAGACGTTTGAAGGTACGCAGTTCTTTGTAGGCGAGATATAGAGGTTAAGGTACATGTATATCCATTGCGGCTTGTCGGCGGAAACGCACGTGTAGGTACCTACATGTACCTATCTAGGTAATAAGGTGGGGACCTAAATCCGTGCGTATGGGACGTTTGGGGTTCTGCTTTTGGGGGCTCGGGGGCTGCAGCTGGTGGGTAGGGTGGGGTGATGGATTGGCGCTAGGCTAGTAGGTGACGTAGAAATTGTCTTGTAATGTACCTCCTTAAGGTACATTCTTCTTGCTGCAGCCAAAGAATTATATCTCAGCCATCGGCTTTGACTAAAACCCCTGGCTTCAAGCCTATCTGTCCCTGAAGGAATACCACGCCCCAATACCAACAATCGGCACGAGTATCACGCTGACAGCCAACGCAGCAGCTTTCATTAGTCCTGGTCTTAGTACCTGTTTCCCTAACTCCTGGAATCCCGCCGGCGCATTTCCCTTAGGGTAAGGCATGCTCGGAATATCGTGGCCTAAAAATGGGCAGATCTGTTCCCAGCCGAATCCATCCTCAAGTTTCGCAACGAGCAGTCTCTCCTTGAGTATGAGAGTTTTTGCCATTTCATTGCTACGGGATGTTAGTCAACTAGCAAAGGGGTGAAGGCCATCATCAAGCTAGTCGACGGGACTCACCCTGCCAACACGTCGCGCTTCGCGTCCTCCATTCCGTTATCCGGCCCCTTGCCGTGGAACCAAACATCGTCGAGGACAAAGTGCAGAAAGCAGAAAACGTCGATGAAGGTGTCAACTCTTCGTGCCACAAGGAAGGGGAAACTTCTTATGGTCTTGAGAAGTGGCCCTGTAGTTGCTTTCATCGATTTCGTCTACGACTCCATCTCACGCTCAGTGAGGATAAACTGCGCACCGGGGTAGAATTCGATGAACTCTTTAACGAAGAATTGCGGGATCTCGATTACCGACTGTTCAATCAGCACGCTGCGTCCAGCAAGAAGGGAAAATGGGATGTATAATATATACGTCGTAATCAGCGAGCCATTTGTCGAATTCGGCCTTGCCATATGGCTTTCCGCTATCGAGGTATTTGCATCACAATGCTTCCTTGAGGAATTTCATATGGATAGTGCCATTGGTAACCACCTCCCACATATGATACGGTTTATAGCCAAGCATTTTCATTGCCTGGTACAATGAAAACGTGCCGACCCTGATGAATAGGAGGCCAATGTCAGCCAGCCTCCATGAGCAAGTCAAATCGACAGAATTCGGGTCCTCATATATCGAGATCACCTACCGACTCCGGCTGAGGACGATTACTTTCTTCTCCCGTATCACCTGCGGCTCGGGGAGGGTATCAATAAGGCGAGCCATGTTCAATGAAGTTATGTTATTCGCTCGTGATAACTAAAGTCTAGTGGTATCCCGTGCTTTTGGGAGGATGTTCCTCTATTTATCAGTCTAGTAACCCTTGACACCAACAAGATCAAAGCAGTCGAACCCGCCCTAACATACTTATAGTAGCTAGGCAATACTGATTAGTGTCCTATCAACGTACTTTGGTCCAATAGTCGCGCCTCAACGAGACGATATAGCAAGCATCCTGGCAGCTGTGGCAGCTGTGGGTGCTCCTATCTATGTTTATTAACGTCTATTCGCTCTGTGTGGGATTCGATGGGCTGTCATTTCCACCTACTTAGCTGCTTATCTGTGGGCCATGCTCAGGGGTTCTACGGCCTACTATGCCTTTGAGGCCCGTTTATTTATAACTAACATACCTAGACTCGAATTTCAAAGCACACCATGGTGACCTTCTCTGCCAAATCTTAGTTATTATTCCTTTCAATAACCTCGAGAATCACAGGGCACGTGGGATATCCCAGAGACTCTAAGCGAAACGCCTAGAACAGTTGCAATTTTACGAGTGGTTTTTGCTGGGTTTAGGAGGTACCTAGGTATGTTAACCTTTCATGCTCCTATCATCAGTCGAAAGAGCTTCTTTGAAATTGCATCTAGAAGAACCGAAAGGGAGAAATCATACCTCTTTGACTTGTGACTTGCTCCGGTTAGGCATAAGACCAACTGCGCCTGTTCTATCGCTTTGTGTTGGTCTAAAATTAGGGCACCAAGGATATCTTTGTCCTCGATGGAGCCTATTTATCTTCCAAGACATTGATACGTCCCTCTTTCTACACAGCAACTCCTATTCGACACAAGTCCTTTCCAAATCATAACAATTACCACAATGCACGCTTCTTGCAGTATTCTATTTGCCCTCCTTGCCGTGAGTACCGCACGGCCGACTGTTTCACCCATTATCATCAATGCCAGGGCAGACCTCGCCTCCGAATCAAACCCCAAGATGGACCCTTCGAATATTTTGGGTGAAATCCTAGACCTATTCGAGGAGACATGCCACAATACATGCATGCAGATATATCCTCAAGAAGGGCCTAAACAGGGAAATTGCATGATGATATGCCGTGAGTTATCCCATCCCCTATGTATGAATGTCGAAGAGCTAACCCCGTGTGCTGCTCGACAGATCATCATTCCGATACTACTTCCTAGGTGGCATCTCCAACACGGAATCCAGGTATGTAGTACCTGCGACGCAAATGATATCGAGACAGGGTTGTTTGGATTCGGTACAATGAGGGTTCGGTCAGAAGTAGACCGTATCTGTCAGTTACTCTATATTGGAGTGAGAAGTGTAGATGGTTGCTTATTCTCTTGTTCCTTAGTCATTCCGCCGAGCACTCGTTATAATTAATATATATATATATATATAGACTTTAAGAAAGTACGTGAGTTTGGAAACCTGCTGTCGGCCAACCGCATGTGCGTACTTAAGGAATGACTATCCATAACATAAGAGACTGTATCGGATCTTGACCTAAGCCGCAATATACATACAGTTGATTGCTTTTTTGCTTCTTGTGGATTTACATCATACGCCGGATATGCTAAGAGTCTCACTTCTCACATACATGGCATAGTTTTCTCCGAGTAAATTGCGTACGCAATCCAATACGGGGTATGGGTTTGTTGATGATCAGCCGTGGAATGTTCATTTTTGAAGACGTGAATGCCGTACGCACGTTGGGTAGGTGGGTAGAGCTCCGGAGGCTCTCGGATAGTGCGGACATATCGGCCGCGTCAGCAGCGGTCTGAATTATTTGACGTGATAAGATAGGATAGCAAAGAGGTCAAGGTAAGAGAACGGGCTTTGCCTACCCTCTTGTACATGGACTACTATGTAAGTAGTCTTCTGGCAAACAATGGCCGTAAGATTCCATCAATTTATCGCAGATATACGTACGAGAGTTAGGTAAAGTGCTTCGGCTATTCACGACCGAGCGGCTGAGCCCTGCTAGCCCTGCTAAGATCCCGGGGGCGCTTAGTACTGCTAGTGTTACATCTGCAGACTCCGGACGATTTACCCTGGACCTGGACAAATCACATCAGGGTCTTCCCTGACTCCACCCAACTCCACCTTCACATGCCCGGTCCTGACATCTGAAGCAGACGACGTCTCAATGCGCCATGTAGGAAACAAGTGGCTGGCCCGTCTGCCCGTTTACTTAGGATGTACGGGGCAGCAGGACCTGCATATGGTATCTATGATGCAGCAACTGTCTCAATGGACGCGCAAGGACAATAGGTCGAGAACTAGAGCAGTCTTCTCCGCTCTCCTATAAGAGTTGCATCCTCTCTAGACTTTGTTTTCCAGCTGTGTTTCCCAGCTATGTTTCTGTGAAACAATAGACATCGAAAGTAGCTACCCAGCTTTCGACAATTTGAGACTCCAGATGAAAAATCCAAACATGTCTTTGCAGTTAGCCCCTGTTAGATGCGACGATAAGAGAGATGAGCAGCACCACAAGTCGGCCTGGTTTCAATTCATCAAGGTATGATTCAAGCCTCATTCCGCAAACCACTGTATTTTTCTAATTGGCACGTCAAGTCCGTCGCTACGTTTAAAGGCGACCTCACATCGTTAACTGCGCCGCCCTTCCTGCTCGCCCCTCAATCCATTGTCGAATATAGTACCTATTGGGCTGAGCACCCAAGTCTGCTTGTATCTCCCGCGAAAGAGAAGAGTGCCGAAAGGAGGGCTCTGAAGGTGCTCCAGTGGTTCTTGAGCACATTGAAGCACCAACATGCTAGCAAGGATGAAAATGGCAAAAGAAAGAAGATGAAGCCTCTCAATCCGTTCCTGGGTGAGATCTTCTTGGGGAAATGGCAGGACAATGCCGGTACAACACATTTAGTGACCGAGCAGGTCAGCCATCATCCACCAGCAACTGCTTTTAAGATCTGGAATGATACGCATGGCGTCAAGGTAATGAAACCCTCTTGCAGCATGTCATGAGGTGCGACATCGTGTTACTGGTCTGTTAACGTAGCAACTAGCTCGAAGGCCACGTCGCTCCGAAAGCCTACTTTTCGTCCACGATAAATATAGAGCGAAAAGGGTATAGCATATTACATATTGATAAGTACAACGAGGACTACTGTATCACCATGCCTAAAGTCCATGTCGAAGGCCTCGTCACCTTTCAGATAGCCCCAGAGCTGTCTGGGGTGTCGTACATCCGTAGCTCTTCGGGCTACACGTCGCGCATCAACTACTCATCCAAGGGCTGGGTGAAGGGCAAGAGTAATTCATTCACTGCTACCCTATACGCAGACCAGAACGAAAGCGATCCCCTGTACGTGCTAGAAGGCCAATGGAACGATTCATACATTATCAAAGATGGCAAGGGGAAAGTACTCGATACGGTTGACCTAGCCTCACTCCAAAGGACGCCGCTTCACGTTGCACCGATCGAGTCGCAGCACCCCCTCGAATCGAGGCGAGCGTGGCAGTACGTCGTCGACGCCATCAATGCGAACGACGTCTTCGCTGTAGGTCACGAGAAGAGCAAAATCGAGAACGCACAGCGCGCACTGCGGAAACAGGAGAAGGACGCAGGCGAAACATGGTCGAGGCGATATTTTACACGGGCCGAGAGGGATCCAGTTGCGGAGAAACTTTCAGTCAGCAAAGCCGGGGCAGCAGAAGGACAGGACACGATGATATGGAAATTCGACGACGAAAAATATAAGAGGACCATTGAGTACCAGCAGAGTGGTCTCAAGAGCCCTACACACTCTCGCTTTGATTCGGGAATCGGCATCATAGAGATAGAGACAGTAGGCTGAGTCCACCGGAGCGACTTACAGTTACAGGAGTTCTATATGTTTTGTCCTTTCGGCAGCGGGGACACAGGTATAGGGAAATGGGAGTTTGGGTAACGATACGACATTGACGGCCAAGACAAGTAGACGGCATAGCAAAACAGCCCTGCATTTTAATACATCATGAATCAGTCCAATGATAAGACAATTTTCTTAGATGACTTAAAATTGGGAGCCATCGGGAAAGCCTCGAACCGTACGTCTTTTTTTCCCTTTTCCTTTTTTGGTATTTCTACAAGAACCATCTGAATTCTTCTACTCGTGGACCGTCTCTTAGTTGCAAGGTCGGCACATCCTTCGCAGTGAGTTTCACGCCCTGCCGACGGTTGCGGCGCTGATTGTCCCACAGCATAAATAGACCCAGGGATCCCGCAACAAGACATCCCACGGCACCGAAGCAGGCTGTCGTGATGAGCGCTGGCGCGTACTTTGGTGCGTCCTTCTCCTGGAATGAATAGCTAGCGACTAGTCCCATGAGGTTGGCGAGAGGAACTCCGACAGATGTCAAAGTCAGACGCTCGCCCTCGTGCGCTACATTATTGTTGTACCACTGCGGATATACTATTTAGTGTCGAAGAACCACATTTAAAAGGAGGGTGGGCCAACTGCATAGGACAACCTGTGCTAGTTCGCTATGTATGGACTCGTAGGTGACTTACAGTGCTTAACAGAACCGATGGAGCAGATGTACCCCAACACATCATAAAGGTTGCAAAATAAGCGACTTGGATTTGGGCATGAACGTCTGGGAGCGCGGCGTAGATGATAAAACCGATGAAGGTAAATGCGAAGCCGAGGCATACGAAGGGGAATCGGATCCGCAAGCCATCTGACGTGAATGCGAGGATAAGCAACATGACCGCACCCTACTAGCTAGTTAGAAAGACGTGACGCGGATTCGAGAGCCCGTTCGATCTGCTTACGGTGATATTCGGAGCGACAGTGTAGAGGTTGATCGTGACCGTGTCGCTAACCAAGCGTTGGACGATCTGTGGCAAGAACAGCGACACTGCTTGCAGAGGTACACCTAGACAAATCTCAATGATAAGGAAGCCATATGTCGTTGGCCTCTTGAATATCTTGAGAGACTCCTTCAAATTGAACTTCTCGTTGACAACAGAAGAGCTGTCAACTTGTATACGGCGGTACGCAAGTGCCTTTTCCTCTTCGTTCAAGAATCGGGCCTCGGCAGCGCTCCGGGGCAGGTAGAAGAAGGCAAACATCGAGAAGCACACGGTGACGCTACCTTCAACGATGAAGAGCCAACGCCAAGGATGATCCACCAGATTCGACTTGATTTGGAACACACCAAACGCGAGAAGCCCGCTGAAGGCGTTGGCTATGTTGGAGGCGGCATAAAAGATAGCTAAGCGACGTGCGAGCTCTCCACGGCGGTAGAAGGTAGTCTGATAATAGATGACGAGCGGAAAGAAGGCGGATTCGGCAATGCCTAGGAACCAGCGAAGCGCGAATATCCCACCGAAATTCGTCGTTGCAGCGTTGAGCAAGGTGAAGGAGCCGAAACAGAACATCAAAAGGGGGAGGACGCGAGCCGGGCCAAATTTCTTGCCCAACATGGCAAGGGGCGGCGCAAACAAGACATAGGGCACGAAGAATATCCCAACTATCTGGTTATATTGTCCGGGTTGGAAGTTGAGATCTGTGGTGATCAACGCGCAAGGCAACGACGTTCAGCTGAGCCACGAGACGGAAGAGGGCTGGGTTACCCACCTTTGGATAGCCCTGCTGTCTGAGCATTTCCGAGGTTGCCCTTGTCGAGAGCATTGAATAGGTACTTTGGAGATTGTTGGTATTTAGACAGTACAACTCCTAGGCGTGCAGGGCGTGGTGGCGAAGGGGGCGCTCTATATAAGACTCCTAATGACTTACCATTACGGCTAGAACTGGTAGCAGACGCAGATCGAACTTGCGACAAAGCGCCTTTTCGGCAGCGCTGTCGATAACGGCGGTCGTCTCTTCGGAAAGCACCACATGGCTACTCTCGACATCATTGCTGACTCTGTGGCTTGAGAGGGCGCCCTTTTGAACGTGGGCCGAATCTGAATCGGCGCGGACAAGAGACGGGTCTTTCGACATGTTCGACAGTATGTTAAATAGTACGAGTATGCGGAATGTATTGGCTTGTCTGAGCGAAGAACAAAGGACTGTCTGTATATGGAGTCTAGAGCTGAAGTCTACGTATGCTTGGGTGTGTCGATACACAGGTCATGTGGAAGACTGAAAAGTAATGTAACAACGTCTTCGACATGGTCGTTCGAATGTAACCAACCAATCCATCTCCCCCAAGTTGCTCTTTGCTTATGGACGAATTTTCCCTTCCAATTCCAGTCGCAAGAGGCGTCCGTTATCTAGGGTTCGGAGAGACAAAGAGATACTGATACCGATACGTGATTTGAAGGTAGTACAAGAGCAGATCCTGCCGTGCTGGGATTAGAGGAGGGGCACAATGACTGATAAGACTAGGTACACTTTCTGGGCATCAAAATTGCTCGATAATGAGAACAAGAGCTATTCGGGGATTTGCAATGCGTCGTTACATGCATGTATCGCACTGTATGTACAACACGGATACAGCAGAACTTCCAATCAAAAGCCGAACCTAGACCCACATCCGTAACGGCGGATTTTCCACATGCATTCCACACCCGCGGTGACAATTCTACCCGTGATAATCCGTACACATCTTCAAGGGAACCGTTGCGAGAACACGCCGCCTTTATCAGAAATGGCGAGCTCATCTTTACTATCCTCGCTCCGGGCATTGTCCCTTCGCGCCGCACCCGCCGTCCGACAAGTTCTGCGAACACGACAGACCACCCGCAACATCTCCCAAACAGTCCTCGCCCCTAGCACGACGGCAAGACCCACGACGACGACGATAAGTACGACGAGAGCGGCACAGGCTATCACACAGCAGCAGACGAGGGGTATGAAGGTTCACAGCTCAGTCAAGAAACGGTGCGAGCACTGCAAGGTCAGTCATCAGTTCCATCAGTACCCTCTTAGACCTAGAGCAAGAGACGAAGGGTTTCCATACGAGAGGACTGCATTTGGGAACATGGCCTTGGAGTTTCGCCATATGATTACGGAACAGTCAATTGACCTGGAGAACATTGCAGGTTGTGAGAAGAAAAGCCGGCAAGCGACATCGTGGTTATCTCTATATCATCTGCAGCGCGAACCCGAGACATAAGCAACGCCAAGGGTAACGAACTATCGATGTGGCAAACGTAGACGGAGCTGCGGCCGAAGCAAAGCGTCACCGACGAAGAAGGCAGAGCTTAGAGCACTTTGAAATTCAAGCCTGCCAATAAAGGCTTGCGATATGTACAATACCATATAACCCTGATGGGGCGCAAAAGTATACAACCAACGATCAGCAAATCTCGAAAGACTCGGGTCGGCCAGTGGCTACGGATTTTCTATGCTTAGACAGCCCCCGGCCCTCGTTACGGAATAGGACCAGACCAGAAATGCAATACTCGTAACAAGGCTATACATTATACATGCCACCAATATACCTCTCCATGCTCTCCCATTCTGTCTTGCCCGTCGATAAGAGATAGCGTATATGGCTTAGATCCGTGACATTGCGATGTCGCTCAAACTCGGCGCGCGCAAAGTTGCGCGTGTCATTGCGCGTCGTTAGATCGTTGATTTGTCTTGTGCCTCTTACGATAGTACGGTAGAGGGATAGGGTACGTGAACGTAGGAGAAACTAGAATTTATCATCAACATCAATATCAACATCAACATTCCCATAACTATATCCAGTTGGATGTGCGCATCCACGTTCAACAATCCAAAAAGAGGACTCGTGAAAACATCACGTACATGATCCAAGCTCAGGGCCGTACCCAGCTGCTTCTTAGGCGTGCTGGTCGCATATGTTCGAATTCCAATGGCAGAACGTAAGTTCGATCCACCTCGAATGAACCACATGAGGAGGCAAAGGACGGGTTTACAGTCGAGGCATCAGAGTTTCTTGAAATGCCGTTTTCTATCTTTCCAAGATTATAAGATACGCAGTTTAAGATGCATCAATTGTTAGGTAAAAGGTAAATTCCATGTAGCGGGGCGCTCCAAAATATGCAAGGGACATATTCATGTTCCGGATACATTGCATTGCATATAAATGACACGAATCGCATTACAACATCCAATGCCTTTATACTATCAAGATTCGTAGGCACGGACAGCCCAAGATGAATTTTTCTGTCGAATGCAAAGCATCGTCTTGCGAATAATGATAACGCCAGTAGACCTCATATAGTTCGGATCTGTGTCAGCGGTCACGACTCACCATGAAGTCTCTTAAGCAGAGCAGGAAACGCAGGCGTGCCGCCACAAATCCCATTGAAAGAGCAAACCGGAAGGACGATGACACATTTATTAAGGAACACCTGTGTCCTAGGTAAGATATACCTCGGAGGGAATACACAATGCAGATAATAGTATAGCCACTAACATACGATGTAGCACGCCAGCTTGGACCGAGTGGACCTGCCCGAAGACGCAGGACAAGCTCTCACTCAGCCTCACCAGGTTGGGGAACATGAGCGCCGAGGATCTCGAAGCCTGCTTTAGGTTAGTCGAAGAAACCAGCAGAGCAGACTACGAATCTTCATCAGGCGGATGGAATCCTGGCAAGAAGCTTACAGAGATGAAGTCCCCCGAACTGAGGTACATCACGGTGAAAGATGCTGCGGGAAGCATCCGCGGCTTTACGTCTCTAGTTCCCACATATGAAGGAGGAGAACCAGTCGTGTACTGCTACGAAATCCACCTCAGGCCAGAGCTTCAAGGGTATGCGTTCAATATCTATCATATACCCATCGCTCGCTCCTAACAAGATACTCTCTAGGACTGGATTAGGAAAGACACTTATGGGATTTCTCGAGAGCGTGGCCGTCAATACGCCTCCAGTAAAAAAGGTTATGCTGACCTGCTTTTTAAGTAACCAGCGAGCTCTTAGCTTCTATAAGAAGTCGGGGTTTGAGAAGGATGAGATATCACCAGAACCAAGGAAGCTGCGGTCTGGCAAGGAATTCATTCCCGACTACATGATCATGAGCAAGGCTATTGGTAGTCGCTAGTTGTATCCGTTCTCCCAAACTCAGCTGCTTCGCATTGTTCGATGTTTTGGGAGGATCCGACGAGGTGTAAGGACAGAATTGTCCAAGTAGATATTGATTTCACCAGAGTAGCGTACTACAGGCTCGGCTCTTTAGAAGACAGGCACATTGTTTCTTTCCTAGTCCTAGTTTAAGCCATCAGATAGATAGAAAGGCTCATGGGCCTTGACCATCTCGATAGTACATGTGCATACAACTGCATGTAATAAGCAAGTTCTCATTAGAACGTTATACGAATACGAAGCATATTGCAAGTCTATATAGCCAGTGATCGTCGCGACGAATGTCTATCTACTATAAGGTACCTGGTATTAGTACCTGGTATTGGCTTGAGCCACCTAACCGACTCGCCTGCACGAGAATGGGAAGTGCCTCGTGAAATACATAAGCTTATTCAGACTGCCGCGGCATCGTTCAACGAATATTACATCATAATGACTTTTCGTGAGCCGCATTCCAGGTGAGGGGCTTGTAGGGTGGACCGGAGAACCAATAGGATGGAACAATTCGTCGGAGCATTTTCCTTCGCACCATACGCTAGAGATCAAGAACAGGGAAAGAAATAGTCTAGTCTTGTTCCATCTCAAAAATTGGCAAAATACTACTTCGTACATCCTGACATCCTGACATCCTAGCAGACCGTCCAGCCATCCAGCCATCTACGTAGTGTAATAGTGTAAGCTGTAGCACAGCAGCATGTACCATGTATGTATGTTATCTCGCGGCATAGAGGAGGGGAGGAAGCAAGGATGGGCTTGGGAATGGGCTGGTAATGAGCGGACTTTCCAACCTCCTCTGCTACCTGCCCACTATCGTAGTCTGCTAGTCCAAGGTAGGCACATCGACCTGATCGAGCAATCCGGGCTACAGTCTCATGGTTATTGCGTCATCGATTGTCTTCCACATGTCGAGATGTCAGGATCTACCACTACTTGTACTGGACCCAACCCTCCCTCCCCCCTTTTCTCACGACTCATGTTATACTCCTTGGTTTAGTTCCCGCACCCGTCAAACTCTATCTCACCTTGCGTGGCGCGCCGACAACAAGAGGTTTCCCCGTAAGCTAGAACCGCTAGGGATAAAATCATTTCCACCATGGCCCCTTTTCTACCAGCGCCGGCTTCCGATGGTGGCTCTTTTGGCCACATCTTAGCTCGCGAGCTTGAGCACCTCACACCGACGAGGACTCTCCCGGACGCAATCACCAAGGTTCTTTCGGCCCGCCAACAAGGGACTACGACGGTCGTCGCGGATAACAATGGCGGGTCGACCAATACCCTCTCCGGCGGTGCTATTGCCGGCATTGTGATCGGATCTATCGCCGGCTTCTTGTTGATTCTCTGGCTCATCCGTTCATGTACCAACTTGGGCAATCCCGGGTCGTGGGGGAACACCTTTGAGCCCGAAAACGAAAAGCCACCGACACACCACCACTATGGCCACTCAACGCGGTATCCCAGGGAAACCCACGGCCACCGGTCGCGATCGCGCCACTCACATCGGAGCCCGCGGCGCACGTCCGTGGTGCGGCCCGTCTACGTCGAGCAGCCGTCGCGGAGCAGGAGTCCGCGCGCGCCGCCGACTGCGTACTATTCCGATGGTCTACGCAGGTCAGGCGACCGCCGGAGGTCAAGCGATGGCCGAAGATATTCACGAGGATATTGAACCAAAAGGAGAATTACGGGAGCAGATGTACTGAAAAGGCCTTACGATAAGACCATGAGCAATTGGTGGGCGATTTAAGAGTTACGACGATGTATAATCCTACGCTTTGACGAGATGATTCGAATTTTGAAAAAGACATCTCGGTAACATAACGTTAGGGGGTGAGGCTAATGTTTAGGCGGACTTATTACTGATATACCTAATGTATAAATTATATGCGATAATGAATACCTTTATATATATACTTGAAATCACAAGTTAGGGCTTTAAGTGATTGTAACAACTTGACGATTGCTTGTCATTCACGTAAGTTACAATATATCTAGCTAGTCGCAAGGTTGTGCCCATCTCCCAGAGCCTGCCAAATGTCCACGTCTTATGTCCAGCTAAGCACAATCTCAAGGCAATATTGTTTCCTCTAACGACGTGACCCTAGCTTTAAGTTCCAGGTATTCGCTCTCATTCCACGTCTCGAGTGGTTCGTACTCTGGGGTCCATTTTAGGTATTCCGAGTGTTGTGGCGGTGTAAAAGTCTTGTACACAGAAATCTTCAACACGAACCTATCGAGACTGCGAAACTGTGCGAGCACATCCTCCCTCAGCCAGGCCCAGAAGCGCTGCGGGTCCTTAGGCTGGCCCCATAATAGCACTATCTCGATGTCAAGCTGTCGTAGGCCGTGGAGTGAGTCCCTTAGCATCTTTATAGTTCCCTGTATGTTCTTGCGTTGCGACCGCGAGTCCCACCCAGATGATGGTATGATGAGCGCGACATGTACAAACCGAACCCTCCGCAGCCCTTCCGGGCTCGCATTGCGGCAAAAATACCGCGCAATCTCAGGGCCGAACAGAGATATCGTGTTATCCGCATAGAGCACATCTAGTAGTTCGCCGTATATTATACGGGAAGCCGGCATCAGATCTGTGTAAAACACCGAGGTCCCCTTGTATATTTGTTTCGGGATCGGAACTAACCAACGACGGTCGCCACAGATCAGCTGCGTCACGCAGCCGTAGTGAACACATCCGTGACTTGGGGGGGCGACCATCTGCCGGAGGCCCGAGCCTCCCAAACCAATAATGCGTCGTAGCGCAGCGCTAGGATCGTCCGCATCGTCACGGATGCCCTGCGTCGGACCCCAATTTTCTGGCCGAGGGCCCCAGTATGACGAGTAAACGCTGACCTGCGCGATAGCGGGGTCTCCGAATGCAAGACGATAAATACGAAGGCGGATCTCCACTGGTAGGTGAAGAAACGACACTGTCGCACTTGTAGGGGTCTTAGAAGCTGGAGACTTAGATGATAGGGGCGATTCAGCCAAAGGTTTCGACTTCGAAAGCCGACGTGTCTTGACCCTGATGTGCCGACGAAGCTTGGCTCTGGCATAAACAATCTCGGTTGCCCCCTCGGTGGCGTATTTGTGACAAAAAAATAGAACAATAAGCGGCAGGAGACAAACTCCGATGCCTAATCGTGCGATATCATCTTTGACAGATCTCGGCATTGTATTTGATTGCGATAACTGGACAACGGTTGTTGGATATATTTATGACAAAGAATAGACACATATGTAGTGACTGTGACAAGATTAAGAATAGACACCTATATGGTGATTGTGACAAGATACGGCACCTGTTGGTACGGCACCTGTTGGTTGGAGTTTGCTTCGCCTCCACCTCTGCTACGGGTTGGCAGGGATTCCGATCTCCTGACGTGCTTAGCCAGTAATCTACCTTCCGTAGAGAATCCTGTAGGTGTGTATGGTGAGTACGGTAAATTAGCAACGACTGAATTCTACATCTTTTGCAGCTATATCGTGTCAACCTTTTATGAAACCCTGAGATGAGAATATCTTACTACATTGTAGGATTGTAAAGCGTGAAATTATGAAAGAGAACTAAATTTCATATATTGCCTCTCGATGGATTTGTCGACTTGGGTCCTCTCCGCTTGTCTTCGGCATGGTATAGCCTCGGATATAGATTGGGTTGCCCTTCTTGCTCTCTCCAGTTTGGACGCCGCCGCCGTGGAAGAGCCAATTCATGCTTGCGACGATGATGGACTTGTACTTCCCTAGCAGCTGAGGGTTATCGGGGAGAATCCTATGCGTGTCACAAAGATTCACGAAGGCGTAGTTGAACATCATCTGTTGGTTCCAGGGGACGGGTTTACCTCCCATATAGGGGCTGTCCTTGGCGAAGTACATCTTGTCATTCGAGACATCCAGCAGCCGCTTCGAGATGTGGTTAATCGTGGCGGCATCCGCCTCCTCGAGGTACGTTTTCGCCCTCTCTAAGCAGCCCCGTACTTACGAGGGTCGCCGATAGAAACCTTCTGGTTATAGAGCTTGTCCGTCTTCAAAATGAGATGGGCACAGCTAGCTAAGTGCCCGACAAGGTCACCTTGTTCTCCGCCCGTCGTGATTGGGGTTGCGGTGACATTGTTTGGCCAGACCGGGTCGATTCCTCCAGTCCAGATCTTATACTGGCCGACTGGAGCCTTAGCCAGATCGTTCCTCTTCGACAAAATAGCATCGCAGAAGCGAAGCATGTTATCAAGTGCCTCATGTTGCTGTTGCTGCTTCTATTGTGCCTTAAAGGATTTAAAAACCATTCAGCTCTCTATCCAGGCTGGTGCGATTGCGCGACATGAACCCTTTAGGATTATATATAGTAGAATTGTCCTCTTTTGTATAAAATAGAGCGGGGCAACTTAAGCAAGTTCAAAAGGCAATCTTCCGTACAATACTTCCTGGCTGCTTAGCCGTCAATAATATTCTAGTGGTATGTCCTCTTTTCGATGGGTGTCCCTTTTCTGCATGTCGCTTTGGTACTCACCCTGCAGTAGTATTGGTTCTACACTTCGTTTCTTATGAATACTTGGTATCTGCACGTGATGACGGGCGCCTTTCGTGACTCTTGGCCCGATTCCTTGCATCTCCACCCCACCAGGTCTCCATTTCTCCGATGCTAAACGCGACTAATCTAAGCTCGCGACGCGGACTCGAGCGGATTTACTTCCCAGCCTCAAGTCGAATCCATCATGTGGCTTCTCGAGAACGAAGGCGAGGCTCTCGAAGGTAAGACATACTCGACCTTCCCACTTTTAGACTCGATCACTGACAAGACGGGTATTCAGGTAGACGGCTTTGGCTGCGACCGGGAAAACGCTATCTATTTGGTAGAACTGTCGCCGAACGTATGAAATTCTCGCCGGATTCTGTCGGACTCTCCGATCATATTAAGCTAATGGATGTATAGCTGGACAGCTTGCGATTAAGGGGGAGGGTGCAGAGAGGGTATCGCGAAAACATGTTATTATCCACGTCGATCAGGTAACAGAGGGAGATGGAGTACGGTCCCAAATTTGACAATTATCGTGTATTTGGTAGCTCATATGATTACTAGGAAGTCGTATCGAGTCGCTCGCACGTCACCGTCGAAGACCTAGGTTCTAAGGGTGGAACATGGATCAACGACGAAAAGATCAAGGGCGAGAAGCGTGTTCTCTCGCAACCAGCCAACGTCCTCCAGATGGGTTCGTTTCCACCCAAGTTTCGGTGCGTTTCTTGCCCCTGCGCGATATATATTTAGAGTTGCTAATAGATTCACTCATTTCTAGCATCACCTGGTTCCCTGTAGTTTTGAGCTTCTCGTTCACAGCCAACGAACTTCGAGCCGACCCTCTGTCTAAGCTTCGACAAGATCTCGAGCAACTCGACATAAAATTCCTTGCCCACTATGACTTTCAAGCAACCACCCACGTTGTATCAAAAAGGAGGAATGTTCCAAAGGGCCTGCAAGCTCTCGTGAACGGTCGGTACATCGTCACCGAGAACTTTTACGGTAACATCATCACGGCTGCGACGCCCGAGGATAGCCACGATAGTACGGCTACGAGCGCGTTAGAGAGTGACTTCGATGCAAATTGGCCAGATGCCATGCAATTTGTCCCGCCACCAGGAGATGAAGCTGTGCCCAGACCGGTCGAGGCTTTCGCTCCTAACCCCGATCGCGCTGAGATTTTTCACGGCTACACCTTCATTTTCTACAACCAAAAGCAATTCACTAATCTTCTAGACACCATTACGAATGGAAGAGGAAAGGCGCTGCTGAAAGAAGTAGTAGAGGGGGAAACACAAATTGATGACTTCATCAGATACGTCAAAGAGATCGCAGGTGAGAAGGGGTTGGGGGAATTCGAGGATGGAAGTGAAGGCAAGGGCGTCGTTGTGGTCAGATGGATTCCAAACTCGCCTAGAGATGCTGGATGGTTCGCAGACTTTTACACCTCAGTCTCATTGAGATTAGGTCACCGGCTCATTGACCAAAAGGAGTTTATCGATGCTATCCTCAGTAATGACGCTAGTGGCTTACGGCGACCGCTCCCACTCGGGACTGAAGCGGAGCCGGGTATGTCTCAAGTTGAGCTAGAGTCTTCGGCCGGACAGCAGGCGATGGATATAGATGGGGATGAGCCTTCCGTCCAACCGCAACCACCTCCGCCCCGGCGACGCGCGAGAGGAGCTATCCGAAGTCGCTTTAAGGGGTTCGGTGTGGATTTAAAGGAGGAAGAACCGCTAGAAAGCACCCCGGCTGCCTCGGAACCCTCTCCAGCCGCTGCGGAATCATCACAAGAAGGCCTTTTTGTGTCGCAAGATGTTGTATCACAGGAGCAACAGCCGGAGGAGCCTGTCCACACCACCAGACAATCACAGCGAAAGCGTCCACCTCCATCTGAACACCAGGACGTATTAAATGATTTTGCGCCTACAGCTGCGCAAATGAAGCGCCGTCGTATTGCTGCTGGAGAAGACCCGGTGCCCCCTAAACCAGCTCCTGAAGCAGATCTAGCGACAGGAGCTCAGGTGCCCAAGGTCAAGTCTTCTAAGGTAAAAAAAGAGATCGACGTCCTCGATCTAGCGCGCAAGCACCGGGAAGAGGCTGAAGCCCGGGCCAAGGCTGAGAGGGAGGAATTGGCCACCGCGCCAGAGGACCTTGACTTGGCAGAGATCCGTCGCTTACAAATTCAAGAACCAATGGAATTGCGACAAGCTCCAACCATTCGCACCCGAGAACAGGATATAGCTGATGGTCGCTGGGATCCCACTTGGAATGGACGTAGGAACTTTAAGAAGTTTCGGCAGCGCGGAGCGGTCGAGGGACGGCCGCCGCAGAAGATTATCGTGGCACTCGAGGAGGTCAAATCAAAAGGATTTGGCATTGGTGATGACTACTGGCTTGAGAATGATAGCCAGGAACGAAAAAAGAAGAAGCAAAGCCAGACACAGAGTCGAAGTCAAAGTGCAAATGAGAGAGAGGATCGGCAGTCAGCTGATAGACATGGGAGAGAAACCCAAAAGTCGCACCAGAGGTTACCAAAAGGACTCCCCTCACTCGATAGTAGTGAGGATGAGGACTATGGCATGACTGAGGAAGATGCTGTAGCCCCTCCGTCAAGGGCACGAGCTAGTCGGACATCCCAGCAGACCTCGCAGTCAACCCGAACCCGGACAACGGGAACATCACAGAGCACAACTCAGAAGACACAGTCTTCAAGAACAGGCAAACGTCCAGCTCCGCCTTTGACCAAGGAGCAGCCGGCGAAGAGGTCTCGAATCGGGGTTGTCGCTGCTAGTGACGATGACGAAAGTGACGACGAACTACGGTTTAGATTCGGGAAGAGATAAAGGGTAGGGAATTTAACGTGGTTTCTTTCTATCGACGGGTATCTGTCTTATACGCCTAGCTTCCTAGCCATGCCATGAGTTTAGTCTAACCACGAATATGAAAGGCCTCCTGACCTGACCTGACCTAACCTGAATATGCTATTGTCGAGTTGCCTGCCCGTCTAAGAAGTACATAAACGCCGCCATGCTATGATGATATATAGCCTCTATTTCCCCACCATGCCATATATATAGTCTAATTTCGGCGTATGCGCTGTGTCATATTTTAGACCGCCTTTCATAGAGCTGATCCCAAGTGAGACGTTCAATCCATGCTATCCATCTCGCCCTTACTTTTCGCCTCATGCTCTTCGACTAGTAGCCCAATCATACAGCTCGCGAGCATGTTCTCGTAATTGACCCAAGGATGGATCTCCCCAAACAGCTTGGTCCCATCCCGTCCTGCGGCGCGCAAGAGTTCGGGCTCGCCACCCGGATGGAAGGGCAAGTATGGAGTCATGTTGTACACGCGGCCGCCCAGCGCCGTCCAGGCGTCCTTGCCCTTGCGCCCCGTCTGCCGCTTCAGCATGCTTGGCGTGACCCTTAGGTACGGCGCCCCGGGGCCCAGGTTCCGCAGGTCGGCCGTAGGGCTGTTGGCGAGGCGCGCCCAGTCGAGGGGCGAGCGGCCCGGCTCCAGGATCACCTTGCGCGAGGGCTTGGCGGGCTTGCTGCTGTGCGTGGGCGGTGGCGCCAGAGTCGAGGTGCCGGGCTGTCGGTCGTAGGCGTGCTGCCGCCTGTCGGGGACGGGACCGCGCGCCGGGACGCCTAGCAAGGAGCTGCCACTGCCGCCGGTGTTGTTGATGGCGTTTAGGGTGGGCGGGCGGGGAGGCGGCGCCATGGATGTTGTTTTTGCGACGGATGGCTTGGGGGAGGTCGGAGCTAGTGGTTGAGGCGGCGGAGAGGGCGCGGAGAGGGTTGGGAGTGCGGAGGGCGAGGTCTTGGCCTCGACTGTGCGCGCGACGGCTGCTGCTGAGGCGGGAGGATCGGGGGAGAGGGAGAATGAAGGTATGCTGCTGACGTTCGGCGGCGCGGAGGCGATTGCTTTGGGCGTGATTTGCGGCGAAGGCGTAGAGCGCGCTTGCGACGATGCGCTTCCGCTTCTGGCAGATCGCGGCGTCGTGAGCGAAGGGGGTGACATGACTGTTCGGGATGTCGGCGCTGGCGCTGGCGACGACGACGCTTCTCTATTTCCATCCGCCGCACTGGTCGGCTGGTCCTCTTCTATTCTCAGTTCCGGTGGGGAAGGGCGAGCTGTAGTAGGGGGTTGCTGGATTCGAGGGTGACCACGCCATAATGCTAATAACGTTTGTACAAAGGGTGGTTTCCAGATGACGGCATAGACAACAGAGGCCAGAACCAGCGACAGGCCCAGGAGCGCCATCGCGATCTGTCAGACTGCCGCTTCAGACCTGATGTATCGTAGCTAGTACATACAGCGTTGTCGCCAATGTAATATGTGTAAGAGTCGTAAGAGTCGCTAAAGTAAGGGATTTTAGTTTTCGCCAAATCAGATGCTTTTGGCCTTTTCTTTTTTCTGGTCCTGTAGACTAAAAATAAGTCAAGTCTAATTCGTGGTTATCGAAAGTTTCAAAGTGCGCAGCCGGTCCCGGCCGTCCCTACCACCCGATAGAACGGTAGCTTCAGAGCTGAGACAGCCCTGATCCCGTACGAGGTCCACTGGAAAATACAGGGGATAGCGTTGTTGAATTAGCGCACTTCATATTCTTGTACCGGTACGAACAGCTTTATCAGACCGCTTTTAAGCTCCCAATTGCGGGGGAAGCGGTGTACAGTTTGTATAACTCGTGCTGATGCACGAATAAACAATCTCGTAAGAGGGGGAAAATGTAGATCTTGGTAGACGTGGTAAGACACAAAGTAAGAGACACACGTATGTTTCGGAACGTCTCTCTTTTTTTTTTGTTTTTTTTTTTTGCTTTGTTTACTCGACTTAAACATTGTTTCGTACCGTTTGTTTGGCCCTACCTAATGTTTCTATGAACACTTTCCCAAGATCCCCATCTTTCTCTTTTCACAAAGTTTCGTATCAATTAGTAGCATCCCGCCAGTTAGGTAAGGAGCTAAAAACAGCCGTCACCCGTCTATTAGGTACCTGTAGACAAGGACAAGGACAAGCTTAGTGGGGACACCGCCTTGTCCACAAAAGCTCTCGGGAAAACATGATCTTAAATTACTTTCAGCCATGCACAACACGACCTTCCCTCATAGTCACACTACACAACCACCGTCTACCACACATTTAGTTCCTAAGACGGGGTTGAAACGGTCACCTTCTCGCGAATCTTTGGCACCAATTGGATGTAAAACTTCTGGCAGGACGGGTAAGGGCACAGGTACGGACAAGGGTACAGGCAACGGCACCACAGGGACAGGGATCCGGAGGCCGACAATAATATCCCACACCATCGCCAAGACCACAATAACAGCCACCTCCGCGTCCTCGACAAGAACGCTTCTTGGAAGACGAGACCAAAATGCTACCACCCTTACCTCGAGACCGACGTTGAAGGAGTCAGGAATCGGAACAGGAAACATGCCCTACGACACATCCTCTCCATCTTCACATGCGAACACGAATAGGCCACAAATGCCATCCCTTAGTACCGCGGCCGCAAGGGCCATGAACAGGAATCCCTTAACCCCCAAGATCGCTTCCAAAACAACACAGAAGCCTCCTACTTTAGCTACAACAACACCTGCGAGCCAGCGGACCCAACATACTACCGCAGTCAATTCTAGTGAGCCCTCGTCCTTCGTCTCGCATCTAAGCAGCAATATCACCCCTCGCTCCGGCTCGAGACAGAACCGGGTGGATAGCGCCAATAGCACTCCGACTAGCACCCCAAACCTCGAACGAACAGAAACCTGGGATTCCAGGTCCAGCTTCGGCTTACCCAGCCCCAGATTCGAAGGGGAAACTATAAGGAGACCAGTTGTGTCCTTCGGCTCGGTCACCCCAGATCCCAATAGCCACGGGAGGCACGACGGCCATCATGGTTTAGACTCCAAGTTCTTTCACGCGAGCGATGCGAAACCAGCTCGTCCAGTTTCTGCTTCTAACAAGGCAGCTCCAGCCAAAGGCCCAACCTTTTTCTACGCGAATGGAAACATGGTAGAGAGTAAACCCGCTCACCCAACCTCGTTCACGCCAGTTCTAGGCCATTCACAGGACACTCTTCCAAGCAAGTTTATGTATGCCAATGGGACACCGGAGGCGCGATCTAGCCCGACACCACCAATATCTCGTAGCTCTGGTTCCGGCGTATCTATAGCTCCAAAAACATCAGCTAATCGCTCTGGGACGAACACCCCAATCGGCCACCTTCATAACCAAAGACCTATGTCCCCTGAGAAACTGTCATCTCAAGCTCTGTCGACCTCATCCAAGGCCAATATTCCAGCCTCGGGCCGCCCACAAGTTTTAGCCAATACTCAGCTAGGACCTTCACCCCCTGGACTCCGTCGATCTAGCACTGGCCCAGTACGACCTGGTGGTCATTCGCGCCAGGGGAGCTTAGCCAAATTGGACCAGGCTCCCAACGTCCCAAGGTTAGCAAGCCCTCGGCTATCGCCAGACGCTTTTCCGCCAGTCAGCCTCCCTTCGACGCCCGCTCCTCTCACTCTAGCCTCGATAATCCAGGCAGCCGAGGACTTTGCGGAGAATGAGGGATCCGCATCTCCAGGCGATGAGGTTCGATCAGGTCTACAGAGCCCTACTAAATCGGTCCACTCCGCAGATCCCTTGAGCGAATTGGTTTTAAACGCGAGGCGCGAACGCAAAGTTCAGGATTTACAAATTACGAACGCCTCGCTCGAGGCTATCAATAGAACACTCGAGCGTCAGCTGCGGAAGCAAACTGCGGAGTTGCGGAGATTCCGGCGAATGTCACGAACCGGCGCACTTTCTCTTTCGTCCACTACTGCTTCTAGCCGAGTATCGTCTGAAGCGTTTTCGGAGCAAGGAATAGGAATCATGGATCTTTCTGACTTGAGCGAAGTGTCCGAGGCGGAGGCGGAGGCGAAAGAAGAGGAAGAAGAATCATCCTTTGATAGTGACTCAGGATCTGGTTCTCTTAGCCCCAGTATCGTAGCAGAGCGGGATGGAAAGCATCGAAAGCGAGACGAGTCACGATTGCAGCTTGACTTCTCCAAGCATCAGCAATTGCTTATTGACTCGCAGAAGATCAATCAGAGCATCAAAAGGTGTCTGGACTGGACCGAGGAGCTCATCAGTGAAGGCAAGAAGGCGCTCGAATACCAAGTCAGGGTCAGCGACGTAGAACTGGGCGGTAGGGTGTTGAACCCGCTAGAGGAGGACGACGAACGACCCCTGACTTCAGATGGACCTCCTGACGACGCAACAGCGCTCATTGAAAAGATGCTAGACAGCTCCACGATCTTAGGGGGCTGGAGCTTTGAGCCGCAAGATCGGGATAGCGGAATAGAACTCCCTGTCGACGAAGGTTGAATGAAGCAAAAACCCACCTAATCTCTACAGCTACCACACATTTCCCTATATCTTGGATACGATTCACTCTATCATTTTAACTCAACTACTGCGGCTCAGCGTTAACAACATCGTACTGAGCGACTACATTCTTGCACTCTTTTTCTTCTTTGTTTCACTGTACCACCACCGATACCCCAACAACATATGGCGGACAGGCGCTGGGTCGGCAAAGACCATCTCCACACCAATCGACATACAAACCAACATCTTTCCTATCCGTTCGAGTAATGATACCCCAGAAGCAATAACGAATCAAGGAGCCCAAGAGTACATTCGTCCCAAGATAGAAAAGGGTAGTAGGAAGTGCACCCTGAAGGGAGGTGAACGCGAGTTCTATCAGGAGTTATAAATAACCTGGTTTACTTGGACATGTACATATGACGATTATACGAAGTATCATCTTCGGATCGTGCGCAATAGAGGCTACCTAGAAACCTGCTTAGATGAAATAAGTTGGCGAATCGATTGATATCGATCATCAAATAACAAATCGAACTACTTCATTTCGTATTTCATGTTTCACGTATCCACAGCACCGATGATCCTACTGCTGGACCGGGGAAGGCGATGAGTATATAGTGTCAGACAAGACACCTGTGATATCGAAGGGGGGGTATTTGCTAGAAGGATTATATCTATATATGGAGCATAAATGTTAGAGATTTTCTAATTAGTTAGGAGAATGTATACTTCCTCTCCGGTTTGAGTCCCTTGTAGACTGATTTATAAAACCTAAAATTACTTCTGCTTACTTCTAATCTGCTGCTTCTCTTCACGGAGACCTACGCAATTCGTGACGTTGGCAACTCGCTCGTTGGTCCGTCCCGTGCTCACCTTGGCTCTGCCAGTCACGGGCTACAGAGGAAAGGGTCACGGCGACAAATCGCCTTGTCAGACGTCAACCATCCCTGTGTTGAATTTTATTCCGACTTCAACAAGGACTAAAGCATCTTCTAAACATCAACCCTCGTATACACTGACACACACAAGACAGGGGTATTATGCCGTCTCTGTATGGGCATCGGCGGATGTACCAGTTGTCTCGCCGATGCTGGACCTTCTCTTGGTTACGTCCTTGTCCTTATCTTTACCCTTCTTCTTCGAGTCCTTCTCCTTCTTGATAGCCGCCTCAGCCACCAACTGCTCGAATGCCATATAGTCGCCTTCTTCCTCGGGCGTCCTCGAGGCCTAGTTACGAGTCAGTGGGCAGTTCATTACAAAACAATCCTAGAACCTAATAGACGGGAATGTACCTTTTGGAAGACCTCGGCAATGAGGACGAGGGCCTGGGCGCGCTCCAGACGCTTGTTCAGGGGGACCTTCTTATCATGCAACACGCTATCACAGACTTCGCGCAGCACGCTTTGGATCTCGAACTTGCTGCCGCGCCATGCGGCCGTGAGGATCTTGCCGGTAACTCTACGCTCGTACTCCATCTTCCTCTCGTCGGTCCAGTCGTCGCCACCAGCTTGCTCCATGCGCGCCATCTCTTCCATGGTTTGCTGAGCATCGATGGCGGACGAGATGGTGTTCCAGGTCTCCTTGACGAGGGTTCCCTTATCCTTCATACGGCTAAAGAAGCCCCCGATGCCGAGAAACTTCTGCGACTTCAGAAGCGCGGTGGCTTTCGAGAAGTACACGGCACCGATGGCATGTAGGATATCCAGACCGAAGCTCTCCATCTTTAAATTCTCGACCTCGAGCCTTGTCTTCTCCCGAAATGCTCTGGTGACGTCGTCTCCTTTGTCCGTCTCCGTCCAAACCGATATGCGATCGATGAGCTTGCGAGCCAGGGTGTCAACACGCTCCTGCCGAATCTTGGCGCGCTCCCTCTCGTAGGCAGCCAGCTGTTCACGCTGCTCTTTTGTTAAGCCGCTCTTCTTCTTTTCCTTCTTACGTAGCTCCTTCTCCTCTTCCGTCTGTCCCATAAGATGCGCCTCGTCCGAAGGCCGATCCATCAGCGCGGGTCGGATAGGTATAGCGTGTCTTGAATTGCTCGAGTTGCCAGAGGCGCTGGGAGCTGGCGAGGTGCCACGAGGAGGTAGAGGCGGCTTCTCTGAGGAAGTATCGTGTTGAGCTGACGCGGGTGCCGGTGGCGGTACGGACGTAGGCTTCTCAGGTTCTTCTTCGACGATAACCGTCGGGGGTGGTGGTACATCGGCAGTCTTGGCACTTTCCCGCATGGCTTCTTCGGTGCCCGGGAATTCGGCCTCGTCCTCTTCTTCGCCAGCCATGGTGATGTCCATGGTAGTGGTGAGATCCTTCATGAGACTGATTTCACCAATCCAGTCGACGAAGGCATCACCACCAAATATACTACTAAAGAACTCGGCGGGGTCGACGAAGCCTTCGGTAGGTTTCGCGCTGTCTTTGCCATACTTGTCGTATGCTTTTCTTAGATCGGTGTCTGATAGGACTTGATAGGCCTCGCCGATAGCCTGGAACTTCTCGTGGGCAGTTGGGTCGTTTGGGTTCTTGTCTAAAATTGTTTGTTAGTACAAACCATGCCCATACTGTGAACGGATGCGCGGACCTGGATGGTGAACAATGGCAAGCTTGCGGTAGGCCTTCTTGATTTCAAGTTCGGTCGCCGTAGGCTTGACACCGAGGGCGTCATAGTATTGCGTGTCAACTACCATACTTTCTCTTCCCAATCGCAAAAGGATCCGTTTACAGGCTTGCGGGGATTTTGTCAGCTAAAGTCTTTGCCGACCGTCGAGATGATATAGCGGGATCAGGGTCAGCAGTAGAACAGTTAAAGTGCGACAAAAAATGAGAAGGGTCTTTCGGGGGTATATTGTTCGGTATCAAGCGTTAAAAAAAAGATGCATTAGGTAAATACCGAATTTGAGGGAAGAAAAAAGCTATGACGAATGTCTGCCTGCACATGCCCAGCAACCCGGACACGGCATAGCGGCATAGCGGCATAGCAGCATAGCGGCATAGTGGGCATAGTGATAGTGGCATAGCGGGCGGGATGAATTTGGTGTGGCACAGCATTCCAGCGCCACCTTTTTTGCGTATACCACCTAGGTACCTAGGTACTATCATCATTATCATCACCTTTTCACCTGCACGATTCATCCATGCGTCTTATTATAATTACAAACACGAGGGGCTACTCGTACGATTCAGTACTGACTCTTGTAGCCTAGCCAAAGAAGACCAGGTTCAAGTAAGAAAATCGTTTGTCACAGCCTGTCATATAAGTAAGGCCCCCCGCCGTCTGTATCTCAGGATATTCATTCTAGACAGCACGTTGCCATATACCATGAAATAAAGGTACGTGGCATTAGGGATTTGACAGATCTAGCCCAATAGATCTGATCAGTATATTCAACCTAAACATACTATCTCCATGCCCACGATTTAGTTCCCTGGTCGTTTAGATGCTAGGTTAGCAAGTTAGTCCATTCCGTAGCACCGTCATCTTATATAGCCCAAAAAGCAGAGGGATAGCAGTGCATCACATACGCTAGATCCTTTTTGGCAGTGCTTCTCAGTTGTCCAGTCCCCATAACTTATTTAACTCCTGCAGCTTTCATTCTCTCAAAGCACCGTCTGTACGCCACATGGATCTCAGGCACGGAACAGTCATACTCCTTGAGCTTCTTCTCCAGCTTCGTCGTATCTAGCAAGCAATTACTCCGTCCGGCTTTGATCACCTTGGCCTGCTCCTCCACGGTGAAATTCTTCCACGTGAAGTCCGGACGAATGATTTCCTTGAAGAGCGTGAGCACCTCGTTGTGGCTAATGGCCCCCGGGTTGGTAAAGTTGTAGACCCCGGTGTCTTTATGCTCTGCCATCAGGATGGATGCAGGTAGAAGATCGGTTAAGATCGTGTTGCTATTCGGGATGTCTACTACACGCTCATACTTGCTAATCTTAGTGACGAAGTTGCGTGGGTGAAGGTCATCTGATACCGGCATACGCAACCGGAGGACCAAGCAGTTGGTATAGTTTCTGATAATCTGCGAGCCTTCGTTAGTCAACCTATCCTATTCCCAACAAATCGACACCATCTCACCTCTTCGACGTGACCTTTGGTTTCGGAATAGAAGCTACCCGTAAAGTTTGACGGGTCTGTCTCCTTGAACCCAGGACCTCCGATCGGGTGAGTGTTATCATAATGGTAGATACAGCCAGTGGCGAAGACAGTGCAGTGGATGCCAGCGAGGTAGCAGCAATCCGTCAGATTCAAGGTTCCAATCACGTTAGAGCGTATCGTCTCCTCCTTGTGGTCTTCACACCAGTCGACATTAGGACGGCCCGTGCAGCCAGCACAGTTCAGAACGTGGGTGGGCTTGATCTTGTCTAACTCGGCCTTGACGGACTCACGGTCCTCCATACGGACGGTTGTCGTCACTACCTGTTTGCCTTGGCTCTTTAAAATTGTCTCGAGGTGGCCGGCAACCCATCCCTTTCCGCCCCAGATAAGAAATTTGTTCGCCCTGGTGCCGTTCGTTGCCATTGCGAGTGTATGTATTGGCGGCGGTGTTGTAGATTCAACAAATGCGGTGGCGCAACGTATTAAGAGAGGAAACCCATCAGCGGGGAACTAGAACTATAAAAAAAAATTAAGGATAGGATCAACCCAATTGTGATTATAAGTTTGAATTTAAAGCAAACTGGAAGTCATTCAGTTAAGGTAAACTGTCAAGTGAACAAGCAGCGTCAGGGGGTGTAACTGTCCCTTCAACGTTGTCGCATACCACATGGCACAAGTATGGAGGGGCAAGATTGTCTTGGTCTTGGTACTTGTACGATTCGGAAGATCGGCAATACAGGGAAAACACAAAACCACTTTACAAGTTTACACGATGCCTTAATAGCCTGTGGTAGTGCTAGATAAATAAATAAATTCAGGGAGGAGAAATCATTATGAATAAGGATTCTCAACTCGAACCAAGTATTACTCTCTAAACATAGAAGTGTTAGTATCCGTGGGTCCATGCAACCGTTAGGATGGCTGGATGCATCATCACCTCCAGATCAACAACACCAGAGACATGATTCAGAATCCCAACTTTTAGCAGCACATCACCTTGAGCTCAACCGAAAGTGACACACGTTTCATGAACCGTCGTAGCACGACAGATAACCATTTGCGTGAAACTGCTTTGTGTAACCAAAGTACAGACGATAACGGCAACCGTCAGAGTCTTGATAAGCTGGCTCTCGTGGTAGTTTTCCTTGTTGAAATTCGAAAACCCTAAAGCATACGACGAAACCCCTAAATGATAAAACCGTACGGCTGGGATTAGACCCAGACAACTTAGATATCTGTAGGTTACTGGTAACAAGTCTGCATGTATGTACTATGGTGTAGGTAGTCCCTACAGCGTGGCGGCTTTGTTTTTTCTGTCTTCTGCTTCTAAAAAAGCAAGATTCTTTAGCCTTATGCCAGCCGTTGCCGTACCTCCTTAAACCCCACAGTGGATTAGACTCTGAGCTACCCCCGGACTAGTCAGCTCTGTTACGCCGGTAAAGGGTGGGAAATTACATGGTGGAGACAGGCCTGGATTTCTTCCGCTAGCGTTCGGTAATAAATATAAGGGATAAACTTGATTTTCTAGAATGCAGAATGAGAATGAGAATTCACCATCACAATTGTTCTACCTGCGATACTCATTTTAATCCTCGATACAGATATCTGATGATATATCCCTTCGGCATGACGACCTAAACATCGTTACCACCTTCAAGTCGAGCTTTCGTGATACTTCATCTACCATACGACCTCCCCCTCCTCTCTCCCTCAACCTCAACCACCCCGATCAATCCCAAAGATGGTCGCTCTCAAAGATGTCATGTACCTCATGTTCCACCCGAACCAGCTTCGGTCCATTGTACAATGGTAGGGTTGTGCCCATATACCCAGCCCATATAGGCATATGTCGCCTGTCGAGATGTATATCGCTGACCACATGCTTCGCATTGCAGGAAAGTCTGGCACGAACCCGTCCACACGCGCGATCCCTCGAAGGAGCCAGCGACGCTACGGTCATGCTTTGATCTTTTGAATCTGACGAGCCGTAGCTTCGCCACTGTCATACAGGAGCTGCAACCAGAAATGCTTGTACCCATTGCTCTATTCTACCTCGTATTGAGAGCGCTTGATACCATCGAAGATGACATGACACTCTCCACCAAGACGAAAGAGCCAATGTTGCGCGAGTTTTCCAAATACATGAAGATGGACGGTTGGACCTTCAATGGCAGTGGACCTGATGAAAAAGACCGCGACGTGCTTATTCACTTCGACGACGTGATCGCCGAACTGAAGAAGATCGACAAGAAATACTACGATGTCATAGAGGATATCACCATCAAGATGGGTAACGGCATGGCTGACTACGCTCTAAATGCTGAGTTCCAAGAGGGCGTTGAGACGGTAGCCCAGTACGAAGAGTATTGCCATTACGTGGCGGGCTTGGTTGGCGAGGGTCTGACGCACATCTTCGTTCGAGGCAACACAGCCAACCCCGCCCTACTCGACCGTATGGAGCTGACCGAGAGCATGGGCCAATTCTTGCAGAAGACCAACATCATTCGTGATGTGCACGAGGACTTCAAAGACAAGCGCAGATTCTGGCCGAAGGAGGTGTGGAGCAAATATGTTGATAAGTGGGAAGATATGTTCGATCCTAAATACCGCACTCAAGCTGTTTACTGCAGCTCCGAGTTGGTTCTCAACGCCCTCAAGCATGCTGACGAGTGCTTGTTCTATATGGCCGGTATCAAGGAGCAGAGTGTCTTCAACTTCGTTGCCATTCCGCAGTCCATGGCCATCGCGACCCTTGAGCTCGTCTTTCAGAACCCCAAGATTTTCCACAGCCATATCAAGATCTCCAAGGGTGATGCTTGTCACCTCATGATGCAATCAACACAGAATCTACGGGTGGTTTGCGACACATTCAGAATATATGCACGAAGGATAGCGAGGAAGAACGACCCGAGAGATCCTCACTACCTCGATATCAGTGTGGCTTGTGGCAAAGTGGGTAGTCGTGTTGCCAATATTCATGGCTGAGTGGAGGAATGCTAACCAAGGCTGAATAGATCGAGCAATTCATCGAAACCCTCTTTCCCACGCAAGACGCCAAGATGCTGAAGGCCGCACAAGAAGCGCAGGGACAAAAGGATGCCGATCAGAGTGATTTTTGGGAGGCGTTGATGTTAGTTGCGGCAGTTGTATTTGTCCTTCTGTTCGTGTCCGGTCTAATGGTAAGTTACACACCCACATGGATCTCAGGTTTGGCGAATATGAACTGACGGCCAAATAGCTCGGTTTGGCGTGGTATATGGGTGCGAGATTCGACGTACTATGGGACAAAGAGGCTGCGGCCAGCCTTAAAGACGCTGCTAAAGCAACAGCTACGTCTCTGGCCCACGAGGAGTTATAGTGGATGCATATTGTATTTTTGTATGGTGTCAACGAGGAAATGCATTGATCGAAAACCACGGAAAACAACAAGAGAGCTAATGGCTGCGTTGTCACGCTGGATGGAGTAAGGCGTTGTAAGATGTTTTACAATGCATGAGCAAGTACCCCTTTAAGTATCCCTACTAATATGAATTAATACTATAATGATAGCAGTTTTACTCTATATTTGTCTTACAACGTCGTCAAGAGTGGTTTTGATGGAGATAGGCAACAAGCACGGATGTCAAATTACAGTCCAGTCTACTCAATGACTGCGGTTGTGCCGAGAAGTGCTGAAATGAAACCAAACATGGCGAGGAGTACCGGGCCCATCGCGGCTCGTAGGCACGCGACGAACCTCTGACCTATCGGTGTCCAGATCAAGGTTCCTGTCGTGGATCGTCAACATAAGACTACTATTTCGGAATAAATTGTTACATACTATCACACACTGCCATTCCGTCTAACATGTCTATGCCTTTCACTTGTGACTTGCTGAGAATGAGTATCTGTTCGAGGACCAGCCTCTTAGTGAGAGCAGAACGAATTGTATCGCGATGGCGGCGCTCTAAAATGTCAAGAGCCATCATCCGACGCAATTCACCGGATATCTTAAGACGCATGACGAGGAGGGGAGGCTGAAGAATAATGGTAAAGTGCATAAGAGCGTCAAAGAGGGGAGGAGGAAACAGGGGCTAGGCAAGCCGGATAAAGCCGTTCTAGCGGCACATCAGTCCAGGCTGTATCCCGGGCGATGATCTAGGACAGGGGAATGGATCGTACACCGACGGTTCGAAGGAGAGGATGGTTTGTTGTATCCATTGGATGCTACATGAATAGCCTCTCCTATCTCTCGGTGCAAGAAATCATGTCAGCGTTGCGATTCTATACTCGCTACAGCAGTTGTATCACAAGAGGCCCGTCTCACGATGGAACTTTGAGCCTCACAGGCCCGAGCCTAGTCGGTTGGTTACGCGGCCGTGAGACCAAGACGGCGTTCGAGGCCGTGGCTAACGGCCTGCGCAAGTTTTGGTGGCCTTTCGCCAAGATATGTTTCATCCTCGAAGGTCCCAATATCTCACGCATCTAAGATCTTGGCTTCGACGTCTCATCACATGTGGTACGTCGTATTGCGTAAGCTTGGGAGCCATCCACTTCTCATTCCCCGCCTAAACAGGCAGGTTCAAAGTCTCGTACCTGCATGACAATGGGTTCTCTATGACCTATCCAGCTTGTCCTCGAGCACCAACACGTTTACCGCTTCTACGTAATTCACTGTGTGCTCATGACTTGCATCTTCAATGACGCCTCGCTCGGAGACGATGCTGTATTTGATATGTACGTGGCAGGGTATCTACCGTAAAAAATATACACAACCGCTATAATAATTCTTCGCTCGAACTGTTAGCCCACTCTTTGGCCGTGACAATGATTTGTTCATCTGCCTTATGTACTTCTCTTCCCCCAACTGTCTCTAAAATGTGCTCTCGTCTATGAAAATGACAATGTTCTGCTCCACACTCATCGCTATCCTGGTCAAAATGAAACGTGAATAAGGACCGAATCTCTCGCTGTTTAATTTTGGAAAATGCTTCGCTAAACGCTGATGACAAACATGTATGGCCAGGATGATATGTATGCAGAGTAATGTCCAACCGTAACAGGGGACTGAAGCGTATATACGGTAAATGACTCGATCATAGATTGCCGTTGTTTGCAATAACGTCAGTCGTGCCTTTGGCATTGCGGCGAACAGCTGCTCCCGTGGCAGCACCAAGCTCCTTGATGCGGTTCGAAACAGCTGTGGGGTCGGTAATACCCTCGAGGGACATAAGGTAGGCGGCAAGGCCGGCGATATGTGGCGAAGCTGGAGTCTTGGGTTAGTTATCGAGGCCGTGTTACCATACTAGAGAAAACAACTTACCCATGGAAGTACCGCTCAAAACTTCGCTGGCAGTATTACTGCTGATACCGACACTCTCCACGTCAACACCAGGTGCGTACACGTCCACGACTTGGCCAAAATTGCTGAAGCTTGCACGACTATCGTTGGTCTGATCGATGGCACCAACGGTGATGGCATTGGGACTGCTTGCTGGGGAGACATTGGCGGCATCCTGAGCTTCGTTTCCGGCAGCGACGACGGGGACGACACCATTCGAAAAGAGGCGCTCAATCGCGTCGTTGACGGCCTGAGAAGCGGGACCGCCAAGTGACATGTTCATAACCGACTTGCCACTTGTAGCGTTGGATGCAACAAAATTGAGACCGTCGATCACATCGGCGTTGGTGCCACCTCCAGAAGCGTCGAGAACCTTCACGCCAACCAGCTGTACGTTCTTGGCCACTCCGAAGGTAGCGCCGCCGATTGTGCCTGCAACGTGAGAGCCATGGCCATTTAGGTCCGTGGCCTAATCTAATGATTAGCAGAGGTTCCTTGTATTAGCGTAGATATTAGCGTAGAGGAACTCATACCTTTTCTTCCTCGACAGCATTGAAGCCCATGACTGCACGTCCCTGGTAGTCTTCATGCGTAACCATGATGCCCGTGTCCACAATATAAGCAGTGATACCCTCTCCAGCTGAATCGTCAAAAATGTAGCCCGAGTCCCCAGCGTCGGTGTGGCTTAGACGGATTAGGCCGGTGGGTGCGTTGATCTGATTCTGGAGAGCAACGGCCTTGACGTACGTATTGGCCTCAACGTACTTGACCATGTCCATGTTGTTGATTTCCGACATCATAACGTCGTCGGAATCCAGCGCCATAGCACGCCAGCCCGACATGGCGAACGAACGGACCCTCGTGGAGAGCAGCTGGCCGTTCAACCCTCGCTTGCCCAAGTTGCGCTTCTTGACAGCAACCTTGATGGACGCTTCATGGGCATCGATGATATCGTCGGTGAAGTTCTTGTGGTAGACCACGATGTAAGAGTTAGGAACCACGTCTGTCGCATCCGGGTTGCTAACAAAAGCTGACACTGATGGGGCAGATGTGGTAGCCCCTGTCGAAGGACGCCATCTATTCAACGGCGTCGCAAGCGTACCTAGCGGGGCGAGGGCCAGGAGGCTTGTGAAGATGGCAGTGAGACTCGGCGCCATGTCGATAGATTATATATATCGAACCGTGATATTTTCCCCTTTTGTACCAGACAAGCCGGGTATTTTCAACACTGGAATAACAATATGTACTCGTGGTGAGTTAATGAGCGACCTTGAAATAGAAGTAGATACACCGTAAAACTAATTCATGTACTTCCGGGACGGGTGAAGAGGAAGATGATAGACGAATCCCGATTCGAATATTGAAGTGAGCGGTAGAAGTGAAGGGTAGAGAGGGTGGACGATGTGGTCGAGGCTGGGCAACAAAGCAGAATGCGGCTCTATGTCCTGTCTTTCAAAGAACGGCGGATCCACCCGAAGAATAAAAATAACAAAAATTGTAGGAAGGAGTTGCAAAAGAACAAGATCACACAGATAAAGAAAAGAGAGGGAAATGTCTTTTTTTAAAAAAAGTTTGCTTGCCGGCAGTTTGGACTGATATTTTGAGTCCCCGTAAGGATACCTCAGGTACATCTCCATTACGATCAGCCCCTTATGCATGGGGTGGCTAGCGTTTTTCATCAGTACATGCAAAATCCGCTTCCAAAAATGCTTGGAAGATTCTCAAGATGCTTGTTTAGGGAGGACGAATTCGCAGGTCGACGAACAACCCCAGTTTGCAGGCGTTGGTAGGATATCATCGTAGGCGCCAAGTACCGCCAAGTCAAACGTCGTGCCCCTGGAGCGCCGCCGTCGATCCACAGGACAGGGGGTTGGAGGCGCCTCGCAGGCACTTGGACGGTTCGTCAATTCCAAACGGGGGCTTGCGACAGGCCAGCAGGCCAGCAGGGAAAGTAGCAGGATCGGCTAAGTCACCGTCGGGCCACAAAACAACATGAATAAAAACCGATTAATCATGGTGTTACAAGTGATGAGATCGTCAAGTGCATTTGCATTGTTTAATGCCATGCCACCCGGCGGCGCCTTCGGAATGTGTTCAACCACCATTGTTAGCGACAATCCCATAGTGCAAAGCCTTGTGCGATCTTGTTACTCATTCTAGATTCCTAGAAAAGGGGATCGGTATTGTTTTCCCATATGCACATTGGAACCTAGATGATCCTACAGGATCGTGGAGCAGCGATCAGTGTTGAGAGGCGGCTGAGCCTCGAGTATGAGACGTAATCGTCAATCCTCTACCGCGCATGAAAGTGGCTGAGGCGAAGGTGACATTTAAATGAATTTACGTTGGTTTGTAGATCATGATCGCTGCTTGTGGAGGAATTGCTGTTACTTCCATATATTTGGGCGTGATCTGGGGAGCATTTAGAGTCGGCTTGCGGCTACAACTTCATGAGCGATAATACAAGGTACCTAGACAAGGTATTCTTCTGGAGAAGCTGGCGTGTTCGTGAGGAACCGAGCGAAAGAACCTCCGAGGCTCTAGCGTAATACGTATATAAGATAAATCGGACGTTGATACTAGATGGCATGGGTTTAGAGTTCTAGAGTTCGACGGGTACCTCGTCTGCAGTTTAATAGGGTTGCATGGTTGCATGGTTGCATGGGGTCAAAAAGGCAACGACGGCGACGGCGTGTCCGCGATTCTCGAAGACGACTTTGGTGATTTCCAAGGTTTCAGAAGAGCGACGCGGGGATATGTAATTGTCCGAGTGACTCCACTAAGAAACGCGTTTATGGCCTATTAGGGATTACGGGGTTAGACCGCTTAAGGCAATGGCGAAATTTCACATCAAAGGGGCGTTTCCACCTTCATGATATTTGATTGGTGTGGCATGTCCGTTTGGATCAAGTGAAACTGGAATGTACCATAGTACCTACATGTAATCACCAACCTAATACGAAGTGGCTTGCTCGTGGGTTGAGCCGCTAACGAGTAGGGGTTCTACAGGCGCATTTTATGCGGGCACAAGATATACCATACCGCATCTAATTCGTAGTATCTTATTCTCATACCATTATCCGCATAAACATCAGCCTTACTAGGCGCATATGTGTGCTAGATCCGGCGCCATTAGAGACTATGTTAGATAATACCTAAGCAAGGCTATCGAGAGAACTCGGGTTAACTTGAAGTTCAGGTTATGATAGAATCGACGTAGGAGATAAGTTAGTTATTAGTTCATCACAGGTAAGCCAAATGAAACATGAAGACTCCGACCCCGGAACCGCAGACTCTAGCCCAGCCTGTTCTTTATATCACTAGATATCCATCCGTCCCTTGGAAGCATATGACGTATATAAGTTTTTCTCCTGGATACTGTACTCGATTCTTACAACATAGTATGGAAATTTATATATCGTAGTTCACCCCGTAGACTCACCTAGATCTTACTCCGCCTGACTAGTACGGTGGAGATTTCGTTAATGGCAATAAGAACTCTGGGAATTGGATGGCTAGCTTCTTTGCTCCTGGCACCGCCGCTTCCGCTGTGGCCTGTCGCATACGGACCGTGACAAGCCGATAGTACGGACGGAGGAATTCTGAAGACATGTGTAGATTACTTATGATTGTAATGTCGAATGGTCTCCAAGATCATGTTTATTGTTGTTTGTACGCATTGGAGATGTGTAAGATGACGGGGTAGGAAAGTCGGCAAGTCATGTCAGCTAGAATCACGACTCATTCCGGAGGAGGCGGTAAGAGGTTTAATATATTTTACTTTGTTAGTAGTAAGTCAAGCGGTAAGGCGGCAACACAACACAAGGCTAGGCGAGACAATCAATTAGGTCATGCAAGTAATTCCGATGCGTATCCACCCAGGGACGTGACTTGGCAGGCGAATGACGATCTGCTGCAAGTGTCCCAAGTGTCCAGCCCAATTATACGTAGACGCGAGCAGGCGTCAGCAAGTCTAGAGGCACATACGTTGTACACGTAGTGAGATGGACGTTCACATGTATACCACGAAGGTGGCTGTGCCCAATCCGAACTGACAGCAACTAGAACTAGCCTTGGGTCAATATCTTCTCAAGTCGCATGAAGATTATGTGCCTCAAGTATGAGGTATGTAGGTAGTCTAAAGCACTCGCTTAGACACTACCGAAGATAGATTACAACAAACACCCAACATACGAGTAAATACTTGCATGTCGTGAGGATCATAAATAATGTAAAATGCTAGAGGTACAGTAGATGACAAGCAGTAAATATAATAAGATATAATATGAGTTTAGCATAGAACATTTAAAGAAGAAGAAAAGATCAATCTTAAGAATACACTTAAAAATACACGCAGCAGATACATGTAATTACACGTAGGTGGCACCCGTAGAAGGAGGTAAGTACTTAATGCATTGTACAATGCCTTCCTTACAGTACATATGCGCTGGCATAAGCACAAGCAAACAAAGGCAGCGCGATAAGATTTATCTCGTACCGGCTACTGCGTGCAGATACACATACCACATGTACCCAGTACACTTGCACTTACCTAACAAATGGAACAAATGGGTACTAACCCGGCATGTAAATTGATGCTAATGTAAAAAAGTCCCCTCCCCGGCAAATCTGACCATGTCCCATCATGCCCACGCCCACGCCCAAGCCCAAGTCTATGTCTATACGTCCTGCATTCAATTCTCGTGACTGCATACACATACCCAAAACGTACACTTCAACTATTTCGTAGTTGCCAGTAACCGTCTAGTTGTAGCGTATCCCACCGCTCTGGCTGCCCTACCAACCATTACATCTCTCCCCACTCAAGACGACAACCACACATTTTCGTCTGGTCAACCGCCAACCGCCAACAGCCAACCGCCGGCTCGCTTCCCTCTTACCTACCCCAAAGCGCCTCGAAGTTGTGCTTTTTACTCTAGACACGCGACCACCGGCCGACCTGATTCCAGCGGGCAACCGTTTCCTAGCCTAGCCGATACCTGCCATATTGGGCTTGCACGGCTTTCCTCGCGTCCTTATCACTCTTTGGTCAGCTACGTAGCCCAACGACTGGCATTGCATACTTTAGTAGTCGCTCTCATCTCTTCGACCAACTACCTCATCCCCATTGCATGCCTCTCTCCTGTTCCTACACCCCGCGAACCTGCTGCGCCTGTTAATTCGAAAACCACTCGTTGCCCCAAGGGCGATTCCCGCCTTCCGAAATCTCGCATATAATGAGCAGCATATCTCGTGACTGATCAGGTCTGAATTTCGGAATTAAGATGATCGCAGTGGGTGCTAGGGACTCCTCCATATTTCATAATGGAGACGAAGCTGCTAGCATTACGTTCGATGCTCATTCCCAGAGCCTACACCTTCCACCGAGAGAACCTTACTTACAAAGAGAGATGTCGATCGATCGCGATCGCGACCGGGATGAAGACGAAGACGAGGGAAGCGCAACTGTCGAACTAGCTGCTATCATGACTGCCACGTCGACACCCGTCACGCCTGGTCCTGCAAGTCCTCCCCTTGAACCTCCGAAACCCATCGATTTCATACCACCGACGCGCCCTAGTAGCACACCCTTTCCCAATGCCCAACAGGGACAAACCGATATTCGCTGCTTGGCCTGTCACCCGGACTGCCCCGGGTCTGATGATTGTATGGTTACCAGCCCGGTCTCTCCCCCGGCAGTGGTAGAGCAAAATCCAGTCTTGACGCTTGCCCAGCTGCCGGCCGAGATCCACGAATGTATTCTGGATCATATCTTCGGGTATCGTGTGTCTACCACATCCCCGAGCTCTCTCAACATACCGAGTGTGAACGCCCGAAGCTGGAGTACCGCGTTGCGACATTCGAGAAGAAAAGAGTTATCAAACTTAGCCTTGGTTTCCCCCTTGTGGAGGGATCTGATCCAGCAGCGACTTTACAGACACATCAAACTCAAGGCAACAGTACACTGCGGCAACGATGTCATGGCCTTCTTTGTACGCCATCCGCACCTCCGGCCGTATGTGAAGCATATTGAAATTTGGTTTCCCGTCTTTCAACCCAAATTCCATTCCATCGTTCCTGGTGACACCTCGTTGGCGCTACCTACCGTTTCCCCCGAGGGCATCGCTAGTGCAACTTATGCGCTGCCAACCGACAACTCGACCCTTGAAGAAGTGTTCTATCTCGTCAGCATGCAATTCCCAGAGGCGCGAGTCTTGACGCTCGAGGGCGGAGAGAGGAAGAAGGCACCGCGTGTGAAGTTCAATTTCACTTGCCCCACGTGGGCCACGAGAGACCTGCCCGAAATCTCGTCGATTCGAACACTTATTGTGAAGGGTCAGTGGAACATCATTCGACAGGCCAAGGATTGGGAAGTCATCTCGCGTGCGTTGCCAAATCTAGAGGAATGGCACGGCACCTATGCCAAGCCGAAATCCAAGAGTTATCTTAGCATGGCAAGCACTCTCGAGAACCTCGACTCGAAGATAGCCAGTCTCAATCTCTGCCTCGAGTCCGATTATAGGAGAGAGGTGACATGTCCTCCTTACTATCTCAAGGTTTGTGAGCAGCTGCATTGGTGCGAGAAGCTGGCGAAAGCTGCCAGTAGCCTAGAGCACATTTCTTACACCGGACGTGTCTGCCACGGGTTTTTTGACTTACTCGCGAGATACTCGAATCCTCGCACCACTCGACTGAAGACGATCGACCTTACGGTGAAGAATTGCTGTCGACAGAATGCCCAGTGGAACGAGTCGGGATCTGGCATAACCGACATGCATTTCATCACGGCCTTCGAGCAACTCGTACTGGGTGGCATCAGGGCCCTGGAGCGCCTGAAGTCGGTGGAACTATTGCGGATCCGATACGTGGATCTAGGTGCGTATCCCCCTTTTCATCTCGAGTTAGTCCCTGGCTTATCGTACTGACCGCTTTCCATGCAGACTCACCCATACCGCCTCTGAACCCTTATTTCATGATCAGAGACGGCTGGTGTTCGGGGGTTTGGAGTGACGAGATCGTAGCGGAGATCAACCGTGTGCGACCCGATCTTCGCTTCGAGGAGATGGTAGAGGGTTTCGGCGACGTCGGCTACAATAAGGAAGGCCGGTTAGTTATTAGCCCTGACTTTCCAAAATCACGAGTACTCTCCCTTAAATTGGCCAACTACGCCATGTTATCGGGAGGCGTCACGGTCGTGTGAAATTCGAGGTTATACTGTCGCGCCATGAGCATGTGATTATGACACGGTCGACGGTGCGCACCTCGTTATAGCCTGGCAAAAGCAAAGCCTCGTTATGGCCTAGTAAGAACAAGGCTTATAGTGTCCACCCATAAAACGTATGGGTGGAAGTTATCGACACTTGGGAAAACCTGTCATCGCAGGGTTCCTATGGAAATTGGAAGCAACGGAGTCGCTCATGGTATACGTCTGTTTGAAGAGCGGACGAATGGGATTGGGGTAGGGTAATTTCTACTTGCCGGGTGATCGTTCAGGAGAAGAGGGATAGGATTGACTCTCGGGGGGCGGATAATACCCACTGCTATGGTTTTTACGGGCGTTTAGAGACTTGCAGCTTTCGGAGTAATGGTCGTCAACTGTATGAACAATGCTGTAACTTAGAGTAGCAGGCGAGAGAATTATATCTTTTGACACGTCCGGTTTCTTTTTTTGTGGATGATTTGATGAAAGTAAACGAAGAAAAAGATGTAGCGAAGATGGGCCTTCGACTTGCGCAGAACATGAAACTCTTGGTTTCCTTAAAGCCATTCTTAAGCTTCTTTCCCACTCGAAAGATCGATATTAGTTCTGAAATGTCATCTGTTGGGTCAATTTCAGACTCCATAATCTATGCTAGCTCTCCACTGAACGCTATTCCATACAGTATTCCTACAGCGTGTATATTACGGAAGGGGTTTTTTTCGAACTTGTAATACCTGGCCCTTTTATCCTTTCCCGTTGTATCATCCCAGCTAAAGCCGTATCCTACCTGTGTATGTGGGTTACATAAGGTATATATACAAATATTGATCCGTCTATTACAATCTAATTTTACCCCTAATCTAGGTCACCGACGAAGATGCCCAAGATCCAGCAGTTGACTAGGAAAAAGGCTAGTGAGGCAGCCCACAGGCCCGGGAAGAAGGTGCTCTGGCCGAGGAATTCTAATTGGTAGGCCTGCTGCAGCCACATGCCCTGCGTCGCCACCCAGAGCGCGAGGGCGGATAGACCAAGGCGCGGGTGGCGGAGGAGAGAGGAGTTGGGCAGATACAAGGGCAGAAAGACCATGTACCAGAGGAAATACTACACGTACACAGCGTTAGAATAAGTTTTTAAAAGGAAATCATAAATAAAACAACGGCGATGATCGTGTTTCGTTGAAAGTCTAACGGCATAACTATGCACCGAGGGTTGGCGATAGGGATAGGGATAGGGCTGGACACGGACTCAAAGGAGGAGTATCCTACCTGGCTAGTGCAGACCTTATTGAAGGTCACGAAGGCGAAGGTCTGTGCCAGCATTGTAGTCGGCAGGTCTTTCTTAGCCCCGACGAGAGGAATCAGAACGGTCGATAACAAAAGCTGCGGCACGAACGCCACGGACTCGACCTTCAGCGAGGCTGGGTTCGGGTCTGCCGAGTTGAGGTATAACAAGATGTTGTAGGGGCTAAAGTTGTGGCGATGGTCAATCCGAGTAACGTGGTGGAGGAAGGTATGCGTCACGAACGGCATGCCGTAGCGGGCGTACATGACGAAGTTCAGGCTCAGGAACGTTGCCAAGCTTATTACCGTAAGCGTGATGCGATCCGGCGTAGCGAATGCGACGACGTGGTCTAACAAGCCCGTCGGTTGCTCCGGACTTGGGGTCTCCTTGCCCTTCCCCTTCCTCGCCTGCGTCCTCCTCACCATCTGGTCCGCATCCATCCACCACACGATCGCGGGTGCGTAAATGAAGGGGTAGATCTTGAAGTGGACGCTCAGTCCGAGCAGCACGCCCGCCAGCGCGACCCGCTTCTCGAGCACCGCCCACATCAGGGCCATGACCATGACGCCCAGGAGTCCCTCGGAACTGCCCCTCGTGCTGATCGCGGCGACCATGGGGTTCAGCAGCCAGATGCTCGCGTACCGGCACGCGCGCTCCACGGACAGCATGCGCACGTGCGGTCCCCGCAGCACCTGGATGATCAGGTAGCCGGCGAGCAGGTCGGCGGCGGCGAACAGGGCCTTGCCGGACGAAAACCAGAAGACGCTGCCGGGCTGCCAGGTAGTCGGGTACAGCATCCAGGCCAGCAGCGGCGTGTACCGGTAGGTCTCGCGCGTGTACGGCGAGGCCGCCGCCGTCGAGGGCGCGGGCGAGAAGGCGAAGCGCGCGGCGTCCGTAAACACCAGGTAGTCGATGTCGGTGTACTTGAGGGGCGAGTTGGCATCCTGCCACAGGCCGTACACGAGCATTGCGGCGCGCAGGACCGTTGCCGCCGCGAAGAGCGGGACGGGCCGCGAGACGACGGCTTTGAGTAGAGATGCCATCTTCTAGGGTGTATGCCGTGTATGCCCGAGTGCCCGACTTTTAGGAGGGATCTTGTTGAGCGGTCGGGAGACAGGACATCGGGTTTGGAAAAGTGGAGAATATCCAAATTAGGAGGATTTGTCAGGAGAAAAAGCTTGCTTACCTAATAAAGAATAGGTTATAAAGTAAAGAAAGGTAAATAAGTAAATTCCTAATAGAACTTGGCTTTTTTTTATTTAAATAAGTAGTTAGATATTATTACCATAACTATTTAATTAACGGGCCGTTATGCCTTACAACGTGGCTTATGGGGGATAAGTATAACTAATCAAATCTCTTAAAATTCAGGCTATTATGTCCCACCAGGAGGGGGGGGGTCAGGGGTTTGATGCACGTGAATATCTCTATAAGGTGTTCGTACGAGAGCCTGATACCAAGAATCCCTTGAAGCCTTAAATTGATAGCTGGAGAAAGAATGACTAGGTACTCTGGCGATCGCCTCAATTGATGACTACTTTAGATACCTGATTCCAACTATTTACCGGTCTGACATTAATTCGTAATTGGTCCACACCCATCTGGGCGGCCACCTTTGAGACCTGAGATCAACTTGGCTGATGTTAAGATCTCTCAAGATCTCCCTCGCCGATAGAGATAGAAATTGCAACAAGAACGTTGAATTCGCCCTGTCTGAACTTTTGTACATGGCTAGGCACACAAGGCGTTTCCAGAATAACCTCATTGCCAGTGGTGGCTCGTTCAGAGCTCCTCATAGTCCTTTTCTTGCCACGTTGTTGACTTGTCGTGCTCTCAGAGTTATCGCTCTGGGACATTTCGAAATCGGGATCATCCGGGTCCGAGAGGTGGTTGGTGTCCTCTCTTAGAGACAGCCCGGTGCTCTGCACCGTTTCAATAGCAATCCGCGACATTTAGTTGCAGATTCATACTGGCCGGCGCGATACCCTTCTCCCATTGGGAATCTCGAAGGTAGGCCTATCTCATCCTGTCCTGAAATTATGTCGCCATTCATACAAAGCTTGTCGTCTTGGATAACCTAGGGGCAAGAGGATCGTCCGGCTAAATAACACGAGTCGAGTTGCTGAAAGCGCTTCGTCAAACAAGGCCCAAGGAACCGTGTCCTGTGCACTCCTCTATAAAACCAACGAACAACTTGGATGGTGTCAGGACCTTGGCCCTTGCCATCCAGACAGGGCCACCAATTTCTCCATGACTTGGATAGAGCTGCAAAATGTACTGGTGCCCACCATGCTTATCTCGCCAGCGAATGGTGCATTTAGAGCGCCCCCTACTTACTGAAGTAACCCATTTGGTAAGACGACACGCTTATTATATCGTTAGTGTGAACCAGTTCGGCAAGCACAGGATTAATCGTCACGGCAGTTTGGGCGTGGTTGGCGTCTTGCTTAGTCTCGAAGGCCATGTAAGCTGGCTCGTAAAACTCCATCAGGGCTGCCTTATGTCCGCACCGGCGACAGTGGCAAAGGGGCCTGAACAACTTGTGTCCGATCTGGGCATAAGTCTTTTTCGCCGATGCTTTCGGTTTCTCCGTGGCACACGGTGGCTCTGTACTATAGACGGGAGTGGCGCCCTGGTTGGGCCATGCTGACAGGGCCGGGTATCAACTTGATCGCCCTCTAAGTTGGTAAACAAGCCATTAAAGTAGTACTCCATCCTGCCATGGTCAGTGCATCGCATTTTGTATCAAAGTTACATTTACTTACCACATTGTCCACGTTGTTTATATTTAACGCCCGGGCAAGAAGGGATGAGCCGATCCTCGCAGACCTACACAGAGGTATGTTCTAATCGTTCCCGGAGGCTCTTCCGGGTGAGCTCGCTTCCGGCGTACGTCATTATCGGGTACCCTCTCTAAAACACCTTGTGTTCGTTTTTAAGGTCGGTGTCCAGTGAGCGGGACTGAGCTTCGTCGTGCCTCCGTTACCACGTCGTTGAGGTGCGAATCTGGGACACATATAAGGGGTGCTTCCAGCGCTGCTCTGATCGTCAGGCCACATTGTGTGGATAATGTTAGCCCCCACGTTGTCAGCGCAATGAGGGCAGTCCTATCGCGCCGACCCCTGACTGCGTTAGCTTTTTACTTCATTTGAATAGGAACGCAATCACATTTCAACTTACTTCCGCGGAAGGGGGGGCGAGACGCAGCAGGTCTAGAGATAACGACAGGAGCACTGCAGGCGGCGGCGGCGGGATTGCGGCTTTCGTGGATCATCGTCTTGCATCGTACTAAGCGTGGCTCTGTCATCTCTAGTCATCATAAAGGAGATATTAGGACTGTGTCTTCATAGCCATGGTAGCTTGTGCCGTCGTGCCAGCTGCTACGTCGTTGATGCCTACTATCCCCTCACCCATGAATCGCGAACTATGGTGTATCATTTATTCCCGAAGGTATTCGCCTAAATAGGCCCATCCGCCGCCGATTCGAACCCGTGGCAGAGTTAGACCTGCTTAACAGGTCATCGTCCAATTGGAGTGCTTCCCCTTAAACGCTGCCCTGGGGACCGTAGGTCGTGATTAGGATGCCAAGATGCTCCGATCCTGTCGATGATGTTCATATTTGTCCTCACTCCTTGTATATACCAGGGGTTTGGTGGCGGTTAGATTTATAGTTCCTCATGGGCACAGGTGTATTAGTGGTGGTGTATCAGCATGGACGGTCCGCTGTCGCTAGAAGTTCTGCATTCTCCGATTGAAAGCACCCTAGGGGTAAGATAGCACCGTGAAGGGAGTTTATCCTTGGTTGCCAGGCACTGTAAATTTGGGGAGATGGTTGGGACTGGATATCTTGGTTTTAGTCTAAGATGAACAAAAATTCTGATTGATTGGGTAACTTACTGCTCATCTGGCACTTGGCGCCTGGCATCGCGAAAATCAAGCACCTAATAAATATGGCGCGCGCAGCGAGGAGCGAGACACGGAGGCCAAGTTCTATAGGTGAAAGGGAAAGAGTGCTACGATAATAGAGGGGGATTAGGTTAGGTAGTCACCTCAACACAGCCTATAAAATGACCAGCAGTTGCTCAACTCATTAAGGATTACTTCCTAAAGGTGAGTGCAATGAGGCATTTGAGAAGGAGCATGACATAGTTACTCACTTGAGCACTGGGTTTATCATAACGAGCACCTTTTCGCCCTATTCGAGATGTGCACCTAGACGCTAGAGGGTACCTAACCTATGAGTTCATGTTGTAAAATCAATTCAATCGCCTAAACGTTGGGCATAAGCGATAAACGTTAGCGCGTCAGCCCACGTGCTGAGAATTAGAGCCTATAATTATGCCAGTTTCTTTACGCCAGCCGTTACCACCTGCACCCACAGTTTCAACAGAATAAATCACGTTTGCCAACATTTATGATTTTGGACCATCGTCATAACCTCCAAGATGTCTGAAGTGGTTGTACCTCAGAACCGGAACCGGAACCGCGCTATGGGTGGCGTTAAGAGAGACCATCAAGGAAAGGAGAAGGTAGCAGATATGCCGCACAATGCCTACACCTCCATGTTCGAGTCCTTCCGCAGTGAGTTGGACAAGCATCATGACCGACGCATGAAGGTCGGAAAGGTTTCGCGCGATGTTACCGCCCTTAGTAAAAAGATGTGAGTGCACCTCAAATGAAGCTTCATTTGTGCTCGAAGGCTGACTGTTGCAATAGCATCTTCTCACTACAACGGTTGGATTATTCGTCCTGTTGGGTGATATACCCCTGACTAACATTCGATTTATAGTGTCCGCCAGCTCAACAAGCCCCTGCCAGATCGCCTCAAGGCAGATATTGACGAGCGAATGAAGGAGATAGCCGAACATCTGGCAACCATCGAGGCGGACGTAGCCGGGATGAACCGCTATCGCTACCCTCTCTACTGTCTAGAGGAGTTCGTCGAGGCCGTCTCCTTTTCCCATTACCTCCAACATCAGAAGCTCATCACGCCGTCGCAGGCACAAGAGATGCTTCCTGCTAACATAGAGCTGACGTCCCCGGACTATGTATTTGGCGTGTTCGACCTCACTGGCGAGATGATGCGCTTCGCCACCGCCGTCACCGCCCTGACGGGAAATATGCCGGGACGAAGCACCAAGGGCGCTCCCGACGAGAAGGCTGGTGAAGGCGATCACACGATTCTGAACGACATGCAGGATGTGAGCTCCATGCTGCACATCTGCCCGCCCGTCGGCGGTAAGCCGGGCACCTACTCCAAGAAAGTGAGCATCATGGATGAACAGGTGCTCAAGGTGGAGAGGGTCGGTTACGGCATTATTGTTCGAGGTAATGAGCGGCCGAAGGGTTGGATGCCGGAAACTGACGAGGCCGGGGCTGGCCAGGACGACGACTTCGTTTGAAACGAGCATAGCATGGCTGTCTCTCTGTTCCCCTTTTCTGGTGGGCGTGGTATCCTTTGTCGGGCCGTAGGGTTAGGTCACTCTGGTGGAGATTGTTTCTACTCAGTCACGAGCTCATGAGTCAACTCTAGAGAAGGTATTCTGTAGTGACGTAGTTCGAACGATTAATGCACACGGAGTCTCCATGTTTAAGAGGGTACATTGTATCTAACAACTGCCTAACCTAGTCATTTTGACTCTACTTTGATAGCTGCCGTCCTCTCATGTAAATCATGATACCTACTCCCTTTACTAAGATCGGTGATGTTTCATACATTTATAAGGGACGGCGATGAGAATCGTGTATGGTAAAACCTTCATACGGTAAATCGCATGGGCTCTTATATATCTCCAATTTTGAAGCTTGAAATAGGAACAAGCCGCTCTAGGGATATTGATTAGGACAAGCATATAAGGTAATCCCTTGTGTATGTCTTGTAAGACTCCCCTTCCACATCCTCCATTAAACTGGGTGCTTCTGTGTTACAGGTAGTAGTAGCCTAGTGGTCCCGACAGGCTCTTATTAACGTCGCATACTTTCATCGACATCGAAAGGCCTACGGCCATCAGAGCTCTGTTTCTAGCATTTATATGCTCCCCTGGAGCCAAGGATGATAATCCCTTGTAGAACCTCGAGGTTGTTGCGCCGCTCCCATATAATTCAACAAGGACTTCAAGGATTGACCGGGTAAACGCACAAAGGCTAAATCTCAACGAGACATGTGTATCGGAGCAAGCTGAAGCCGGCTAATTTTACTCGTCTACCTAGCACCGAGGGTCAACACGCACTATTTCATGTGATAGATGTCGTTTGTACTGCGTGCCAATAGCACCGGAGGCGGAATTCCCCTTGCCTTGGTTTTCATTACCGCCGATGCTGTGAAACCCTCGGCGTAGTTTGTGGGAGGCGAGCCGCAGGAGTATTTGCATACGCGATTGGGTAGAAAGACCCAAGGCTATGGTTGAATCTGCCTACCTCGTATGTATCGTTCTGGCGTGGCATCCGCCGTATGGTCTTGTCTGGTGTCTCGCTGGGCTAGTTTTCTGGCAATAACGTGATGGTCTATCGTGAGGAGGTGCTTTATTCACCTCTATCCACCTCGGATGTTCCGCGAGAGGTGGGACTTACACCACGCGGAATCCACAAGGCTCGATGTTAGATATATCATGTGAAATACGCCTCTCGGATATAAGTCTTGGTACGGTGGGCGTAGTGGCCATGTCTTCTTGGACAACTTTTTATGCTGAATAATGTCAAACTCCCACGTTCGTACATTAGCTGCTTTAGGTACATAGTAGGTAATGCCTTCAAAGGTCGATGGCGAATTTCAACATGTAGTCATAGTCTAGATCTATTATGTACCATGGGTAGACAAGGCGTGGTCGTAGATCTGATTGTTGACACGTCGCCCACGCGCGGAAGCCCGCGGAGAGCTTGAAGTTGCAACAGCTTAATCTTTGGTAGGTTAGATTAACGAATGCCATCCTTTGATGAGGAATAGCATCCCTTTCTAGCTAAGGCGGGAGGATGGACAGGGGTATAGCTTTCTCCAGATGCTACTCTGCAATATTCCCCCGCTGCATTATACGAGGCAATACCAAGAATTACATCTGTTTCTAAGCTCCCACCGAGGAGGATATTTCTACCCAGCAACTTCGAAAATATGCGAACACCTCAGAGCCCACACGGCAACTCGGTAAGGAGGTAGATTCCAAATGGAATGACGTTTGATCCTCAGCTTCCTCAGCTTCCTCAGCTCCGTGAGATTGTGGGGTACAATCCGGGGTACTTACACTTTAGATACACGTCTAGCTATGTAGCTAAGTAATAGTCATGTCTCGTAGTGTCCAAGGACTCGGGTCCAAGGCGGCATTCAGAATAAGACTAGTCAAGATGGCGTTAAAAATCCTACTAGAACTTAATGGCGGGTGGCATGTTGATCGCTCGAAAGGAAAAGCCCGATCAGTCAAGTGACGGGATGGGGTTGCTTCAGCCTCCAATGATAATCTGCATTAGGGCGGTGAAGATTAACTATTCAGGATATTCTCGTTGGGGAAGTCTTGGAAAGAAAAGTCTTTGGAGATCAGGATGGTGGAGATTGAGGGGAAGGGTTCGATTTTCCCCGCTCGTGGGGGAATGTGGGAATGTGGGTGTGTATAATGCCGAGATCTTATGTACGTATTATATTATGTATTATGTACAGTATTATGTACAATATTATGTACAATATTATGTACGTGTTATGTGCGTATCTGTGTGACCCAATTTCTACTATCCACATGTAATGAAGTTTTTCTTTTTCCCTTGTCCATTAGATTAATGTACCATGGAGACCGAACCACCTGGGTAAACTGCCTACCTAGGCACCTAGGATCCAGATAACCTAGCCCCGGCGAGATTCTCAATGTACCACCCGATCGCTGGATGACTATTCGTGAAGTAGGAATATAACACATAGTATTGTGTATCATTGGGGGGTGGCGGGAACAACAGCGCATAGAAGATATAACGAAAAATCGTACTTAAGGTATATTGGCAATTTGGATAGGCACGTTGAATTTCCACGAAGCAATATTCGCTGAGATACTACCATCGTGACGGCGAAGGGCTGGATTGGTTTGCATGGCGGTTATTATCAGTGTCCAGGTATGAACTCGGACGCGGACAATCGGGTAGTAGTGCTGACGTCGGATAAGCATGGCCCAATGGTAGGCTATATTGAATATGCAAGTGTTAAATAGGTAGCACCAACAGAGTCGTGCGACGAAATAAATATGGGAGTATTGTACGCAGATATCTACCGTTGTAGAGGGTATGGATCTCCCAGCACAGTCAATATCCCCTATCACAGTCACAGTTTGATGTTGCATGGAATAGAACCACCGACAACTCGCAACCAGTCTGCCAGTGTTTGGTGTTGTACGAGTCTTCTCTTTCTACCTCCTTTTCTCTTCTTTTCTCTTTCCACCTATTATCCTTGTGGTCTCATGACATACGCCATTTCTTATAACTCTGAGTCTTGACTGGATCATTCCTGACCTTTTGAAACAACGGGAAGCCTGTAAGCGGCTCCTCGGGGTTTTCAGTTACCAGAAAATGGTGCCACCTCGGTTGGTTGCATCGAGCTGCAACAATCCTTCCCTTTTGTCGAGTCGGTAATCAGATATCACCTGCTTACTCTATGCGAGACGTATTGTATCTCCTTTCGTATTGGTAGAAGTTATCCCACAATCTCTACGCACGTTACAATGCTTTCATGCGCATATGTAACACGTAATCTCTATCTCACCCCCTCCCCGTGAGATAGGTAATAGAGATTGCTCCATTGTTCGATTGTCAATACAAAAAGAAATAAAAATAAAAAATTGATTCAAGCGGAGCATCTTCTCCTCAACAGATCTTACAGAAATCAGAATGGAACCATAAAGCTTAGGTACATTAGCTATGCACTATTACGTTTAGGCACCTTTGATAGACAGATAGACTGGAATCTTGTCCCTTTTCCCCGGCGCGAGGGAAGACGCGCCATTGGCCCTAGCAGGGAATGAGGTTTCTGGGTCTCCGAGTAAGCAACAGCAAACTGCATTTTGTAAGAGGATCCCAACCATTCGTCCGGGGCTATCCAGCAAATCTTAAGGTAGCCCCGAACCCCAGTTTCACAGCCAGGACAGCCTTCAGCTATACCCACCTCGTCCACTCTATCCCCACCTCCTATACCTAGTACAGTATAGCACTGCCACCCTAGCATCCGAGACCTAAATCGATCACTTCTTCTTCTAGAACGCTCATGCTTCTCATCTCGAAGCACCTGGCAACCTGCACGGGCAACTTGGCACTCTGATTCAAGAGTTGTTGCGTAACGTAAGGGGAGTCCCGGTCTACCGGTGAAGCGGAACTAGCATCAGCAACTAAGGTGACACGAGGATGCGAACCAGCTACTGTAGCTTTTCACTCTGATATTCACTACATGTACCTGTCGTTTACCACTCAGATTACGCACATGTAGCTCAACCCGCTGATAGCTAGCACTTGATCTTCTCGCACTGGCAGACTGGTTGGAGTTGGAGCAACCGGGGGCACGGGGACAGAACGGGCCGAGATGGACTTTCATGGTCATGCTGCAACAGTTGGAATGCTTCTTCTTTCATCCCAACAGCATCCGGCCTAAACGGTTTCCCGATGCAACCCATTTTAATTGGATACCTAGGTAGCTAATAGTAGAAAGACGATCGGGGGGTGATGCAATTTACTGGGGTAGCTTACCCCGGAGACGTGCCAATCGGTGATCACACAATGGAAAAGGAGAACCCCAAGCAGCCAAGCGGCCAAGCCAACTGGCCAACAAGCACGAGGTGGAGCGAAATAGACACCCTTGTTCTTCTGTTCTTCTCTTCTAGTCTCCTTTTTATCATTTCCCCGTGCGACCCATCCCCCCAGAATATCGAATATTTCCCCATTGCTCTAATATAAAGTACTGGGTGGTTCCCCCGTGGCCGAGACATACTGGGAATTTTCTTTTTTGCTCCTCCTAGATGCGGACAACATACTAATAAGCAGGCTCTTACTATAGCAAGCTTACACATCCTCGCCCGCCGAAGTGAACCTACGAGCAAGAGTGATAGGAATCAGAGGAATACGCCAGGTTTACTCGCAGAACTCGTCTCGCGATGGCCTCCAACGACCTCCACCAAGCTCCTACGGGGGAGAAGGAGATTGGCGACGTTGGCGTCGGCAATCCCCCCACCCACACCACCGGCGCGAACCTCAACGGCACCCGTGGTCCTCAACAATACGATTACGGCGGCAACCCGCTGTTTCACGCCCATACCGGCAACGACCCTCGGCTTCCTGCCTTCGGTGGGGAGTTCCAGCCTGGCCTGTACAAGCCCACTGAGCATCGCAAATTCGCCAATCCCGCGCCGCTCGGTCTCTCTGCTTTCGGTCTGACCACCTTCGTCCTGTCTCTTGTCAACTGCAACGCGCGTGGCGTCGTGGCTCCCAACATCGCTTTGTCTCTAGCTTACGGCTATGGTGGTCTCGTGCAGCTCTTAGCTGGCATGTGGTGAGTAGACTCCGCTCCAAAGACCCGGGCGCAAACAAAGCGCCTCTCTGGGGTTTCTCCGCATCCATCGCACGTGTGCTGACTTACACCGAAAAAGGGAAATGGCTGTAGGCAACACGTTCGGTGCTACGGCTTTGTCCTCGTATGGAGGTTTCTGGATCTCGTACGCCATCATCCTGACACCGGGCTTCCACGTCCTAGACGATTACACAGCCCAGGCCGACACTGACTCGGCGCTCGGCTTTTTCCTGACGGGCTGGTTCATCTTCACCTTTATCCTGCTCCTGTGTACGCTCCGGTCGACCGTCATGTTCTGCATGCTGTTCTTCACCCTGGACCTCGCATTCCTCATGCTAGCCTGCAACTACTATGCCCTCTCCAACGGTGCCCCCCACGCCGCCTTGCGACTCCAACAGGCCGGCGGTGGTTTCGGTATGATCGCTGCGTTCCTCGCATGGTACAATGCATTCGCTGGTATCGCCGACTCTAGGTGCGTAGCCAATTATCTATATTTATATATCACAGAATGAGAACTAACCTTGACATAGCAATTCGTTCTTCCTTGTCCCCGTCTTCCACTTCCCATGGTCTGAGAAGGGTCGTATGAACCGCGCCAAGACCGAGCGCGAGACTGTATAAGCCTCTAGTCAGGAGGCCAGCGTGCGCGCTGCCAGCTCTTTGCTGTTTTGTAAGGCGGAGAATACCTACCTACCTACCTACCTACCTACCTACCTACCTACCAGGTGAATTGAATTATTAGAAGCGCTCAGCATTCTAGCTCCAAGGAATTAAAATCCATGATACCAACTTATTTATTACATGATGCAGATAATTCTTGGGATATATAATGGTGCAAGATAAATGATGAATCAAAAAACGAAACGTTGGAAGAGGGAAATATCAAATATTGTTTCTGGCCGTCTACAGCCATATTAATAACTTAATTGTCTTATGAGACCTTGCGAAGGGGACAAACCATTCTGGGGACACCTCGGTCGTGTTGCCAATACTGTGAAGTCGGACCACAACAACTTTAAGTTCCCCTTTGGTGTATCTTGCCAAGATGATCTGTCAAGTCTTCAGTGTGTTGGTTGTCTTGGCGATCTGGGGTATGTATATGTAGTAAGGTACAAGGTTGCCGAGTCTTTCAAGGGATTTTCCCAATTACGACGTCCAACTCCTTTAATGGTCAACGCCTTCGAGGTCTTCTCTCATACGGTTTTTACAGCTTTATCATTCTACAGAATCATTGTCTACACCTACGGCAAGCATATGTTGCTCCAAATTTAACCCCTTTCGAGTCATTACCCCTGAACTAACACAAGGGTAGGAGCTTCAGCAATCAGGAGATTTAACACAGAAACATAAATATAGTTTTCATTCAATCATATCTGGAGTTATGAGATAGGTTCTCTTTTTGATCCGAGTTCGAACACAGAGACATATCATCGCTTAATCATCCAAGATGACAGAATCCTGACTATCATCATCATCGAGCTCCTCCTCGTCCTCCTCCACGTCCTCCGCATCGCCCCTATGCTTATGCAGGCTCAGGAAGTTCTTGAAGCCGCGGCTCATCTTGACGACGGCCCGGAGGTGCCTGTCGGAGACGGACACGGTCTCGTTACCCTCCTCGAGGGCTTCGGTCTCGGCCAGCGCGACGGCGGTCTGCAATGCGTTGCGGATCTCGCGGCCATTCCAGCGCAGGGACCGGATGTCGCGGCTCTCGTAGGCGTACTCGCGCGTCGACACGCCGACGTGGACCTTGCCCTCGCTGTCGCGCTCGAGGCGCTCGAAACTGTGAAGCCAGATCTTCTCTCGGTCGGCATCCGAGAGGGCGCGGTAGTGAAGAGCTATGTGGATACGGGAGGTAAAGGCCGAGTCGAACGTCTGCACCCGGTTCGTCGTCAGGAACAGCACGCCCCGGTAGTACTCGAGCGCCCGCAGGAAAATCGACACCAGCCCGTTCCGCTCGATGTCCTTGGCTCGGCGCGACTCCAGGTACACGTCGGCTTCATCCAGCAACACCATGGCCCCGAACCGCTCGCCCAGCTGCAGGAAGTAGCTCAGGTTCCTCTCCACGTTGTAGGAGTCCGTGCTCAGGTCTCCGCTCGTAAGCGAGAGGAGCGGACGACGCGTAAGCTCCGCGACGCATTCCGCCGTGCACGTCTTGCCGACGCCCGGGCTGCCGTGGAGCAGGAAGATGCGCCCCTGCCCCTTGTTCTTGACGAAGTCGTTCGGCCACGGGCTCACCTGGCCGCCGGCGCTGGCGAACTTGCCGATGAGGGCCCGCACCGTCAGCTTCACCTCGTCGTCCAGGACGAGGTACTTGAACGCCTCGCTGTCGAACTTGACCTCCTCGAGGTTCTCCACATTGAAGTGGCCCCAGCGCCGCTCCCCCAGAATAAACCCGGAGACGATCTTGCTCAAGACTAGGTAGTAGAGGTCGAGCTCCGGCGCCGTGTCGCGGACCGGGTCGAGGTCTTCGAACGAGGCGAAGGGGCTTAGGGTCTCCTTCGCGTTGGCCTTGCTGCAGGCGCTACAGCCGCAGCTGGGAGCAAAGTACGGCAGTGGATCCTTTCGGGGCGGTGCGCGGATGGGTGGCGGCGGACCGCGTCTGGGACGGCGGGCGTCGCCTGGGCAATCGGCACCGTATCGCACGAACCCTGAACAGTCCACGATGACGCGACCGCTCATATGGCCAGTGGTGCCGGTAACAGGTGAGTCGTCCCAGTCGTACATGGGTTCCTTCTCGACCAGACTTCCGTCGTAGGCCATGTAGGTTGGCCCTTTTGCAAGTTCCCAGGCGGCCTTGCCAAGCCTGATCTGCTTCTCCCTAATCTCTTCGGGCTTTACATCACCCTTTTCACCCTTGAAGAAGCGGGCCGGGATCACAGCTAGACTGGTGATGGCCTCCTCGCCAGTGAAGGGCTCAATAACGAACGACTGCATGGTGCGGGAGAGCCTCTCTTGATAATACGTGACGTTCCAACAATCAATGGTGTAGGCGTTTGGGCCCTCCTCGCTCCTAGAAGAGCCCTCATGGACCTTAGAGACAACGAAAGGGGTCCACTTGTAGTTGTGCTTCGCGTAAATGACCTCACCTGGTTTCATGATCATCCATAGCTTGTCAAAGGTAGCTGACGGTATGGTATTGTGGTGCCGCGATTCTTCCTCGCGAATTTGGTTGCCGAGGGTCTTCTCAAGGAAATCTAGGAGCACGTCGATATGCCTAGCAGTCGTGAAGGCATACTCTGCATCGTGGGTTGCGGGTTGGCTGACTTTGTAATGGGCAAGCTCCTTGAGATGGTGAACCAGGACTTTGTATGGAGCGCTGATCTTGACAGTGTCACCCAGGAACGACGTTCCGGGATAGTATCCCACCACAGCCTTGAGGGCATTGATCAGATAAATGGAATTGATCACCATGGACGTCTTCTCGACTTTGGCAATCTTCATCTCCGAATCTTCGTCCTCATTCTGCCCGTAGTTGGGCGTGGGGCTGTGGTGGTAATAGATGTCGTCTGGAGACCGCCCACGTCGAGGATAATTCGGTGTACGATTCTTTTTCACAAGCTGGGTTGAGATTTTGGTTACGATCTCGAGGATTGGTTTCTTGGTCGAAGACGTCCCCTCGTCGACTATGTCATCGAGTTGGATGTTGATGGGCTCCTTGCTTCGGCGCACTACCACTCGTAAGCATCCTATGTTATTACTCTAGGTGAGGGGGCAGCTTACCGTCAATGAGCTTGCCACCCCATCCCTTGTACTGAAGGACGTAGCAGACGTTTGGGACCTCATCTTCGGCGAGCTCCTTCGCTGCACCACCGTTGGCGGCAGACTTTGCAATAAGAGCCTTAAGCTTCTCTACATTCTTATCCTCGTCACTAGACCCGAAGCCGTAGCCGAACTCTCTGTTAGAGGGACCAATTTCCTCGTAGCTGGCAATAGAGCTGGCGTCATCCATCTTGCTAATAAATATTACTAGTCTGGAAGAAGTGTGTGGAATACAATAGGAAGGAGATATTGGGATGGGAGGGATAGCTGACAATAGAAAGTAACGAAGAGGAGAGACGAGCTCTCGTCTTTATAAACATAAATCCTTCTCGATAGCTACCTTATTATAAGCGCACGGGAGCTCCGTGTTACTTGGTGAGGCTACAGTGTGCTCACACTGACCATGCTGCCTGGCGCATGCAGGTTTGAACCAATGGCTGCAAACCAATAAGAACTGCCCATAAGGCTGAGTGCCTACCTACTGTGGTGTAACGCCATTTTAGGCAGCCAGCAGGGTAATCAGTTATGTCTTGATCGTGAAAGGAGGCGGAGCTTTAGACGGGAGGCCTTAAGAGTCAGAGACAATGCAGGCCTACATGAGCTACCTGCTGTCTGCCTTATCCGGGCGAAGCTAGTGCATAATCGGAACACGCGAATATGCAGATTCTATAGCCCACGCATAGGGACCAATCGCGAGGAGGGACGACTGGTGATACCTACTGAAACCTGATTCTCCTCTTACCACAGTGCGTATAGCTCGTTACCATATATAGACACTATGTATTATACCTTATACCTACTGTGGTAAGAAATCCAATGCTTCATGTAGGAGCTACACCGCCCATCCTCATGGTCTGTTCAAAGATCTGTAACGATACTTCTGGCTCTATGCTCAGGATCGTAGTAAATCCCGCTTGTGTCCCTGACGGAGTGACAGCAGTTCAGTTCCCATGAATGCGAGACAAAGAATAGGTAAATGAAAGATGCTCTATTCAGAGCCCACATAACGACACAGTGATTCTATCAGAGCTGTCATACTTATATCTGACGATATATCTTGCATATATACGCTATAGATACAATATACAGTAATGACTACATGTACAGGGAAAGAAGCGTAAGAGCCATCAGCGCCGTCATCCAACGAATGAACTATGCTCGACAGCCGACGACTCAATATCTCACGCCAACCTCAGCTTAGCAGTTCCAATCATGGGTGCAGTCAAAGTCCTCGCCTACGACACCGGGGAGGCCAATGTCGTCGACGTCCTGCTTGCCGAGATTCATGTAGTCGCCGATGTGCACCCTGCAGCTGGGCTTGTCCTGGACGTCCGGGATGCCCAGCGCGTCGATATGGAACTTGACGCCGCCGGCATTCACGTCGACGCCGTCCCCGTTGCTCAGCTTGTCGTAGTTGGCGCCGTCGCCGTCCCACTTGACGTCGCCGTCGATCTCGAGCACGCCGCTCCCAATGCTATAAGCTCGGCCGCGTTAGCAAGCCCCGGGCAAAAACAAGTGCTCGGAAGATTGGATGGATGGCTGTGGGGCTGGAACTCACAACGTATCTCCGGCGATGCAGCTGCCGTAGCCGCATGCGCTGTTCTGCCTGTGGGAGACTGTGGTGGTGAGGTGGCACTTTCGTCCTAGGACCTGGCTGGTGAGGATGGCGAGAGCGAAGCCCACGGTGGAGATGGTGTTGCTGCTGAAGAGGAAAGATTCGTCAGCAATGTGGCCCTCTTCGATTCATCAGTTTTAAGGGGTTGAACTCACGGCATGTTTATGGTGTTAAATATGAGTTGAATGTGTGTCTTCTGTTTAGTACCTGTAGCCTTACGGTTTGAGATATCGATGCTGTTTTACTTACACATCTTCGTTGGAATTTCCGGTCCTTTTATATTCAACTTCTCCAGGTAATCGACAATTAGCTAAATGACGGTGTCCTACTCTGACGTTTGTTGATGATCCCAAGTATAGAACGAATCGTCATATCTCACTTACCTATGAAGTCATCGACGTAGACTCGTCCAAGCTCGCAGCAGCATCAATAAGGCGTCTATCCATCACCTTCCTAGCCGAGATGCATATCACGACCGCAACCAGAGTCTAAAGCTTAGCCAGGAGGATCGTCAGATCTGCAGAACGAACACTGCGTCTGCTTTGACGTCGATCATGTAATGTATATATTACAAAGGCTGTGGCAACTGAAAGAGCTGAAAAGTCGGAGCCAATCACCATCGCAAGATCTGGCTGAATCCTTCAAGGAGAAATCATCCATTAATCCTACGACGATCTGGGGTGGCAGGGCGTTAACTTGAATAGGAATCTCCTAAACCACATTTCCATTTAAGCTTAAAAACATGGCACGGCAGGATTCGCCAGGTGAGATTCACGATGTGCTATGACGCATCAAGCAGTATAATGATGGATGGTCTCGTAACCAATCTTTGCAACAAGTATTTTTCTAACTGTCCTTCAACTAACCCCTATCTTGGAAGGTCGCATAGCAAGTACGAAATCTGCAATGATGGCCGTCGTAAAACTGAACTGTTCTATATCCTTTCAAGAAGTCGAAAGGCGGCGCGACTGCTAAAGGATCATTCTATCGTCTTCGTCGCAGTCTTGATGCAGTCATCGATGATGTCAACCCACTCCGACGCCCTCTCGAAATTTTTACTGTCGATGCTTTCCACGAGTCCAGGGAATACAGCTAAGAGGAATGTTAGCATAAAATGTCGACTTGTATTCTAAGGGATCACCCTTTACGTACCACCTGCGTAGCCGGTCCATAGTCCTGGCGCGAACACGACGTGCTTGAACCAGTGTCGACTGTCCAAACCAGGCTCGTACAGGAAAGCCCGCTCTATCTTCTTGTACTTTGTGTTGGTGGCTCGAATGTCGTGGAGAAGCTTGAGCTTGCTGATCCACTTCCACCAGGGGATGTGCTCGTTTGCTTTCTCGGCCAACTTCTCTGCCTTCGCATCAAGCTTAATTGCAGCCGACTTCAACTCGCCGACGGATTGATACAGACGAGCTAGATATTTCCCGAAAATATCCGGGTCACCCTTTACCTTGGTACCCACGGCACGAGCCCTAAATTCGAAGATATCCCCTTCGGTGGACGGCTCGGGGTGCGTGGACGCTAGCTTCACCTCGACCTTCTTAATGTACTCCTTGAGCGCAGTAGCATAGTCGGTTGCGTTCAGCGCAACGAGTGGTGTTTCGGATAATTTCGCGATGGAGAGACCGAGGATCTGGGCCATCGCCTTGTGATATACAAAACCAGGATCGCCGAACTCAGCCATCCAGTGGTAACTATCGTAGTTGCTGTGGTAGTGATAAATAGGAGAATCCTCGGCTTCTCCTTCAAAACCGAACGAGACACTAGGGATGCCAGCATAGTCTTGGAAAGCCGTGAAATCGCTACCGCTTCCCATTGTGCTGATATAGCCATCCCAAACGTCTCGCACCGTCTGTCCCTTGACGGTCTGGTTAGGCGACTGTACCATGGCAGTCACGTCGTAGATAAGCTTATGTAGAAGGGGCGCGGCCGACGCCCCGAAAACCGGGCCTCGTGCGCCGACGTCCACATTCAGATATGTTACGCTTGCTAAGGAAAGCCAAGGTAAGTACTCTTCAACCCATTCGGTAGAACCTACGAGACCGTATTCTTCACCGTCCCAACTGGCGAAGACAATAGTTCGTAAAGGCTTCCAACCCTTCTCCAGAGCTTGACCGAAACTACGTATGACTTCGTTTAACGCGGCACTCCCAGAGTTGGGGTCACCAGCTCCGCCTGCTATCCATGCGTCGCGGTGGTTTCCTACCACAATGACCTCGTCTGGAATGGTGCCATTGATGATACCAATAACATCCCACTGGGGAGTGGTAGTGTATTCCTAAATGCGGTTACATGAGCTTGGGGACATCTTTTCCGGAATAGGTGCGTGAGCGGGACGGCTCGGTCACAGCCTTACCTGTTCATTCCAAAGATTCAACACCACGTTGTCAGGTGACGGACCAACGTTATATTCAACCCCTTTATATCCAAGACCGGTGTTCCTAGTCCAGTACTCGCCAAAGTCCTTGGCTTTAGGCCCGAGGCCATTTAGAGCCTTCAATATGGGCAGGGCTTCCACGAACGAAATGGGCAAAGACGGGATACTTGGAATCGCTCCGTCGACTGGCGCTCGTGGCACACCGGGCTTGGAAGGATATCCAGGTGTCGTTGGATCTCCCGGAGCGACACTTAGAAACTGAACACTGCCTCGCTGCACACTACTAGGGTGCCGCGCCGGACCGTTCGGATACGTGTCGTAACCATTTGCTTCCGTCATCGGGCCATCGTCGCCCGGATCGGTGAAAAGGACGCAGCCGATCATACCGAGCTCTTGAGCCCGCTTGACTTTTAATCCTCGGAAAATGCCGCCATACCGGGCAATAGCAATCTTGCCCTCGAGGCTGACGTTGGCTTTGAGGAGATCCTCATAGTCAAAATAAGTGCCGTAGTTTACGTAGACAAAGGAGCCAGTAACGTTGCCGCTGGCGGAGTAGCCGTGGAACGTAGGGATGCTATCCTCTAGCTGCGTGGTAGGGTCTTCGTCGAGCACGTCCTCCTCTAGAGTTGCTTCAAAGGACACCTTCCAAGCTCCTTCGTCGGCGGAATCGGATTTGGACTTCTCTAGCAGAGCAAGCCGGTGGTCGACAGGATAATTTATGTAAGTATCATAAGCTACAATTTCTGACTTGACCCCCCATTCCTCCCAACGGTCTCGTGTCCACTCGGCCTATCGCACATGTTAATACGAGCATGAAGCTGTGACTTTGTTAGTTCCTGGTATCTTACCTGGGACAAGTTCTTCCCGGCAAGGTGAGGTCCAGCTGTGTAATATTGCTGCCATTCGGCTGCCTTGGCCGGGCTTGGCGTATCTAGGAGGATGGTTTGAAGCTCTTCATAAGTGAGATGTTTCTTGTGGTGTCCAGGCCAGCTGTGGTGACTGCTACGTGGTGGTGCAAAGACGACACTGATGATAAAGTAGATGAAGAGAGCAATTAGAGAGGAGCCCAAGGCGATGGTACAGAATCGACGGATGATTTGATGAGGATGAGGATACCTTCGGCGCACCTCGCCGACGGTAACGGTGGTGATTAATGGTGTATACTCGTTTGCCATCTTGTCATCGCGGCCAACGCGAGCTGGGTGAGGCCTAATTGAACTCATGGCAAAGGCAAATGCGATGATGGAGGTTTGTTTACCGAAGCATAGCATGGATTTTGCCACTCGCCTCCGACGTAATGGACTCATCCAAATGTTCCAATCCAATCGGATTCGGCAACAATCCTTCGGCCGCTACCGATCTATTATCTAGGCGGGGCCGTATTTGTATGATGACCCCCTCCTTATGTACTTTCTCCGCTTTCTTTTTTTTTCTACATTTCTCTTCTATTGCAATGTAGACTCCTTTGAATAAGGCAGTCATATACCTAGCAGAACGGACAGCTGTAAATTCAATCCCCAAATTCAAGTTCGTGTTCCACAGCGGTAATTGGTTAATGAAAGGCCGCAGAGTTGGCTGTACTTAAGTTTAGCAGCAAGTTAAGGCCCCACATTAACCATCTAGCCCCAGCCACGGTCTAGTTACTATCCTCCTGCCGCCGTTTCTGAGCCGTCTTAGGTTCTATCTGAATAAGCAATTCTGTATGAGGAGTGGTATTTAACTTCGCAAGAACTGAGACAAAACTATGATTGTTTATTCTTTGGCTTGTAACTGCTGTTGGCTAAAGAAGCCGCTGAGAGCTTAGACTTGCCGAGGAAAATAACTCATATAAATGAATCTATTCCGGTTGTCTGTGGCTATCACTAGGAAAGTCCATGGTCGTACCACCAAATCTTAAGATATTGAATCATTCGGATGTTTAATTCTATTCAAGACAGGAGACATTCGGTCTCTAGTTAAAAATTCGTAGCTAGGTGGGGATGCAACCATAGTATTCCGGGTTGAAGACTAACCATTACATCTCTAGGCTCCCGTTAGCATCAGAAATCAGACGACAACCACCAACATCGTACTACTCACTAATCCGCCTTGTGATAGTCTCTTCCCCTAAATCATAGGTTCGTTGGCGCTAAAGGGTCCTCTACCATATTGATGCCTACGATCTGGTTACTTAACCCAATATGAATCACCACCTACTGTACTCTTGCTTACATAGAAGGTGGCTACGTATGTCTCCTCGACTCAACATGGAACAATTCGGATTGGTCTTGGTGTCAATAAAAACGGACAGCCTACTCTCTTTATGAGAGGATCTGAAGGGCCTTGGTCACGGACATGAAAGTCTGTCCTTATTCATCTGCCTAGCCGCCTATTTTGAATATCATTGGCGGTATCTATATGATGGGATATACGTTTTTCTTGTCTATGTCTTAAAATAGTCTGAGGCCATCTGGATTCTTCCAATGATGAGTTAGGTAATGATGTCTTCGCATTCTATCACTCTTGACTTGCCATTGAAAGGAAGAGGATCTACGGGGTCTCCCCAGCCGCATTATGCATCAGTGGGGGGGGGGGGGGGGGGCGACGCGGGGCGGGAAGAAGAACTACAGAGTACCCACCAAAGTAGCCAATGATATCGACTCCTTTTCAGGAATAGCGGGACCAGCTCAAGCCTCAACAGCACTGCAGCAATAGGTACATGTACCTACCATCCCGTTGCAGCGTAGATCCCCCTTCTTCCCTCCCTTGTCTTTGCATGATCAGGAGGCTGGACGTTGGCGTGTGACCTTCAACTTTGGGCCTGCTCGAAATTTTACCAACTTTCAATATTCTTCTTCTGTAATGTCCGACACCGGACTTCATCTTCTTTCTCGCCTTCCTTGCCTTCCTCATTAGAAATCGTATACCTTGACTCTGTAAAATGGGATGGGGGGCAAGCTGATCTCGGGTTTCATCGCGATGGATACTCGGTATACTACGACCATGCTTTTCCTAACTTGCATCACAATGTGATAGTTACTGTACCCAGCTGAGGGCGGGGCCAGAGGGATGCGGGAGTAGTCCGTAGCCGAGACCAAGATTCCAGTCACGTCAAACGAAAAATTTTTGCATGCAGCACACCTTTTCCGCACCTTATAAGGTAATGGGCCGGTCCACCGTTGCCGCGAGCTAGGCCCAAGGCCCGGGAGGCTACCCACGACAAACTGCAAATCAGAAGCCTCCTACGTGATGGGCGGATCCGTCTCAGCGGCGAACCAAAGCTTCTTCTGGTCTAGCCTTCAACTTGCATTTGAACAAGGCGGAGTTGTGTAAGGTGACAAGCACCGGTGAGTCCACGGTCCAGGCGTGTTCGGTACGAATCTGTGGGTGTCGTTGGGTCGCATTTCCCGCTAGGTTCTCTTTGTTTATAATGACTTCCTTCCCAGCGGCTTCGGACGCACATTGGTCACCCTTTCATCTTGGTCCGTTGGTTGCCACCATCGTTTATACTTTTTATTCCTCCTTAGCTCGCGAGTCTCGTATATAGAGACGTGGTTGGTTGTCTACTATAATCTTAACCTTGACGTCCTGCGCTTTGGTCTTGACTTACACCTCGCTTCATAAAACTAGACGCTGCTCCTAGGTAGTCTACGGGCTGTTCGTCTGTGCTCCCTTCGTCCCCTCGTTCTCGATCCCCTTTACTCGAGGTTTCAAATACATCAATGAGAATGACTCCTAAGAATCATGGCTCGAAATTACCAGTCCAGCAGCTGGCCATATTGGGTGAGCTCGATATATTTTCTTTCCTATCGACTCTAGTCTTCAATGCGGCAACGTTCCCTCACTCTATGTATTCTTGTCAAATATATATTGTTCTTTATTGGAGGGATTTGGTTGTTGGACTTCTGTCATGTCCGGGACGACTTGCTATACATATCTATCCTGCTCGAATATAACTATTGGTTTATTCCCGTCCAGTGGAATATGTCCGGGGTTCCAGGTTCGAGGTTGGAAACAAAATTCCGCCTTCTGTCCATATCGCTTGACCGTTACGTGACTTGTTGAAATCTGGTGTTAGGGCATGGCATCGAGCTTCAAACAGGCGCTGTAGCGAAGTTGAAACAGGGCAAAGGCTGGTGCCAGTATGTGGAGGGACCGTGGCATGGCGACATTGATGAGGTACTCATCCCTTTGCATACTTCGAGCTAACTTTACTTCTAGCCGTTGCACGATTCGCTGAGCCCCTCGCTTATACGTCTGTGTTTCCATACCTTCCTGAGATGATCGCTAGTTTCGGTGTCGAGAGAAAGGAGGTTGCGAAATGGGCCGGCGTCACCAGCTCTGTCTTTTCCCTTGCTCAGAGCGTGACGGCTGTACCCTGGGGTAGAGCGTCCGATCGATTCGGAAGGAAGCCCGTCATCATGGTTGGTCTTCTATGTACGATGATATGTTTCCTCATATGGGGTATGTCGTCGAGCTTGCCGATGGCTATCACTATTCGCGCTATACAGGGCGCTAGTAACGGAAATGGTACGTATTCGCGTCCGAACTCTAGACCTCGATGCTAATCCTGATATAGTTGGAATTATAAGGACGATGGTTGCAGAGATGGTAACTGAAAGGGAACTTCAGCCAAAGGCATTCTCCGTGATGCCATTGGTATGGAGTGTCGGGTCGGTATTTGGACCAGCATTTGGCGGGTTATTTGCGAAGCCAGCGGATCAATGGCCAGGAGTTTTCGGTAACAGCAAGTTTTTCAAAGAGTATCCGTTCGCCTTCCCCAACATGATCGGCGCCTTCTTCTTTTTGGTATCCCTCACTACCGGCGTACTCTTCCTCAAGGAGACCCTTCAGAGCAAGCGACACTCCCGGGACTGGGGACTAGTTCTCGGCGAACGCATCAAGGAAGTATTTAAAGACCATCCGCACAAACGAGCGCAGCGTCTCCGCCGATACTCGATCCAAGATGCCGAAGTAACAGCACCTCTACTAAGCGGGGATGCGCCCCTGAAGACGACGGCGAAAGCTGCTATCATTGCAGGTAAGGTGGAGAAAACCAAGCCTCTCCCTATGAGCGCGATATTCAGCCGGCAAAGCGTCATTAACCTCGTCTCGTACACATTCCTCGCTCTGCATTCCGTCGCCTTCGACCAAGTCCTGCCCGTGTTTCTCAACTACCCGCCGATAGCGCACACACCCGAGAACACGTCGCTTCCCTTCCGCTTCACCGGCGGCTTCGGACTGACGCACGCACGAATCGGCACGATCTTTGCCGGGTACGGCATCGTCTCGGGTTTAATTCAGTTTCTTCTGTTCCCGATTTTTTGCGCCCGCTTTGGCGTGCTGAACTGCTTCAAGGCCTGTGTCATTACGTTCCCATTCGTCTACATCGTAACGCCGTACACGGTGCTCATTGAGGATGCGACGACGCGGTACGCGGCGCTATGCGTCATCCTAGTCGTCAAGTCCTTCGCCGTCATTGTAGGCTTCCCCTGCACCACCATCCTGCTGACCAACAGCGCGTCGAGCCTGAGCATCCTCGGCACTCTGAACGGCTTCGCGACCACCTTCAGCGCCCTCGGCCGCGCCTCTGGTCCCGCCCTCACCGGCTTCGCTTTTACCTGGGGCGTCAAGCACGATGTAATCAGCTTGCCGTGGTGGATTCTAGCGTCCATAGCCGCGATGGGCATTGTGCCCGCGTGGATGATTGTTGAGGGAGACGGCCCGAGCGGCGCCGCGTCTCCTGACGACAGCGAGGATGAGGACACGGAGGTCGACGACGAGATCGCCATGACCGACGACGAGGGCGACGACAACCTGCTCGGGGCAAGCCAGACCACGATTGTGCCGGATGCGCTGTCCGAGGACACCGTCGAACCGGATGATACCCTCTTCAAAAGCTCGGGGCCTAGTAGTAACAACTACGGGACATTGGCGCACGGAAATTCTCCCTCTCACGCCTCGTAAAGAAAGCGGCGGTACAATTTGAACTCGGTTGGGGTTGCGGGTTGTTAATGTCGGTAATGATTTTACGATGAAGACGGCTATGGGTAGACGTTGCGTATTACGAGAGGTCGACAGCATCATGATTATCATCGGATGGCGTTACGGACCTATAAAATGGATTTGGGATGCATTTGGAAGCAGCATTATCGCGTTTATTTGTCATAAGCGACAGGCCTTATTCGTCGGCTCATAGATATAAGAAAGAGATTGAAACCATCGTCAGAAGCATGGAAAGTCATTGTGATCTTCAATTATTGCGCCTATTCTGTGCCTCCCGTGTCTCCTGTGCCCAATAAAAGGAGGCGTGAACCCTTCTGTCCCTTGCCGAATGCTCAAACCCCATAATCCCAACCGACATGACCGCCCCCCTCCAGCCGCATAACGCCTATGAATGGGATGAAGCTACCACGCATCATCAATGCATACCAAGCTGTCAAAAGGTATCACTTTCGTTTTTACTTTTCCGTACCAGGGCTATATAAATCAGTGCGCCCTGACTGATCTGCCAATCGTCATCCATTGTAGAATCCATTCCCGCCAGCTTGATTAATCTTATCCTATCATCAAACCTGGCCCACCACCCATTGGCTTGTCAACCCCGGTTCACTAAGCGTAGAGTTTCTTCTCGTAGCTCTCCATGTTCACGCCGCCTTCCAGCTGTGCGCTAGCAGTCCGGACCTCAAAGCGGAGAGTACCGTTGGCGGCGCTCTCGTGCAACTCCTTTAGGCTTCGCTGGCCGCAGTCCTGCATCGAGTGCTTAAGACCTGCAGCCAGATAGGGCACGAACTTGCCGATAGATCCACGGTGAGCAACAGCACCCGAGACACCCTGAGCGACGAGGACACTGTCGCCCTCGCTGAAGTATCGGGCGGTACCAGCGTTGCTAGCTTGGCTGTTCTTACTACCAGCACCAGCCTTCTTGTCTTGCATAGCGTCGATGCTGCCCATACCACGGTATGCCTTAACGAGCTTGCCTTCCCGCGACACAAATGATGTGCCTGGCGACTCAGTGGTACCGGCAAGCAGACCACCCATCATGACGGTAGAAGCGCCAAGGGCGAGACCCTTGACGACGTGCCCGACATTTTGGACACCACCATCCGCAATACACGGCACTCCAAATTTGGCCGCAAAGTTGGAGACAGAGTAAACTGCGGCTGCTTGAGGACGACCGACAGCCATGACCTCTTGGGTAATACAGGCGCTTCCGCTGCCCATACCAATTCTCAACCCGTCGACGCCCGCGGCGATCAAATTTGCGGCCTGCTCTCGAGTCACCACGTTTCCGCCGATGACATCGAGGCCAGGATACTCCTGCTTGATCCATTTGACCATGTCGATCTGATACATGCTGTTGCCCTGGCTGCTGTCCAGGACGACAATGTCAAGTCCAGCATCGACAAGCTTCTTCAGACGAGTCTTGTCCTCGGGTCGAGTACCAATTGCGGCAGCGCAAATGAGTTGCTTAGAGTCGGGAAGCTTAGATGCGAGCGGGAAGTGCAAGTTCTTGGTCAAATCGGAGCGGGAGATCATCGACACGAGATTGAAGTCCTTGTCGACAATAGGCAGTTTGCCCTTCCTAGATTTGGCGAGGATCTTATTCGCCTCGGGAAGGGTAACGCCTAGCTGGGCAGTGACGAGATCGGTCACCATGACCTTGTCGACAGTCTGGCTAAGGTCATCCTCGAATTGGAGATCGCGGTTCGTAACGATACCAAGGAGCTTGGAGCCGAGTTTGCCAGATTCTGTGCATACGAGTTAGCCGAGGCCCTCCACTCAAAGCTAGCAGATAAAAAGGATGCAATTGACATCTTCATAAAGAGCATAATTTGATTCCCCATGACATTGCTGTCTATACGGTGGAACGAAAGTTAAAATATTAGGATTGTAATCATAGGATGACGATTTCGCCAGGTCCAAAGGCATAGGCAAGCGATAGAAAGTGGATGGGTATGATGTAACTTACCCGTCACAGGGAAACCACCAAATCCCCATTTCTCCTTCAATGCCCTGGCTTCTTCGATAGTTGACTCCCTGCTGATGACGACAGGATCAATGATGAAGCCATTTTCGTATCTCTTGACCTTTCGAATCATGTCCGCCTGAGCATCTGCAGAACAGTTGTGGTGAATGACACCAAGACCACCTTGCAGTGCCATGTGGATGGCCATCTCATGCTCGGTAACGGTGTCCATAGGAGAAGAGACGAACGGAGTCTTCAGCGTGATTCGTTTGGTGATGGGGGAGTCGAGGACAACTTCTGAAGCAGCAAAGCCAATATAGCCTGGCAAAATAAGAAAGTCATTGTATGTTAGACCACCACGCTGTTTGGTATCGACGAGATCCTCGATACTGAGACCATCTCGAGACTGATACTCGTTCAGAGCCTCGACAGCGTTACGGTAGTCGAGGAACTTGGAGCTACCGTTGACTGGTGTTGATCCATTAAGAGACGGCATCTTGAATTAATAAAACAGATAAAGCTGGGTAGCTAAGAGGTGAGGTCGAAGAAAGCGTCGATAAATAAAATTGGCTTGTCGACGAACCGGACGATGATCTTCTTCCCAAGTAAAAGGAAGGGAAAAAAAAATCGAGACCCCTCTCCAAATTTTTAATTTTTGTGTTCACCTGCACGCTGCAGACACACCCTGCACCAGCTTTAATTTAGAATGCGGGGCAGTTTGTTAATGCGCAACCTTCCAATGCGTGGTCCATTGGTACAGAACTTAGTCCTTTCTTAGCACTAAGAAAACTTAGCATTCAGTAATCCGTGCCAATGCACACCCTATCTTATCATTATCGTGTCAAGGGGTTATGCTTATGGCTTTTGTGGAACCTAAGGCCAAGAAGCCAAGATTTTGATTCCAAGGTTCCAAGGTTCCAAGGTACCAATTGTGGCGTCAATATAATTGGCGAATGAGGGGCATTCTTGTTGCTCCTCGCCCCCATGTAAATAAACAAACTTCCCAAACAGGTTCCCAATTGCTTCTCCCAATACCTGACGACCTGATCAATAAGGCTGAAGGCCAAACTATTCTTCACCTCAGCTTAATTAAACAACAACCTTCCATATCGAGCCTTTCGACGATATCTCCATCCTTCTGGAGCTGGAATTGTTCTACATCATATGAGTGCGCTAGAAGCGCGCGCGTTCCCCGAAACCCGAGCAATCCATATCGCTTTGCGGGACATGCTGCTTTGTTGATACTCTTTCCTGCCGCCATTACTTACAATACCTTACGTCGAATAGATACGATCCATTTCGGTAAAATCTAAATTCTAAACCATTACTTCGCATCGCATACAGTAAAGCAATACCCAACAGCGCCTTGGCATACACTCCAGCTTAGGTAGCTGTGATGCCGACTTCAATATCGCACGGTGGTAGCATTCAACTTGACGAATAGTAGCAGGATCGCCTACAATTCTTGTGGTCGAAATGTCGTACAGACCTCATCCTCTCCGTCAGTCATACACTGTTGACTATACGACCGCCAATTCCATCAATCGTCAATTATCCACCACTTCCTCGTCTGCATCTTCCGGCTACTCCAATACTTCCGATCCTTATGATTTTGGCCCACCTAGCGCATCGTCGTCGGTGACCTCGAATGGACACGACGCATCCATCTTCAAACACAAACGTGGTATGACCGAAAGTGCCATCCATCGACCGTCTCCTCGATCGAGTTTATACGATGAGCCTAAGGCAAAACCAGAAACCATGTACAACTTAGCTAGGCAATCTTTGCGCCCACTCCCGCAGCCACCGTCCCCTTTGGCATCACCGCCACACAAGACACCTCCACGTCGCGATCGTCATGAGCGCGGAAAGAGTGTCGACATCGGCAGGTTATCCTTGTCTGAAGAGAGAACTTCGCCTATTCCCTCAAGTCCCCTAAACAAATCGCCAAATGCCCGACCCACCTCGATGGTACTCACACGATCCGACTCCATACGTCCAAGCGGAACTGGCGCCTTGACGCATTCGTCCCACGCTCTGGTACACCCCGCCTTCGTGGCGCCTGACCTGGAACAGCTCGGCCGTTCTTCCACTAACCAATTACGCACGTTGTCGAAGCTGGCTCAGGATAGCTCTGCTGACGAGTTTGCCCTTACCACTCAAGCTCAAGAAGTGGTCGGCCTACGCGGGAGACGAAGATTGCAGCGAGCTGGTAATGTGAGTGGCCCTAGGAGTGGACAACGCAGTGACCGGTATGGCTTCGAAGGGCGCAATTGGATGGACAAGCAGAGGCAGTTCCTCCAAGCATACGAATATCTATGTCACATCGGTGAAGCAAAGGAATGGATCGAAGATGTCATTCAGCGCCAAATCCCACCGATTATCGAATTAGAGCAAGCACTCAGAGACGGCGTCACCCTAGCTGAGGTGGTGGAAGCTCTGAATCCTACGCGACGATACCGTATCTTCCGACACCAACGACTTCAAGCAAGGCACTGGGACAATGTAGCCACCTTCTTTCGATACCTGGACGAGGTTGAGTTGCCTGATTTATTCCGATTCGAACTAATCGATCTCTACGAAAAGAAGAATATCCCGAAAGTCATTTACTGCATACACGCTCTAAGCTGGCTCCTCTTCCGAAAGGGAATCGTGGACTTCAGGATAGGCAATTTAGTCGGCCAGCTAGAGTTTGAACACCATGAGCTCGAAGCCATACAGAAGGGCCTAGATAAGCTAGGCATCAATATGCCTACCTTTGGAAATATGGGTGCCGACTTCGGTGTAGAACCAGAACCCGAACCGGAAGAGACCGAGGAGGAACGAATCGACCGCGAGCTATCCGAGAACGAAGCTACTATTATCGACTTCCAGGCTCAGATGCGAGGAGCCATGGTCCGATTGCGACTTGGTCATATCATGCAGAAGCTTTGGGACTCGGAAGACTGGCTCGTTGACCTCCAGGCGCGCATTCGGGGTGACTGGACTCGTCAAGTTATGGGTTATAGACTTGAGATGCGAAGATTTGCTGTCAACCTTCAGAGTGCCGCCCGCGGATTTCTACTCCGAAGCAGAATGGCTGATCGAGAACACTTCTGGAAGAGCAAGGAGAAAGATATCATGAAACTCCAGAGCTTAATTCGGGCTGTGAAAGTCCGTGACGAGGTACGAGAAACTCGGTCTCAACTATCACGAGCGGATGGTCCTGTACGAAATATCCAGGCTGTGTTTCGAGGCTATCTGGCACGCGAAAAATTCCATGGCCAGCAGCAAGAGACGAGTCGTATGGCTGGTCCCGTATTGAAACTCCAGTCTGCAATACGAGGAATGCTAGCGAGGGAGAGAGTCGCCCAAGACCTCTATTTCCTCGAGGAAGAAGCCGGAGCCATTGCTGGCTTGCAGGCTGCTGCCAGGGCAATGCTGACGAGAAACCAGATCCACCGACAACACGAAGCACTCGTAAGCTTCGGTCCAAAGTGGGAGTCGATTCAGGCTTTCTGCCGTGGAAATTTACTACGACAAGGTGTTCAGACAACAAAAGTGGAACTAGCACAACACACTCCCGAAATTGGACTTTTACAAGCCCATATTCGTGCTGCAGCCGTCCGCCGAGATATCACTGAAAAGCTGGAGGCATTGAATATTAATGAGCCGTCAATACTCCAACTTCAGTCCCTGGCTCGGGGCATGCTTGAGCGAGAACGGATAGCTATCGAGCTCGACTCTCTAGAAAGTAACACGCCAAGCATCATAGAACTCCAAGCTAGGATCCGCGGATCTCAGTTTAGGGAACAGCACCGTTTACTTCTTGAAGAGCTCAATTCACACGAAGACGGCATTATCTCCTTGCAAGCCCTCGCCCGAGCCGTGCTGCTACGTAACGACGTTGGCCTATTATTAGGGGAGCTTGACGAACACGAGGAATCTATAGCCGAACTTCAGACCTTCGCCAAGGGCTTTATTGTTCGACAGAAGTTCGCAGAAAAGAAGAAGCACTTCGAAGAAAACATGCAGAAGGTAGTCAAGATTCAGAGCTTCGTACGCGCCAAGCTTCAAGGAGAAGCGTATAAGAGTCTTACGACCGGGAAGAATCCTCCAGTTGGTGCCGTGAAGAATTTCGTACATTTGCTAAACGATAGCGACTTTGATTTCAACGAGGAGATCGAGTTCGAAAGGTTACGGAAGACGGTTGTCCAGCAAGTTCGACAGAACGAGATGCTTGAGCAGTATATCGACCAACTAGACATCAAGATCGCCCTATTGGTGAAGAACAAGATCACTCTTGATGAAGTTGTTAAGCATCAGAATACCTTCGGTGGGCACACCAGCAGCCTGCTAGCCAATGCTTCCATTTCCTCGGCCAACCAGTTCGACTTGAAGGCGTTAAACAAAAGCTCGAGAAAGAAGCTGGAGTCTTATCAACAGCTATTCTTCAATCTTCAGACGCAACCTCAATACTTAGCACGACTATTCAGACGAGTCCGAGAATCGGGCACAGCTGAAAAGGAATGCAGACGTATCGAGCTTCTAATGATGGGTCTCTTCGGATATGCTCAAAAGAGAAGAGAAGAATACTACTTGCTCAAGCTCATCGCTAGGTCAATACGAGAAGAGGTAGACGCTTGCACCTCTGTTCAAGAGTATCTACGTGGCAATTTCTTCTGGTCGAAGCTGCTGAGCAACTACACCCGCTCGCCACGAGATAGGAAATATCTAAGGGATCTGCTTGGCCCATTAATACGAGACAATATCATCGAGGACCCTGCTTTGGATTTGGAGAGCGACCCCATGCAAATATATCGTTCCGCCATCAACAACGAGGAGCTTCGCACCGGACGACCGAGTAGGAGATCACTTGAAATAACCCGAGACATTGCCATCAAAGACGCAGAGACTCGCGAGCTATTCATTGACCATCTTCGAGATCTCAGAGAGATTTCGGACCAGTTCTTCCTTGCCTTGGAGGATCTACTGCCCCGAATGCCTTACGGTATACGGTTCATCTGCCAACAGACGTTCGAGTCGTTACGGCAACGCTTTCAGCGTGAACCTCAACATCACGTACTCCAGATTGTAGGGAACTGGATCTGGCGCTTCTACCTGCAGCCGGCGCTGGTCAACCCCGAACAGGTGGGTGTCATTGAGAAGAGTCTGAGCCCTCTGCAGAAGCGTAACCTAGGTGAGGTTGCCAAAGTTCTCGGCCAGGTCGCGTCGGGCCGCCCATTCGGTGGCGAGAACATCTACCTACAGCCCCTCAACGCATTCATAGGAGAGTCGGTTGAGCGGCTTGCTCATATCACGAACGATCTAATTTCCGTCCCTGACGCGGAGAGCACGTTCGACATTGACGAATTCAACGACCTCTACGCCAAGAACAGGCCGACCCTGTACATTAAGATGGCAGACATATTTGCTATCCATTCCCTTGTCGCACACGAAATACCGGCCATCTGTCCTAACCGCGATGACGTGCTACGTGAGATCTTGCTGGATCTGGGGAGCGCAAAGAACAACGAGAACGAAATGAACGCAACTGGTTCGTCGGATATCCAAATGTTCCTCACGCCAAAGCTCCACGATGTCGACGACCCAGACGCCGACGTGAAAGCTCTGTTCATGGAGACGAAGCGCTGCATCTTGTACATTATTCGTGTACAGACGGGTGCCAACCTCCTCGAGATTCTCGTCCGCCCGCCTTCCCAAGAAGACGAACGCAAATGGCAAGCGCTCCTCCGTGACGATTTCACGTCCGGCAACACTACCAAGGGAGCTTACTCGGACGTCAACATGGTTGACGTTACGCGGATGTCATACTACGACATGAAGCGCAATGCACTGGAGAATATTATGCGCTTAGAACAGATGGGACGTATCACAAAGCATAATTACTACCAGGATGTGCTGAATGCCATTGCGCTCGACATCCGTACCAAGAGCCGCCGCAGAATACAACGCCAACGAGAGTTGGAAGGAGTCCGACTAACCCTTGGAAACCTCCACGAGAAAGCCAAGTACCTAGAACAGCAACGCAAGAGCTATGACGACTACATCGAGCAAGCCATGGCTACGCTGCAGAAGAACAAAGGGTAAGTGTTCAGACTGGATGAACGTATAGGTATTTTATGTGTAGTTTGAAACTAATGCGAGGAAATAGGAAAAAGCGATTCCTTCTCCCTTTTACGAAGCAGTACAATCACCAGCGAGAGCTCGAGCGTTCCGGCCGAGTTCCCAAGTTTGGTTCGTACAAGTATAGCGTGCGGGCGCTTGCCGAGAAGGGCGTTGTAGTGTCGTGGCAAGGTGTGTCGGAACGTGACTGGAGCAACATCAATCTCACGATCTCGTGTGACGAGGTGGGTGTCTTCAACGTCGAAGGCAGCCGTGGCCACATCCAGATGCCGGGAGCGAGCGCGCTCATCTCGATCGAGGATCTTCTACAGGCGCAATTCGAGTCGCACCAGTTCATGAACGTGTTCGAGGGCAACCTTCGGCTCAACGTCAACCTTCTGCTGCATTTGTTGTACAAGAAGTTCTACCGGACGCAGTAAGTCCGGGAACCGGTAATCGACAAAGAGCTGGCGGAAACGTAGTACCGCTTTCAGATGCACATACCATTTTTAGGAGACACGATGGAGGGAATGGGCTAGGACGATATGATTCAGGGTCAAAGGGAGGACAACTGGTGTTTTTTGCGAAAGGGGGTGTCGATGTTACCCGCATTGTTGTGCTTTTTTATTATTGGCATCGTGGGCAGATATACTTGACGACAGTATCGGCTCGCAGGTAGTTGGTCGGTTGGTACGAGGGATTGGGAGCCGACTTTGTTCTACAATCAACCTGCAGCCGGCTTACTGGAGGTTTTGTGCAAAAAACCAAAGTTGATACCAGCCCCGGGATGGATTCAGGTAGCATAGGTAGAGACTCATGACGTTATGGCAATGAGACCGCATAATTGAATTGATTCCCCTCATCGGTACTGTGTATTTCATCAGTCTTTATGTGTTTGCAGTAACATAGTATAACGTAGTGATAATTCCCCAAGACTCTATGAAATTGTAGTAGGTACATACCTATCTAATCCGTAGAAGTTGGCCAGTATGAAACCATGAAACAGTGTTACCACACACTTTATTTTTTATATAACCTCCAAGCCCCCTTTTAGAACGTGTCGTTACAAATCAGCTTCCACGATGATCTTTCGGTGGTGGCATTCGGCGGGTTCGGCGGCTCGGGTTCGGTGGGGCCCGCCGAAGGCCACCGAATACAGGGAGGCCGCGCCGGTGATGTCGCCTGGAGTGTATATAAGGGCGCGACGAAGCACGCCGTTGGAGAGTCTCTGGTTTGCAATCCATGCAACCTACTTCGTCCTTAATGCCCCATATATATTTATTTATTTATTCTTTATTTATTTTTTATTTTATTTTTTTGCGTAATTAAATACACATCTGGCCGCACTCAAGCACATATACAGTCTACACATTGACATCGTCGATATCTAGGGCCGTAAGAGACCATGGCCAACCTACCAACCACAATGCGCGCTCTCGTAGCGCCGAAATACTGCACGCCCGCCGAGTGGGAAGTCGCCGACGTGCCGGTGCCGACCATCAAGGGCCCGAAGGACGTGCTGATCCGTATCCACGCCGCCGGCATAACTACGGGCGACACGCAGATGACAAATGGACTATCCAGATACATTATGGGAGAGCTAAGGTACGTCCTGCCCCTTCTCTAGCCACGAGAATGTAAATGTGGCCTTTCTCACAGGCACCACAGCATGCCCTTTACGATCGGCGTCGAGGGCGCGGGCGTCGTCGTAGCCGTCGGATCCGACGTGACCCTGTTCAGGCCCGGCGACGAAGTCTACGCGTTCGCCTTCAGCCGGCCGATCAACCTGGCGGACGTGGGGTTCTGCGCCGAGTACGCGGTGGCCCGGGAAAGCCTCACGCTGCGCAAGCCGGCCGGCGTGGCCTTCGAGCACATGTGCGTCATGGCGAACCTCGTGACGGCCTACCAGTCCATCGAGACGGGGCTGCGGCTCATGCGCGCGAACGGCGTCGCGGGCGGGCTCGAAGACAAGACCGTGTTCGTCCCGGGGGCCCTGAGCGCCACGGGCTCCGTCGGCATCCAGCTCCTCAAGAACGCGTACGGCGCCGGCACGCTGATCGCCTCGGTGTCGACCGCCAAGCTGCCGCTCGTCGAGCAGCTGCTCCCGGGTCTCGTCGACCGGGTCGTCGACTACACCGCGGTCAAGAAGCTGACGGACGCGGTCCCCGCCGGCAGCGTCGACCTCGTGTACAACACGCAGTGGACGGTGGCGACGACGTTCGCGCTCCTGAAGCCGGCGACGGGCGTCGTGGCGTCCATCTCCAGCGCGCCGCGGCCGGCCCTCATGCGGCAGATGCTGCCGCCCGTGCCGCGCTTCGTGTACTGGCTCGCGGCGCTCGCGCAGCTGTGGTACGCGTTCCGGCTGCGGGGCACGCGCGTCCGGCTCGAGATGGTCTCGGGGAACCTCGCGGTGCGCGAGGACCTCGAGCGCGGCGGCGAATTCCTGGCCACGGGCAAGGTGCGGCCCCTCGTCAGGGTCGTGGCGCTCGAGGACCTGGACAGGCTGAGGGAGGAGGCGGTGAAGGTGGCGACGGGGAAGGGGGGTGTGGGGAAGTTGGTGATCAAGATTGTGTGATGGAGAAGAAGGGGGTATGTTATTATATATGTGTAGTTAGTAGTATCACTCTTGTATGTTATTACGGCGAGGTAGTGTGTTACGGAAGCGAAGTCGAACAAGAGAACGGTCGCGGAAAACAGACAGAACCATTTTATTAGATGTCTACAATACAGATGGACGAACCCTTGCTCAGCCCTCTCTCTCCTCCCCCGAGAAGAGAAGGCGAGCTGGGTTTGCCGTCGATGCGCGCCAACGTGTACAAAAGAAAACAATCCCCGGAAACAATTCTCGCAAGAAACAGAAGAGCGAAGAGAGAAGCTCTATGACGAATAGCTAACTCGGCTGTGATACAAAAGAAAAAAAAAGGGGGGTGGCTTAGACCTTCTTGTCCTTATCCGAGACGGGGGCCTGCAGGGAGACCTGCGGCTGGGGGTTGAAGTTTACTCCCGTGTACGTGTTCTGGTCGGTCCGGACGTATACCCAAATCCATTGGCGTTCGAGACCTTGGGGGTCGGTACGGTTCGTGGGGATCACGCTAGAGCCCTGCTGCTTGGTCGTATCGTCGAAAAGGATGGCGCAGAGGTGGTAACTCCGAGCCGGGAAGACCGTGCCCGGGCCCGTCAATTTCTGGAGCGCTTCGTTCAAGTTGTACAAGTCCATCTGCCAATTATTTTCGCCGTCTACGGCCGCCGTCGACGACATCTCGAGCTGTGCCGCGCTGGGGAACTGGACGTCGGGATATTGGACGGCGGCAGAGGCTACAAGGGCCCTGATCGCGCCTCCCAGCTTCGGCTCGGGACGCGCCAGTCCTACCCAGGTTACATCGTTAATTGTTTTCTGTACCGGGGCCTGGGCAGGCTGGGCAGGCTGGGCAGACTGGGTTGGCCGAGCTGGCTGAGCTGGCTGAGTTGGTTTAGCGGGCTCAGTTGTCTTGGTCGGCTGAGTTGTCTTGACTGGACGGTGGACCTTTTTGCCGGGCATTTTGTCCGCGTCAAGTATGAAGTCGGCCGGGATCTTGCGCTTCTTAGGGTTGCTACGAGGCACTTCCCACTCCGCCGCCGGCGGCATCAAGGGGACTCGCTTTTCAGGCAGCGTTGTTACGCTATTGTATAGATTGGCGATCTTCTCGTACCATTTGGGCTCCGGCTCCGGGTAAATCACTACAAGGACGGGGCTGGTTAGTATAGTTCTTGCTCGAGTACGACAGCTAGGTGGGATGAAAGATGGGATAAGACGATGCGTGGGTGGGAGTGAGTACAGGGGCATGTGGGTATGTGGACCCGAGGGGAAGCTTACTTTTCGTGAGTGTCTGGCCGAGGGCGATCTGCTGCAGGAGGGTTTCGGCCATAGGGAACAAGGCAGGTCCTGGTAGCCATCTGGACTTCTCCCGAGTAATCGGGATGAGCCGCTTAGTCGCCTTTTGTGGCACTCTCTTGGGATCCAGCATATTGGTAGTCATGATCGAAGCGATATTGGGTGGTAATGTCGAAGTTTGGAGCACGAGAGGTCCAGAAGCCGGGGCGCCCGTGGCCTTTGTAGCCGAGGGATCCCTTGTTCCATTTGTTTCTGGAGGAACCTTTGTTCCTTGGTCAGCCCTTGTTTCTTCTTTGTCCTTTGTTCTGCTTACCGGAATCGTTTCCTTTGTTCCCTCCCGAACTCGACTAGGCAGCCTAGGCATTAGAATACCGAATCTCTGGCTATCGAGGCTCGGGTTCACCCTGGGGATCTCATCTACCCGTCTCTTGATGAAATCTTGCCGCTCTCCACGCTGGTGAAATAGCGGCCAGCGTTGCATGCTAAAGAATGCTCCGCGTACGTAGGGTGCTTGGTATCGCCTCTGTGCTTTGGTGGCCCATTTGAAGAGGCTCGGCCGTGTAGTGGCTGCGAACAATTTGTTTGACTTGAATTTCGTGCTGCTTTTGAAGTAACCTGAAGAGTCCTCGAAATCCATAAAGCGGCCGGGGTATAACGTGTTGCGGTTCATAACGGAGTCTTTGATGATTCCTTCTCGGACAATCGTCTCCCCGATGATTGCCGGTCTCCAGGCCTCAAGGTTGTCGACCTTCTCTCCCTGTAGCCAAGTGGTGTCTATTTCCCGGTTTTTGAGCTCGAACTCGACGGTGCCATCGGGGTCTGCCTTTTCGATCACGTATTCGATCGCCGGGGGCATGAATTCTACTTCGCCAGCTCCGTAGTTGATGGATAACGCCCAATGCCGTATACCTTCCAGGAGAGTCTCTTGGGAAATTGCTTTCCACAGTCCAGTCTCTCCTGCGGGTTGAGGTGCGCCGGGCGTAACAGCTGCTGGCACGGAATGCTGCAGTCGACGCTCAATGCTTCGGACGTGTCCTAATGTGCGGCCCATCCGATAGGCAAGATTGCGAAAGAACTGGACGGTTTTCTCGGGGACCTGAAAGTCACCCGTCTTTTGGAATGATGGCTCTGCCGTTGCGCCTACTGTGTACCAGTCCATCAAATCCGACCAGCTCGGCGCCTGGCGTTGTTCTTCGATACTACCACCAGCATACGCCCCAGGGACCCATTTATGTTCAGGGTAGATTCGTGACCTCAGCAAGCCCATGCTCACCCTTTCGGGGTCTATGGTTCCTCGAGCTTGCTTCAATCGAGCAACTAGTTGTGGACTGACGTTAAGATGATCGAGGACATTGCTAATTTCCTCTTCGCCACTACCCGTGATTGTCCCCGATATATCATGCGCGTCCATTAGGTAGTCGATCAGGATTTCTCGATACTCGCGCTGACTGGCCGTGAACTCGGCTCTATTTTTATGACGCCAGCGGACGCGATGCTCTGGATGTAAATTGTATGGCGGCCGAGTAACGCTTACGACCTTCCCATCTCCGAGCTTGTAACTATTCGACGTTAGCGTCTGATTCTCAGTGCGGAATGATTCATCTTACACGCATCGGCCTAATTCTCCAAGGCGCAAGATGTGATCCCGGGCCTCCTCGAGCGTGAACTGGTAAGTCTCGTTTCCCTGCGAGTCGCTAGCACCTGGACCGCCGTTTATGTACGCGAGTGCGTCTTCGATCGGTGTGGAAACAGAAAAATAGTCCACCGCCCACTTCTCTAGGTCCACGTTGAAAATATCTCCGGGTATTTTCGAGACGTCACACACGGCAGTATCGTTGAAGAACTCTTCCAGTCGGGTCTGGAAAAGTATGGCAAGATTGTCTTCTACTTGCTTCGTGGGATCACACATATCTCGGCTGCAAGATGGCTCACAGAGAAATCTCAGCCAGGCCGCATCAGCCTCGTCAATAAGCACGGCATCCGAACCTTCCCCGTCTACTTCGTCGATTTTGCCGCGTCTCATGATATCCAGGCGCTCATCTCTATTAGATGGAATCTGGTCGGGCTGCCAGTTAAGACCAGCTTCGATATCTCTCAAGATGGCCAACAGAAAAGCCCGCGGGGCCTGATTGGCGGCATCATACATAAGAGCACGTAACCGCCTGAGGTATGCTCCTATTTTGAGCCAGTGGTCATCGTATATGGAGAGGCCATTGTAGGTATAGGGACCTTCAAAGTTCATGGGTAGAGCTGACCGTCGAAAATCGTTCCAATTGTTGATATTGTAGCGCCGTCGCTCCCACCCGGCCATCGTATCCCTAAGCTGCCAGTACTGGTTGTACCAGTAAAACCAAGGGAAAGGCTCTTTGAGATCCTCAGTGATCCTATCGGGAGGAAGTGCCCGAGCGTGGTACACTATCTCCTTGGGCATTGGGACCGGCTCTTTGAAAGGAAGCACGACGCGGCGCCACGGGGTATTGGTGACCCTATTTTCGTGGTTGGTGAGCATGTTCAAGGATTGCTGGATCGCGGCTCGTTGCCATCCTCGAGCCTGGTAGTACTCTTTATCGGCTATGCCTCCGACAGGTTGAGGCGGCTGCGTGGTACAGGTGTGGCCTATTCCACCTTTGATACAAGATTCAAATTGATTGTTTTCGAGCAGAAACCTATTGGAGGAATCAACCTTGGAGGTGTCGAGGCCTCGGATTCCCTCAAAATACAGCTCCTCGTCGGCACGGTATTGGTCTGCCTCAGACTGTCCCTTTGCAAACAATAGCGACAGCTTAGGGAATACCGCGGGCCTTGCCTTCGGGCTGGCCCCAAGATCGATCCACTTACGACGATTTCGTTTCTTATTCGGCGGCGGCGGAATAGGCTGGTCCGGCAAGGGCGGAAGGCGTCTGGAGGTTCTTGGCGTAGGTACTATATCTGATGACCAGCGAGATGGTGCGTTCTTCCACTTATCGAAGTTCAGGTGTACCTGTACCAGGATGCGGACGTCTTCTAACAAGGCGATCACATAGGGACTGTCGTAGCCTAGGTCGCCTCGAAGTCGGGCCTTGTCGGCCTCCTCGAGATATCGGCTGACCGCTTCAAGCCTGTACTGCCATCCTGGATGCCTGTAACTGTCCTCGTCGACCAGGAAGTGTTGAATCCGAGGCAACGCAATACTGGGGTCCCTTCCACCGGGACCTATGGACACGTCGCCTATCAGGGCCACATCCTGAGCGCCGGATTTCTGAGATGCTTTCTCCACCATGATCTCCCGTAAACTATCCAAATCAAAATTCCCCTAATTCCCTAGACAAAATGAAGGCTTGAGAAGCCCTGTAGCGATTTACGAAATAATTAGCAGCGTAGTTCAGTGATTTCAGTTTGCCAGACTGCATTCATTGTTAGTCGAAGCGTTTCGTCGTTGAGTCTTGTTGTTAGGTACTTAGCGTAGGACTCGCATTCGATCGCGACGGATGAGTAAGAAAAGCAGACGGGAATAAGAGTAGAACTTCCGCTCGCGACCAACTGTTTAGGAGAAGTCCTGATTGTCTGCTTTTGCAAAGAATTCGCTGGTTATCAGGGGTAGGAACCGCACATTCCAAAGGCAGCAGCCGATCTTCTTTGACTAAACTACCGATTTCAACAAAGAATGCCATTGTGCAGCCGGAGCCTTCACTCAAGGAAGTGAGACAAATGCGTAACAAGTGTGCGCCAAACGCAGACGATTTTCCGCTTGCGGTGTCAGGCCGGAGATGACATTCTTTGTAACTCATTGACCGGAACTGATCCATATAGACATTAGATTTGAGTAAGAACATTTGGTAGACTAGCCGAAAACTTGCAGGTGGGTGAATATTTGATTTGGTTCCAAGATTTATGAGGTAAGCAGAGATGTCTGACCCGAGTGAGCGACCAGAGGTCCCTCGGGGCTCCTCTCCAAGTCAGCGATCCGAAGGCGGACCATCCCGGAGCCGTGGACGGTACATAAGAACGCCCGGAATGCCCGAAGAGGAGAAAAGAGCCCGGCAGCAGCGCAGGCGTCGGTTTCGAGGCTTCTCAGATGAAGATGGACGACGTAAAAATAGGGGGAGCAAGAGCGCCGAAATGGAGGAGTCGAATATGCCACAAGAAACTGTGGAACAAGGTGTAAGCAGGATCGAACCAAAGCTGACCGAGATTGAGGCCGCTCTGGAGCGGAAACCGTGGGAATCCATAGTCATTGGTGCCGACTTGGGTGAGAATCTGAGCCATATCGAGACCAAAAATCGCGAGATTGCGCAACAACGTTATATCATAGAATACCACGAGAAACACTCGCCACACGAGGTTCCGCATCAACAGACGCTTCTTGAGGAGTTGATAAGGGAGAGAGCGGAGATGCCTGATAACGAAGAGAACAAGATGCCTGAGTAGGTCTCCCTCGCGGTAGACTTGCTCTTGTTTTATATTCACCGTGCCTAGGGACCAGCGAGAAGAGAGAAAGCGTATCGACGAACGACTGGACCTGCTGAACTGGGGCCTTGAGACTTGTCAATGCGAAGCCGAGGAGGTGAATATTCGAGCCGCTATTGAAGGGTACCGATCCAATAAGATACCGTACTCAAATAACTATACGCTCATCTACGCCGGGCATATTGTTGATTTTTGTCCTACATATCGATCCTTCTGTAGAGATAGGCAGGAAAGGCTTGACCTTTACTTTGCAAAATTCGGACCAGGCTGGCTGTGGCACGAACCGCCACTATCCGGTACAGGAGCCGAACCATTGGCGAAGAAAGGCGTGTGTCTTGATCGATATTATTCCACCAGTAGCTATAACATCGGGAGTTACCATATAACCATGCGCTTTACAGTTGACAAATCCAAGGTATCGAGAGGAGGCAAGCCTTTTGATGCTGCAACTCAGGAGAAACTGACTCAACAAGAGTTCCGCATGCTCTTAGATAGCGGCGCGACCTTTCCGCTTTTGTCCGCCATCGACCTCAGACACCTGGATGTCGACTTGAGATGGCATCCCGCTCAAGGTATCACAAGACTTGCGACCCTGGACTCTGTCCAAGGATACAGATTCTTTGAAATGACTGTGTCAGCACGTGCAAATGACGGCGGCACAATCATCGGCGAGGGCGATCTCGCAGTGTGGCCTGAAAAACTAAGGATCCTAGGGGGTTTGTATCCCGTCTGCATCAACACGAAGACGGGAAAAACCATAACCTCAGACCGCTTGAGTGGCATGGTACCATTCGAAGCATGTTATATGTCCTCGGCGCCGACGAGGATGTCAATCTGGATCGGGGAAGACCGCAGAGACGTGCTAGGATCCTCTCGCCTGCCACCGCATATGCGGTATGATTCAGAGAATCAAATCCGGGTAGTAATACCAGATGAGAGTCTTGAAAAAATACGGTCTGAGACGACGACACCGGATCGGGTGACATTCGAACATCGTCTGAACAGCCAGAGAGAACTGTACCTCACCGACACTGACTTACTAGGCGTGCGAGGGAAAAGCCAATTAATGGTGGTGGAGAGAGAATCCCAGGGACCTGACCAACCCCCGAAAACGACACCGAGGAGAGGTGTAATATTAGAGCCACGGCGAGATGCGTATACAGAAGCGCCTCCAGAGGAAAAAGCTCCTATATCTTTATGGCGAAAAGATCTACTCAACCCCGAAGAGTTAGAGAGTAGGCTTTACACGAATATTCAAGACCAGCCAGCCAAGAAACGGAAACGGACAGAAACGGCCTAGGTAGTTTGTAAAATCATAGGCCGAACACACCTAGCTCATATACACCTATAATTGAGTCAATGGCAACATGCTAGGTTTGTCAAGTGAAGTGTAGTAAAACTCGCAACATCGAGCTTCTGTGCGACGACGGCCTCGTCTCAAGTTATAGGTTGAATGCCGATTTTTGCTTCGGGGAGACCTCGAGGCATACCTACATGTATATATATATATATCTAATAAGGTCATACGGAGCGGCGTTAACAGCGCTACCTCGGTGCTAGCCATGGGAAATTTTCACCGGGTACGGTATCTAATTAATAGATCTGTCACGGGTGGTCCTATTGTCTTATTAGTTGAGGTGCTGCATGAGATCTTCAGGAGGACAAAAGGACACAGCAGAGGCTATTGCTCGTATTTTCCAGACGGGACGTATCGTGCATAAGCGAAATCGATCGATGATAGTACAGCGTTCGGAAATTATAGAATAGGACTTAGAAGCTCCTGGCTCGCCAATGGGAGTCCAGTCCGATTCATGAACTCCTTTCATTTCTTGGACGAGGAAAAGGGGATCGAGTAAACACCACCCTTGCTTCGAATAAGAGCTTAAGCTAAGTATTTTGGTTTTCATCAAAAACCTGGTAATCTAGACATGGGGAATGATATAACGGTTGATAAGTTGGTGAAGCGCTGGTCTTGATGGAAGCAGGCTGGATTCAATCAGACCCTGTCTAACTGCGACGTTTCTTACTAGGTAAGTAGATGTGTTATATGCTTTCGCTGTCAATAAAGACCTATCGGAGAATTCCGACCTGACGCCACGCAGATGCTCATCTCCGGCTGCCGATTTGATTCGGTGAAGCGATCGGAGAGAGAGCTCGGGAAAATCTTGGAGTGGCACTAAAGTACAGTTGCAATCATATGCTAGTATGTGCGGGCTTTTGACTTAGGCCAGAAGGGCTAGGAGGCGCGCAGCTACAGAAAGCTTGCAGAGATTGTCTAACATGACGAGTCAAGCCGTGGTGCTTCGAGTGGGAAGGGAGAGGAAAAAGTGTTGAAAGAAAAAAAAAAGGCTTGGCGCGTTTATACGGGTGATCCACCAATTTTTTCTGTACATGCAGACGCGTAAATTGATTTTATTTCTCCAAGTCACACAAAAGATTGTTGGTCGAAAGCTTATCTCATTTGTCTTACTTAAGACTTCTCCATCTACAGAGCTACAGTCGGCTTGATAGGTACCGTCAAAATAACCGCACAAGCTGGAGACTATCTACTATCTACTCCGCAGTAATGCGACCGACGCCAAAACGCCAAACCAACGCGACCTTTGAGGGGTTGGGTTAGAATAGCGGCCACAACTCGCCATCATCACCTACCCCGCTGCCGATTCGAGTCATCCAGACCCAAGTATTTCAGGGTCTACCCCATTACTATGGTACTTCTGGAGTCCTGAGACTGACATGAAGCGTTGATGCTGCTCTTAGTTACACCGCAGTAACTACGATGTCGGCACGTAATATTCGGGTCTCATGGCTGCTCGGCAACATCTGTGCGGATCATCACGCACAAGTATGCACAAGCGCTTCATATTTACTCGAAACCATCTATATCCTGGATTGACGTAAGGAGTACGAGTTTAGTGTCAATAGACTCGATATCTAACGCCTATTAACCGCACGTTGTGGAAGCAAAGCCGGGTTCCAGGATTGTATCCTGTGTTCCCCCGCATGGATGGAATGGCCACCGAGGATGGACCCCGTCCTTGAGGCTGAGGATCGTATAACCCTGTATCTTTGTGCGTGATTCCTTGTTGACGCCGCCGGATACTACTGTTACCAAGTAACAATGTAGTTCACCCATGGTGTATACGGTTAGATCAGGAACTGATGCCAAGTTGCTTGCAGAAGCAGGGTCGATAATGTAGAACAGCTAAGCAAGCTTCATCAATTCGAGGCTACCCAGTAATAGATCAAATAGCCTCATAGAACAGCAATCGCAAACGAGAAGTCTTTAACCAGATTTGCGGTTATTAGGGAAGAGTCAGGATCAAAAATCGCAAGACCTTGAATCCTAATTGTGGAGTGATACGATCTTGTTTTCTGCAGTGGCTGAGAGCTTGTGACAAGCCCTATGACTCCCGCCAGTATGTGTGAGACGAGACTGTCTGCGTCTCTAGTTGATGAGACGGACGGACGAAGTCTGAGCTTGACTAGGTAGATAGGCTAGAATGCAAAGCTTTCCCCGGACTTACGAACCTTCGAGTTTCGGCTAGGTCGACCGTAAGATCTAAACGCGTCCCGGGACTAGCGCGTCTCGTTTCTCTTTAAGAGTTCTCGCGTCATCCTTGATACGGGGATCTCTACCAAAGAAAATCCTGCCTGTTACTGGCTCAAATCAGGTGCGCTAGGCTCGCCAAGAGCTGACAGCCTACCTAGAAACAGTATCAGCTAGGCCGTAATATCCAAGCGCAGTAGCGTTCGGATGCAACGACGGAATTGAATCATCAATTCGATTCGCATGTCTTTTCCCGAATTCGTTCATCAACTAGAGGCGTACTTGACTCGCGGTTAGCCAGGCAAGCGTGCTATTATGTTTCCTGGTTAAGACTTTCACCGCTAGTATATCAAACGACTGTGCTCCTTGGGTTAGGACCTGGATGCGGAAAGTAGGTTTAAGAGACGAAGTAATATATGAAGATAAATATGGCATCATCACCAAAAGATATGGTAAGCAGTAGCAAAGCATCGTATGTAGTAGCTAGCGCAGTAGAAGACGCAGCATATGGAGACCGTTGCAGCCGTTGTACCCTGTGCTATGTAAGCGCTTAGGATGACCTACCTTGTATTGTTCGAGTACGATACCACAATCGTGTGCCCGGCGTGTAACATCATCAGATCAGAGAGCGAGATGCAATGCGACGCTGGCACGCCGGTACCCAACAGCTTATTAGGCAGATTTAGTATGTTCATTTAGAAGCAATGTTATTTCTTTGAAACATCGTCTAGACTCCCAGCGACGACTGTCCCGAAGACTGGTGATCAACAGATGATTCGAGGCTTGCGAGCTCCTAACCGGGCTTATTATGTTGCTATATTCGTGCATTACCGTCGACTATTGGTTATTGGCCATCCCTAATTTTTATTGGAAGGATTCCGTGGTATTTGGGTCGAAAACGAAGGAACCGACCCTTGGATTGTCGTTTCTGGGTGCTATATCTCACATATGTTATTAAATGGAGATGCGTCCATCCAGAAGTTTTCAATGTTACGATGATTCTTGGTTACCCATGCTGATTCGTAGCAAATCGTATTCGCCAGGGAGTTGGAAAATGAAGTAGGTACGTCGACAATCTTTGGTATCTTAGATATGATACTGATCCGTACGTATCGTATCATTATCGCATCTACTAAGTACTAGCTCGGATTGGAAGATGGGACCTCAATGACTAACAATGCCTTGCACAAGATCCACGCAGCCATGTTGCATTAGATTGATTTTATGCGTTCCACAAGTTCCAGCACAGCGGAACCGTCAGCCTCTTGTGGCTTTTGACCCCGGCCGAGCTGACTAAAGCTTCTAGATCATTTATCGAAGCATTTGCACGTGCAACCCTACCGTCCCAATTTCTCGGTACATATGAAACGGGTGAAGCGTGATATTACCATCATTTCTATGACGACGGAGTTTTTAGCAAATTTTTATCTTGAGACACGATCATGCAAAAATACTGTGTGGTACTGTCGGCGATCCGGCGGCAACGTCGGAAAACCCCCTCAATGATGGCGGTGAGAATGGAACCGGCTCTCTGGATACACCAACCACCAGCCTTGTTGAGAAAAGGTTTCGGCAGTCTTGATTGAGATCTAGATTCTCGTATTACAACATCACGGTAGATGCGGCTCTTGAGAATTTTACTGTGGGAACTGTCGACCAGGAGAACGGACAGAATGTCTTATTACAACTGTAGTGAAGAGGAGCCGTTGTCATCTAAACGTGCCGAACCCGCTGGATGGTCCCGCGGCCCGCTTCATGACTAAAAGTTATAAGTTAGAGCAGCTTCGATCTATTTCCATTGGTCCTTTCTTTAAAAGTTTGCACCGCGTCGGCGGATCCCTTTACCGATCTAGTTGTCTAGATTCTATGCTGACGCTTCGGAGGCTGGTAGGAGTATCTAGTCTTTTGTAGCTCACAACTAAGGGTAGATGAAGGCATGTTGGGCATGGAGTAGCCCCGTTTTGCTATTCAACGATAGCAAGTTGCAGGAGCCTATGTTCGTTTGAGGTAACCTTAGCTCGAGCGGTGCACCCGGTGATATGTCTAGCAAAAGCTGGTGGCGGGCATATGTCTGAAAGTTGAAAGTTGAAAGATAGAAAGTTGATTGCTCGTCTAGCAACACAGCCTTGGCTTGCTCACCGCCATGGGCGTTAAGCTGGACATATTCGGCTTCAGCCCGAATGCGTCTGAAGAGCAAACCATTTTTTGTCTAAAAGTAGGTAGGCCTGATTGAGAAAACAGTAAATCGCATCTTTAAAACCGTAAAAGTGTATGTTTTCGATACCGCTAGTTGGCCAACTTGCACAACTTGCCTTAGCTCCGCCAACTCTTGTATAAAATTTCGGATAATTCAAGCTTGATCGGCCGTCTAAGCAGTTGGGGTTCCCAATAGATCAAACAGGCAAATCCTTTTGTCTTCGCTTCGACTCCTCAAGCTCAAGCTCATACCTAACCTCGTAGTTAGAATATCTGGCCATCTCCACTAGGCCGGCCTACTTATCTACATATTATATAACGTCACTTGCTAATTGCCTACCTCGCTTACCAACAAGAAGCTTCCCTCGTTTCTCGCGTGGGGAATGCATAGCTGCAGGCCTCCGTTTAATGAAAACGCTAATGACGAACTCGTCTTTAGTACCGGAGATGTTCTACACAGTGCGGCTTAGCGCTTAGTGTTCGCGGTAAGGCTGAGTTAGATCGATGGGGCGGGTGGGGCGACGGGGTTTCTCATCCATTGTACATTTTCCAATAGTTTTACGATATCACGGAAGCACGGGTATCGGTTGATGAACCTTCTCAAAAACATGTTAATCCATGATAAGCTGAGAGACAGGTGGAATGGCAGTTGCTTCCAACGACCTTCACCTCTACGTGAGGAGGACGGAGGCCTTGTACTCTAATAAGGGGCAAAAGACCGGGAACAGAGACTAAAAGTTGCGAACTTCCGCATTAGGAACGATACCCTTGCATGTGGCTTGCGCTCTCGTGGCGCCCGCGAATCTACTTGAAATGAGTGCGTAACCAGAAGATCGGATGGGATTTCGGCTTTTAGATATCTACGACTAGACCGATCAGTTACCACTTAGATTCATTCCGTTGGATCGCGCAATCAGGAAGATTCCTCCTAGTGAGGTCGTGTTTTTCTCTCCTTGCAGCTGACAAGGAGGGAGATGGGTACCCTTAGGTTTCAGGAAACTGGTTCTTGGGGGAATTTATTGGCTGTTGATTCGTCCTGTACTTTTCCAAAACCTGGATTTACTAATAGGAGAAGCATCCATCTTATGACTTGATCTCGTATATAATACGTCAGTATTCCGTAATTCTCGAAGATAGCTACAGCATTTGTAGGCAGAGGCGATGATTGGTTAGCCGATCTACGGCGTGTTCCCGTCTAAAAGTGAGGGGGGACGGATTCTTGCCGAAGAGAGAATTGACATGTAGGATGAAGTCTTGATCGTCGGGCAACGAAGGAAGCGAAAGGCTGGGTAATGAAAAGGTACGGGGTGTTGATGAGTAAATCCTGCCCAAGGGACAAACGAGTTTATTACGACGGCGAAGCTGCATGTCTGCGTGGAATCATGGGCACTGTCGGGCGGATGTCAGATTGCCCCCGGCTTCGGTTGTGTGCAACGGCACGGCTGCCGACAATCGTTGCAAACGCACTTTAAAATTGTACTTGGTGACACGCAGGCCTTGTTCTAACTTCCGTAGGATCAAACGCCATGCGTGCTATTTACGTAGATCAGAACGATGAGGCTTTCAATCATGAAGACTCGTCTTCTGAGACGAGAAACGAGGAGTCCATATTCGATGTGACGCAGAGTAAGGGACCAAGGAGACAAGGCAACCGCCCGGCCGGTAAAATATATGGACTATGCCTTAGATGACATTCTATTTGTCCTCGGCTGCAGGAACAGAAGCATCTATCCCCTTTTAGAAGTGGTGTTATAGCACTATGCTTGCTGTATACCTAGGGGACATCCTTAGCATAGGAGATTACCGGAAAGCGATGGCGACTTTCGTTAGCGCAAGCCTCGGATCTAGACGAAAGAGATCGACGACAGGTCGCCGACTGAACGAGCGAATCCCCTAATTGTCCAAAAGGCTGGTGTGTCCTGCCTGGTTCGGGCAAACACATTCGTGGTTGGGTTCGATATGGACAATTGGGTTGTATATATCATAAAATGCTACCCGTGACCTGGCTTCTACCTTGCTTGCCCTCCCTCTGTCTCCCTCTCTAGCAGGGCGCATGTGGGGACAACGTACTGTATCGAAGCTTCATGATTGAACCTCGAATAACTCAGCTGGCACACCATCAAGATGAAGCAAGATGAAATCGAGCACCATTGGCCAGACAGAGCTAGAGTCGGTGGGATGAGTATGAGCTGTCCCACGGGGTGGGGGAACACAGCAGCTGGAGAAGCAATCAGTTTACCCAATCACGGTAGACCTTGGGCCAACCAGCAACCCACCACACCGGTATCACGGTCTTTTTCCTTACTGGGCCGGCTCTTGGGACGCCGCCTCCTGTTGCATGCTGTGCATCTTTTCGGTCCAAGCAAGCATCTACATAGGCATGATCGTCTTTTATGGTTTTGTTGTTTTGTTATGTTTCTCGCCCGGCCTCTTAATTCGGTTGTGGGAGGCTCTTTATTGTATGCCGGCGACCGTTGATAGCCTGGTCGGACCCGTGTCCTATTGGCGATGAAGGCTGATGCGATGATCTGATATGGCTAGCTCTTTAAGACATGCGTATGTATATAGCAAGCGTATACAACAACGCCCCGGTGGTTCTCGCGTGCCAATGGCTCCCAAGACAGAACGGATGGACGGATGGAACAAGAAGGTGTGCTCTGCGTAACAGACACTCTAGACAAGGTGAAGGGCTGTAGCCCTAGTGCTGATTGATGTGATAATAGGTACGGAGCCTGGACGCAAAAGGGGGATTGGGGATCCATTACACATGACACGCATGATAAATTGATTTTGCAGAGTCGTGTAAGACCGCGTTATAAGACGTTGATTGGCCGAAAACCATCGATGATTTGGTTCGACTGGCGCGACATCTGCCTTGTATTCTTGCAGATTGCCATGGGCTGAAATGGCGACACTAGCCCGAATGGAGGGACCCCCGGTCTTGAGTTCCGTTCGCAGCTCCATCAACCATGCGAACTCTGCGTAGGATTTCTGGTCGATGAAAAGAGCTAAGAGCAGCAGGACCGGGGACCGTGTGGCGTGTACTGTATTTCCTATGATCCTCCCCAAGCCCAAGGGGCTAGGTTATCGTCAGATGATTTGATGATGATGGCGTAGATTTTAAGACGTTCTTTGGCGTGCATTAGCATCGTTTCTCACTGAGCCCAGCGGATCGACTTGACTGGCTGCACAGATCTGCAGTAATCATAAGTAAAGTAGCCTGTCCGCCTGTCCGTATGCTGTAGGTATTCATTGCTCAATGCTGTGCTCTCCACGTCAACTGACTAGTGACATTCTTCGCGGCTCTCGTAGCTACGTCCAATAAACTTCCAAGAGCCGTTAGCGAATAGTCCTTGAAGTCCTTACATTGTAGTAATTATCGCATGTATAAAGGGGTCGTCATGCTAAGGCACAGTCTTATACAGTAGAGACTCAGGGTCAAGCACGCACAAACACGGTGCGACCCTCATCCGAATTACGGCACGTCTCCGCTCTTTCGAACCGAAACGCTTCAGATTCCACCATCACGTTCAGTGCTTCCTTGCTCTTCCCACTGTGACGCCTGTCTCGTTACAGTTCCAAGCACTGTAAAACTCTAGGTGGTGCAGATGTAAGCTTGGGCCTTGAGGATCGGGGTGGAGTTGATACTCCTACATATTATCCCATTATCCCATAGGTATCCCCTCGAGCTGGTCGCGCCCTGGTCGTAATAATGGCATAATTCCAAGATGCTCATTCGGCGACCCTTGGCGACCATATTTAGTAACCTGGGAGGGTTTGGTATCGAACGGCAAATCATTGGCATTCGTCAGTTTAGAGGCCGACAAAGACGGCTAACTGCCCTAAAGAGTGGCATTACGTGCATACGCCCATCAATCTCGAGCCTCCAGATACAATGCATTATGCATCCAAGCAGCCAAGGTCTACGCAGGTCTACGCAGGTCTACAAAGGTTTACACTACAGAGACCTTACCAAACAAACAAATAGTATCTGCAAGGCGACTCTATCTCGTGACGAGAAGGGGTTTAATGATAAACAATAGGAGGCTCAAACACTCAAAATGCACTCATCCATGACGGGGTGAGACAAACAGCCACATTGTATGTGGTTCTTTCTTACATACTGTAGATGCTCCATCATACCTAACTCTACCTGAACATTGAAAAAATTTCCATCTGCATGTTTGGACTCATTTGTCATATCTAATTTGACGGTCTAGGATACTATGCTTCCCGCAGCACGCCCTACCGTCTATTTGATACGTTAGTCTGATGCGTGTGTCTTGTACAATATATATTGACGGCAGCCTCCCACCGTCATATCGTCAGCATCGAGTTTATTGGGTATTTCGCACCGGCGGTCTGCTGTTTTGTAATATATCTACATGTGTTAGACAGCAACGAGTGGCCCTTAACGGCTGTTCGATATATGTTCCTTGATGACATCTGGAGATAAAATTCAAGTCCGTTTCGCGATAGAGTTACTACTTTTGAAGCTCGATACCAGCCTTCTCTTCTGCAAACCGTAAACCGTAGATAGTTTAATACCTACATGCATGTGCCTTGGACACACAGTTGAACTGTGCTCCACTACAGTACACGCATCGCGGTACCTGTACGCGGGGACCAGGTTTAGGTCAAGGAATAATGGACAGGGTTAAAAATGGGCTTGCTTGCTGCGACTTGCAAGGTCGGTAGCGTGTGTACTTGCAGCACAGCTCAGGAAAAAAAGAGTGGGCAATAGGAAAATAAGAGATGGATGTGGAAATCAGACGGACAAGTACGTGATTGCTGGGGGCCACGCGATTGTATGGATTGTATCGTACAATATGTACAATATGTACAATACGTACAATGAAAAGGCAGGCGAGGCAGGCTAAGCAGACCATGTACCCAATGTATGGTAGGCGGTATAAGCTTCAAAAAAAAAAGTACCTGCGAGACGGCCGCAACCAACCTAACTCAACGCTCGAGCGTGATAGGCTGTCGCGAGCGCGATACCTTGCTAGGCTCATCCTGGTCCTGGAATTGGTGCTGCGGCCCTGGCTGTATGTTAGTTCCCTGTGCCCTGTAATAGCTCCTGTACCTAGCCAGTACCACAGCCTGTGCCTGTGGGTTTACTGGTGCTTGTGCTTTTTCCCTCTGCGTGGATGCTTATGCTTGACCCGCGCTGGGGCCTGTCTTAAAAGTACCTAACCTTGTTTCCAATCCTTTTTCATCTCCTCCATCCTCCTCCAACTTGAGGCCATCTCTACTCTCTCTCTCCTTTCCTCAACCTCTTAATTCCGATCCATTCATTTCCTCCTCCTCAACTCTTGTCCTTACCGCCATTCCCGGAAAGGAGGAGAGAGAATCCTAGGCCTCTTCGACAGTACAGGACGAAAAGGGTAGAGCCGAGATAATAGCAGAAGACGGAGAGAGACGCAAGTCAAATAATTGAAGAGAGAAGCGAAAAGTTGAAAAGATTATATCTTTTTTCCCTTTTGCTTTAGATCATCGAGAAATTTCCTCTTCAGATTCCCAGGTAATAAACCTATATTCTTGGAACTCGAATTCCTCGGTCTTTCTGGCGAGGAATCTCTCCCAATTGCCACAATTTTCCATCCCTCAACTTCATCCCGTCCGTCAACCCCCCCTTCTCTCTTCCATATAACGATCGATTCCCTCTCCTCCCCCATTCCTCGGTCGAACCCCTTCACCCCCTTTCGCCGATAACACACCCCTAAATCCCAAGGAGGGCTGTCTTGCCTGTCTTGCCTGTCTTGCTGCGCAGACACAAGGCAATTCGACTCCTTATTTTCCTCCCTCGTGCCAACGGTACCTGGAATCTGACTCTGGCTCATCGCAATTACTTTAGACGTATATCGGTCCTAGGCTCCACACCGAGTCTACTACCGATTCGAGGATCTCACCAACGAGCCCTACATGAACCCAGCCGCTCGACTATAATCTACTCGAAGCGTGCAAGTGTACAGGTATGTCGAGAGGGGGAGGTTGTATAAAAGTGAAAGAAAAAATTGAGATTCTGATTTGGGTCCTCCCTATGCAGGTACATGCCGACGGTCCACCTAAAGTGTTCCAACGGGGTACTCGAACACTCGCGCACGCTTCAATCGTCGAGCAGAGACGCTTGCCCTCGTGGGACTCGTTAACTCGCTGTTCCCACCAAAAGACTCAGGAATCACCTAATTTCCTGTGATTAATCGTGGCGGTAAGGGAGACCCTTCTTCAGCGAAATTATAACACAGATCAACGTCATTTCGTATGCACGTATGCTGCATTAAATACTCCATCGAGAATCAATTGCCTGCCAGACGTCTCTCGCCGCGTGCCAGTAATCGTTCCCCACAGATCCTCGGTCGAATCAGAGCGCTCTGATGTGCCCCTGATCGTGTGGTTCCAGAAAGGCCGTGCCCTGAGTTCGCCTTGATCCGTCTGGCCTGGCTTTGATCCATGATGTCTCTCCTGGTCTCAATTGGGTTCCTGGTTCCTGACGCTAATACTATTTCCACTCCAGAGCCATTCACTCGACGTCTCTTTTAAACGGTCGCCTCTCCGGCCCTCTTCCTCACCATTTCACCGTCTTTCCGCAGCCATTCGGCCACAGTCATTCTTTAATTTTTTTCTCTCTTTTTAGACTGAATACAGTTCATCACGCTCTTTAATATCGTAATAATTGTGTCGACCGTCCAGCCGGAATAATACACTCTTTCGACTTCTACCTGCGACGACTTCACCCTAATACACTCTCTCACAGCATCAAGATTCCTGGAGAACCTAATCGTCACTCTTTTGAAGAACACATCCTAGTCCGAATCATCTGTGATACTACTCTACCTAACCTCCCGCTTCTCAAACCATCCATCATGGCGTACTCAAATTCAGACTGCGGTTTCTTCGTCGAATCCGATGAGCCTCGACACCCTCGTATTAATATGAAAGACGCGGCGAAGATGTTGGCTCGCAACAGGCAAGAGATGATAGCCAACGAATTGTCCCGTCTGGCCGGCGATGAATACCTGGAGGATATCATGCAGCATATGAGGCACATGGAGGTGGGTGACCCCTAAATGCCTGTCTGCTTTTGGTCTCGTGCCAGAGAGACAGAAGCAGGTGGTTCGTGGGATCTTGAACTAACAATCTAACAGGACGAGACGTTGCCGGACGCTAACCTGATTGACATGCAACGCGAGATTCAATGGTTCATGCGTCCGTATCTGATCGACTTCTTGATCGAGGCTCATGCCGCATTTGCACTCCTACCTGAGACGCTCTTCCTGGCTGTTAACTTGTTGGATCGATATTGTTCAAAGCGAGTGGTGTATAAGCAACATTACCAATTGGTTGGATGCGCGGCTCTTCTCATCGCTGCCAAGTATGGTGACAAGAAGGATCGAGTCCCTCAGATTAACGAGCTGAACAACATGTGCTGCGGACTATACGATTCAGGCATGTTTACGCAAATGGAAATGCATGTCCTCAACACGCTCGAATGGACCATTGGACACCCGACGGTCGACTTCTTCACCCAGATCATAGTCGCCGAAGAGTGTGACGACCGAGAGGTTGAGCACATGGCTGCCTATCTCTGCGAGATTGCGTTGTACCACCGAGACTTCGTTTCTACTAAGCCGTCGATTATGGCACGTGCCTCGCTCGCCCTCGCACGTGCGATATTGGGACGACCCGAGATCAGCGATGGAGAATGGGATCATCCAGAGAACCTCACAGTACTCGCTTTGTCTCAGCACTTGCATCAGCCTTCTGTCACACTGTCGAGAAAATACTCGTCTCAACAATTGTCTCGCGTTTCCGGACGGCTCGCTGACTTCCTAGCTCACCAAGCAGCCATTGCCCGACGGGCACAAGCACCGCCTTCGCCTCCCGCAGAACCCGCCTTGTCTCAGCACGCAAACATCTACAGTACTCCGCAGAAGGGCCACGGTGCAGTTATGGGTGTCGCGGATGGGTACCTTACACCTCCTATTACGCCTGACGGGGTTGGCTTTGGTGTCGCGGCGGATCCGATGAACAAGTACGATCCGTCGCGGCGTCCTGTCACCCCTTCACCACAACCTCCTACTATGGCCGGATATGTGCAGCAGCAAACGCAGCAATACTACGAGTACAACAGTCAGATGGCCTCATAACGATCACCACACACTGACCACACGACACTTCTATAAACCCGAAATAGACTCACCCGATCAATTCTAACACATGAACGACACCGCTTGTTTCGAGACTATCGTATGGGATGTGTATCATTGGAAGAAAAAAAGATTGTTGCATAATTGACGGTTTAGGCTCATCTCCATGGCATTATCAGCGACTTGTTTGATTTCTTTGCTTTATTTGCTTTATTTTCTTTCGCTTTCTCAGTCATACCCATTGAGCGTACCGTTTGCATCAACCACCAAAGTGAACGAATTGTCGACCAAAAAAAACTGATTTCTCCTTTCGAGTTCGGGCGTTTTTTACTATCGATCCGACAAGAGAAGACGGGGCGCCCAAATTGCAGCATAAGAGCTACATATGGGGCGGAGAAACAAAACATAAAAGGGGCGAGGCTGTATTTGGAGACCAAGACTGGCAATTTGTGAAATTTGGTGGAGGATCATGGAAAATGGGGATGTGTTTTATGGGCGAATTATTCGGCCAACTGCTTTCGGAGAGGCTATAACTCTCACCTCGCGCGGTCGAGGAATTGTGAAAGCAACACAACGCGCTACGATACGATACACTGATCGGCTCCCGCAATGGGAGAAAATTAATTCTTGTGGAGGATCTTTGCTGCGGACCAGGCAATCGGACGATACCTTGGATGGTTTTTTCGTTCCCATCGATGACGGTATGCCTACCGCACCCGTAAATAAAAATCGAAAAGAGTAAAAATCTCTGCATACCATCGTCTGTTTTTTGTGGTTTACTCTTCTGTACTGGGCATGATCCTTTCGACGTCCCCTTTTTCCATATTAGCATAAGCGGGTGCTCGAATCCGAGATGATGCTTGAATGATGGGCCCATCTTGTCAACTTGGATCGACTCCACTGGTTTATGCGATACAGCCCTGTCAGCATCAAGCTAATGCAGGCGGTCCGCCTTGTCCCACAGTGAAGCACCAGCGTAGATTGCGATTTGCAGCTCATCACGATGCAGCATCTTATGCAGCAAGCCAACTCTGTCACAAAGGCGATCGAGGCATTGGAACTTGATAGGGGCTTTCCTTTGAACTTGAGCCATTGGAAGGACGTCGAAGAGCCCAAAGTGATGAGTCCCTTATTTTCTAGTATCCTCCTAGGGCGAAATGAGAGGCCACTGTCAAAACAGAGAATATGATGCAAAAGAATGGAAGCAACTGCCACCTGGTAGATGGTCGTGGGTCAAAGCGAAATGGGTCTCTGTCTCTTCCTTTCGAGCTGGCTGACTTAGGCAGCAAGGTAGAAAATAGAATAAGACAGCATAAGCCACGCCAAGAATAGATTCTTATTATAAAAATAAGAACCTAGGATGGAATATGGATGGAGAGCCAATCCTGGGAGTAGATAGCACCGACAGCCTTTTATCATTATTAAGCATTGCTATTATTATTTCTCTTTACCCGCCAGGAGCGAAATGACGAGCCATAACGACAGGGCAGGCCGGCAGGGCTCGGCGGGGGCTCAGGGGTCGGCCCCCCTGCTGCTCGACCAATACGTCCGGCGGGCCGCCAGACCGGATCCGCACGCAGCCATCGACGACGACGACTACGACTACGAGCCCCAGAGCAGCAGCCGCCCGAAACCGGCTCTGAGCCGACACGGCACGAACCGCGTCCTGCTCTACAACGGCTGCTTCAACCCGCCGCACCGCGGCCACCTGGCGCACCTGGTCCACGCGTACCGGCACGCCGGCGCGGACCTGCGCGTCGTCGGCGCCGTCGTGCTGGTCGCCGGCGACGGCTACCTGCGGTGGAAGTTCGGGGGCCGTTCTTCCACCGGGACGCTGCGGCTGCCCGAGGCGCAGCGCGTGCGCCTGTGGAACGAGGAGCTCGCGGCGGGCGACGGCGGCGACGGCGGCGCGGGCGACTGGACGTGGGTGCTGCGCGAGGACGACTGGCCGCGCGTGGTGGGGAACCTGGAGCGGCTGTTTCGAAGAGACGGGCTGGACGTCGAGTTCGTGCGGCTCGCGGGCGGCGACAAGGTCGGCGTCCGGGACGTGCAGCACGGCATCTGGGGGTGTCGGGTGACGCTCACGACGGACGTCAGCCGGCCGGTGGACTTTCACGACGGCGGCGGCGGTCTGCCGGGGACGCTGGATGGTCATGGACCTTGGAGGTTGGTGCAGGAGGCGTCGTGTAGAGCCGCAGCACCGGAGGGGGATGAGGCAGGTTCGTTTGGAGCGGGTTTTACTTATGAACTGGACACGGTTGCAAAGACAGTATCTATCCGAAACTAACATATACCAGATAACGACAACAACAAAACATCACAGCATTCCGAAGCTCCCAATCCCTCTCGGCAGACTATCACGACAGTAACAGCCCCCGCAGCCATCGAGAGCGAAAGAAGAAGCGTCTGGGAGTGCGACAGGAGGTCCTACAACTACCCACGAAGCCCTCCGTACACGGTGCGCTTCGTCAGCAGCGACGCGGCCGAGCGGCTCCCGCCGGACCTCAGCTCGACAAAACTGCGCGCCACCATCGCCGACGTGCGGAGCCGGCACCGGCCGCGGCCGACGCCCCAGCAGCTCGAGCACGCGCTGCGCCCCGTGGCCCTGAGCCCGCGGCTCCTGGCGCGGTACCTTGCCTAGAAGGAAGCGGAGGCGGAAGAAACCGAGGAGGTTTGTGTGATTGGCTCACAGGCATGACAATGAGGTCACAATACAGAGTGTATGGATGACCTTGTAAGCAATTCTGATCTGAGACGGACTTCGTCAGCGAATAGAGCCGTACTATTCTTACCCAAGCAACCCGTAGCAATTAAGATGATTGCTCACATGATACTGCTATTATCCTAAGAACTATTAACCACTTGCTTTCCCGGGTGCTTGAGGAAGAGCCTCTCAAGGTGGTTCGCAAGTATCCCTTCGTGAATAGTGAGACGACCTGTCCTATTTCCCGATAACATCAATGTTCTACTCTGACCTAGGGAGCCTACCTAACATTGCCCCTGAGAAGGGATCCGGCCTCGTTATTATCCAGCTGTGTTCAGGTAAGGGATTTTAGCTCTAATATATCTGAGAAATGGAAGCGAAGGGAAACAATGTATGATGCCTACTATTTGAAGGAGGAAACTAATCATGTGTCGACACGAGAGCCAACATAACCACCAAGAATACAATTACAAAGGGATAAACGTCTCCAATTCATTAGTTGCTAACACTAGCTTCCAAAAACATCTCTCAACAACTTATGTCTAAACGTAATTGCATGCGCCAGTCAACAATGCCGCCGACCCCTTGAAGATGAAATCCCAATTCCCCAAAAGTTCCCAAGAACGAGTGAGCCTTGACTCCATGGTAAATGGTCTAGTAACCTTCTCACTCTCAATATGTTAAGCTCCTATGAACCAATAGTGTGCCTCTCTTGTTCGTTTCTTTTTCTTTTTCTGTCTTTGTATATTTAATAAGACACCCGCAAGCTGTAGTCTTCTTCGTCTGTGCCACCTCACCAGATCGCCACCGGACGAATCCGCTGCCACCGAGGGTCTGGCAGCATCGAAGTGCTGGTGATGGTAGTAGGAGGCTGTTCGAATTCAAGCCCTGGCGTGTCAGAGGGCTCTACTTGACTGCCAATATCATCGCGCATCATAGTGGCCGGCGTCTTGTCGCCGCCGGGCTCCCACACTACCACAGCTATCAACGTAGTCATGGAGGGAGAGGGTCCGTACGGTACCACTCCGGGAGGAAACGTATAGCTTGGCAACTGTGGGTTTCCGCTTGCTGCATTGGGTCCCGTACCTCTGTCCGACGTCGTGGACTGGCCGTCTCCAGTCGGTGTGTTGCCCCCGTTGGTCACAGCCGGATTTGGTGTTGGATTTGAGCCTTCTATGGTTGGAGTAGCATTTCCAGCTCCACCATTCGGGTTTGACTGTGTGCCCTGGCCTTTGGTATTGGGTCCGTTTATCCCTTCTGGATTAGACCCAGTTCCTTGACCTTGTCCGCTCAACCCGCTGCCTCCTCCATTGCCAGGTGGATTGGTTGTTGTCGGAGCGTTCGTGGGACTACCTGCCCTGCCTGTGCCCTGACCTTGCGATCCATTTGACATGGAGTTACCCTCGTTACTAGGCGAGGTACAGTTCGGGTCAGTAGATCCCGCTGTACATGAACTACCACCAGAGGGTCCACTGTTCGGACTGGATGCGGTCGGTTGATTTACTGATGCACTACAAGCAGGGTCCTTCGAACCAGGCGCGCAGGAGGCGTGAGCACCAGTGGGAGGGTTCGCAGTTCCGTCATTCGAGCCTGAAGTAGCCCCTTGACCTTGACTTGGTGACGCCGGAGTCGATGAATCTCCGCTACCTGCTATGCTTGTGCAAGACGGATCATTGGAACCAATAGAGCACAAACGTCCGCCGTTGCTAGCTGGATTGGGTGCCGCAGTCCCTCCGTTCAAAGACGAACCTGGTCCCTGGCCCTGACCTGCTGAGTTTGAGCCTGGATTCCAACCATCTGATGCAGTACAGATCGGGTCGGTTGAATCCGGCGCACAGGTGTTTGGTATACCGCCGTTGTTTGACGGGTTTTGTGTAGGATTGGAGCCTGTGCCGTCTTGAGCCGAGGATTGATTTGGGATGCCACCATTGTTGGTAGGGTTAGGAGCCTGGGTGCCCTGACATTGACCTGGAGATGTTTGTCCTGAGCTGCCTCCGTTTCCGAATGGACTCCCAGTAGGGCTAGGGCCCGTAGTGCTTTGTCCTTGTCCAGTAGGCGTTTGGTTCGGGTTACCACTATTGTTTGATGTGTTATCGGCAGGATTTGGAGCCTCAGTTCCTTGACCCTGTCCTGATAGAGGCGTGGTTTGGCCACCACCGTTACCTGTTGAACCTCCAGCCTCGCCGCCAGGAGTTGACGTCACCCCCGGAGTTTGGCCATTTGAAGGTAGTTCGGTTCCGCCGTTATTGGAAGGGGACATTGGTGTGTTGGAACCCCCTCCAGGTGTTCCTGGGCTGGCACCTCCATTCGAATTTGAACTCTGTGCAGTACCATGACCTGGAGCAGCACCGCCACCTGCAGTAAGTGAATTCGTAGGAAATCCCGGTGGCTGCCCTCCGCCACCACAAGGCGCCGAGTTAACACCCATCCCGCTCGGCATCTGACCCTCTGGTTGTCGTGTCTTTTGCCTAAATTGACTAACCAACTGGCTCATATCCGCACCTGGTCCAGGATACACAATGTATGGTTCGGTAACTATTGATTGAGCAACACCGCCGACTACCATTGACATCACCTCAGGAGGCTCAAGAGTTGCGGGCAAAGGTTGCGGCCCTGCACTGGCCCAGCCGTGTGCCTTGCCGTCCGAGCTGTAACAGCAGAGAGCATTGCTGCCACCGCATGCTTGCCTAGGATCGCCGGAGCACGGGGTCGAGCATACGGAGTCGTCGAGTTTCTGTGTGCCGTTGAGGAAGTTTCCACAATAGCATTCGCTCCCGTTTTCTGTGCCTGCCATGAGATATCCACGACCAATGCAGTGCTGGACGCAGTCTAGATTTCTAAGTGGACCTAGATTAAGGTGCGGTTCCATATTGAGTGCTTGCTGCTCTGGCTGATCAGCCCAACAGCCGCAGTAGTCCCACCCTGAGGCTCTGTCGGGGATGATGGGATGCGGTTGGTTCGGACTTGACCCTGATGGCTGCGTTGGAACTGTAACAGTGAATGTGGATGTGGATGTGGATATGAATGTGGTAACCCCAGCACCATTGGTAGTACCATTGGTAGTAGGGCCACCAGACTCTGAGCAAGTGTCTGGACCTTGCGTTGGATGGGGGACACAGAACCAGCCTCCATCACAATGACCGCATGGCCACCCAAAGCCGCAGGGGGCAGATTGTGCTGGGGTCTGTGGAGGTGGACAGAACCATCCATCCAGACAGTCATCGCAGGTATAACCTGAGCCAGGACATGGTCCTTGGGAGCCGCTGCCCCCTGATGGGGGCGTGGTAAGGGGGGCGCCTCCGGCTTCGGGGCAATGGCAAGTAGGAGAGGTGCATTCAGGGCAAGATGGTAGGGTCGGACATTGGTTGTAGGCATAAACGGTAAGAGTAGAAGTCTGCCCGACTCTATATGGATGTTAACCATATGCTTCAGGATCTCCATTGTTAGGTTCAAGCTTACAAGAAGACAGATCGAACTGGTGGCAATGCGCATTCCTCCGTGACAAATATGCTCTCTGTTATGGTCACGATCTCATCGGCTAGCAAATGTTAGATCAACGTTGCTTGGAGTCTAAGGGACGTCTGCATCCAACTTACTACCAGTAGTGGTCACCCTAGAAGAAACTCCTATCCCTGGCTTTACGGAAGCTGTCAATGTTGGGCGAGGGATCGTTGTAAGACTAGATTCGCCTGTTACTGGGTTTGAAACTGGGTTGTTGGATGCGCTAGCTACTGTCTGGTTGTTGCGACTCATCCCAGCTGGTGATGCAGCTTCGCTCGAGGTAGACATTTGGTTGCCTGTTTCATTGTCCGAACTGCCTCCTGTGTTTTGTGATGCAGACGTAATAGTTTGTGAGGCGGACACTGGAGGAATCAGGGGCAGAGAAGGGCCTGCGCTAGTTGAAGGGGCTAGCGTAGGGGATGTCAGTACTGTAGCCCCTGATGGGGTGTTCGCTGAAGTCGGGAAGGTTGTACTAAGGGACACCTCTGCCGTCAAAATTCGTGTATCAGGTGTGGGTGAATCTATGATAAAAGCGGAAGCACTATGGCTAGTTACCGAAACCATATCACCGCAGAGGCCGACAACAGTGGAGGGGATGCCGTCGATAATGGTTGTGGTCTCGCATCCATTGTCCTCAATCAGATCGCCAATTAAGGAAACGGGGCCATTCGCCACCTTCACAATATCGTCTAGATCACTACTCACGGCTTGGGATAGCTCATCCAATATTGGCATAGGGAACCCAGATGTAGGTGTGACGTTTTTGGCGATGCTTCCAACTGCCGCGTTCAGACTTTCCAACATGCCCTCCGCGGTCTTCAGGGCATCAGAAGCTTGTAGTTCGCTAACCTCAACTTGATTGGCCATTGACGCGATATCGGTCGCAATTGCTTGGACAGAAGCCTCTAAAGCTTGGGCTTGAGAAGTTGCTTCGCGAATGATGCTGGGAGCAGCTAGGGGAATAACTCCATCGAGAAGACTCTCAAGCTTTTCTGAGAGAGAAGCAATCTCAGAGCTAGCCGGCTCGGGCTCTGCGGTAATGGGAGAGATTGGTTGATCCTCTGACGAGAATGCAGTATCGGATTGCCCATTACTTGATGCGTTCACGTACGGGCCGTTCGGATTGCCTGTGATACCTGCCTTCAAAGACATGGTTGCATTCGACATAATATCGGAAATAGGGCTGGGAACAATACCACGTTCCTTATATTGACTTTGCGGTCCATTATCCTGAACAAGCGGGTGCCCAATCAACGTAGTGGTTTCGGTCGATGAGCTGCTGCCATTGGGCGTGTAGTACGTGACGCAATTCCAGACGGAGACTGCAACGAGAAGGCCGAAGATAAATATGGTGGTAAAGAAGAGGATCCTCGCCAAGTTCGGAGACGGAGAACAGCCGTGCATTATTAGGATATGCTGCTTCAGACCAAGATCTAAAAACTCAAGATCGAGGACGAATGCTATGGTCCAAAAAGGGGTTTGCCGTGTGTGGAGGAAGACTCCCAAAATCGGACCAAAACGTATGACCAAAACACCAAAACGAACGTGGTTGGAGCCAGCAGAAGCCAGCAGAAGCCAAAAAGAGCGATGAAAATGAGAAGGAGAAGAATTAGAAACATTTCGAAGTTCGAAGCCCGATGTGTGCCGACACCCTTGCTCACCAACGGCTACTTCTCTTTCTTCAACATTTCTTCAACACAAATACGGTAAGAAGTATATAGACTCGTTAGCACAGGGAAGCAGCGAAAGATCAGAGGACGTCATATCCTCACCATGGAGCTGTCATTCCTGCTGCTTATCAGGGTCTGAATTCTGGAAGGTGCTCAACCCTGATCGACCACGACAATTGAGCGAAGCATGAGCTGCAATCATTTGAAGTAAGAGAATATCACCAGGGAGAAGTGTTTTCTGCTTTAGAACACTTGTTCATAGGCAGGGTTAAGCTCATAATCGAGCCAGCAGTTCATGAATTGCACAATATCCAAAGCGAGAAGCCAATTGTTCAGAACAGAGTTGCTATTTTGCTGCCTTAGTCTGATATCTGCCTACCTGGCACCTATGCATTGTAAAGCAAAAACCGAACCCACGCCGAATGCCCAAATCCCGCACTTAGTATCGCTTGCCTTCTCGGAGAGTATCCGCGAACTCCTCCAACGGGCTTCGGATCAACTTCGTCTCAGACCACAGGTTGGGCGTCAAGAATCCGTACGTGTTAGAGATGGCGGCGAACGTAGCCTTCAGGGTGTTCTCGAGGGTCTTGGTCGAGCCGGAAGACGAGGTGTAGGCATCCTCGATACCGGCAAGTTGTAGGAGACGCTTGACAGCAGGAGACGCGACGATCTGGGTACCACGAGGGGCAGGAATAAGCTACAAAGCTGATTAGCACTTTGTGGTTCTCTTTATAATTTTCACTGGCATTTTCGACATACTCTGACGGTGACGGAACCGCACTTTCCGCTCTCCTTGACGGGCAGAGAGTGAGGCAGACCAAGGTTGGTACCCCAGAAACCACGACGGACGGGGATCACGCTGAGCTTGGCGATAATGATAGCGGCACGGATAGCGGTGGCGACTTCCTTGGAGGTCTTGATACCGAGACCGACATGGCCCTCCGAGTCACCAATGATGACAATGGCCTTGAATCGGGTTCGCTGACCGGCACGGGTCTGCTTCTGGACGGGCTTGATCTATATTTGGGATGGACATTAGCGGCTGGATTCGCAAAACCTCGAGTCGCAAGATTGCTTGAATGCAATATTTGCGTATTTCGAGTATTTTCGGGAAGTAATCGTACCTTCATGACCTCATCCTTGAGCTTGGGTAGGAAGAAGTCAACAATCTGGTACTCCTTGATGGGCAGAGAGTGCAGGTAGATCTCCTCCATGCTCTTGATCTTGCCGGCCTTCACAAGACGACCCAGCTTGGTAACGGGCATCCACTCCTTCTCGCTGTCCTTGTTTCCACCTCGTCGGCCACGGCCTCTGCCACGACCACGGCCGCGATCGCCGCCTCGATCACCTCTTGAGCCGAAACCACCACGGGCACCGCCAGCAGGAGCTGCACCACCTCGGTCAGCCATATTGAATTATTCGGAACAGTGTTGGCTGTTGTGAGATCGTTAGTGTCGTTTGCGCAATGCGAAGCTCCCGAATTGAGCTTTTCGTGGATTGCTGGTGTTGGGGGTTGATCTAAGTTCGAAATTTAGGAATTTTGGCAGTGGAGGGGCCCTACAATTTTGGAATTTCGTTTCTGGGTTTGTGGGAAGATGGACCCCAGCCGAGGTGGTCCGTGCACATGCACTTTAGTGTACATGTACCGAAGTATCTCCAGCTAGGGAGGGACCTTGGAATTCTGAGTCCACTTTTTAAACTGCCATCCACTGCAGCATCATTTGTGAGTCTCATCATTAAGGTTGTCATTTGATATTGCTAAACCTCAACTACGTGCATCAGTGTGCATGTCTTAGGTACCATTAGCATTGTGATCTGAAATCGTAGGAGAGGTTTTGGACTGCATACTTAGATCCCAGTTATACTGGTGCTGACTTGGGTTTTATAGACTGACATGGACTTATAGAAGTCTGACGACGACTTAGACGCACATGGATATCTCGAGTGAAAATGATTTTCATTTTTCCATCGTCTAACGCATACACCAATGCAAAGCCCGTAACCTAGGCCAAATTATGGTTACCATGAACACCTCGCCGTTGCACTTCCAAGGTCTAAGCAGTATTTACAAGGTCTTTCTGAATTTTGGTAGCCGAAACTATCCTTGGCTCAACTTGACTGTTTTCATAACGACAATACGTGAAGTAGACAATGCGTGAATCATGCTCGATGCAAACGATGGAAACGATGCAAACTAGGAAGAGGCATGAGGGAGTTGTGCATCAAAAATGATATAAACCACAACGAATTTTTAGGGGGGGGGTAGGGTATCTCATCATCGTTCTCTGGTTGCGGCTTCATAGAAGCTTACTCATCCTTACGGATTAGAGAGTCTGAGGGTTTGACTTGCTGCGCCCACTCACTGCTCACTAGTTAGTCTCTCCATCTAAAGACATGAAATTGATTCAAGAATGGATTTCTAACTTACGTCCAACTGCCATCGTAGACTCTCCGAGTTTCCAGAGAGCCGTAACCTGCCTCCTCCAGCGCAGTCTCGATCACAACCGCCGTCACTCCTGTGCCGCAAGTGGAGATGATAGGTTTCGACGGATCTACTTTCTTCTCCTCGAATATCTTCTTCAGCTGATCCTTCGGCAAGAAAGCCTTTGTTTGGGGGTCGAGAACAGAGCTGAAAGGGATGTTGATAGAACCCGGCATGTGGCCGGAAGATAGTCCTTCTCTAGGTTCGGGATCCTTGCCAGTGAATCTGCCATTGGGTCGTGCATCGAGGATCTGGATGCCCTCGGCGCCTTCTTTGTTGTAATCCAGGGCAACCTCCCGTACCTGATCAAAACTTGCGACCTTGGCCTCGTCAAGCTTCGGAATAGGGTATGGATTGCACTCCACATTGTAGAGCTCGCCCGACTCTGTAGGATAGCCCTCCTCAACCCACAGCTTGAAGTTGTTCAGGACATGAACCTTGGGGTGACCAAACACTCGGAGAGTCCATCCTACTCGCGGCGCGCTGAATATGCCTAGCTCTTTCGTATCATAGACAACTACCGTATCATCCTTTCGAATACCAAGAGAGCTCATAGCTTCCGCGAATGTCTTTGGGCTCGGAAGCATATGAGGAAATGGGCTGTGCTTGTCAATAACCTTATCGAGGTCAAAGAAGCGGGCTTTGGGAATTCGCTTCTCGCGGTAGACCTCGATGCCTTTGCGTTCGTCATTTGGTAGAAACCAGGCGGCACATAGAGGTATGACTCTCGGTTCGGGGCTGATAGGAGAAGGAGGACTCTTTTTCAGAGCTTTCGCTAGTTCCTCCGGTGTTACGAGATATGATGATAGCTGTCGACGCGGCTCTGTGGAGATGAACTGGTACTTTTGGAGGCATTGTCGCGGGAGGAAAGCTCTCGCGGAGCGAAGTATCGTGAAGGTAGCCATGACTAGACTGCTCAAGTTGAGGACGAGGAAGAGAAGCTCTGCGGCTTATTCACGCTGATGAACTTTTGAAGTATTTCGTGCCCGGATGTGCCGGTACTTCAGAGCAGATCTGGGCGGGTGAGGTCTGGTTACTCAGAGACGAGCATCCAGCTCGTCACCTCGCCCGGGAAGATCGCGAGCGAATCTGATTGAATATTGAATAGAAGAGGTGATGCTCGAGTGAACGAATCAGTTCCTATTCGTCGGTAGGTCTGGGGGAGATACAGAGTGCGGGGTCCCTAAGTAATATATCTGGAATTAGTTGCTTTCTTTGTCTCGACTAATCTTTATAGGAACAAATCGTAGGTGCACTGGCGCAGGAACAAACATACCAAGGGAACTTTACGACGATGGCGTGAGGCGCGATGAAAATCTGTAGAGCTATGAACCCCAATTGCGATGATGGTAACCGATAAGCAAAGTGGTAAGGTAGCACTTGGCGGAGAGGCGGAGAGGAGGCGCTTTGATGGTGGAGTACATTCCGCTGTTATCAGGTGCGATGCCCAAATCGTTGCCCATCCACCATCTCATCAATTGCACGGATATAGCGGTTCGTTGCATGCCCGACAGTACATACCTGACTGTTAGGCGCTGTAATACCATAGTACGAACCATATCACGCCGGCAACGCAGTAAATTTAACAAGTTATCTTAGATTCTTCCCATTTTCACCCCTAACAATCTCCAACAACCCCTCACTAACTCGGTCAGTAAAAAAGCACACCGTAACAACAATGAAGGTCAAGATCAAGCAGTGGGATGCCGTCGCGACATGGAGATGGGATCTCCCAGAAGACGACGTGTGTGGTATCTGCCAAGTCCATTTTGATGGTACATGTCCAACCTGCAAGTATCCTGGTGATGATTGCAGCTTGCGTAAGTAACCGTCGCGTTCTGTTGTAAGTTCTTAAACTAACTGACTGGCCCTCTTTAGTGTCGGGCAAATGTGGCCACAACTTCCACATGGTCAGTCAAAATCACTTTGCTACGACAATAAATACACTAATATTATAAAAGCACTGCATCATGGAATGGATAAAACAAGACTCGGCTAAGGGACAATGTCCAATGTGTCGACAAAGTAAGCCCACAGCTTCTTCTCCCTTCGCTTAGTAGCACTCTGCTAATAGACTATCCAGAGTTTGAATGGGAGACCGGAGTAGCCCAACAACCTGCCGACGATCAGCAAGAAGTGGAGGAATTGGTGTCCTAGGATAGGTACATTACACTATTCTTCTGGCGTTATAAGGGGATTTTTACGAAGCAATACCACATACCCTACCTAACCAGAATGCTTTTTTGCACTCCCGGAGTTTGTTAGATGAATCAATAGTAAGTGGGCTATCTACATATACCTATAGCATCCCCTTACTTAATATACTAAATATAGAATAGAATGACTTTGGACAGAAGAGAAGGGCTCGGTAATACGTTAGTCTGCATCACGATATTTGCCTATTCGTTGTCCTACTCCGCGGAGAGCTCGTCCCTGCATGTGCATGTGGCATTTCGTGCCGGGATATGCCAAGCTTTCCCCCCACATGCCCACATGCTGATAAGATAGAAGCTATGACAGCTAAGGGTCAGGCGAGCTAGGACTAAGAACGTTGAACTAAGAACCTAGACTTTCCGGGGTGGATAGGTACCACTCGCTGGCTTGCAGCTTGCATGACACCACCTGCAGTTAAGCAAAGGTACTTCAATCCATCAGCAAACCATCCTGCCATCTGCCATCTGCCTTCTGCCTTTCTCTCATTCAACTTCCCAACGCATGGGGACCTTGGGAGTCACGATGCGCCAGTCTCCTCTTCAACATTTTCATCCTATCGTACTATCTTCTCATTTCGTGCACATCACCTCGATGCCTCCCACTTGCCAACCCTCAAGATGACGGAACCTGCATCGGAACAAACGCCGGTGGCGGACGCCTCACTCGACCAGCATCACGATCACGATCCACCTCCATTTGCGCCCATCTTCACCCTCGTGAATAATACATCAACGCGTACCATTCATCATCCACATGTGCGCTACATCTTCAGCGACGATGACCCAGACGTCCTAACACAAGCACTAGCCGATCTTGACCACGAACTCGACGAATCTGCCGCAGACCCGGCCTTGCAGTCCAACAGAGCTATGATACTAGACCTCGCTCCTGACCCTATGGGAGGATATAGTGTTGCTTGGGCTTCGAGCCTATCGCCGTCGTGGGCGGTGCTGGATGCCCAACTAAGTCAGATATCACCACCTTCATCCGATGGGGAGAGCAATAACGGTAATGAAGGTGGAGATAGCAGCCGCCGAGCTGATCGTCTTATGCTCCAAATCGAAGGCGTAGACAGCAACGCTCTAGGCTCGGAAAGCGGTGTATCCGGTGCGGCAAGTCGACATGGCTCGGGTAGCGGAAGTGGCGGCGGAAGCGGCCAGCATGACCGCGAACGAGGAAATGCCGAAGACTATCCCAGTCTAATTGATAAGTTCGAAAGGCGGATGAGCACGCTGCGAAAGATCGTGGACGCCGGCGAGGAGAGACAGCGAAAGATAGCTGCGGATGCGTATACCGCGCCGGAGCCACTGCAAGAAGTTTTAGAAGCGGCAAGCTTAGGGGTTGACAACACTAACGACAACCAAGCATTGTAATGCGGAACACGAACTACCACCTACGTTTGTATTTTGTTTTGGACTATCTAAGACGATTGGAATGATATTTAGACTCAAATTGGTATTACCAGCTGAGGGACCACGAAGAATGTTGAACAGGAACACATAACTGCGGATCGCCACCTCGATCGAAACAAGTTATACGAAGCTAATAGGCCACGACTACGCGGATGGGGGTGCGCATATCTGTAAGAGTGACGGGTAGTCCAGGAGTCAGGCTATAGACGGTTCATGAAAGCATGAGGGCTTCGTGGAATAGGCAGCCAACGGGGATCCATCCGGGTACCTACACTACCTGATATTGTCATAAATCGCCTCTTTTGATATTTAAGCATTTAATGGCATTCATTTCATGATTGATGAATCATCGGGCATTGCTCCCCTTCTGTACGCCTCGCCCCTGAGGCTACTTGATATCAAGTTGATGTAGGTAACGAAATGGTCAAAAGCCATTTTGGAAGTGGTCAATGCGTTCTTTGCTGAGAATTACAAACCTCGAGTTTGCGTTCTCATATGTATGAACGGCAGACTATGACTTAACGATATGACGCTGGACTTATAGCCATGACTATCATAATATTAGTGCTCGTAAGTCTGGCAATTTCTTGGTTGGAAAGTCGGAAGAACTAGAGAAGCGACCATTTGCGAAGGGGGGGGCTACTCTCTATTATATCCATTGTGTTAAATATCATAAACTCTTAATATTATTATTATGCCAACCACTAAGGTCTATATTCCAGTACCTTTATATCTCGTGAAGGGGAGATTACCGGTGAATCGCAACCAGTCCAGAGGCATTAATGCAATGATATAGACGATCTTCGTCGATCCGATCCCCATTGGCGTTCTGTTTCGGGAATGACTGGGCTTGTGCGTAATCGAGGTCGACGATGCGACCCTTGTCCCCCCTACACGTCCCCTATCCTGACCCTGTTTACGACCCCTGGATCGACTCGTCGTATCGCACATATTGGCTTAGTGTAGCCCCAGAGCCCGACCAACCAGCGCTGGCCCGTCCGAGACATTCCCTTTGAAACACCCCAGCTGTAACAAGTCTGCCGCAGGTTTGCGACAAACGCCACCGCAGCAAAGACAACTCGGGCGCCCTCTCGATCCAACCTGCTGGAAGAATTGAATTCCATTGAAAAAGCGATCTCCCGCCCTTCGACGGCAGACGAAAAGCTTGGCATTTCATTCTTTTCTTGCTCCTTCGTTACACTTCTCGTCCGGTTTTCTTATATCGGATTTTCTCAGCTGGCTGGACCCTTGGCCCGCTAGTGGTTGCTGTGCAGCGCATCGCATCCCCGCCGAAGTTTACTTTACTTTACTTTCACTTCTAAACACTTCGTCTTTTTCCATTTAACATTGTTATTCCGTAACCTACCTATTTCAGTACGCAAAAGCAGAGAAGCACATCATGTTCGGAAAGACACGCATTCCGCCGTACGTCCCGTCGGCAGACAAACTAATACGCCGTCAATATGTCGAAGAGAACGGCCATCTGATCTGGTTCTGGTACACCCGGGTATGCATCAACGCCCCCCCAATCCAATTGAGCTGAGTCCTTTCTAACGCATATTACAGACAGGTGTCATTGTCAAGTGGTCTATATTCCTCGGCATCATCACACTGCTAGCGCTCTACATGGTCCTCGGCCGCATGCACGCCAAGAAGCGTGTCAACAAAGGGCTGAAGCCCATGGCCTACCACGGCGTACGTACCCCCTTTTCTCTTGGCGCCATTTGATCTCGAGCACCCTAGATAGGCTGACTTATCGCAGTGGCTGCTCTCCCGCCAAGAACGGGCCGGCGTCGACCCCCGATACGCCTGGCCTCAAGCTTCATACACCAGCTACCAACAGCCCGGCGCCGGCTATGGACCCGGCACTTACGGCATGCATGCCATGCCGCCGCCAGTCTACGACCCAAACAACAGACCGCCGATGTACGAGGGTGGTGGTGCGCCGATGGGCGGTTCTAAGGTTGACCCCGTCCAGACCGGCGTCGAACCCGCCCGACAGCCCAGCGACGACTTTGCGCCGCCTCCGGGGCCGCCGCCCATGCAGAGATAAATCGGTTCCGAGCGGTAGATCAGTCATGAGGGGAAACTGGTGCTGTAATGGTTAATTCTGGCAATTCTAGAAAGCGGGCGGTCGGGGGTTTGCGTGTAAGATGGCGCATCGGGCTACCAAGGAGTAGCAGTGTACGGGATACCATAGCTATAGCGTCCAACAATGAATTATGGAAGACGACTCGAGTAGCGAAATGATAATAGGTTCTTCTCATTGTAAATTCTACATACCAAGTATTGTTTGTGAAGACAAAATTCCACACGGCCGTTATGGTGTACCAGTATGCGCCGTATTGAAGAGAGAAAAACAGTAAGATAAATATGTTTGCGCCTGTCCCGCCTGGGTATCTGTAAAAAAGAGCCAAAACTCCGTGTATGATGTATATATGGCCATTGCCTCGTATTAATCCACGTCCATCGCATCGGGATCATAGTTATCAGGATTTTCGCCCATCATGTTGTGGTTGGTGAAACCATTCAACGTATTTGGCGCACCGAATGCGCTATTAGACGAAGTCGCATGTTCGCTCGGCGGAGATGCTGTCTGTTCACGTTCCTCCTTCTGCTTCTCTCGAACCCTCTGTCTCGCTTCGATAATGGCTTTCCTCACGCTATCCTGCTCCTTGGGTACCGTTAGGGATGTGGGTTCGCTGTATAGTACCATCTGCATGCCGGCAAGCTCGCCGTCCTTGTTAGCCAGCAAGGACGGCGGGATGCGGTTCTGCTTGAGGTGCTTCTCGATGTCCGACAGGAAGACTAGGCGGTTGCTGTCGGCATCGGACTCGTCGCTGGAAAGCTCGGCGTCCAGGTCGTAGATATACACCTTGTGCTTGGAGTCGTCGAGCTGCATTACATCGTTCTCGGGGATCTTGGTCAGGGCCGCGGATTCGGTCGGCCGCAGCTTCGGGCTCTCCACCGGCACGTATAGTTTTTGGCCATTTTTTTCTGTCGGCAGGGGGAAAAGAGGATGTTAGCGGCGCATTTTCTTGAATTGGCGCATGGCGCAACACGGGAGGGAGATGGGAGGCGGGAAAGGGTCGAAGGGAGCTACAAAGACGTACCGAGATTCAGGAGACTCAATCTCTTGGATAGTCTCTCGTTTTCTTGAGACTCGGCTTTCCTCTTGCGCATCTTGCGCATGCCTCCTCCTGCATCGAGGTTCCGCTGGTTTTGTAGTATTCCGTGGTTCGAGTACAAGGCATCGGAATTGGAACTGGGATTGGAACTAAGATGATTGTGGTAGATGGAAGACGCTGGAATAGCGGCGGTAGTGGTAGCGGGGAACTGCACGGTTCTAGGATTGGCCCGTGAAAAGGCCTGTGGAAAGCCAGGCGCAAAGGCTGAGCTTGGTCCGATGTCGACGTCCATTGCTTATTCTTAATCGATAAAGGTCGATTTCTCCAAGGAGGTCACCTCTTTCGTCCTGACAGCCAGCTCCGTAATTGATAGTTTCGTGGCTAACAAGCTCTAATTCCGTCTCTTAGAACCAACGAAATCAACGGAGAAATCTCAATAATTATTTGCTCGCAATTGATTCGTTCTCCACTGCTCGATCAGATGTACTTAGGTGTTTTTTCGGTGCGGTTACCCAAAGTTTGTAGGTTTGGTTGCTCCGGTAGGAAAGAGTCATAAGGAGTTTAGACGCGAATGAAAATCCAATGCGGCGGACCGTCGCCGTTTATAGGCGGCGCATTATTGAGTCACTCTTGTAGAAGTTTCTACAATACACCCGTTTCTTTCTCTCTTGCACCGGCTGCAAACATACACACACGATTACTTCGGTCAACTCGTTATTCTACCTTTCGCATTTCCCCTCATTCCTTTATTCCCCTTAACGCACACCGATTTTCAACTTCAAGACCCCAACACGCCATCATCATGGGCGAGCCCGAGTGGACCGGCGTCGGGGTTCGTAAGACCTTTCTCGAATTCTTTGAGAAGAGAGGACACACTATAGGTACGCAACTGCCACACCACCATATAACGCCTGGGAGCACTCAAAGATGCATCAATTCCAATCTTTTGATATCGCTCTATCCAACCACGCTATGAAAAATACTGATTTCCTTCGTTTTCCCCAGTGCCCTCATCCTCCGTTGTCCCGCACAATGACCCCACCTTGCTCTTCACCAATGCGGGCATGAACCAGTTCAAGCCCATTTTCTTGGGCACTGTTGCTAGCACGGATGATATGTCCAAGCTGAAGCGTGCCGTGGACACCCAAAAGGTATTTTCGGTTGCTATGAGATCGCGAGAGCTTCGTTGGGAGCTGCGTCGCTGACTCACTTGATAGTGTATACGTGCAGGTGGTAAGCACAATGTATGAGACACCCTTTTCCCTCCAACTCTACGCACTTAAGCTTACCAGAATCGCACAGGACCTTGACGATGTCGGCAAAGACAGTTACCATCACGTATGCCTATTCGCTTACCCCTCCTGCTGTCGCAGAAAGCTAACTCGAACCCCAGACCTTCTTCGAGATGCTGGGCAACTGGTCGTTCGGCGATTATTTCAAGAAGGAAGCCGTAGATTGGTCCTGGGAGCTCCTAACTAAGGTTTATGGGCTCGACCCTGAAAGGCTATACGTCACCTATTTCGAAGGCAACCCCGACATGAACCTCGAGCCCGACTTGGAGGCGAAGGAACTATGGAAGTCTGTTGGCGTCCCGGAAGACCACATTCTGCCGGGTAACATGAAGGACAACTTCTGGGAGATGGGTGACCAGGGTCCTTGCGGTCCTTGCAGCGAGATTCACTACGACAAAGTTGGTGGTCGAAACGCTGCGCACCTGGTCAACCAAGACGACCCCTTAGTGGTTGAGGTCTGGAACAACGTCTTCATCCAGTTCGACCGTCAGAAGGACGGCTCACTCAAGTCCCTACCGGCGAAGCATGTTGACACCGGAATGGGCTTCGAACGATTGGTCTCTGCGCTCCAGAACAAGAGCTCCAACTACGCGACCGACATCTTCAGTCCCTTATTCGAGAAGATCCAGGAAGTCACAGGAGCACGAGAGTATACTGACAAGTACGGCAAGGATGATGTGGATGGAATCGACACCGCCTACCGTGTAGTTGCCGACCACATACGACTGCTTACCTTCGCTATTTCCGATGGCGCCGCCCCCAATAACGAGGGCAGAGGTTACGTCGTTCGTCGTGTGCTTCGACGAGGATCGCGCTATGCAAGGAAATACTTCAACGCCGAGATCGGTTCGTTCTTCTCGAAGATTCTCCCTGCGTTGGTCGATCAGATGGGAGGGCAATTCCCGGAGATCATTAAGAAGCAGCAAGACATCAAGGAGATCCTCGATGAAGAAGAAGAGGCTTTCGCCAGAACTTTGGACCGCGGAGAGAAGCAGTTTGAGAAATATGCGGCTCAGGCCGTCAACAGCGGAGCGAAGAAACTTTCCGGAGCCGACGTGTGGAGACTATACGACACCTTCGGCTTCCCGGAAGATCTGACTAAGCTTATGGCTGAAGAGCGTGGTCTTGAAACCGACGAGAATGAGATTGCCATTGCCAGAGAAAAGGCTCGAGAGGCCAGCAAAGCCATCAAGGAGGCAGTCCAGACATTTGCGAAACTCAATGTCCACCAGATCGCTGAGCTGAAAGATCAGCTGCAAGTGCCTGTTCCCAATGACGAGCCAAAGTTCTTCAAGGGCGACACGATCAGCAAGGTTCAGCTCATATATACTGGCACTGAGTTCGTTAAGTCGACTAAGGATCTACCGCCGAACACGCCATTTGGGCTTCTGCTAGACAAGACCAACTTCTACGCCGAGCAGGGTGGACAGGTTGCTGACTCGGGAAGAATCGTCATTGATGATGTTGCCGAGTTCGAAGTCCAAGATGTCCAGCAGTTTGGAGGATATATCGTCCACAATGGTTTCTTGAAGTACGGAGAACTCAAAGCTGGCGATGAAGTCATTTGCGAATACGATGAGCTGCGGAGACAACCAATCCGCAATAATCACACGGGAACACATATCCTCAACCATTCTCTGCGGGAGGTTTTGGGTGACGAAGTCAACCAGAAGGGTTCGCTCGTCGACCAAGATAAACTGCGGTTTGACTTTTCACACAAGGCTGCAGTTGCTCTTCCCGAACTGAAGAAGATCGAGCATATGTCGAACGAGTACATTCGCCAGAACTGTAAGATCTTCTCCAAGGATGTGGATCTTGATCTAGCAAAGAAGATCAACGGCGTCCGTGCCGTCTTCGGCGAGACGTATCCGAACCCTGTCCGAGTAGTCTCTGTTGGTATCGACGTGGACATGCTCCTTGAAGCACCCGAGAATCCTGAGTGGAGGAAGGTCAGCGTCGAGTTCTGCGGTGGTACGCATGTCGACCAGACAGGCATTATCAAAGATCTGGTGATTGTCGAAGAAAGCGGTATCGCCAAGGGTATCCGTCGTATTGTTGCTTACACGGGAGACTCTGCGCACCGCGTGCAACGCGATGCCGAAGAGTTCTCTAAGCGCATCACCGCCCTTGACGCCCTACCATTCGGCCCTGAGAAGGAGGCCGAAGTCAAGCAGGCCACAGTCGACCTCAACAACCTGGTCGTGTCCACCCTCAGCAAGGAGGACCTGAAAACGCGATTCGCAAAGGTTGTTAAGTCGGTTGTAGACGAGCAGAAGAAGCGGCAGAAGGCTGAGAGCAAGACCGCTCTCGACACGGTCACCGCTCACTTCGCTAAGGACGAGAATAAGGAGTCCAAGTACTTCGTTGGACACCTACCCATCTCGGCCAACGCAAAGGCTGTTGCCGACGTCATGAACCACTTCAAGAGTAAGGACAAGGAGCGGTCGGTATACTTATTCGGCGGTAGCAAAGCCGAGGGCGCCGTTGTTCACGGCGTGTATGTTGGCACTGTGAGTTATCCTAATTCATTTTATAAATCAAAACATAGAACAATACTAATGGATTTACTAGGGACTTGCATCACAAGGTGTAACTGCCGAGAAGTGGGCTGGAGCGGTCAGCGAAGTGGTTGGCGGCAAGTCGGGTGGCAAAGAGCCCACACGGCAGGGCCAGGGCACGAACGCGGATAAAATTGAGGAGGCGGTTGCGGTCGCAGAGAAGTGGCTCGCCGAGAAGCTGAAGATTTGAGTCACCAAGGTTGAAGTCGAATCCTCAGACCGTTGAGCTAGCTAGCGTAGCTGTTCCATTCCAGGCAGTCCCGGAGCAGGATATCTGGAGTAACTCGGCGGCGAAGAGCAACAGGCCGAAGACTCTATTGTACTGATATAACCCAAGAAGAAGGAGGGAAACCCGGCTGCTATAGACAGGGCAGGGTAGATGTAAGGAGCTGCGATAGCTCCGTTGATGAACTACCTGCCCACTTCTAAATTGAAAGAGACTTAAGAAAGAATGATGTGATGGCCGATGTGAGGTAGATATGTGAATGTAGGTAATGTAATTGTAGGTTTATGCTTTACATACCGATTATAATAAAGCGTGTTTTACTTGTGTCTGTGGTTGGTAGAAGCTAGACCTTTCTTTTCCCTGTCCACACTCAGCAGGCTGGGGAAATCCGGTGGAACAAGCTTGTTTGTTCACGAGTAATCTTACATTTATACACATATAGCCAAGACAGTAAATTTTATGTTATGTTTAAATGGATATATATATATATATATATATCATATAAGTTTAATCTTGGGGGTTAGGTACATAGGTATCCTACATACAATGGACACATGTGGCACGCCATACATAGCTCACAACATAGGGAACTTATGTTCACAAGCCGACCTCTTCTTTTCCGAGTGCCTGTTTTTAACTAATTCGCTTCTGAAGTGAGAATTTTCATCTCGTCTCGTCTTATATACACTGCCACTCACTCACCCCCTCACCAGGAAGTCCAATCTAACTAGGCAGGCACCTGGGTAAGAGGTAGCGATAGCAATACATACATACATACATGCCACATACATGCAGCACTACACAGTCACCATGACGCTAGCGTTCCGATACCAGCTGAGCAGGGGGTTCTCGCCGCTGCGGGTGCGCGTGTCCTCGACGTAGGCCCAGCTGCGCATGAAGCTCTCGTGGCCGACGACGCGCGTGAGCTTGCCGGTGACGGCGCGGTAGACGGCCTCGGTGACGCGGAAGTCGGTCGGGAACAGGATGTCGAAGTAGCCCTGGTGGACGAGCGGCGTCGACACGGGCACCGTGCGCCGCCGGAAGCGCGTCTGCACCACGGGGCTGCCCAGCCCGCGCACCGCGTCCGGCAGCGTGTGGAAGTCCGACGTGACGAGCCGGTGCGCCGGGAAGTGCTTCTCGAGGATGTCGAAGAACTGCAGCAGCCGCGTCGGCACGTACTCGGCGTCGCTCAGGTTCGGCGCGAGCGGCAGCCGGTTCCGGAGCCAGCGCACGGCGCGGCTCGTCGGGTACGGCACGCGGTAGGCGCCGCCGGTGGCCGCGTGGCGCACGCGCAGGTAGCGCGCGGCGACGGGGTCGAGGGCCGGCTCGTAGAACTCGTAGAAGTCGCCGTGGCCGTCGATGAGCACGGTGCCCTGGAGCGGCTCCTCGGTGTCGAGGTCGTAGCGCAGCACGTCGTGGGCGAAGTTGTCGAAGACCTCCATGGCCAGGAAGAAGCAGGGGGAGGGCACGCGGGCGTCCCAGTCGAAGATGGACTTGTTGATGATCTCGACCTTGGCGGCGTGGCCGCGGCTCGCGGCCGTGGCCAGCAGCTGCGAGTTCTGCAGGGCGGCCAGGGACGGCGAGATCTCGATGATCTTGTACTTGGTGCGGTCGTAGACGGCCGGCTCGATGTCGCGGATGTAGTCGAGGATGTTGAGCATCAGGGTGCCGCGGCCGGCGCCCATCTCGTAGATGATCAGGTCGTGGTACGGGTACGTGGTCATGACGTAGTTGGACATGAGGTAGCGGGCGACGGCCTCGCCGTAGTAGGGGCGGAACAGCTCGGTGGGCGTGTGCCACAGCTGCCGCGTGTCGTCCACCCTCCCCTCCTTCGCGTCCAGCTCGTCCTCGAACTCGGTGTACCGCCGGCCCAGCTCGGCGTGGAAGGCGGGCTCGTCGGGCAGGGAGTTGAAGTCGAAGGGCTCGCCGGGGCTGAAGATGACGACCTGTTTGGAGAAGTAGCCGTAGTGCGGGTTGTACAGACTATCTGACCATTACGCAATATATGTTAACCATGATCCCGAGGGCGCGCAGAGAGGCGGAAGGTAAGCCAACCTTCGATGAAGTCGCGCATGAGCATCTTGACCTTGCGCGGGCGCTCCCTCCGCGACCTCAGCTCGTTTGCGGTGACCATGGGGTAGGTCTTGTATTCGTCGGACATGTCCGAGGCGAACAGCTCGGTGCGCTGCTGCCAATGGCTCTCCTTCTCGGGCAGCCCCTGCTTCACTCCCCTGGTATGGCGGCTGGCCATGTGCCGCCTTTGCTGGTGGTGCTGGTGCTGATGCTGGTGCTGATGCGTACGGCGGCCATGTTGGAGGCAGGATGACAAAGTAGCTAAGTTTCGTCTCGACTGGCAGGCCGGATGTCTGAACAGCTGCCGGAAGAGCTGAGCCACGATGGGGGAGTCCATGGTTCAGACTTTGGACGTCGAGAAGAAGAGGTCTTGGCTGAGGGAAGCTTTTTGATGGCCCGGGATATCGCCGGATTTGCAGGGGTGGTATACCTAGGTACTTCGCATGTACAAGTACATCGCCGTTAATAGCACTGACCCGAGCTTCAACTAAGCTCTTTTTAGTGGTTTCGTTCCCCGTAGCATTCAACCCTGAAGCTTCGTTTCCTTGTACCCTGACGTAAGGTATGGCGTTTAAATAAATAAATTTACACTTAACATAATTCCATGCGACGAAAAATAAATAAATATGTTTTTGAACTGAGACGGAATGGAAGTTTCAAATTGGGTAGAGTGAGCATAGCGCACAGCTAGAAAAGAAGAAGAAAAGAAAAGAATGTCTCTGAGCGATCACCCGAAAGCCTACGGCACCGCCGCCGTGGCCGTGGCGTTCGCCGCCGGAGTCTTCATGACGCTCGGGGCTAAAGACTTGTACCCTGACCTGGAGAGGCGGTTTCAAGAGCGCAAGTTGACGAGGAGACCGCGCCGTGCCACAGACGCGCGGAGGAGGTCGAGTCTCTTCTGGGGCCCCGTTGAGCTAGAGGACCACGAAGAAGCAGTCATGGTGCCGGGGCCGACGCAGATCCCGCGCGACACCGGGATTAGTGACGGCATCGAGGGCTGCATCGGGCGGACGCCGCTCATAAAAATCCGCAGCCTGTCGGAGGCGACGGGCCGCACGATCCTGGCCAAAGCCGAGTTCCTCAACGGCGCCGGCAACAGCCCCAAGGACCGCGTCGCCCTCAACATGATCCGGGCGGCCGAGGAGGACGGCTTCCTAAAACCGGGGCGCGGCGATACCATCTACGAGGGCACCGTCGGTAGCACCGGCATCTCCATCGCGGCGCTCGCGCGTGCCCGGGGGTATAAAGCGCACATCTGCATGCCGGACGACCAGAGCCTGGAGAAGTCGGACCTGCTGCACCACCTGGGCGCGACCGTCGAGCGGGTGCCGGTGCAGCCCATCACGTCGCCGGAGCACTTCGTGAACCTGGCGCGGCGGCGCGCCAGGGAGCACACGGCGTCGGCGTCGCGCGCGGACCCCAGCGTGGGCTTCTTCGCGGACCAGTTCGAGTCGCCGGCGAACTGGGCCGCGCACTTCCAGACCACGGGCCCGGAGATCTACGCGCAGACGTCGGGCCGCGTCGACGCCTTCGTCGCCGGCGCCGGCACGGGCGGCACCATCTCCGGCGTCGCCAAGTACCTGAAGGAAGAAGCGAGACTGACCTCCCTGAAAGTCGTGCTGGCCGACCCGCAGGGCAGCGGGCTGTACAACAAGATCCGGCACGGCGTCATGTACTCGTCGACGGAAAAAGAGGGGACGAGGCGGCGGCAGCAGGTCGACACGATTGTAGAAGGAGTGGGGATCAATAGGGTCACGGAGAATTTCGAGGCCGGGGGGGACCTCATCGACACGGCGGTGCGGGTGACGGACGAGCAGGCGTGCCGCATGGCGCGGTGGCTGGCGGAGCGCGACGGCATCTTCTGCGGCAGCAGCACCGCCGTCAACTGCGTCGCGGCCGTCGTCGCCTCTCTAAGCCTGCCCGAGGGCAGCCAGGTCGTCACCGTGCTGTGCGACTCGGGCACCAGACACCTAAGCAAGTTCTGGAAGAAGATCGCCGACATGGGGCTCGAGGACGGGCCGAAGCCCGATGATCTACTGACGCTACTGCAAATCGAAAGGCCGAAGTGAAACATTTACTCATACGAAGAAACAATAAGAATTAAAAAAAAAATTTCTATCACAAAGAGAGAGCACGGTGATCACAGAAATTTTGCTGCAAAAAAAGGCGTGTTCCTCTCGACATGGATGCCATTCATACTATAGTACAGCTGCTCGTCTGACATCTCAAATCGGAGGGATTGCGTAGGGACATATTAGCATAAGGGTCTGTCTGTGTCACCTGTAAACCATGAAAGGCCATCTGATCTTCTCACGTCCTGCAGAAGAGAAGAACCAAGAATTCCATTGCCAAACTCCACGCATCAAATTGCAAATCGACCTATGTAGTCATCGCCCTGAACCTGGGACGCCTGCCGTGAGAACACACCTTCCATCTATGCTGTAGCATGCGGAACTGACAAAACCTCGGGAGGAAGAAGCAAAAGGGAAGCGGAAAAAAAAGAACCGTGATGGTGTTGATGCAACCATGAATACCCAAGCCGAGTGAGACACTGCTGGTGGAGAATTCACGAGAACTATGTAGGAATTAGCATACATCTGTATCTGCAGAGATAACCCGCAGTACGGGTCGGGAATATCAAAACTTACCTTCCATCGCTTGCCGCAGTTCATGCACTCGCAGAAGGTCGTCATGGGCTCGTCGGCGCTGCGGGTCTGGGCCTGGGTGTAGCTGACCATCTTCTTCTTGCAGTTGCCGCACTCGAGGCTGTCGCTGATGCTCTTCTCGGCCATGGGCACCTGGGCCTTCTTCATGTTCTCGAGCTCGAGCTCGGCGTCGGCGCGGCGCTGGTGGGCCGACATGAGCTCCTTGGACGACATGACGACGAAGCGGTCGACGGCGATGGCGCCCGACATGACGTTGCGGCCCAGCTCGGCGTTGGTCTTGACCTTGAGGTTCTGGAACAGCGACCTTATCTTGTCCTTGTACTCCTTGGTCTCGCCCTTGTACGACTTGAAGGCCGCCTGCTCCACCTCGACCGCCCGCAGGATCACGTTGTCCTCCGACTCGCGCGAGCGGTACGCCAGGCCGTTGTACAGCAGCCCGATGCAGTTGTCGCGCACCTGCGAGCCCGTGCGGTGGATGTCGACCTTGTCCGTCTTGAACGTGCGCTTCTCCGGGTCGCCGTCGAAGTGCTTCTTGTTGCCGACGAGCGGCTTCGGGGCGGGCGACGCCGCCTTGGAGGCCGGGGACGCCGAGCCCTGCGACTTGCCCGCGACGCTCTTCAGGCCGCCCTTCGATCTCTTCTCGGCCTCGACGGCCTTCTTCCACTGCCCGACTACTTCCATGGCTACCTTGGCTACCTCTTTGTTGGGGTTACTGCGGAGCTTGCCGACGACGATGCCGGCTTTGGTCGTCTGTCGCGGATAAGTTAGTGAGTGACCCATCAGAAAACAATCGCCGTGATACATAGGGGATGCAGCATCAAGAGGAGGGAGCGGGTCACTTACGCGCAGCATTTCCTCTGTCGGGGATGCTTTCTTCAGAGACTCGAGGATGGGGATGAGGCTCGACGGAGGTTCGTTGGCCTGGTTGGCCTTGTGAAGCGCTTTGACGCGCGCATCAAGTTCTCGTTGATCCATGATGGGTGATCTGTATCGCGATGATCGTGGTGATTGGTAGTGGAAATCGCAAGTCGTAAGTGATGGTGAGAAGTTGGGGGGTATAAGTAGGCGTCGAGTAGGCGTCGGCGGGGAAGAGAGATGCAGTTGGACGCTGGAACAGCCTCTTTCGGTTTTGGTGGTAAGACGGCTGCACAAGTGACGTGCCAGCGAGCCACTGTTCCTCCAATTGTTGGGTGTTTGTTTAAAGGACCCCAGGTGAGCAGGTAAGCAGGCCAGGCGAATAAAAGCTCCGAAAAGAATGAAGAGATGGAAATGAGGCTCTTCTACCTAACGCCGTTCGCGGTTACCTTAGCTAGCCGCGACCGCTAAAGAATTTGCGCACGGACTCCTTGTTTGGACGCCGGTGATTAGCCGCCCAAGTACCGAGGTATCCTGGATAAATGCATGGGCTCCACCCTATCCACCTATAAGTTTGGGCACTCAAACTTGGTTAAATACAAGCCGTGAATGAGACTCATCCTGAAAGATTGCAGCAATCTTTCAGCATGGAACAAGTGGTGAACTGGTATAAGACAACAATGAGGACGTTGTGATTATATTGTGAATCGATAGGGCGCCTTATCGATCTCCTCGGTTTCCTCTTTATCAAGATCAACAATACGATGACGCAGCTAGCCAGGTATTTCGCCAATTTTCCCCCTTGCTTGTCCACAACCTCAGTCTGAAGTATACGTATCACATCAAACTGCCGTCGGTCTATCAGACAGGTTACACTGCATTCGTTGTTTTATACCTCTCTGACAGTTTTACTATCCAGAAACAAAGCTTTTCCCACGTATCATGCTTCTATCACGATCCTACGGTGTGGTATAGCGAAAGAAATGCTTGCTGTGACCGCAACCCATTAACAGATAACAAGACATCATAACCAATAAGCCATAGCTTCGTATGCTTGTTCCTATCGTCAGTTCCTTTTCAACCCAGTATTTGACTACAATAATTTACGAATCAAAGAGACCAACTTTCACAATAAGCCATGAAGTCGAAAGATATAATAAGTGTAAAAGGGGTGTAAAGGGGGTATCTGATATCTGAGTAACTAAAACTCCAAACTACCTAACTTGGGCAATCTGGCTCCTTGATTCCAGACCTCTGCTTCACCTAGCCATGGCTTTCTCCTCTATACTTCTTTAACCAACTATCGTTGTTAGAAGTCTACGTTGCTCTCACCGTCAATCTAAGAAAGCAAAACCCTCTTGATAGGCAATGTCGGCGAAGAAAGGAAAGATCCTAGCAAAGACCTATTAACCTATCTATCAAGATTGTCCAGACTTGGAAATCTTCAAAGACCAGGCCCAATCCAGTCCCCCTTTACCATTACTTCCAAAAACTTCTCCGCATGCCAACCTACCAGCCCCCACCCCATCTAGCCCTCTCCACCACCTGGTGACGATAGAGGTATGCAGGTATGTTCGTTCAGTTCGGCCGTGGTGTATTTATCTTATGCCTCTTTTTCTCCGTCGTAAGCTTTGCGTTGAGCAAGTACGTTGATCTCGTCGTGTATATGTGACTACTCGCGCGTGGTATGAGCAGGATCGTGCCTTGTGTTGCCAAGTGCCATCGCAGTCGTCGTGATTCAAAGCCAAGGTCGAAGCCAACAAATTCGTGACTCGGGAATTTCTCTGGGCCAATGGATAGACATAGGCCGAAAGGCGGAATGGAAAGACCAAAATGGCAGGAGGTGTGGTGGGAAATGGAGGGAAAGAAGGGGAGAAACGGTGCTTGTGCGTCCGGATGTCCAGTTAACCAGTTAAGCATGATTTTGTACATGACTCTGTTACATATCCAACATATTATGGATTAGTTCGGTATCTGATGTTAATCTCTTCTCTACTTCACCTAGCAATTCTCTCTTGCGCCCAGCATGTTTGTAGCTGCGCAGCTTGTTTGCTCGTCGGGGGCGTCGGACAGTTCGTATGTAGCCGAACTCGGTTTGTGTATTATCTCGGGATGAGTATGTCTCGACGCCTCCTCGAGTCTCCGCTTCAGGTGGCAGGAAGATTTCCCAACTCGGCCAAGAACTTCGCGTAAAAGTCCCCGTCTAGATCAGGAAGTAGGTTATCCAAGTCCTCATATCCGTTCGATGGGTTGGCTGCGGGGGCGGCTTCCGGGACATGTTGTTGTTGACTGTCGTTAGGGTTAGGGTAAGACCAGTCAAACTGAATATCGCTCAAGGCAGGGTGTCCGTCGAAAGTGGAGCTGAGGCTATCATCAGCCGTTGTTCCTGGAAGCGGGCCACTGGGGGTAAGTGTGTAGCCTATATTGTTCTCTAAGACAGAGCTCCCCGTAGCAGTTTTGCTCCGTTTTGGTGTTGGACTGGCGGGTTGGGATCGGCTGCGAGGACGTTTGGGTACCGAAGCTCTCGGAGCCGATGTTATGACGTTCTGCGAAGTCGGCCAATTATGAACAGGCTGGGTCGGCTGAGATGACCTGATTCCTAGGCCCATCGGTGACACGGATGGCTGATGACTGTTGGGAATAGCCTCAGAGGCCGGCTGTTTGTGACGCGGCTGAGTTCCCGCATTTACGCCTCCCATATTCTGCCCCTCGAAGAGATTCGTTGAGAACGTCTGTTGATTTCCCTGGGGATAGTCAGCTTGCAAAAACGCGAGGAATCATTTACAGGGTTCCTGAGTATATGTCGGCTCGATAATCACCAGTGGGATGAGAGGGAGGAGTGCATGAATAACTTACACCGCTCGTGGCTGAATTCGACAGCCAACCGCCCTGCAGCTGTGGATCCATCATGTTGTTTACCGCCGCATTGCTGCCCCAAGTTCCTTGTGACTGGCCACTCTGCCCAGCAGTATTCTGAGGTACCCGGCTATAGGCGTTGGGGTCACACCATAGGGGCATTGTTCCAGCGGCCGGGAAGGACTGGGATTGAGGTTGAGTCTGAGCTTGGGGTTGGAGTTGAGGGATGGGATTAAAGGCTTGAGTGTCATAAAAGTCATTCGGCATGGAAGACCAAGTAGTAGGGATCGTCGCGGGAATAGTCGTCGAGGCAGTTGTCGGAGCAGTCGTCGGGACAGTCGTCGGGTCGCTCTTTGGGACAGACGAAGGGGTAGACATTGCAGCAGACGGCTGAGAACCCTGGTATATGTTAACGCCTGCGGTGGACGGATGTGGCAGATATGAGTGAGAAGCCGTAGATATTTTCGGGGTTTCATATGAAAAACCGATGATAGCCCTTCAAGAGTGTTCTGCTGTCTGATTTCGCTTACCTCTAGATATATCGTTCCACCGCAATGTGGGCAATCAACTTGCTTCGCGTTAGAGGGCAGGAGTCTAGGCGTACTGCGCTCTGCTGATTTTTTCGCAGGATAGATTACTTGTCCCTTACGCGCCCTAAGACACGAGTTAGTTAGGTATCGCTATATTATATCCGGCTCAACTAGTATGTTGAATTACTTACCCGTACGCAGGATCGGTGCCGTATTTCTGGTAAACGTAAAGAATGTTCTTAGGCTCGACCTCCTTACCGCATAGTTCATCGGGAGTGAAGTCCTCATTAACCATGACAGCAACCTCATCACATCTCTTTTTTATCCCTCCACGAGGTAAGGGGTGGTTGGGAATCATCCTTTCCAAGATGTAGTCGATTACCTCTTTCGAGTACCCCATCTTGGCTCCTATACAGACGTTAGTCATTGATAATATATCGGAAACCAATTTTCCGAAGGGTGGCCTACCTGAATTTAGAAATATTGCCTAAGAAATTAACCAAACTGACGAGTGCCTTGAGAGTGGCGTTGAGAAATACCGGTTGAGAGAGCTGACAACGGTGATTGACTCTTCGCAGGCCATTAGCTGTGTGTCTCATGGAGGAACAGGGGGGAAGAGAAGAAGATCCTTGAGTCCCTGGCATCGCTTTTAAACCTCCATAAAGGCAGGATGCGCTAAGCCGGGCATCGTGACAGATGACTGGGTCAGATATCGGACTGCCATACTAATGAGACGGATAATTAAGTGAATGTATAGTCGCCTTGCAAGAGAGAGAGCGGGAAGCATCGTAAGTGATTGCTATAGTCCAGGGGGTTTTAGGATTCTACACCGGATGATAGGACAATCATTATTTCACGGCCGAAAAATACTTATTCAGACTGATGTCGCAAGATTAGCCCGCTAGGAAATTAAATAGCTTCTGAATCCCATCTGACAGCGCAACCTAGAGGCTATTACTTTTGGTGGTCTGCAAATATGAACAAAGTCCCCACATTTAACCCTGTGGAAAAAAAGGGGGGTTATTCCGTGATAGGGGTTAAATAAGAAAGACTTCTGGTAAATAATCTAGTAACATCCTCTGCGATTCATAGTCATGTTACGGTGCGGTTAAAAAGAAGCTATTCAGATTCTATACTATAAATTTGAAAATGGTGGTACGTGGTTCCTGTTACACATACCATTTAGAGACCTATGTTACTTCTATGTTACCTAACATAAGATACTTATTTAAGTAAGATAAACAATGAATTAGGGAGCACAGTGAACCCCAGTTTGGTGTGTATTTGGTAGGCAGTAGTATTTCTATATATCTCAAGTCTGAAGCTTCATGAGCCAACAAGGTAAGAAATGGAAGATAGTGAGTCGCTGCTTCACATCTAGGGGGCATTCAGAGTAATTGCGAGTTCGTAACAATGAAGAGCCATTGCACGTAGGTCATATAGTAACGGTATCACGTTTCATACGGCTCACCCATTAACCTTGGATATGGAAATCTCTGTCTCTGTCTCCAGGATTCAGACAAAATTCAATCCACGTATGCGTCGTATAATTTGTTCTATAATGCATGTGACCTACAACTCGGGTCCATACTCGTTACATAGGAAAGAAAGCCTAGACTTGAAATCCATTATCGTAAGTGATACTGGAGACTGTTCTACGCAAATATGATGCTTAAGAGAACAAACAAGATAATTTAGCTCATGGGTAATTGGCACACCGTATAAAATAGCTGACGTACTTGGTTAGCATGGGCTAGCAAGTCTAAGGAAGGTTAGCCATTTTCATGCCTCGAGCACAGGTCACACTTCCACAGTCAGTCATACTGGGCATAGATGTGGGTGCCAAATTTGATGAGATAGGATTTTCAATTCACTTATTGTTATTCTGTGCCGAATATTTATCCGTCCTGGAATATTACTGTAATTATTTGCATGATTTCTACCTCATCTTAGAGTAGAGGGAATGTTCACAGCCACCTAGATGCTTTCTCTTCATTTCTACTAGTGATGTCACGGATCTAGCCCTAGTACGAAGCGAGATAAGAGCACAAAGGACTCTACCCCTATGTATATCCGCCTTTATTAGTGGTTAGGTTAAGAGTTGTGCCCACACCTAAAGGCTTACATTGTAATAAGTAATAAACACCTAGGTATCGATGATTCATATATACCTATGTATGAGGTAGGTATTAAAGATAAGAAGCAATAGAATCAAAGAAGACAAGTCATGGCGTCGTATAAACCCAGGTGTGTACAAGCAAGTGAGTGTCAGGAGAAAGCCAAGAAATATAGCTACGTATTCCCCTTCGCCCGTACATGATCATATCCAAAGCTCCTTGCTGTATGCCCCCTTATTTTTGATAAATAGATGAAACTGTCCACGGCAAGCTTCAAAGTGTTAGGCAAGTCAGTTCCTAACCTCGTCAAAGTGGTATAGCACTAGTCGTCGGCTCATATTTATCCAGGGTCGAGGCTATCGAGCATTCTAGGCTTGGCCGGCCTCCAAAATAGGGCCTTCGCCGTAGGGCCGAACAGCAGTACTGCCTCTACTAAGGGGGGCACGCTGATCGCCTGCGCCATTGGTGCCAACGGTACCTCCCGTGCCAGAGGTGCCAGCTGTTCCAGCCGAGGCGAGGCGATGGAGGACCGGAGGTGGATGTGTGCTGGTCTCTGTCTGACTGTTATTGGTATTGTTCTTGGTCAAGATCGACCGTCCGGCGTCGGTGTCACCAGAGTGGTCTTGCTCGGGATTGACTGTCTCGTACTCAAGGGCCTTGATGGATACGTAAAAGCCGGAAGCCTGTAAACTTGGTATTGGCATCTTCCTTTGCTAGGCAGTTTCGATGAAACGACTTCAGATATTACTCACGAGAAGAGATCCCAGGATCGGGCCGACCCAGTATATCCAGTGGTAGCTCTCGAAGGAAGCCATGACCACGTCGGGCCCAAAAGACCGAGCCGGGTTGAGGCTTCCGCCCGTGTAGTAAACGCCCCTGTATGGCATCGCCAGTTAGCACGAAGTGGCCGAACATAGGAAGAAAACATCAGTGCACATACATTAGCTCGGCGATAAATAACGACAAGCCAATACCGATAGGGGCAATGAATGTGGCCCTGTGTTTTTCTGCAGCCAGCATAAAAATAGTAAAGACCAGCTGTGCCGTAAGGAACATCTCGATAAAGAGGCCCTGAACCACTGAGGTACCTCCACCGAGGGATGTCGAGACGGTGAGCTCGCCTGGTTGGATGCCCAATAACACGGCGGAGGCGGCTATCCCTCCGGCAAGCTGGCCGATGATGATTAGGACGCCGCGGACATACCCGATGGCGCCGATGACCATCATGCCGAGGGAGACGGCGGGGTTGAACAGGCCACCGCTGATGCGGAAGAATACCCAGGCGTTCACGGCAAGGCTCATGCCGAAGCAGAGGCTAATAAAGAGTAACTTGGCCGGGTTGGCGGCGAGGTCCAGCGGCTTCGGTATAGTTAGAGATATTTCCTCGTCTCTTTACAATAGACAGTATAGAGCTTACCTGCCCCTGCTGCGGGGCCTGGTTGACGGCATTGGTGCCTCCCAGGGCGAAGAGCAGGAACATGAAGGTGCCCGCGAACTCGCTGGCGACGGCCACGACGTGGTTCTTGACATGAAGCGGCAGGAAGTTGAGTAGCCTAACCCGATGATGCTCGATGGACTGCGCGATGCTCGGCATCCGGTTCCCCATGCTGGGACGACGCATGTAGCTGGGCCGCCGCACCTTGGGAGGGTTGGGCTTCTCCCAGGGCGCGCGGACGCTGCTGCCGATCTGTGCTGACTCCATTTCGGAAAGCTACCGAACGAGCAAAGTCGTGGATTTCTAGATCTATGGGTCCGTGTTCAGGTATGAGTAGGCAAAAGATGAATCTCTGGGTCCTACGCTCGAGGTTCGTAGATCCAGCGGGGGGGTTCGAACATCCTACAACGCGTTTCCTGTGTTATATTTGTAGAAACCTTGCCATCCCGCTCCTGAGAGAGGACGGCCTGGTCCCGTGTCTGAGCACAGATCGAAGCGACGATGCTGCCATGGCGAAGGCTAAGGGGGAAGTTGTGTAACGAATATGACATGTTCTGTGATATAAGACGTCGTAGTACTGATATCTGAGCCTTTTCCGTCGATCTTCTTAGCCATAGCTGGACGATGCGATTTGATAGGTCGTGGAACTCGCAGCGAGGATGAGTTTCACTTGAGATTGGCGCGTTGGATTTGCATCGGTCCTTGCTATTCGGAGCGACTGTCCCGGCCTGCAAGTAACATTTGATACACCCTCGAGTATGGCGTGCGGGCTTGCCTGGGCATGTTGTGCAACTATCTCGTAAGCAAGCACACGGCACATTCTCCCGACGATCATTCGGAGCTCAGAGGTTTTCCAGTCGTACGGGCTGAGGCGGTGACGATAGAATTGGGGAAGCGCATATTATACCACCATCCCCAACGTTACGTGGTTGAAATAATGGTTGAACGGCATCACCCCCTGAATGGTTCGTTGGGCCACCCACGATCCCTACATCGAATGCAAGACACGTCTTCGAGCCTATACAATGGATCGATTAAAGATCTGCAACCGGGGTGATCCATGTCGCGGGAACCTGCAGAGGCGGGTGAGAGCGCATGTGTCTTCCAGTCGCATTATGAAAGACTCAGAATAAACCTGACCTGTAATACGCGAAACCATTAGGTGTCAATGCATATGTATACACCATGTCGATCCATTCGCTTTGTCATCTTCATCATATAGTCTTCCAGTCGTATTCAGGTCGCATAGAGCCGGTATTGCGTGCAGTGCCATGTCTCGCATGGATATCGAGGCCCAATGAATGAACGCCACCCCCGACGAAAAGACCAGGATGGGTCTAGCTTTACAACACCACCGTTTAAGCCTCACTTACACAAACGATTCATCTTGACGAAGATCATCCTACCATATCGCCACTGTCAACGTCGATTCCCTGGGTGGCCAATTTCCGTCCAGGTGCGAGTCCATGTCCATAACAGCTGATCTAAGCGCTTGGACGGCTCCAATCATAGGACGGGGAAGGTGACGATGTAACTCTGCCACCAATAGGGTGACTCTGTACCAGGTTGCTAGGTGTCAAAGTCTTGGAGGCTCGTTTCAACGCAGGTGCCGTTTCGCAACATGTCTTAGCATTATACCTTTGTCCAAACAGATCACTCGAAACTTCGGGCGATAATATGTCGGAATGGGATGGACGCCGTTGCTTTTTATATTGGCACGTGAACCGGTGTGCATTGGTAGATGAGGAGACAGGGAAATGTTGCGATATGTACGAGTATTCCAAAGCTCAGTCACGAGCAAGCACTTGCTACTGTATCCTGTGAACATCGTGGTACCGTAGATGTGAAGTAACGAAGTACGGTATTGTGTACAATGAACCACATCTCCTTCGGAAACTGCGATATAGATCAGCTTGTGTGAGGCCTAGACCAACGACGGAGATCGGAGGATTAGTAGGTTTTCAGTAAATCCGTGTCAAGCCCGCAGAAAAAGCAAGACAGAAGTTGAGTACGAAGTACTTTCTTCCATATCTTGTTCTATAGTCTATCAATGCTCTACAGTTCTAGGTATGCCAAATTGGTGGGAGTCGGTCACTGCTGCATTCTTCCAAAGATCGCCCACCAGCATTCTACTTCTGAACTCTCCTCGTCATCATCTCCGTCCCAGTCATCTTGTCCCACCAGACTGTGTTCCTCGAGGACGGTTAAACCAGAAGCCATCATGACGGATAGGAATTTTGCTGCCAATTTCTTAGTAGTCAAATCTCTCCGGGGGACCATTACAATAACTCTGGCATCCTTGTCGGCCACCAAGTGTGCGTCTATCGCGGACGAGAGCAGCTCGGGGTGATCGTCGTCGTATAGGGGATCTGCAGCTAGGACAATCTAAGCGGGGTTAGTGATCAAAATCACTCAGAAGACCACATGAACTGACTTTGAATTGGTTCTTGTTGGAAAATCGCTCAGCGTTGTCAACGTCAGACCCCCAAGTCAAAGCACCCGAGTCAACCGTCCCTCCCAAAGCCTCGATATTCGACCGGTTCATCTCAACATTGTAAGCTAGATTTGGTACGATGCTTGGGAGGTCGGTCAAAACCACATTTGCTTGCCAGATAGCAGCGGCAGCCATTCCCAACAAGCCGGTGCCAGAACCGAGTTCAAGTACGTCAAAATACTGATTGGACTGCCCCAAGTTGAGCAAATGGGACAGCGAGCTCCTTGCGATCTTATCCAGCGACGTTGCAAGTAGATATGAAGACCCCCAGGTTTTCAGGCCAAGGGAGTCGCCAGTGATGGGAGGCTCGCGGATGATCAACATGAAGGGGGCAGAAGCCTGGCTGTCAAACGGCCATCTCCGCGTGATTTCACCCATTCCCGCTCTGCCGCAGCGTTCCGAAAACCGTCGGCTTGCCTCTTCCCACAGCGCTTCCTTCTCGTCGTCATCTTGAATCCACCCAAGACTGCTCTTGATTACGCTGGACAAGTACGCTGCGACCTCGCGGCGAAACTGGGCACCATTGCGGTAGGTATCCTGTATGACCTTTCGGGAGGTGCCGTGGTTCCATATCGGCGGATCAACCTAAGGCCAAAGTGTGAGTCGTCGAGAGTCTACCTAGACTCGGCGCTTTGGTCGCTTTACCTGGAGCCGTTTGAGAGATGCCAGGAGTTCCTCAAACGAGGGCTTCTGCCAGACCTGGGGCAAGTCTGCTACGGAGATAGACATTCTAGTATCTAATAAGACAGGATATCGTCTATTGATCTAAACGAGGTCTAAAGGAGATAGGGATAAGAGAAAAGGGGGCAATCAAGGGAAAAGAAAAGAACTAGTCTTGTCACCGGAAGCAAGACATTGTAATGCTGTTACGAAGGCCGTTGATTCATGTCACTCACTAGACTCGGTTATGGCAAGGGAGACAGCAAAATCGATAGATTTTCTACCGAGAAGGACCAATAGTAACCCTTTTAAAATAGACGAGTCTGGCCAGGCATTGCTTACGATCCGAGTCAAGATAACCGGAGCTGTTTCCCGCTAAGCCCCTTGTGATGATGTGATGAATAAAAAAAAAGGCAGCCACATTGTGGGTCCAAAAAGATACGCAGGTACACCCCAAAGGTGGCTGAAGCTAGCTTAGCTTCTAATTTTTAATTGGCTTTTCTTATCGATAAGCCCCACGTCTTTTCTTTTTGACTATGACTCGAAATTCTCCAGCGCAATTCTTTTTGATCTTTTTCCTTTCCTCAAGCATCGTCCTCATCAACGCTGTGCTTCTGAGCTACACACAGAGAGGCTGCGCAAGCAGCTTCTCGTCGGTCTTGCACAATACAGATTCGTCTATGGCGTGTGAGCCGACAATTTTGCTCATGAGAAATTCGGAGTATTCTTCATCACCACCTCGTCGCCCGCCCTGTGTGGGGCCGACAGGTCTGCCCGTGAGGGTCTGGCGTGATGGTTTCACATGTTTGCAATTGGCATCAGAGAAGCAGGGTCCTTCGCCCCGTGCATATCCGCAAGGAGAAGACGGGGGAGTTGGGTTCCTATGGGAGAGTCGTTGCGAAGATTGTGTGTGAGAACACTTGAGTGCGATGCGCAGCTTAGGTATCCTCGTTTCTTCTCTCCCGAGGGGAAACGAGCACCTAAAATTCGATTCCGATTATTCTGATGAGGACGATGCTTCACCTTTTTTTTCAGGTCAGTTTTGTACTCATCCCAGTCCTATCTGTCAATCTCTAAGTTGAGGATACTGCTAATGATACATTCTGAAAAACCCCCGAAGAAAATGATAGGAACGCGGTCGAGGCACGTCGCATCACGTTTGCGTAATCCAATTGTCCACCTTTGTAAATCGAGGCCAACCTCCGCCACCCTAGTCCGTTGCGTTTACTACCAGTCCTTCCAACATGTCCTGATCTGTCGAATCTGGTTCCTGTGAACTTGGTTCCGCTGAATTGTCGTCTCCAAGAGTTGGCTTTTTGGTCTCGTGCCTGTCGAACCGATGTAATATGCGGGCTTCTGGACTCTGGGGGTCTACAAGCTTCTCAAGGTTGGATGCCTCCGTCACTAAATCTGCGCACGCGGCATTATTAAACGCAGATCTCGCAGCTAATTTGAGAACGAGGGCTCCAGCTGCTTGAATCTTGTCCAGAGCCAATTGTCGAGAATCATGGTTGGAGTGACTCTTTTGTGGTAGACATTCGGCAAATGTTGCAGCAGCGTTGTTGACCTGGTCCATGCATGCTTCTAGTTTCATTTGTTGGAAGCTGAACTGCTGATGTATCTGGGTCTCGTCGATCATGAACTCACTATCGTACTCGATTTTCTTTTGCCACAGCTGCCGCATGATATTATCACCGGCGAAGTACTTGATTTCTGCCACTTCCTTCTCGAACTTCTCCTGAAACGTGGTCCAGAACGTCTTGCTCTCGCTGATCTGGGTTGCCAAGTGTTTTACTGCGAGGGAAACCTTTAACTCGGCACTGATGATTGTGGAAAGCCCGGAGCTGGAAGCTATCGAGCCAGGAGGGGGTGGATGATCGTCTTCTGGGCCTCTCGAGCTCGATGGAACTCTTGATCGTACTGTTCCCCGGCCGCTATCGGAACCCTCACCGTGGTCGTCAACACTTTTGCCATGATAGCCCAACGGGTGATGGTAATACACAGTACCGTCCTTACTGTACTTCGGACATAGATGGGGCAGTGGAGAAGATGATTTACTCCTTTGCGAAACTGAGTGTTGGTGATGGGAGGAGACCCGGCGCACATCAATGCCAATCCTGTCGGACGTATTCATTGTGTATACGGTAACATATGCTGCCATGTTACAAATTACAAATTAACATGTCGTTTGATAGTTCTGGGAGTGAGATACGGAGCCATTTTGTAGTAAGGTTGTTTGCTAGATGTGTAGTCAAGGATCTACTCTACTTCCTGAGTTTCTTTGTTCACTCTGCTCAATAGTTTTCAATGCATGCTTGATAGCAACCATCATTGCTTTAATGCACGACCAAACATTGCAATTGCTATCTATCTGAAATTACCATACCATCCATTTGGATTAGCTGTAACGATATCACTGCTCTATCCGTCACCACGACTTTCCATGAAGAAATCTTCAGACCTGCTTCGCGAACCCGATCTTCATTGACCACTACAAAGACAAAGGTATCATGTCTTGCGTAACTATCAAAGCGCCAGATGGAAGGCACCAATACAATATCTCCTCAACCACCGCCGTGTTTCTACTACAGGTGGTCTTCTGCGGCGTTTGGTTAGGCACGCCAAGTTTGGTGAAGGTACGCAGTGGCCTAATGGGCTTGTAAGACGCAAGATTTACAATAAATAAAATGTGTCAAAGAGTCGTGAGCTATCAAATGCATAGCTCGAATTCCATGATTACTTACCTAGGAGTATAATGTATATTCCCAAGCCTCGCTGGTGGTGGTGTTTTTGGGATGTAGATAGGAAGATACACCGGATGTACATATCGCATTGTTACACCAAGTATCTTGGTATTTTGCCCGCGCTGATCAATCACAATCACAGCCGGGTGGGGGGATCGCATCGGCATCGCATCGGGCTGATCCTACCTACCTAGACCTGGTCCATGCGCTAGCCCCCGACCCGACAGTCTGGAATCGTTTTCTGGCTCCCGTCATCGCCAGCGCTAGCCCGTTCTCGGTAAGGACCTAGCGCCCATATGCCGACAAGCACCAATGAAGCGCCGCGGCTTTTCCAGCTCTACGGCGCTGGTTCCGCTGGACGTTTCTGACCCCCGGGAAAATACACACACACCGCACTGACGGGAAGTAAGGTAAGGCACGCGATCACGTCTAGCTCGAAGAAAATGTCTGACTCCTGCTTACATCCCGTAGCTTGAAAGGGAGCAATTGCTCCTTTCAGAGCAGGGTCCTTGGCCCCGCGGGATCACAAGCGCCGCAGCCTGTGCTCCCACAGCCCGGTAGGTACGTTAGGGGGCACGTGCTATACGTCGGGATGTCAGGTACAGGGAAGCGGCCTCAGCGAACCGCAGGTCCCCCCGTTGTTTCACAGCGCAGCCTTGACAGCTCAGGGGGGCGTCCACACCATTGACGCCTCGCGGTTGCCAAGGCTGCCTCTTCCTTGGATTGCTCACCGAAACGTGTGGAGATATCATGTGGATTCTGCGGCTGGAATATGTCAGTTTCGGAATGATCCTTCGTCACAATGGCATAACCTGTGTTATCTAAGACGACGGCCCAGAAGTCAAAGAGAACTGAATCCAGTTTCTAGAATCCTACTTGATGTTTGTTTGGCTGGCGGTTAGAAACATTGGAAACGTCTAGAAAGAAACCGGTATCAGCATTTGCTCGGTTTGCTTTCTGGCCTCAAGATGATTGGGAAGAGGGATCCAGGCTGGTACAATGCATGCGCATCCATCCCAGCATGCCCTGGCACCTGACGGTAGGCATAAGGACATGAGACAGAGGCTCACACGCAGTACTCTGAAGACCTAATTTCGTACTCACCGTTCTCACCGTTCTCTCCCTTGGGTAGGTATTTCCCATCACACAGTGTGAGAGGGAGCCTCGCGGCCATACATGGCGTTACATCGCATGCCGAGCGCATCATCTGACACCCACGCCGCGTGCGTTACTTGTATGCGAGATCCGAGGTGTGCGAAGATTCAAGGCTGATCGATCAAGCTCTCCTTTCCTTTTCTAGCAGCCAGTCTCAACGTGAAATAGCAACAGTCTATCCTCTCCATTGCTTTCCGTTGGCATTCCATAGGCTAGATAGAGGCTTAGATGAATTAGGAAATACAAGGCAGACAAGGCTGTAGAATCCGCGGTTGGTTGCGCAGTGCGTGAGTCAAATAAGAGGCATACAAGATGTGACCAACACCACGTCCGTCGAACTGGTCGTAGGTGTGACGAACCGCGTCAGCGACCCCTGCTGACGTAGATCCTCTCAATCACATTCCTTACCCGTATCTCATCTCCTCGCATCTTCGCCTATCAAGATAGGCGGTTCGCCGTCGCATATGCCGTCGTATCCGCAGCCTTGGGGCAAGTCTACATGCGTGTAGATACAGACCCCAGACTTACGTAGGTTGTCCAATGCCGACATGTCAGGCTTGACCTACCTACCCCGCGGCCTCCAATATTTCTGTTGGTAGCAAACGCCACAAGAGAGCCATGCCGATGTTCGGAGACATACCTACCTCATATACCTCATGCACGGATGCCTCATCACATATAGGACAACCGCCTCTAGAGCTAGACGTAGACGTAGACGTGCATGTGCAAGTAATGGACAAGATCAGACACGCACGAACTCGCTATTGGTAGAACAAAAACAAGCCATGCTAGTGATCAAAATCAATTCATTTCGCTATATTGGGTATGTGTATGCATGCCCGTGTACAACAACGAGGACCGTGTGTATGGGTGCCGTAAAACTCCTATGCTCAAAAGTGCCAAGTGCCAGGTGACCGTCTCCTTTTTTGTCCTATGCGAGAGTCCTGTACCAAGTGTCCATGCTGTTCCTATGCCGGTTCCATGCCAACCCTGATGCTTAAAGCAGAATAACCTCCTGAATGCAATAATCAACTCTCAGCTGAATGGTAGAGACCATCAAGAGTGACAATAAAGAAAAAACCCTCTCATGCTTCAATATGCTTCCAATCCTCGTAGTGGGTATATGAGGGCGTAATTTGCCCGCCGTTCTGATCCTAACTTGCTCGTCTCTTCTGACCAAATCTTTTTTTTTTTTTCATTATTTTCTTTTTTCCAGATGATAAAGCTCTTGACATTTACTCTTCAAGTCGTGTGTACGGAGCACCATATTAGTTTGCAGCCACTGCTTGCGTAATCTCGGTCTTGATAGCGACCAATCGTTCGCGCATCTCCATCAAGTCTGCCAGCTTCTCCGCGGGAGGCTCTTTCAAGGCGGAGAGCTCATGGTGCAATGTCTCGTATCGTTCGTAGTATCGCTCGAACTTCTTTGCTTTCACCATGACATTCTGCGACACTCGAGCCTTCTTGTTCGGCGTTGACTGCTGCGAGGAATGCAGGTCACCGTCGCGATCCTTGCGCTTCTTGGCCTCGACGATGGCGCGGGCTGACGAGCCGTCGGTGGCTGTGCCGTTGGTGATTCGTTCGACTCGAGCCTGGGGTTTGACTGTGCGACGGATGGGCTGATCCTCTTCGAAATCGGAGGCATTCGTAGGTGGCGAAGAGGCAAGTGGCGAGGACTTGGCGGGCGACGTGTTCTTGCTCTTCATTGAGAGGTTCGAAGAGGACGTGCCTGCGCCGGTGTTCCGGGAGCTCTGGCTCGCGTCGGACGGGCGGTGCTTGACCGCGGTGGAGCTTGGGGCCGGTTTCGGCACCTCCTTCGCCTTGATGCGCTTGCTAAGGGGCGCACCTGAGCTGGAGCTGCTGTCCTCCTCCTCACGAGCCCGTTTCTGTGGGGCCGGCACAGGTGCTTTAACCGGAGGTCGGGGTGCTCGAACGACGGGCTTCGGCTTGGGTGCAGGAACGGTCTTCTCCTTTGGTTTCTCCGATACTTTCTCAACACGCTTCTCCACCTTCTTCTCGACAGGCTTCTCGACTGGTTTAGGTCGAGATACACTCGAGCTTGTGCTCGATAGCGGTCGCTCGTCTCCACTGCTCTCGGAGTCGATGACCTTCTCTTCCGAAAGGAACTTTCTGTTCTTTTCCTCCGGCACCTTAGCCTTGCTAACCGGCTTCTTCGGGGGGGGCTTCTTGGTGTTCGTTGAGAGGAGGCGCTTCGTTTGCGCTTCGCGCTCGCTGACCTTCTTGGTCTTGCTTCCCACCGGCTGAGAGTTGGATCGAGCCATAGCCTCTCCCTTGGCTTTCGAGGAGTCGGCGTCGCTCTTGTTGCTATCGTCGGCCTTCTGCGCCGAAGCTCGGGGAATCGGGGTTATGTTGCCCCTCGCTAGAGTCGCCTGGAGCTTGCTGAGAACTATGCCTTTGCCACGCTCGGAGGGATGAAGCAGTCTCTCCCATTCCGGCGCAGATGTCGGCATGCGGGATCGGTCATACATTTGGATGGCGTTGTCGATCGCAGTTTGGCGATCGCCGGGGTTCTGATAGTCGTAGTTCCAAACATCCAGTTCCTTCCAAAACATCTTTCTCAAGCTCCACTTCTTGGCAGACGGATCGAAGTTAGCGATCTTCACCATGGTCGGCTTGAGGTCCTGTTCGGTGCCCTTCCACACATCCGCTAGGTGCGCATAAGTCTGGTTTCTACAGGCCAGCTCATGAACAAGAGCAGTTCGTTGGTTTTTGTTCTTCTCGACAACCTGCTGCGAGGCGGAATAAGCCGGGTTAGGCGAAGAGATTCCGTTGAGGGCGGGACTCGAAGGTAGAGATCTAGTTGTCGTGCCCGACAATACACTTGCCATGGCAGATTTTCCGGTAGGAATAAGGGGTTTGGCTCCTCGTTTGGAATCCTTGGTGATTTGGGGAGGTTTCTTGGACGCGAAGCCCGTGGGGATTTTGTTCATGATACCCATTGTAGGGTTTGGCAAACGTTGCGCTTTGGTAGTAGAATCTTCGGGTTTGGTGAGGTACAAGTCGTAGTTGTATGAATCTGAAGTTGAGGTAACTTTCTGTTCTCTCTCGCCGAAAAGAAAGCACTGGAAAAAGATTGAATTAGTTGTGCGTTTTGTGCGGTGGAAATAAGTTAATAGAATGGTTTGGCAGAATTATTTGGCGGTGGGCTTTCCTGAAGAAGGTGCAGGTACGCAGTTTCCCTCTGGTGACAATTGTAGCTGTCTGGCACCTGTAACCTGAGGCATACAGTCGACATAGCATCTACCTAAGGCAACCGTCCATTGTGGAGTTACCAGCGACAGCAACAAAAGCGACGAAGGGTACATGGTAGAAACAAACTTACGGGGCTGCTTCCCAGCGTCAATTCGATCTCCTGTCCATCCTGGACACATTTTATCATGTCCTCAATTACACTATCGCTTAACGTGATTCCGAATGCTTGCATTGGGAGATAATCGCTGGAGTTGGCCGAGCTCTCCAAAAGGAGGCCGGCGTCAGGAACCGTGATAGCCGACATATCGGGCAAGTCTCGAATCCGCCGACTACGCAGTAGAACTACAGATGGAGATAGGATCGAAGGGTCGATAGGGAGGATATGCTATAACAATGGTACGCCGTGTGGAAATCGTCGAGGAGAGACACCTTCAACGCAATCTGCACCCGGCCAGACTCTTAAGAGTCCAACTTGACAATGACCCGACTTCTCATGCAGCTCCGTCACATGGCTATGTAGGTAGAACTAGCAGAGAAGAAGTCGGATAGACAGAGGTGGAAGTTGTTGGGTATGTGGTAATAGGATATAGTATCAGACTAGTGTAGGGTGGAATAGAGTAGAGCAAGAGTCGAGTAGAGGGTTAGGAATAGGATGGGAAGGACGAGGTCGTACGGAATGGTCTTGTTGAATCTTGGTCGAGGAGAAAGAAGGGAAAATGAAGGCACTGATGGATGGATGAAATGGTCGGGGTGGGATGGTACCTAGTGGTTAGTGGTGGAGCATGACGGGGGTGGCCCCAGGAAGTACCGTCAAAGTACCACGCTTGGTCACGCTTGGTACTACACTTCGACACTTCGTACCACGCTTGCTTAGTTGATCCCGTCGCTCTTAGCCTGGCCGCTAACCTTATTGGTAAGAGTCACCTATTTTTCCGCAGCTGGCCATTGATGAATTGGCTGCACTGTGAAAGAAATAGGCATGAACGGGGAAAAACAAAGCAGAAAGAGGTCGCCTAAAAAGACAATTCGACGAGAAACGCCAAGAACAAGCCACTAACAACATAATGTAAGAGCAAGAGCAAGAGACAAAGCCTATTTGTTTTTATCTACCAAATCTACGGTACAGCCAGTACAGTCAAAAAGAAGAGCACAGACACAGACAAGGAGTTGCTGGTTACTACTGTAGACAGCTCGGATATTGATGGCTACGGCTTAGGTTATGTACCTATTGTAAGGTCATAGGATTGCAAGGTCATAGGTACATGCGGTAGGTACGGTACAATACAAGTACAGCAGTTGTAAGCCGCTGCAGGGCCCAAGCACCGGTAAAAAGATACAGGCGGGATACTTTTGACTTGGGCTGTGTGAGACAGGGGTTATGGATTTGCGGATGGGCAGATGCATGCATTTTCCCTTGGATGGAGCGTCCAGTCGATGTCCAGACGCAGAGAGGCCGACTGACTAACACGTCTAACACATCTAACTCACGCAATGATCAAGGCGGGAATCGTGGGTTTCTACCTATCGTCGTTGTGCATGAGGTAGTACGTTGAATAGGTCGATATAAGGTATATGGTCTGGTGGTCTGGTAATTGGGTAATTTAGTCCGCAATGTGCTACGAAGGCGAAGACGGATCTGCCCAGCCGAACGTGGGTACGCATTTGGGTACGCACCTTTGGATACGATCTCTACCACACGACCATGTACACAATTGCCCGCTCTTCTTTTCCCTGTCCCCAGTCCATCTTCGACACTAGGGGGCAAACTCTCTTATTAAGCTCTCACATCTTCACGATTAAATTAGAGATGGTTAGAGCATGAAACCACAATAGGTTACTCAACATGACGAAAGCACTCGAATTTTACTCGACTGACTGGGCAATAGTATGGCTTGGTGGTCCCTCTCCCAGAGGATCCAAAATGCTGGGGAGCCTCTGAGAGGTGTACAGCCAAAATTACATCATCCGGCTCGGGCGCTGGGAGCATTTCACCAAGTACTGCCATCGCACCACTGAGGCTCGTACAAACTTGTATGTATGCTATGTATGCTATGTAATGATGCTTGTTTGAGTTGCTGAATCACCAGGTTATGATGTGGTGAAAATCAAGCCAACTCATCACTGATATGCGCATTCATTCATACATGCCTACCTAGGTACCTACCCAAATGACAAATGACAGCAATTCGGTGAATAACAGCATCAACGGGCAGGATCAATAGGCAAACTGGTGCACCCTGTTAGTTGTCAGGCACCAAATACGAGGCGAATTAAGGACAATCCTTAGTGCTGTAACACTCTTCTTCTTTTCGCGGTAGGATCTTTAGCCCATACGTACCTACATATAATATATTCCTAATTCTGTTGGATTGGTAGAATGCTTCATGTTTGATTACTATACATATACTATATATATACTATCTTCAGTGTTTCAAGATCTCTAACCAGCAAAGCCTTGTTTTCGTTTTTTTTTTTTGGTTTGTTTTGCAGAGTTTACCGAGATGCCTGTGATCAACTCCGGATGGCGATGCTACGGCGGTGGTCAGCAGATTTGTATGGTGCATGCAGCAAGTTGTTCTCTGCGCGCCTGACAGCCCCGGTTAGGCTGACAATTCCAGGGCTTCCCTCTGGAACGGCATCTCGTACGAGAGGGCAGATATAAGAGATGGATCATAGACCCCCCCAAAAAGGTTCGCCGGCGCTGCTGACATGCAGGGTTTTCGAATCCTGATTGGGCTGCTATGTCATGATGGATCCAGCGTGCGGCATAACAGAGACATAAAATTTGTTGTATGTCCCAGATCTGACTGAAACAGAAACTAGCTTATGCTCTGCAGCACTCTCTTGTTGTTCGTCTCCGCGGCGGAGATCTTGTATTTGCCCAATCCCATTGTACATGCGCAGCTGTCGTCAACTGGAGCCGAGCGGACGGGCACGCCGTCAACGTCAGATCATCTCACCTATGGGCCCTTCATGCTTCGGCCCCTTTTGACAATTATCACCGCCTCACGAAGAAACCCTAAATGGCATGATTATGAACGCTGGCACTGACACTTTTTTGGAGGGACTGTCTCGACGTGCTGCGAGATCACGTATCTTGCATGCTCGCGGTGACAGGAAGAGAAAAAACAAGCGGCGTTAGATCCCATTTACAGAAGGTTCAGGGAGACTTTCAGGTACGACGGGAAATGGCCCATAAGAGGTAGCTGAATATGTATCGTACATGTAGTCTTCTCCACCACACTCCACCTATGGATTCCTCTCCGGTGGGACTTGGACAGCCATAGCCTACCCGAATCTTCGCTTTTGAGAAAGCCGATTACATTTGGGGATTGTGGCGTCCTTGACAATCCCGTCTGATCTAGACTCCCTTGATAGGAGGTACATATGTACAAGTCCTGTACAAGTCCCGATTTGAAATAGCATCTCACAAGAAAGTCTTCAGCTACAATGGGATATAATACCTAAATTGAGTCTACGCTCGAATCTAAGACCTGGACGGCAAAATTGTCTCAGGCGAGTGAGCACCTTTAATATATGAACCGTTGAATCAATCAACTCGCATATACACTGTATAATACAATTGACATGTATTTATGGACGTTATCATGCCAGGCAGCCAGGCCAGAACAGGACTATTGAAGCGAGGACCGGTCGCGGTTGTACAATACCATTGAATGGATGTGATAACGAAAAGTCAGCGTTAGTGACAACCACCAGCGCTACTACCTACTAGCAAACCTCGAACCCTCCAGCCCTCCCGCTCGAGGCCGGGGACGATCGGTGAGTAAGCAGCTGTGGTGATCCCTGACTGGCCTTAGAGGCTAGCTGAGAGAGCTTACGCCCTGACATCATTCCAGCTAGTAGCACGAAGCGCAACATAGAGCCGACGGTAAGGAAACTATTGCGGAGATTCTCAATATTGTCATCCTCGTCCTGGTAAACCTACTTGAGTAAGAATTGGTATCTATTAGCCCCTTTCCGTCGTGACCCGGGGTCGTCTTGATGTTCGGGGCACGGTGCGATACCAGCTACGTGCTACGGCCTTGGAGTACTGATCAGTGATCACCTTCGCTAGGGAGGTTAGCTGCAGGTCATCCACGCGAGAATCTGCACAATCTGCACGAGCAGGCTGGGGCTAGGTAGTCGAGTTGTATCCGCTGGATGCGCCACGAGCGTTCGAGGGGGGGCCGACGACCGAAAGGAATTGGAAATTCCGTCTGCGGTAGGTAACATGGACGTGGCGTCCTCTCCCCCACCGCCCAGCACTTATGGTGCGCCTGTACGCCTATTCGCTACACTTCAGCTGGTTCTGGTTGCATGTAGCATGCATGTATATTGCGGTCCTCGCGGTTGACGAATACGGGAGTATCCACGTTATCGGGAGAGCTCTCTATTCCCAATACCCAATATAGGTACAAGAGAAATCTGCCGGGGAGATGAGTGACCATGTCGTCACCAGCCCAGCAATTCTAATTTATATATAAAGCCGTGGCACCAGAATAGCAGAAACATCCAGCACACCAGAGTCGACGCGGACCAGCAGCCGTCCGAAAATGGCAAGCTCTTGGGTTGCGTTGTGCTGCACACAACTGTGTACTGAGCCGGCAGGCGGTGGGAGAGCATTGGCCTGCCAGTTTGAAAGAAGAAAAAGAGCCAACCTACCTTGCGATTTGCCTACTTTGCGTACACACGTTTCCATGTGTACACATGTGTGTACACTTGTGTGCACACTCATGTGTACGTTTCATCCACGAATCCCAGATGAGCATCTTGCAGAAGGGCCTTCATTAGCTACCTATTAACTCCGATGTGCTTGTCTGTGTCTCTCTCCCTTGTCTGCTCCCCTCGTCACGAGCAAAAAGGTCCGAAGCGCGAAAAGCTATTGGATACCATGCTATCAGTCACTTATCCAACGTCAAGTATGTAGAAGATAGGTTAGGAGGTATGTATGTAATCACGATCTTTGTAAGCGCGATATTGTAGTGCCCAATTCCCTCATCCAGTTGTCCCTCCAACAAACAGCTCCGGTTCGGTAAACCTAGGACGGAAACCATCGCTTTTCCGGTCGACACTTGTCTCCTAGTCGGAAAGGATAGCGAACCCAAGCATGGGCTATTGACGCTACTGTACGTAGGTCCAAATCGAGAGGTCCACACCAGCAAGCTTGGGGTTCTGGATCGTTTTAGACTACCACGAGCTTCTCCAGGATAACTTTGCTAACACCCCTTGCCCGAGTCATTGGGAATTCGGTTTATTACTATGATAATCTTATATATTGGATGTTCGGGGTTTATACATTATACGTAGGATGTTTCAAGTCTGCTTTATTATAGTTATCATAGGATTAAAACAAGTTTGCTCGAATCCCTCCCGCCGGAGCGTCAGAGGTCGCGAGCCCCTACCCCATTTGAGAGATGCGGAGGACGGGTACCTGGGTAGATTAAAAGTTATTATTGGATACTGTAGGAAAGGAAGCGGGTTGCGGGAATGCAAGCACTTGTTCGAGATTGTCCGAGTGCCCCGCCGTCACATCCCATCCGCCATCCGCCATCCGCCATCCACCATCCACCATCCACCATCCACCATCCACGCCATCTACGGTCCATCCCACCCGATAACTCCAGATGCCATCCCCCCAAGGCACGAACCGGTTGCAGATGGTTCACATAAAAGGGTAGCAGTAGCAGTAACACCAAGACGTAATTGTTGAGTCCAATGAACCGAACTAAGCTCTTATTACCACCTAGGTATATCTAGTTTCGGTCCGTCAATCTCTTAACTCTAATAATGAAATAGTTGTGTTTGCTAGGTAGGGCGGCTGGCTTAGTTCGAATTCGTCTCGCCCAGGTCTACGTAGGTTCATCATACCTTAAACCAAATAGTCAATTCCAAAAAGCGACAGCTTCGAACGAGAAATCTTGCTCGCGGATGAGACACGCTAACAAGTCAAGTCCCAAGATGCCGGTTTGCCTCATAAGGCATATGTATACTTGGGTATGTAGAATAAAACCGGTCAACTTTATGTTGGTAGCGGTATGCATATATATTCGCCGCTTACGTCGCATTGGCCCATCACCCATCGAGCAGACCGGGCAGAACTCGGGAGGGCATCTGCAGCATATGTGACTTGTTTCTTTTGAACTAGACCACAATACCTTAGGTACCTAGGTATTCATGTGGCCTCGAGCATACTTACCTATGTGATAACATTACCAAAGTTCGATGGTGTGGCACCGGGAGCACGATGATGTTCTGGTCCTATGGTGCTTTGGTCTTTGGTCGTGGGTACTTACGTACATCGTCACGTAACCCGTCCATCCCCGCCTTCAAGCATACGCATGCCTGGGTCTTGCGTACCTGGGTAGTACCTAGATATGTATGTATGTAGGTATCTACATCTCACATAACAACGTACCTCATTTAGTAGCACCGAGTATAAGTCATTGCTTACGTATAGGCGGTCTGGGGTTCCTGGTGTGGATTGACAAACCTCTCATCCTTGCGCATGTGACCTCGTTCGTATGTGCGAAATATCCGGAGTCAAATGGAACATCCCAACGTGTGTCTTACGTCCCCTTGCGCGCTCCATGTGTGCATTATGTTAAGCAATGTTCAATATAGATATCAAGCAATGCTTTGTGACCATAGAATGGAGTGTTAAACATGCTTAGTCTGGCTCGCCTTAAATTGTGCTGCGTCTTGCGCTCTTGCTGATTTCTACATCTATATAAACAGAGTCCTCCCTAGCTCAAGCTTTCGAGACGATCTCTTGCTCTGATCCAAGCGAACCCCTCCTCAGATGGGTTTGCGGCTGTATAAATCGCTAGCCTTCCAGAATGGGATTATGCGGAGCAAGATTCCGGATGCTGGGCTTGTCACTCCATTCCATGCATATACATCATCGACGATGGGATATTTTCGTCTAGAAGGAAAAGCCCTTCTAGATAGGGCAATGCTAACATGATATATCAGTATTCCCCTATTCACCTTATAAAGTGGTAAGTTAATTACATATTTATCGTGAATTCAAGCATGCTTCACGGTGTGGACTTCTTGTCTTATTTGTTTAGGTAGTCTTTTTTCACTGCCTGCCTACCTAGGTATGGCGCCTTTGGAGACGATGCTATACAGACTCCAAGCCGAACCAGCGTATTACTATTTTTATTAGGTACCATCTGGTTCGCGCTGTTGGCGAAGTGCATGTAGTCTCCAGGGGTTTGTTTTCCCGGCAACCATTCCCTACAGCCAGAAATCCATAAACGTCGATGTCACTGAAGGCTGAACTTCCGAGAGTGGCTGGTAAAACCTGCACAGACTTACTGGGTCTTGAACAGGAGGATCGCGCAATGGCCCAGGTAGAAGTATATGAAGTGCTTTGTCTCTGTATCCAAGTTAGCCCACAGGTGAACTTACACCACTGATCTACCGGACCGGATACTAGAAGGACATGGAACATACCATGAGTAACGAAGCTTCCGAAGTTTCGCCCAACGATGCAGTGCCAGGTTGGGCCTTTGCGCTCGTCGAACTAGTAACTCAGGATTAATATTCGTTCTGACCATAGCATAGGTGAACTTACGGTTCGCTTGATATGCTGGGCGATATCCTTTTCGATGGTATATTTACCCATCGCTTCTTGGGCTGTATAAGGATATTAGAATATATAAATCCCAAAACCCCGAGCGTTAAGGCGTACCGATATCAATAGCGTCCTGCTGCATGTCTTCGGTCTATTGTTATACATTAGCTTGCTGAGAAGCCACATTCACCTTTGGGAGATGCCAACCATATCTGCCGACTTGATCTGCGCTACAAGGAGTGGAAACCAGTCAGCCAACCCGTATCTTGACAGCCATACATAAAATTAACCGACCTTCGAGCTTGTCGCGACCAGCGGCCGGGGGAGGTGACTGTTGATCCGTCATTTTGGCGACGTGGGATCGTCTAGGTTCTAGAAGTTCGCTATAAGTGCTACAAGTGAAAAAGTTAGCGACCAAGGCTTCATTATACAAAGGGCAAGGACGTTATATGGCTGGCTAATAGGTGACCAAGCATAGGGACGAGTACACGACGAACGGTAAACATACCTGAATTGAAGCGATGGCCGAATAGCGGAATGGCTGCAAGCGTAACTCGTTGAGCACCTAGGTAAGTATCGCAGTTGTACTATGCGAAACTGTTTGATCAAATTTCGGATTTGGTCGAACCAGCGTTGAGGTTGCTGTCGGGAAGGGTGATGCGTGTTGATTAGTGCCCAAACGTCGCGTGTTTGACTGGAACTCGAGAGGTAAACGTGTGGCTCTAGCGATCCCAGAGATCCCAACTATCGTCCGTCATTGGTTCCAGCTGCCACATTAGCCCCATTGGTCCCTGAACAGGCCTGAACCCTGCCGAGCCCTGCTGCGCTTATACGGTAAAGCCTGCCGAGGTCCGTGTCAAAGAATTGATATAAGCTATTGCCAACATATCGCGTCTAAAGAGCCAACAGAAAGTTACCGAGAAACTATATAGTCAATTTGATTTATATAAATACGAAGATTATATTCTATATAGGTACCTAATGTTTCATTCTTAAGAGATGGGTGTGCATTTTGACGATTGTCTGTTAAAATATTGTGGAAATTGACAAGGACGGGGTACTGGTGGGGGCTACAGAGCCTCAGGCAATGCAGGATGGCAGGATGGTTTGCTGTCACGTGATGATAACGATTAGCACCAATGATGCGGGACTTGGGAAACTTTTTTTTTTCCCTACCCTCCCTACAATATTTACACGTGTGTCGCGACTCGATCATCGTCCTGTGCAATACCAAGTTTACTTTGCACCCTTTTCACAAGCCATCAGGACATACATGTAATGATATACGTGGTCCCCCTGTAACAATTATACATGCATTGATCCTCCAGCGATCATGGATTCGTCTCGGATATTTGTGAAAGGTCTGCCACCGAATCTCAATGAGGCCGACTTGCGCAAGCACTTCGCGTCCAAAGGTCATATCACAGACGTAAAGCTGATACCCCACCGAAGGATTGGATATGTTGGTTACAAAAGCTCCCAGGAGGCTGCAGATGCCGTCAAATACTTCAATCGCTCCTTCGTGCGCATGTCTAAGATATCGGTCGAGTTCGCGAAACCGGTAAGTGGATTATACGCGTTATATGTTTGCACTACCCTAATATTATATGTAGATAGCAGATCCCTCTTTGCTCAAGACGAAGGAAAGAAGAAATAGATCGACGACAGAAATACCTAAAACAGCACCTAGGCAAACTCCAAGCGCAGAGGCACAACCCGACAATGCCAAGAAGAGGAAGCGGGACGTACTCACCGAGTCGGATCCAAAGCTTCAGGAGTTCTTAAATGTTATGAAAACTGCGAATACTACTACCAGTGAAATCCATGGTATAGTAGCCGAATCTGCAGAGCCTCCTGCCAAGTACGCAGCAGTCGCTGCTAAGGGGGCAGAGTCCGATGACGAATACGAAGTGGTACCAACCCGGCAAAAGAAGAGTCGGCCCCTAGAGGATACGAAGCCAGCAAGAAATGTGACGAACATAGAAACTAGTCAGCTGGCAGAAGAGGTTGGTGTAGACGAGGAACCGGCGGAAGAGCAAGCAGTGCAAGCCACTACGTACTTGACTGCAGCACCGACTCAGCAAGCTGGAACAGACGACGATTGGCTGCGATCGCGGACGAATAGGCTACTCGACTTGGTGGACGACGAAGATGCCATACCCACCGCAAAGCCACCTCAGAATGTGCCAATAACCGAAGAAGAAGAGCAAGAGGAGCCGGAAGTAGTTGATGCAACAATCGATGAGGACCAGGATATGAACGACCAGAGTCAAGAGCCAGAGCCAGAGCAAGATGGGCTCGTCCCAGAATCGAAAGACGACGTCGAAACTGTCCGCAAGACAAGGAGATTATTCGTACGGAATCTGCCGTATTCCGCAACTGAAGATGACCTTAAATCGTATTTCGTACGATACGGTGACGTCGAAGAGGTGAGGCCTACTTACCTTGTAAACTTTCAAATGTTTCTGTGATGAACCCCAGATAGGGACAGCTGATACTAAATGTATCTGATGAGAACCCTGGGCCAGTATTTTAGTAGATGCTTTGGTGTCTGAGAACTATTCCCTTTTCCCTACTTTCTCGCAGTTGGTCATATTACACATGCTGATAGGAAATTAGGTACACATGCCAATGGAAAAGCAAGGCAATAATCGCGGAATTGCCTTTGTTTTGTTCGCAAGTCCAGATGACGCGACGAAGGCATTCCAAGCAGACCACTCTTCGTTTCAAGGGAGAATATTACACGTCCTCCCAGCATCAGCCAAGCGCGATCATAATCTAGATGAATTCGCACTGTCAAAATTGCCACTGAAGCAGCAGAATCTCATCAAGAAAAGGGCTAAAGCGGCGGAGTCAAGATTTAACTGGAATTCGCTCTACATGAGCCAAGATGCTGTGAACGCGTCAGTCGCCGATCGTTTAGGCATCTCCAAGGCGGAACTGCTTGATCCAACTAGCTCGGATGCAGCTGTGAAGCAAGCGATCGCTGAGACCTCGACGATCCAAGATACGAAGGCGTACTTGGTTGCTAACGGTGTGGATCTGAATGCCTTCAAGTCAAGCCCGCGAGGCGATACAACTATCCTAGTCAAGAACTTCGCATACGGCACTACTATCGAGGAGATCCGAACTCTCTTTGAAGAACATGGCCAGGTATTAAAAGTCCTTATGCCACCCACGGGAACGATAGCAATTGTTCAGTTCGCCCAGGCTCCTCAGGCGAAGACAGCTTTCGCGAAGTTGGCGTACCGCCGGTTTAAGGATTCTATACTATTTCTCGAGAAGGCACCAAAGAACTTACTGGTTAGTAAGGAGCAGGATAACGATGCTACCCAGGCTTCAAAGGAGCCTAGTAGTGTGCAGAAACTGTCTGTTTCAGAGTTACTGGAACGAGGTAATGATGAACCTGTTGAGACAAGTTCGTTGTTCGTTAAGAATCTTCATTGGGATACTACTACCGAGGAGCTAGCAAATGAATTCAAACATCTGGAAGGATTTAGATCAGCCCAAGTGAAGACGAAAAAGGACCCCAAAAAGCCTGGCCAACTCCTCAGTATGGGATTCGGTTTCGTCTCATTTTCCGACAAAGCAGCTGCCGCGGCCGCTTCGAAGGTTATGGATGGCCATGTTCTCAGATCGCACAAACTCCAAGTGCGAGGATCGCATCGCGGACGGGATGCAGCCGAAGAGCGGAGACAAGAAGACAATGCGAAGAAGACTGCAAATCAAAGAACAAAAATTGTGATTAAGAACATCCCCTTCCAAACCAACAAGAAGGACATCCGAACACTTCTAAGCACGTACGGTCAACTCAAGTCGGTTCGCATACCCAAGAAATTCAATTCGACCAGCAAGGGTTTCGCATTCGCAGAATTCGTGTCGCCGAAGGAGGCAGAATCGGCGATGACAGCTTTACAAGACACCCATCTATTAGGTCGCAGACTTATCCTGGAATACGCAGAAGCAGAGACGATTGACCCAGAAGAGGAAATTGCGAAAATGCAAAGGAAAGTCGGCGGCCAGGCTAGCAAAGTGGCCCTGCAACAACTCACAGGGGGTAGCCGAAAAAAGGTGACCCTTGGAGACGACGAGGATGAAGGGGAGATCTAGTGAATAATTAAATGCGTCTATACTTCGGCCGCGTGCCTAGTTCTACCTTGCAAGGAGTGCAGGTATTTCCACGTTGGGAGCTAGGGGCAGCGGTTCATTGCGTTATCCCTATCCCTTGGTGAGGCTGCACAGGGAGAAGCTCGCATTACCGATTTTGGGCCCATTTTATGATCAAAGGAGTTCGGCGCGGGCAGAGACACCCCCCTCCTTCGAGTGAGTCTCGTTACCCCTCCCGAGTCAATGTCCACGAGTTTGACGATCTGTCCGGGTACGTTAATCAAAGTCGCATTCCGCCCGCGAAGCTCTTCTACTACTTACTAGGGCGGGACGAGATAAGAAGTCCATGAATTGGTAAATTAAACATTCCTATGGTGAGTCTATTGATGTTCCTCACTACCTAGGGACCTGAAATCTCGATCTTAGTCTCCTTACGTGCCAGGTGCAGACACGTATACCCTCCTATCAAGAACTTCAGATTGCAAGGCTCTATATGGTGGCGTTTGTACTATTCGGGCCATTCTCTTCATGACGCCCTTGAAGACTGCCTAGTTGGGGTTTCAAAGGGCTTGAGCGTACCTATCTAGGCACTTGTGGCTACACTCGTTGATAGGCGTCGAGCAACAGCAGGAAACGCCGTCTTTATAAGATATAGCGATCTTCTCCTCCATGCCAACACTTCTGGCCGGGAAACACATCTCTAGTCATAATAGTAATAGGCATTCTCTTTGCCGCTGCCATTCCTTTTGACATATCTTGTTGTGCTTCCCAGCGTTCTTGGGGCACCTCTAGGCATTCGTTAAAATTTTTCAATCCTTTGATCAAACATTCTTTTTGTCTTTCTGTCTTTTATCCCGCTCAACCTAAGCAATGGAGCACCCGCGACCTGTTTTGCCGTCTCAAAGATACTCCCCAGCGTCCGACTACGCCTATGAGACGGATCATGAAGTAATGCCATTGACACGACGGCCTCTGGGTGAATCCACAGGCAACGTTCAACCACATAATCTCGCCGCTCTGGCTCTTTGTAACCACTCCTTATCACCACCCATACGTCCTATACCAACACCACCTATAGTCCCAACCCAGGCTTTGCCCTCGAGTTATGGGACGAGCCTTCGAGGCGGCCATTCTTTACACCGAGATGTATCATTACGAGAGTCACCAATGGGTTATCCACGGGGAAGCAAGAACCCTATCTATGCGTACAAACACTTTGCCGATTATCGTAATAAAGTAATGCAAAAGGAGCTCGAGAAGGAACAACCGATATGGCCACTCTGGTTAGAAGATGCCTTCCTCGATGGTGAGCGAGATACAGCCTACAGGAGTATAGACTATACTGACTTCCCCTAAGCTCTCCTCCTAATTCCCCAGATGGGCCGAAAGAAGTTCAGCTCGAAGACGATTCTCTATGGCCGAAACATGCTCATCACAGAATATCTGTGGATCTATCATTGGCTCCTTCATCCCCCGAAGAATGGAGAAGCCATCCCGAACCGACAGCTGAGGGAGAAGGGGCCGGACGGAAAGCCCCATCCTATGTACAGGGGGAGAAAACAGGTGTCGAGCCATATCCAGGTGTTGAAGGGCTTCTTCGCCACCTTGGTTACCTGTGAGTTATCCCGCCACAGTTGTCGTATATGTGTTGGTGGATGAGCACTAGCTAACAATCTACTTTACAGTCCATTTCATTTTCCCAAGCAAGAGGGACGGCAAGGAGGAAGACCGAAAACTAATGAGAGATGATGATGACACGGAGTCCTTCAAGAACAACAGAGTCCTCATTTCCATCGCAGACGGCCGTCTTCCCGATGAGCGACCAAACTACGAATACTTCGCTCGCCTCCTCAACGCAGATAACGATGTATTTCTACGACCAAAACAGTGTTGGATCTTCGTCTCGTCTTCTCAAGTCAACCTCAAGGAGAAGCACGTCAAGATGGATGACGGCACCACAAAGAAGCAGGTCTCGGGATATACGCCCAACGGTCACTGGCTTGGAGAGGCCGATTATCCCCACCTCAAGCTCAACGACGGCAAGGATTACAAGGACTTGCCGCGGAACGGCGATCGTCCCACTGTACTCTTGCACGAGTACACCAGACCGCTTGCGCAAAAGGAGTCGTCCTCGGTCAAAGATATCTCCAATCGGTGGGATATCCAATTTCCAGAGCTCAAGGAGAAGCTCGTTGCAGCTCTAGCCGACACAAAGCCTTCCGACGAGCGATCCTCGCGCTGCGTCGTAGGACCTTGCGACACATTCCACTTCGAAGTAACGCTCGATCTACATGCAACCTCCAAATTCCCCGACGGCTCCGAGCTCAACGGAATGGTGGAGCTTTCCATCAACCGGCCCGAGCTACACAATCACAGTTGGAGATCTGTGACCTCGGTCGTGAAGCCAGACGAGTTGCACATCTCTGGCTCGGAGCCCGACTTCTGGGATCGCACCAACCCTGTCGAGGTCATTGTCTCACACCGCGCGGGGTGCAATGGCGTGGGGCGGTGCGACTGTGGCGGCCTCGGTAGTCGAGACACTATCGGCGTCCCCTTCCCCGCCGCCAGCTGGGCGAACACCTTTATCAAACTAGCACCCTATGTGACTGCCGAACGGGAGCGGAGAGATCGTAAGAGGAGCGAGCAGGACTCGATTAGAGGCAACCGGTCTTCCCGCGCCGACCGTGACGCAGCGCGGACGAAGAAAGATGACGACAACGCCGCGCACAAATCGGCCGGTGGTAAGATGCCGACGCCCAAGGATCTTCTGTCCCAGGTGGCGATGTACCAGGAGATCTGGTCGACGCCCAACGATGGAAGCGGCGAGCCTGGCAAGCGCGGATGGACTCGACGGTCCGTCGTTCTATGGACCTTCGTCCCCGTGCACGAGAATACGGATGAGAAGGGCAAGTCTGTTACCGTCGCCGCCGGTACCAACTGGAGATTCCTCACCAAGGTCGACCCGACTTCCGAGTACCACCAGCAGCGGGCGTACCTATCCGGCTCGCCTTCTGTCTCCCGCGACAGCGTCATGTCGCCTAACCCCGGATACCAACACCACCTCAGCGCGGCCATGCACGAGAACATGAGCGCCGCGTACGATGTGGCGCCAAGTCTAGCTGCCACCACGATGCCGAGTCACTCACACACGCAGCACGCTCACCTCTCCGCCGGCCTCGACCTCTTAGATGGGTTCGACAACGGCCTCGTCACACCCCCGCCCACAGCATCCCTAACGGGTAGCTACCCGCACAATTTCGAGGGCGGCCCCAGCACACTCACCAACGGCGCCGAGTCCTCGCTCCATCACCAACTCAGCTATATATCCGACGGCAGCACAGCCGGCGAAGGAAGCGGCGCCCACAACAGTGCCACAGACAACTTCCTCTCGGGACTCGGCGTGCCCGTGTCCTCGTACGACGATGCCGATGCGAACCTGACCAGCTGGGCCGCGCAGAGCAACGGCTTGGGCCTTGACACCACCAGCTGGGGCGCGGGGTACGTCGACCAGCAGCACGGCGGCGTCAGCTGGGCCGATACCAACGCGCTGACGAGCGCGACCACGAGCGCGAGCGCGCCCGACTCGCTGTGGGCTACGACGACGCCCACGACGGCGCAGAACTCGAGGGATAACAGCTTCAGCAGCGCGAGCACGTCGCACTGGACCGGCGACGACAAGGACGCCGCGCTGTGGTCTACTACCACGGGCAAGCATCATCAGTACCAGCCGGCGCCTTCGAACGACGCGTGGTGGCAGTCGGCTGACGGGACCGGCGGTGGCGATCAGACGTCGTGGAATGTGGACACGCAGGACTTCTCGCTGGACTTGGGAGGAGCGGGCGGCTTGACCCCGTTGCGCTCGCATCATGTGCAATCACAGGCGACTCCGGTGGTAGCGGGGCGCAAGAGGTCGCGCACCGATAGTGTCGATGATAATGACGACACGGCGTATCCCGTGCACTCGCTCCGGAAGCTCTCGCATCCGCATCCGCATCCCAACGCGCCGACGGCGTTCATGTGAAGGAGGAATCTCATCTCGTTTTCGTATACCTACCGCGACTCTCCTTGCACATCTCCTACCACAAACTTCCAACTACAACTGTCTTTATCACTTGCCACTCCCGGGTCTACAGTACAGCTGATTCGGCGCCGGCCATATTCGGAGGAATTCTTTTTCTTTTTTTTGGCAGGGTCTTAAAGTCTTAATCAACCGAATTTCTGGAAGGGCGTCACAATGGGAAACAATGACGGCCTGGTTCTTTCTCGGGCTTTGATCTATTTCACTCCGCTGGCTCTGGGGGTAGCGAAACGAGAGGGTTATATATAATACACATACGGGGTGGAGGAGGTACGGTGGTCTCCTGTAGTCTATTGTGGATATTCAAAATACCGTAAAATTCCTATCAAGCACGTTCTATGTCGTACTGGTTTCGTTCTCGCGTTGTGGTTATTTCATCTGCCTAAAAGGTGACCACCTCCAGAATTCATCTCCTGCTAGCCTCCATTCATAACATTCGGAGGCAGCACCTAGGTTGGGGATATTGGATGCCCCACTACGTTGGCATAGGACTGACTTTACATCTAGATGGCATGTTTTTGTTTCCTTTTTTCGCTCCCTAACTTTACGGATCACTCATCCACCGAGTTATTACACATCCCTTTGCGTTCAGACACCGAAACTACCACCTCAGCTCCAGCGTGTCATGATGCAAACCAAAGTGCAAGGACAACGACGTTGCTGCGTCTGTGCGTGAGGCAGGCCTACGCATATAGGATGAGGCTACGTAGATCGTTGACGTCGGTGGCGGAGACACAGTGGGTGCTAGCACTGCCTTCCGGCCCCCGTGCCAGTACATGGAAATGTACTGTACTGGCTTGTGACTTGTGCGACGGTGCATACCTACTTCAAGTTTATATATATTTTCTTCTTGCAATATCTATCTTTTGAAACTACAGCGCACCGCATACATTTTCTTACCTTGCCAAAATCTACGTCCAAAAGCGCATCAGTGCTATAGTCTTTCTTCGTGTGTGCATGGTCAATGAATACCAGTCACATTGATAATGGCGTCACAATGCAAATATTGTGCCGCGCTATCGATCAGTGGCCTGATTGATGTGGCCGGAAAGGAATTCGGCAGCGAGTACGAGGTGCCAGAAACCGCATTGTATCATCATAGGTTATTAGATGACCTAGAATTATCAGCAGACAATGGTTGTGGCTTCTGCACACTAATATTAGACTGTTTCAAAGACACGCCCGTCAATGAAGACTTTAAAACATGGGTCTGGCGAAGAGAATGGATCGGGCCGGCTTGCAAATTAGAAGACTCGATGTTTTCTCTCGCTAAGAAACTGCCGCTGACGGACATCAAAATATATATCGATGCTAGCCATGTGGCGGCTTGGCAGGATGTACGCGTCTTCGACACCGTTTTTATAGTTGTTGGGAGATCTAGACACATACGGCTCATTACAACTTATTCACTATTCCTTAAGTTTGTTAGGACTTCAACTTCTCGATTGGGATACGAGCTTTCATGATCCGGTTAATCCCTACGGAGAAATCAAGGCTGGCCACGTCGTAGTTCAAGGCTACACGACACCACTGATCAGAAGCCACCAAAAAGGTTTGATCAACGAGAACGCGAAAAGGGGCTTTGGCCACCCCAACTATGATGAGTATGATACGTGTGTTTATGGAGCCATATACCCTGTCATACTTAAAGATGACGGCTCCCTTGTTGGGTTTCGTACTTATAACCTGACCGACAAGGAGGAATGGGTGATCGATTCTAATGCCCTCCAACCAGCGAAACATCTTGTTCTCCTTGTAGGGATCAGGAGATGCGATGAAAGCGAAGGAAATACTAAGTGCCTGATACTACGTGAAGTAGCTGGTATGAAGGAAAAGGAATTCGAAAGAGTAGGCTACATACAAATTGCAAAGCCTAATCAAACCTGGATAGAGATGTGGGACAGCAACTTGATTGTTCACGCAGGCTTTTCATGTAGTCTAGTAATAAATACGTCAAGGTTCCATTCTAAAATAGGTATCTTAGTAAAGAGTTAACAACATCTACTAAGTAAAGCGTCGTACATTAAGAAGCCTGGAAGGAGCCCTATCCCTAAGAGCGCCCCTTAGTAGTTATTTCTAACTGCCTATAACTTACTCTTTAATTGCTACATTGCTTTCCCTAACTCTTACCCAGATACGCGAGAAGACTCGGGGTTGCCTTGGATCGATGGTGCTGGTAGAGACAACTTCTCCCGAGAAGACGGGGATATCGTGACCGCACCGAAGTGTGGCCTCTTTGATGAAACACGGCAAGATATGGCGGAAGCTGGATGCTGCGGGTGATGGGGGGTTTTATTACCAAATGCTAAAATTTGAGAAGGATAACCGCCTGCTAGAGTGTACATCCTATCGCATCTCTTCGTCTTGCATGGCTACCTGCCGCAGTACGAAGACAGACTTCTTCCACGACAACTTCGCGTAGCTAACACCAGCATCCATATACGTCGCCATTTCTTGATAGCCTTAGGCAGACTAAAGTTGTACCACACAACCTACCTACCTACCTACTTACCTTCCTAAAGCAGTGGTGTCCTTTGTAAGTGATAGGTGGACGTTTAGAAGATGTGATAGCACGCGTGCCTCATCTCAAACCCCACCCCTGTTTCCCCCCTCATGCGTGTTTGCGTCTGAGCGCTCGCACAGCTTTACTTTCGGGTGATCTACGAAACACAGAAAAGATCGGGGCAAGATATAAGTGCGAGGAAGAATCTGCGACAGAAGAAATAGAAAGAAAAAGATTCCGAATTACGACAACGGGGCCAGAAGTAGTTAAGTAAAAATACCCGACCGCGGGGCCCAGACGAGATCTCTACGTTTCACCATTGCGTGCTCGGCAGGGGAATGTTGAAGAGCTTGGCGAGTTGTAACCGCTCGCCGCCCCGGTCGGGGTTCTGCGATGCTACCGCGCGGATCGGCAGCAGGGGAGTATCCTTGTCCGCGAAGCACGGGTGAATAGATGATCGCCTTCAGGAACAGGGATGTAGTATAATGGCGACTAGGCAAAGATGCATGGGGGGGCATGAAACGGTGGAGGTCTGGATGACTCCGAAGCCAGTTGTTCGCCTCCATTGTTCAGGAAGTATCTCATCGGTAGCCACCATTAGTTCAGATGAAAGAAAGATTTCGGCTCGAACCTTTTGTCATTCATGCATCGAGAAAGTGCGTCATCTAATAGTGATTCTAGGTGTTCGAGACCGTGTGCTGGGCCGGTGAAGTACCTTCAGAAAAAGGGTCATGCTGATTGCTTGGCCTATTGAATATTGCCTGTCTTGTTGTTTGTGTTGTTCAGCATAAGCGAAATAGTGGATTCTTTGATCCAATAACCTGAATAATAATAAAGTTAAGCTTATCCCTTTGCCGGGAGCGATAAAAATATCATCGTGACTTATGCGGCGCTTAATATTTAGAACCTTAGTTGCACATGCGATTGAATGTGGAAACTTGAAATTTCCACCTGATCAACCCACGCAGAGTTCTAGAAAGTTGGAAGCATGGCGCTTACACACAAAATACGAGACGATATTTGAAATTGTAGAAACCAGCTATGGAGAATGAATAAGAATGCAAATACCTGTTGAGATCCATCCCTTTGCCAAGACGGCGGCAAAGCAGCCAACCAAGTGGACAAACCCGGGAGAGGACTGCGACAGTCATTACAACAGATGCAAGAGTCATTTCGCGTAATTGTCAGAAATTCGAAGGGTTAGACCAAGTGACCAAGCGCCAGTTTCGCCTGCGACAGATATGGAGATGAGGTAGGTCGAGAAAAGAGGACGTCGGCGCAGCGTGCCGCCACATCTTGGGTCATCTATAGCCTCTCGATGCAATGAGGTTCTGTTACATTTCGTCGCGGGCTGGGGTGGGCGTTGGCATTTGATTGGTCATGATGCAAAGAATCAAAGAAAAATGGAAAAAAGGAGACGGATTTTTACATGGTAACAGAATGTGGGGAGTCTGGGATTATGGTTGGACCTTGCAGGGCCTTGCAGGGCTGGGTACATTCTTCACTATCAGATTACCAGAATAGGCAATTCTAGATTTGGGACCCGACAAGTCACTTTTTGCCTGTGCTCACAGCAAGAGGGTACAGTATCTTTATCGTTATCCGTTAACGCTAAACTCAAAATGTCTAGCTCCCGCCACGCTGTGCGACGTGAAACATTACCCGCACTACATAAGTACTATGTACTTCACCCCTGTCCCATCCAACCCAACCTCAACCTTGAATGAACCTGTATATACGCAGATATTGTCACAAACTAGAGACTAAGCTATAGAAAGATACTCATCCCGTCTACGTAAAGTAGTGCGCATGACATCTCGTTTCAAAACGAAACAGCCGCTACAAACAATGCCAACCTGTCATGGATCTAGCCATCTGTATTATTCTTGCACGGCCCAGTCAGTATTTGCTCCACCCTTCCAATCTTGCTCCAGAGCTTGGGCGTGGTTGAGATGGTCGAGGTGGTTGATATACTGCCAGTATGACATGTCCACCTGAGGCTGGAAGGGCGGGAGTTACCTATATTTCTATCCCCGAGCCATCACCCGGTTCCAGCAACACTAAACTATTCTGTAATGCATGTAACTTACAGGGTACACTGTATAAGTCCATATCTACTATCTATTCCCTCCGATTTTACTGGTCTAGAATAAATCAAATCTTTTCTTAGATACCTAGATACCTTAGGTGCAGACTTAGGGTCCACACGGCGACCACACCACAAACCACACACCCGGGCCTTTATGCGCCAGACTTCGCATCTTTAACCAAGATCGTCAGGAACCGTTCCGAATTACCCGACAATTTTACACCTTGTCTGCCCATATCGACTGACAGGCAAGGTGAACAACTGACCCTCTCGTCTGTAATAATATCCGCACCGCCGCTAGATCACCTCGTGTGTGCGCTCTGGTCCTTCACTTCGTTCTCACGATCATTCACACAGACGCCGGACCGTCACCTGTTCACCAACCGCTTTGTCTACGCCGACACAGCCTCGAAAAAAACACAACCAGTTGTTCTTTCCTTGTCCATTGTCCAACAACGAGGGGCGTTGTTGACCTTGTTGGCAAACAAACGCACTGTTGCGACAAAGATCCTTCTTCTACATATTTCTTTTCACCTCCCAGCCGAGCTGGCCATTTCCGCTTCGCGGCGCGCCTTACTCATTCGTCCTTCTTAAATACCTACGAATTTGTATCTTCCTTCTCGCGCAAGCCGCAACATCTTTCCCTCAACTCGACCCGTTTCTAATTACCTACGTATTTTCTTTTTACCTCGCGACTTCGAGAACCTACTACAACCATCCCGTTCGTCGAACTCGCAATCTTTCAACACTCGATAAAACGCCCGGGACAGTACTTAAGGTCCTTTCAAACCCCTCGAGTGTCTCATTCCGTCTGGTATTCTGTCTCTCATCTCGCAGGCGAGACAAAAATCAAGTCATCTTCAGACAAATACATACTTCATGTCATCCAAGATGGCTTTCAAGAACATTCTGCTGAAATCGCTAACGATCCTCGCGGCTTGCCGCGCGGTCGGCGCCCACTCCTGGGTGGAAGAAGTCCGCAAGATCGACCTCAGCGGTGCCTTCGAAGGCGAAGTAGGCTATCCGATGCACTGGGCGAACCGTACTCCACCTAATGCGTTCAGCGACCTTATCGCTCAGACCAAGATCCTGGATACCAAGCCTAACCCGGCTGTCTGTAAGCCCAAGGATGGCGCTTACCCCGGCAGTGTCAACCGCCTTACTGCGTCTGCTGGAGACTACGTCGCCTTGATATATCAGGAGAACGGTCACGTAACTCAGCCCTTCATCACGAAGCGACCCTACCGAGATGGAGTCGTGAGTATCTACGGTACCATGCAGCACGAGGACGGGGACGGAATCAACGATGTTCTCAACTCATGGACTGCCGACGGCCAAGGTGGAAACGGTAAGGGCAAGCTACTCGCAACCCACTTCTACGATGACGGACAGTGCTACCAGAACGCTGGTCAAGACTTCAACATCCCGATCTACGCCCAACGTTTCAAGCAGTATAACTTGCCCGAGCTGTACTGCCAATCTGACTTCCAACTTCCCGAGGACCTCCCCGAGACTGGTACCTACACTGTTATGTGGGTTTGGGACTGGCCCCTTATCGTAACGGATACCCAGAACGTCACCGAGATCTACACCTCGTGTGCCGAGATCACTCTTGAGCCTCGCAAGTCGAACAACACCATCAAGGCCATGAAGTTCTCCAAGGACACTCCCGTCAACAGCGCTGGTATCTCGTCTCAGCTGCTCAACATGTACGAAGCCACCGGTTTGGGAGTCGGTACTAGTCCCCCAGCAGCCCCTACTTCGACGCCCGCTGAAGACTCAACTACTACGGCCGATGTGTCTGTAACCACTTCCGATTCGGTTTCGACTTCTACAACGAAGAAGCACCACGGCGGCATCAAGACCGTTTATGTCACCGCAGGCGCCGAGACAACTACGCAGTGGAAGACCGTCACCATCGGTGCTAGTGCTGGTGCTGGAAATGCTGTACAGACCCAGAGTTCGCAGAGCACTTCTACGTCAGCCCAGGCCACCTCATCGGCGGCCGACACCAGCGCAGCCACGCCCACCTCGAACGGCCCCGTCTTATCCATCTCCAAGTTTCTCAAGGCGCGTGCAACAGGCCACGCGCGACGCGAAGACAGCAACGACCTGCCTTGAAGGCAACACGGACGGGATACTAGAACTCATCGAGTATTGGTAACGGATTTAGCCCCCGACTTGGTTTACTCTCAACGGTACGACGGCATATGCATTGGAACATTTCCACTTTCGATAACCCTCCATTCGCTTCGTTGCACATATTCAATTTTCCACTCTTTTTTTTCCCACACAATTCCCCGCAGGCACGCACGACGCCCGGCCGCGTCGTCGTCTACGAGTACATACGACGACCCTCACGAAACCTTTCTTTTGTTATAGAATGGCAACAAGGAAAAAAATGGATATGCATTGTCTCGCGGGCACGCGTCTGATGAGGAGGACAGGTTTTCCGGTAGGAGGGCAAAGGAAATGATACCCCCGGAACGATTTTTTTTTTTTTCATTCAGTGGTCGAAACTTTTCAACGTCAGGAGGCGGATAGGTTATGGCGTTTTTTCTTTAACGAGATTACGATATTGCATCGGCAGGGCATGGCAGGGAACGGGCATTTGCATCTCGGGACTGACCTAGGGATCGCGTATATCGCAACTCTTCGCAGAATAGGTTTCTCGCATTCTCAAGGGATAGTCTAATACAGACAATCCGGCTTTTAAGTTATTGAACTCTTCCACGTCCCTTGATCAGTGAAAAACTCGTGATCACCAGTAATAACCCTTCAATAAATAGGCTTGGCATGATGTGAGACATACGGATAGCCGTGTAACGTGCCAGTCATCTAGACTCCCTAGACACTCGTCCTAGGAGTTGCGACGAAATATTTGTGTGATAAAACATTTCCATCGAATAGGATGTAAATGATACCTGATCTATCATATATACCCAAGATCTCGCTCGCATGGACCCCGTACTTCGCCTCATGTAACCCTTGTGACCCTCCATTCAGGTACCGAGGGAGCATCCATCGTACCTACATCGCCAAGACATGACTTGCATAGATATCTTCCCGGTACCAGATAAACCAGTCCAATCAGGCATCGACTCCCACTCCGCCACAATATCTCCTTGTGCAACCCCCGAACTCTTTCTCCGTGGGGCTGGCTGGCTAGTGTCACAGTTCTTTATTCCTTCCACCCATCACCGGCACACGTCATCCAGTTTACGCCGACCAGCCGCAGCCCGTGTCTCGCGGCGAACTCGGCCGGCCGGAAGCTGCGCCGCTGCACGAACTCCTCGCCGCCCACGTCGTCTTTTGCCAGTGCTAGGCCTGCTGGCTCTCGGTAGAGCAGGAATAGGTACCGGTGCGGCTTCGAGCTGTTTGTTTTCTTAAGTCAGCGCGGGGAGCTATCCTCTAAGTAGGGTAGAAAGGTAAATAGGCAAATATGCCAATGTGAGGGTATTACGGAAAGCAAGCCAGCCGCAAGGTGATCAAGACAGAGAATTAGATAAGTAAGGGCAGGTAGTCAAACGCACTCATCCTTCGGCCCCGGCCCCAGATACGCCGTCAACACCCTCCCCTGGCCCGACTCAGGCTTCAGCCCGCCCACGACATAATGCCTCCAGAACGCGTACTTGGGGTCGTCGGGCGTCGGCGCGTCGGGGTCCGCCAGGATCAGCGTGTAGGACAGATCCGACCCGGACTCGGACTCGGACGCGAGCTCGGGCGGGACGGAGACGCGCGGCGCCCCGGCGCACTCGCGCGCGCGGAAGAAGGTCCCGAGGTCCGCGGCCTTGTCGCCGAAGGCCACCGCTACCCGCGTCGTCGGCTGGAAGCCCTCGGGGATCAGCGCCGACGCCGGGCCCGGGACCAGGCCCGCGTCGGATAGGGACGTGTTGAGGGCGAGGGCTAAGTCGGCGAGGGACATGTTGAAGTGGGTGAGGTGGGTTGAGGATTGGGAGATTGAGAGGTACCCAGGGTAGATGGGTAGGTAGGTAAATGGGTATGTTATGTATGATCTTAGAATTATAGCTTTTTTCCGCTTTCTTTTTCTCTCTTGAATCGATGATGTATGTTGAACATACTGGCGCGAAGATGATTCGCTACAGCTTCAACCGAAGGCTATCCCCGAGTCCGGATCCTCCTATGCCCGGACGGGGACTCCACCGCCGAAGGGCACAACGTCACTGGTGGAATAATTACCAACAAGTCTTGGCATATTCGTAGAGAGCTCTCGTCCCGACGACATCCCCTTGGTAGCTGTGGCTAAGTCGCCTGGTATAGGGAGCATTAAGAAATAGAGCGTAGCATAGATAAATGGCATCAAGTTCGGGTGTACTTGGAATTAAATGGCTTTGTTTAAACCTCATTCCAATGAATCCCTCTGTTTTCTTATTTCTTTGTCGTCAGGCTAGATCCGACATGGCCTACCTCGAGCTAGACCGCAACCATAGACATGTATTAATGAATTGTACTTTCCAGATCTTCTATGAGTCCTATAACAGTGATATCTATGACAACTACTGCAGAAATATTAATACGACCCCGAGAAGAGAGTATCCAACTTCACGACTGAAGTGTATAGTTACCTGCTTTCACAATCTGGTACTTGTAAACTTATAAGATAAAAATTTCATATAGTTAACATATTTGTCATGGTTCTAGCCTTTCGGCTCCTACGGGGAGATAGGAGTGTTCGTCCGGATGGGGGGGGGGGGGCTGAGTCCGGAGGGCAGAGGGCCTCAATGCCTACGCGTACCCGTAGCCCTTTGCTGTTTGTTTGCTGTTTGCTGTTTGGTCGTTGCGTTGCTTGGAGAACTGGGCGGTGGTTTGGACCAAACCTAAGGTAAGGCTTAAATAGCCTGACAACAACACCATCTCTCAACCCGGCGTCCGTCCATTGTGGCCCACTGGCCATACTGGCCTGGCCACCCAGTTTGGCCAGTTTGGCGCAATGGGCACGCCGGAGGGGCTCCCTAGCAAAAACCCCCCGAACCCCCCGCCCGGGTTACGGGTTTTTCGTAGCACCCGGGTTCGACCCGGGTGTGAGCTTTTTTGCCATATTTTTATTTTTATTTTTATCATTAAGTATATTTTATTTTGGCCTTCGTAGCGATTAAAATCCTGATCCTTATGAGCTTGGCGAGAATCTGGGGAGTATAGCCCTTCTTGTTCGTAGGAACACTTCACAGATGTGGCGATGTATGATCATCCAAATTTGGTAACAACACGCGAGGAGTAAACTAGCTAGTCTCGAAGATCCGGTGTGGTAACTTGCCGGATCTATGATATCGTTCGATGTTACAATGCTCCTCGATACGAACAGCAGCTCAGGCGTGGCAAACGAAACCTCACTCTTACCTAGGATGCCTTCGTCTATTCACTGTTACTAAGCCATACCGTACCCCTCAACAAGTATACGGCGTTATGGCTATATATTAGCTTGGCTCTGACATACGGGACGAACTTGATCTGCAGAATCGTAAACCATTCCAATCAAGGTTGCTAACATGGTAGCAACAGCGCAGCCACAACTGCACAGCGGCATCGAAGCAACCCTATCAGCCAGGAACAGCCATCATATGGTCTCCCCCTTTTACCCCGTACCTTCCGATTGAACATACACGCGACAATTGGCCTGTTCTTTGCGGAGAAGCTATCACGTTACACGATTTAAGACCATATATGTAGTTATTCGGCTATCTATACTTGGGCACTGGCCGCATCGATAAGATCTGAGTCATAAGAAGCCGAGTCTTCTGGTGCCAGACAGTCTCCTCTCGATGGTCTAGGCTAGTCGGCAATTTAAAGGGAGTTCGCTTTGCGATGGAGGAGAGGGTATCATTAAGACCTACGGACGATGGCAGCCGACTTGGCCTGCCGACACATAGAGGACAATGCCTCTGTCCATGGTAAACCACCAGCGATGTAAAGACGGGATACATTCATTTAGGCTGATCGCAAACGGATGTCGAAGTCTGCGCGAACTTTTGAACGACCCTCAAGGTTTCAGTCGGGGGCGGGTCCACTGCAGCGATGACCATCGAACCGACGACATTACCGTATCGTCATCGAGTTGAAGGATAGCGCTATATGGATAGGAATATAAATTCGAGCATTGGATCTTGCGAAACCGAAGAAAACCACCCACGATCTACTCTATCGGCACACTCAACTCTTCGATCCAACCACAAACCTTACCATCAACCAGCAAAGAACGAACCATGCGGCCATCCTTCTTCTCTCTCCTCGCCCTCCCGGCAGCCGGCACCCTCGCCGCGCTGACACCAACATGGGAGAAGCTAGCGCTGTCGGTGAACCTGATGGAGGCGAACCTGAACCGGGACCGGGGGCGGGTGGACAAGTACCTGACACTGGCGGGCGTGAAGGGGGTAGACGGCAACGCTTTGAACGGCACCCAAGCGGCGGTGGCCTCGGCGCTGTTCGACAAGCTGATGGCGGCCAACGCCATGCACGTCGAAGCGCTGAGCGACTTCCGCAGCTACCTGTTCTACCCCGAGGCCGACCCGGCCACCTACTACGGCGCCGACGACCGCCACGTCGAGACTATCGATTTTAAGCTGCCCGACGGCTTGCTCGAGACGCAGAGCGTCTTCGACGATAAGGACAGTGTTCGTCCCGTTACTGATATCCCCGGGTGCAAGGTATGTGCTGTGGAGTGGTGATTGGTACGGGGGGAAGATGCGAGAAACGGGTTAGAGCGTGATAGGAGGGCAGTATACTACTGATGAGGTTGTACATGTTGCTTCGACGAATGATGGGGTGCAGGGTCCTTTGGTTATACAATTGACTATCCTTGAGTTAAGGGATCTAGTACCATAAAGATCTTGTTGGCATTAGCTGGGGAGGGATGATTTCGAACCTGACAGCGTGGGAAGTCCTAATATATGTGCTTCTCATAATCCGCATTACTATAACATCTTTAATAGGTTTTGGGGACCGCTATATGTGATGTATCAGCTTTAAACAATGATCATTTAATATTCGCTGATTAGTCTGGTATACGTGACTGTGCTGCTTCCAAACGCTAGAGTGGTACTGATAATACCATAAGTCTCAGACTCGAATTCGTCCTCTTAGTCCGCCGAAGCACCGTATAGGACCTCATTTACGCCACTTAGCGGGATATCCATAACGGCATCTGTGCCTTTGTTCCAGACGTTCTTCCAGTCGATCTGCCTAGCCTCCTCCAGGGTTATAGGCTTCCAGTCTGCGCCCAGCAGTATCTTGCCCGTGGCATCAACGGTGGCAACCTTAGCGGCCTCGTCTACAATGGTCTCGATGGAGTCCAGGGGGAGAGTGAGGATCTCGGTGTTGTAGGAGGCGAGGGCGACGTAGATGAAGACGATGAGCATGACGAGCCACGCAGGGATGGCCAGCGCCCACCACCTGTTAGGATAGTAGTAGATGCCCAACGCGTGCAAAAAGGGCGACGGCAGATACGCCCAGAGCAGGTAGATGAGGAAGGTCAGGGTCGAGAAGAGGTAGAGCACGAAGCCGTAGTACTCGTATGTGGGCACCTTAGGGGACGCGCGGGGCACGGGCTCGAGCTCGTCGTCCGAGGCATCGGGTGTGGTGGGCCGCGAGGGACGTAGCAAAGATGTCAAGGATGGAGAGGGCGGCAGCGGTGTCGGGGGCCTCCCGTAGAACGGAGGAGCAAAGTAATTAGTCTGTAACGGAGGTGGAGGCAACGGGTCGTTGTCATTGTCGCTGGAGAAGGATGCGTCGGACTGGTTGTCGTTGTCATTGTCTGAGAGCGACAACAGATCTCCCTCGTCTGATATGAATGACATGTTTGCTCGTGTAACTTTTATTCAGGTCTTATCCGATTCTACTATTTGATATACTCGACATCCGGAGAACTCGGAGGAGAGTTTGAAGAGAATCATCGTTTCTGTCTTTTTCTTCTTTCCCCGGACTGTCGCGTCGCACCTGCAAAGTGTAGACTTTAAATTCTGGGGCCCCCTGTTAACCTTTTGGACCTGTCATATTCCATCTGTTAACGCTTTAAATCTTATAAATGCATATCTATATTCATCTACACAGCCCCACCTACATAAAAAGTATCCACATAAGCTCATAACTTTAGCTTCTCACAGGCGCGAACAACTGAAGCTTCACTTTTGACGCGATCGACCCAATCCAGCAATTTCCCCCAATTGCTCTCTAACCTCGTCGCAACACCTTTCTTTTTTCTCGTACAGCCATTCCTTTCCACATCATGTCTTCTCAACATCCGCTTTCAAATACCCAGCAGCCGCTTGACGTCTACGGTGGAGGTAAGTGCACCAGCCTCATCTCCAGCACCCACATCCACTACTAACGCGCCCCCACCAGATGAAGTATCGGCCCTCGTCCTCGATGCTGGCTACTGCCACACGCGAGCTGGCTTTGCCGGCGAAGACGTCCCCAAATCCGTGCTCCCTTCCTTCTACGGCAGCCTGAAGACCGGCGACGGTGATACTGCCACCTACCGCGACGTCTTCGGTGATGAGTGCCTGATCCCCCGCGCCGACTTCGAGATCAAGAACTACATGTCGCGCGCCGAGAGTGTCGTCGAGGACTGGGACGCCGCCACCAAGATGTGGGAGCACGTCCTCATCAAGCGCCTGCAGCCCGAAAAGCCCACGCCCCCTAGCAAGAACGGGCTTAACGATCCCGTTGAAGATGGCGAAGGCGATGTCGCGATGGACGACGTCGAGGACCAGGAGAAGCCCCTTGCCGAGAGCCCCCTACTGATGACAGAGGCGCCGTGGAATGCTGGCAAGGCGCGCGAGAGGGCTATCGAGATTGCCATGGAGAACTGGGGCTGCCCCGCGTTTTGGCTATCGAGAACGCCGGTGTGTGCTGCCTTTGCGGCAGGCAAGGCGTCAGCATTGGTCGTCGATGTAGGTGGCGCGAACACAAGCGTCACGGCAATTCACGACGGCATGATCTTGAAGCGCTCCATCCAAAAGTCGCCCGTCGGAGGACTATGGCTGTCGGGGCAGATCCGAAGCATGTGGGACAGCAACGACCCCAAAATCGATATCGTACCGTCTTTTATGGTCGAGAACAAGACGGCCGTCGATGCAGGCGCCCCGGCGCAGGCTAAGCTCCGCAAATTCCCGTACGAGATCAGACCGTCCTTCCGTGCCTACGAGGAAGAGCGCCTCGTGACGGAATTCAAGGAGTCGGTCGTCGAGGTATGGCGCGGCCCCGGCCGGTATTCCAACCCGGGCAACGAGGATATCGTCAGGTCGCAGCCGGGCCGCGTGTTCGAGATGCCCGACGGTTCGAACCAGATGTGGCGGGAGCAGCGGTTCCGGGTCTCGGAGGGCATGTGGGATGAGGCCGCCGCGCTACCCTCCGCCGAGAGCATCACGAAGGGGCAGACGATCCCGGAGCTGATCAGGGCCGCCGTCAACTCGGTCGACGTAGACCTGCGGCCTAACTTGCTCGGGAACATCGTCGTGACCGGTGGCACGAGCCTACTGAACGGCTTCAGCGACCGTCTGAACAACGAGCTCATGGCCATGTACCCCGGCATGAAGATCAAGCTGCACGCCCCCGGCCTCACGACCGAGCGGCGGTTCAGCGCCTGGATAGGCGGCAGCATCCTGGCCAGCTTGGGCACCTTCCACCAGATGTGGATCTCGCGCAAGGAGTACGAGGAGAATGGCGCGGGAATCGTGGAGAAGCGATGTAAGTAGGTAGGGTTCAGTGTTACTTGGGCTTTACCTCTTATTTGCAAAATTCGCTATGATTCAGGGCAGACTACCTGCCCCAGGCGTCCGGAGTTCGTAAGATGGTCACGCAGGCGGGCTGGCAGTCCTCGTAATGGGGACTCACAAAATTTTAAGGGTCGGGAAGTGATTTTTGTAAAGAGATCGGACTGAGAAAAAAAAAGATAATACCAATCTGTCTACACAGACTTGACTGCTGTTTCAAAAAGGCTACCTTTGTGTCTTTTTCTTTTTACTTGATATCTAAGTGATATTGTAACTTTCCTATCCGATCCCCCTTTTTTGTTTCTTGTTTTGACTCACCAGCCGTTCCATCTCGGCCACACATCCACGATCTCGTCCTCGCGCCCCTTATTCCTGCTGTCGACGACCAGATACCAACCGTGGCCTGCGCCCGTGATGCAGGAGTGGTTCGGCCAGATCCTCACGCGCTGCCCGACGCGCAGCGGCACCTCGTCCTTGGCGTCGCCGGCCCACCGCAGCACGCCGTGCTCCTGGCTGATCTTGGCGACCTCCCAGCCGGTGTGCACAGCAGGGAACTCGGGGCCGGGCGCCGGCGCGCGGTCCAGCCCGCCGCCGCCCCACGGCATCACGACGCCCCACGCCGCGTAGTGCCGCCCGGGCTCCTCGCCCCGGTCCTCGCACGGCTCGCGGCCCAGCGCCAGGCTCCCCGCGTTCACGAGCGCCTCCGCGCCCCCGCCCGGCCCCCGCCCCCCGTACACCGAGGCCACGTCCGCGAGCACGCTGATGCCTATGCGCGACGCCGACAGGAACGCGGCGTCCCGCGCGTGCGCCGCCAGCTGCTGGATGTCCAGGGTCGGGTACACGCCCGCGTGGACCTCGAGCGCGAAGCCCGAGGCCTTGAGGTCCCGTAGCAGCTTCTTTAGCTGGGAGGTCGGCACGGCTGTCAGCAGCTCGGGGCCCGCGGACTCGGAGGGGTCGTCGGCCGAGGCGAGGTCCGGGTGCTGGATCGTGGTGGCCGTGGGCGTGGCGCCGACGGATAGCACGAGCGGCTCGGGGCGCTTCTCCCGGACGAGCGCCGCGACCTGCTTCAGGGCTGCGAACTCGGCGCTGAGGATGCCCATGGCCTCCCAGTCGCGGCGCGTCGCGTAGGAGTGGCCCGCGTGGGTGTACAGACCCAGGAGCGCGCTCTCGCCTTTGCCTTCCGAGGCTAGCAGCGCGTCGACGAGGGCGCCGCACGCGGGCGTGTCGGGGACTACGCCGGCACGGTTCGAGCCTACGTTCACCTTGAGGAACACGAGGGGCGCGTTGCCGCCGGACTTGGTGGTGAGAGTGCCTAGGTACGGCACTTGGTCCACGTGGTCGATCATCACGGTTAGCGCGCCCGGGCCGAGCTGCGCGGAGATCGAGGCCAGCCGGTCGATGCATGATGCGTAGAGCGGGAACGAGTAGAGGACCTGTATGCGGGGTGAGTTGGGGTTAGAGGTGGAGGCTGGTGGAAAGGGAGGCTTACGTTGACTTGTCGGCCCTTCTCCTGGTATTCTTTGAGCAACGGGATGAGCTTCTCGGCCTCGGTGATGGTGGAGACGATGAGATTCACAGGTGACGAGCTCTTGTCTCCTACTTGTAGCCTCGTAAGCTCCTCGGTCTGCGGTCTTACGCGTTAGTTTCTTCAATATCAGATATCAGAATTCGGATACCGGGAAGTTATTCACGGGGATGGTAAACAGTTGTGATTCATGAGCTATAAATGTCTACCTTGTGAGTTTTGATATGTGCCCGCCAGCTGAGCTGCAGTCGCTCTGCAGCTTCAAGCATCATGGTGCAATTTGCTTCGATCTTGGCCAGGTCCAGCACGACGGCTGGAGTATTAACCGCACCGAGATCCTTGCCCACGAATTGGGCGCGGAGAAAGTCTTTGGGAAATTGAGCCGCCATCCTGCCGTGTCTGTGATACGGTTTCTTGTAGTATAACTAGACCTAGGAAGTTTATCTTATATACCACGCCGGCGTTCCGAATGAATCTGTCGAAATTTCGGACCCGGAGAGTTTGGGGTAAAATAGTTCAACGCAGATATCGGGTTTCTTTCACTTATATATGCACGAGACGGTATTCCGCACCTTCGTACTAGGATAATAATGAGGTGAACTGAGACTAGGAACGAGGCCGAGGCCGGGACGGAGCAGCTTGTGACCCACTAGCTTAAGCTTCGGTATGCTAACGTGAGCTAGTTGGGCTATTATGCATCAACTGCACGACGACGAAACCACATGCAGAAATGCGGATCACGGATCACGGATCATGGATCACAATGTAACGGCCGTATATGAATTTGTATCGTTGCGTCATAGCTTAGACTAGGGGCCAACCGCTACGTCTCGATCAATATTAATATATGTATGTGCTTATGGAATATTGTCGATCAATTACTCCAATTTAGCTTGATAACACGGGCGAGTCTTATGGTGGCTTTCTTCTTCTTCAAGACATTAGAACGATATTGCCTTTTGTTTGAAAAGAAGGTACTTATTACCCACTGAATATGCAGTATCCTGCATGTTCCACCCGTTCGGGATCAAGCATACAGAAGGGTAGGTAGTTATAAGCTCGTACAATACTACATTGAAAATGTCATTAGTGGGACGCATCGTTCCTATATCAGATACCGGACTCGGAATCATACCTAAGGCTAGAATAGCCAAGGGTTCGGTAAGTTGCTTATGTTAATAAGTACCAAGATAACCTACAAGTCATAATCCACTGCGCGTAAGAACATAATCGCAAGAGAATTATATAGCGGCGTTCCTCGAGATGGTATACATATCACCTGATGTGTGTCAGATGGGAGCAGATCAAACCCTTCTATACTCAGCTCGGGATACTTTGGATTAGTCGTCGAAACCAGCTTGATATCGTAGAGGACGGCCGGCGATATAGGGGGCTAGGACGACCAGTCGGCTGGAAGCTTGTTGCGTTCTTACCGGTACAACTCTCGTAGTTCCGATGTAGCAACGATCCGAACATCTGACTGCTGCGTCATATGTGGTTGTCAATGATTCGGTACCAAACAGCGTCTGCTCGCATGACTGCGGGAGGCGACAGTAGGCCAAGAAAACATGTAGGCACACGAAACACATCGCAGTTATCGCATGCCTGAGTACCTCGGCATAATGTCCCATACATCAGGACAGAGCCCAAAGGCGGGGTTTCTATGCATCGCGTTGCAAGAAACGTGATGCTTAAACCAGACCAGCTCGTGTACCTAAGGAATAAACATGTAACCCTGGTATGGCATCGATTCCCAAGAGATTCGACCAGTTGGAGAATATAATTGCGGGGTGGTCATCACACAATATGCCTCGTAATGAGCAAGGTACCTTGCTTTCTATCAGCAAAATAAGTCTCAGGAAAAGAAAGAAACTAATGAATACCTACTAGGATTGTCCTCCGTTTCGACCAGCCACAGAACGATCCGGATTATTCAATTAACGTTTCTTCAAGTCTCATCTCAACTATCTGAAACAAGAAATCGATAGTAGACATAATGAGAACTATATCGGAATACTAGCAAATGGCATCTAAGTATTACGGCTCCATTGTTAAAAAACTTGCTGAATTACTTACCTAAATTCGTAACATACACTTTAGCAAGAGAGGTTACTAAATCTAGAGACGTTCCACGACATTGGCTTAGTGCACCATCCAGCCGCTAACCAGCCGTATGACTAAGCAACCCATGGTCAAGTAATGTTACGCCACACGTGCTCCAGCCACAATTATAGTCTGCGCACGAGCCAGGCCAGTATCAAAGCCATGCCCAAACCTTCGGGAGGTAGGTACAACGCTTCCTCATAGCTAAAGATTTATTCTTCCTACCTTCTTTGGCTTGACCAAGATATTGAGAGTTGCATAAAACACCACACACCTCCCGTCAATTCTCACAGATCTTCCATAGTCAATATCATATAAGCATCTCCATTCTGTGGTTCATTTTGCAGGGGACTTTGATCACCTAAGGTACCTTGGCGTGCTAGGTACTCAGGCTAGAGCGACTCCCCGGAGTGCGTCAATCCGAGCAAACCCCGCTGGTCGGCAGCCTGAAGGCGTACCCTTGTATTTCGCATTGTACCACTTTAACGCGACTTTCCAACTTGAGCCGCCAACAACTCTGGCCCATCTCAGGGCCATCAACCATTCGGGAGCCATCTCCAGTTTCTTCCTCAGACCATCATCTTTGTACTGACCAACATCCTAACTAGCCAGAATAGCGTATCGCTTCTTCCTCGTACAACCTCTAAACTATTTCCACGGTCGCGACTTTCCCGTCTTCGTCCTGATATGAAGCAATCCACTGGCGTCATTTCGCCTGCGAACGTCCACGTCCCCGAACGTCTTTATCGATGCTGAGAAATATCTCTGGGATTCCTGGATCGCGCATAAATCATGATGGACGGGTTTGCCGGCTTTGCTGGGGAACTGGGCGCCGACCCTGTGAGTGAAGATGGCGTCACCATTAAGAAAGAGGACACCGATCACGATCAGGGCAACGGCCCGGCTTTCAACGACATCGACTGGGCTGCCCAGGAAGAGCGAGACGCCGAAGACCTCAAAAACATCTTAAACTCCGACAATCAATTCAAGCCGAATCAAAAACTCAATGTCTTTGAGGGGTTCATCGACAGAAAGATCGATCAGACCAACAAGTCGGCTAATGCCATCGACTTTGAAGACATCAGCGATGATGACCTAGCATCCGATCATGGCTCCAGTGTTGCCGATGGCGCTGGCATCTCCCAAGTCCCCGGTCTGACTGAAGATGAAGGCACAAGTCATGAAGCCGAGAACATGGACGATCTCTTCGGCGATAGGCACGACGGTGAAATCGATTATCTTCCATCCTCGCCTCCCCCCGACGATACCTCGGCCGAGCAGCCGACTGCCACTTCTGTGCCCGAGAAGCCTATAGCAGCGAAGGACGTGACGGATGAGGATTGGAAAGCCATGTCATTCGAAGAGAGGCAGAAACTCAACTTCCCTACCTACAATCCTCCGTCCATCGATAAGTGGATTAACCAGATGAGCAAGGAGGACACGACAATACAGAAAGCTCCCGAGAGTGTAGAAGAGCTCTTGGCACAGAAATTCCCGGGTTTCGCAAAACATAAAACTCTCAAATTCAACCAGGTCTTTCCGGAATGGCCGGCTGACTATGCGTATTACCAACCTCTCAACAAAGACAAGGAGCCTCCCGAGTTCGTCCCCACTAAGCTTGAGTTAGAACTCGAGGCCGACTCCGTCAAGCTTTTCCGAATTCCAGAAAATAATTCAGCCGGCCAGAGACCCAAATACACCGACGAGGATGACTGGGGCTTAGATGCCGCCGAAAGCTCGTCGGTCTATACGGGCTCGGAGCCATCTGTTGTTGGAGGCTTTGGATTGGACGAAATCACTATGATATGTGACGACTGGGATTCTTCAGTCACCCTCACCGACCCTACGGCCTCGAAAACTGCTGCTGCTGCTGCCGTAGTTCCGAACGACGAGGGAATGGACGATTGGGAGAAGGAATTCCTGCTGAATCAGCCGCAAGCTAAGAAATCGCGACTGAAGTATGAACCCGGCCTACCGGATATCGTGGGATTTGAAACCTGGGGTGTGGATGACTTCCAGAAAGAGACACGACGTGCTAGTAAACGCGTCAGGCTCGAGGAGAGTGACCCTTACCTCCTCATCCATAAGGTGGATGAGTGGGAGCGTCCATCCAAGCGTCCGAAACTCGAGGAGAAGACTAAGCGAATGGCTAACGGCCGACTAAGGAGGGATGTCATGAAACACTTCAATCTCTCCAACGACGATGCGTACGAGGCACTCAAGACGAACCACAAGAACAAAGTCAGGGCTACACTGTCCAATCTCTCTGTGGAGCACAGTTTGCCGGCTCTCAAGCTGACATTCCCCTTCTACCGGACGAAGGTTAATGGCAAGCCTTGGGAGCACCACCGCAAGAAGTTCGAGGTTGAGAAAGTTGTAAAACACGCCATCGGTGTACGCAAACCTTCCAAGGTCAGACGAAAGGACACAAAAGGGAAGAGCAACCAGGAAGTGTTCAGAACTACCAAGGACCTTAGTCTGAATGACAACTCGACAGCAGTTCTCTTCGAGTACTGCGAGGAGTTCCCGATCATGATGTCCAACTTCGGAATGGGTAGCCGCGTGATCAACTACTATCGCCGCAAGGACTTGAACGACGAAGATAAGACTCCGAAGCTCGAGATCGGGGAGAGTCATTTGCTACTACCCGAAGATCGATCTCCCTTCTCTATTTTCGGGACCGTGGATCCCGGCGAGACGGTTCCCACGCTTCACAACGAGATGTATCGGGCCCCGATCTTCAAGCATGAGCCTAGACCCAACGACTTTCTCCTTGGGTATTCTACCAATGCCACCGAAGGTCCAAAGTTCTACCTGCGTAACATCGATCACGTGTACACGGTCGGCCAAACTTTCCCGTCGTTGGAAGTCCCGGGTCCCCATGCTAGGAAGGTCACAAACACCACCAAGAACCGTATGCAGATGGTCGCGTACCGTATGATGAAGAAGAAGGCAACGCATGACGTCAGTCTCAACGAGATAACACCTCATGTGTTTGACAAGCACGATACCCAGAACCGAGCAAAGTTGAAGGAATTCCTGGCCTACAATAAAGACAGGAAGACCTACATGCTCAAAGAGGATCAGAAGCTGATGGACGAATCTGCTATACGAGCTATGATTAAGCCAGAAGATGCTTGTCTGATCGAGGCTATGCAAGTTGGCCAGCAACTGCTGACCAATGCTGGCTACGACCCCAAGGATAAAACTGAGGACGATGATGGCGCGGAGGAACCATTGGTTGCCAGGATGGCTCCTTGGGAACTGACGAAGAACTTCATCGACGCTAGCGCAGGCAAAGCCATGGTAGCCCTTCATGGCGAGGGCGATCCCACCGGTCACGGTCTGGGATTCAGCTTCATCAAGACATCCATGAAAGGTGGTTACATCAACGCTGTCCAGGGTCCTCTGGCGACATCGGCAGATGCGATTGAACGCGAACGTAAGGCGAACGGTGGTCATTCGTATAATGTCAAGAAGCAGCAGGACATGTACAACGCGGGCATCCGGCAGATCTGGGAGAGACAGAGGACTACTCTCAGTGACTCTACCACTCATGACGACGCAGATATTCTCGATACGGCTAACGAGGACGACCGCTTTAATCCTCCGCAGGTCGAAGCAACTCCCGTACCCTTGGATGATGGACGTAGCCAGTTCAGTCGTCTTAGCGGGGCTAGTCGCTCGGGTAAGAAGAAGCTAAAGATCACCCGCAAGAAGGTCAACGACTCCGGCGAGACTACGACGGAGACCGTTGTCCTGGATGATCCTGTGGTAATTAGGAATTACATCAGGCAGCGGCGGGAGATCGATGAGAAGAACAGAGAGTAAGCCAACTATCCTACCACGTCTACGCTTTTTTCCCCTTTCTTTTGCGAGTCATCCTAACTAACTAACCAACTTTCCCAGTGTCTATGCGTTGAAACCAACACAAGATGCTATTGACAATCGCGAGATGACTAAACTGTTTGTTGCCAAGCGAAACCATGTTACGGCAACCGCTGACATGTTTATAGGGTCGAGAAAGAGCTGCAGCGACTTCTTAAGAACCAAGATCGACGACAGATTCGCGAAAAGCAGGGCAAGGGCAAGAGAAAGAAGAAGGTCGATGTCAACCCTGATGCATCTCCGGACCCCTCAGCCGCGGATAAGACATCGGCAGGCACGACCCGGAAATGTGCTAACTGTGGACAAGTGGGACACATCAAGACGAACAAGAGGTATTGGCACAATTGCTCTCGTTAACCGTCAACACTAAAAACCATCGTGGTTCGAATTCTATCAGACCCATATGGCTACTTACCCCCGCCTCACTATCCTACAGATATACAGCTACGCAAGCGCTAGACTGCGTGCACATGATACACAGCTCTCTTCCACCGTTTCTTCTATGTCAACTACAGAGGGATGATGGCCGCTGACTTTTGCTCTAGCAAATGCCCCATGCTGAACGGTACGATCCAAAACAGCAATAATGGCGCTGATAATGGAGGGTTCGGTTCTTTCCGCGCACCGTCTGCTGGCCCGTCGGCAGTCAACGAATAAGCAAGGGAGGTTGATTTTACGAGGTGATCCTTCTGTCTTCCGAGAAGCCGCCTGGTAACCTCACTTCGCGACCGACCTATGAGAATCTGCCTTACTGCTCCTTACCTCATCTTAATTTTACACTAGTCCACTTCTCGAGACGCCTCGATCGTAGGGCATCCATCCCCTTTCATTTTTCAAGAAAACGCATTAGGGTGGTCATTTCTGTGTGTTAATTTTCCAAATGGTTCATAACGCAATCACGGCTGGGCTGGTAGCCAAATTCGGGAGCATCGGCACGGTGTTTAGGTTGAAGTGTCAAGGCGGCGTTGTTTAGTTACTGTTCATGGGGAAAACCCACGCGTTTCGCTACTGGCAGTTTAGTCTACCTTACGTATGCCGTTGGTAAGGTTGGCAGATGTATGTATGCACGTCGCTCGGTTCACCCACACGACTGGGAAGCGGCCCAGCGCTTAAGGGGTTACGGGTTTACCGCATAATAAAATCAGTACCAAATACCTAGTATCTGGAGGTCACCTCACACTTTCTAGAAATCTTCTGTAGCATGGATGCCATGTGTTTGGGAGCCTGCATGTTCTATACTTAGAAGCGGAGGTGTGCCAAGCGGCCGCTACATACCGGTCTAAGACATACCTCTTAATAATGACCTACATTTTGTGTCACGTAGGATTTGGAGTAACTATTGTTGCCTTTTTGCTTCGAGGTACTCTTGATGAGAATTGAATTGCATTTGAGGAAACTTCCTCTGCCTCTTCTGTCCGGCCGCAGCGACCGAATGCACGAACAAGGTAAAGCAGCCATAGAGAGGAGAGAACGAGAAAAAAAAAGTCTGAATGTTCAGATCATGATGGTGGTAATCAAATGTGACGCCCGTCATACGCCGCGCGCGTGCGTTTCCTAATATTGCGACATGACTTACATACTTTTATCTGCAGGTAATAGTCCAGAGAAAATGGGGGGGAAGAGAAGGCAGCCAAAGAACGAATAGGGGGTTGATCAACAACCTGCACATTGAAATGCATGCGGATGGTTTGAATGATGACTGAGACAGAACTCGTGGATGGTGGATGATGGATGCGATGACACGGCATGGGGAAAACGCGTACCTGAATAGGTAGCTAGCCCTATGCAAGTCTTATCATTCTACAGCCCTCCGCGGAGTATGATACACCAATCCATCCTGACCACCCCCTGGGCCGCGACCCGTAGGGCCGGCGTAGCAGTAGCACAAGCACAAGCACAAGCACAGCAGCAGGCGAACGTGGCATGTTACCGCCCTACGTAGGTGGTGATAAATTCCGGAACGCCAGCCCTGGGATGGGAGGAGGAAGCGGGAAGTTTTTTTTTATTTTTTTATTTTAATTTTTTTTTTCGACGGGGATTAATTGACATACGTGCATATTGATTGACATGCCTGTAACATTTGGGGGCTGGTTTGTTCGCCTTGTCTGTTTCTGGTCGTTGTCTTTGCTGAAAGAGGAAACAAGAAAGATGCCAAATGAGGGAATCGGGGCTTGGGCTATGGCTCCTCGGCCCCGGACGACGGTCCCGACAGTCTGTTCACGAACAAAGGTTTTCCCAGCTGCGACGTCGATGGGGGGCGATCCTATCCGTTGTTCAGGGACCGTAGCTACTCGTTTCGACGGTGAGGAGGGCGCCCAGACCCCGTCGTTTCGGTAGTTAAAAGTAGATGGGGCTAGAGGCTTGGCCCTGGGGATCCGGCCCCCGTTCGTGGCTCGGTGTCGGTGCCGGAGGGTCTAAGCTGGAAGCATTTGGTCTTATATCATACAATAATTAGCCTCCGGTGGCAGTGGAGCGGGAAACGCGGGAAGCGGGAGACTGCTAAGCATTACCTGAATAGCGGATATGATAGCATCAGCTTTACGTGTGCACCGACTTTGATGCCGTACTGCAATTCGCGAACCAAACCAGATCTACATAGGTTCTCTCACCTAAGTGTTCCAATGGCACGTTCATCACTAATATTCTAATGACAACATGCCAATCATCAGGAACCGGAGCTGAAGGGTCGAGAACCTGGGAAGCGTGGGATGTGGCATCACCCCCCCTTGGAAACCCCCTTACGAAGATTGAAAAACGGTTAGGTAACCTAATTATCTCATCAACACGAAAGGGGGGCTATCATTCGGGCCTAAGATCATGAAGAACAGCCACAGAAAGGGCAAAAGGAATGAATTAGTCCACTGCAGACTGGCAGAGGGACATCGCGGCGAATCCTCCAAGGGCTGACCGTATTACGTTAGGCGTTAGGGGACCAAGGGGCGTCGTTTGCCAAGCAATCCTTTTTTTCTGCATGTGCTTATTTGCTTCTATCTCGACGTATTGGGAATCTTCCAAAGAGCTTCTGGAATGAATCGCGACTTGTTTCACAGAGTCTGAGGCTTTTCCCTTTTGCCGAGGGATCGTCATCATGCGCGTACCTGCAGTTTTACGGTATTGCGGATTGCGGTATGTACGTAATAATGCTGATAAGCGGCGTTCAATACTCCAATGCCCGGCAAGAGACATGTCACAATATAGTGTCGATCGAGTTTCCAATGTCTCTCTTTTTTTTCCCTTTTCGCTTATCGCTACAAGAAAAATACGGACAAGATCGTAGTCATCTTCCGTGTCCCCGTCTTCATCGCGATGACCTCGTGAGCAAACCTTGGTTCCATCTGACAAATACTACGCCTCTCAGCAAGGAGAGTAAATTATGTGCAGTTGCATAGGTCCCTCGGTCCTTAATTCGGGCAAATTAACTCAAATCGGGGTAAATTTACCCACATTGCATGGTTGATTCGAGGGCTAATTGGTTAGAGATGAGGATTCGGAATGCATGGCAACTGAACTATAAATAGCTATTTTTAACGTTTCGGCTCGGCTATTGTGCATGGGGGCTCGAGTTACACAGGCCTAGTCCGGGGGGAGGGGCCTAGCCATCGTCCACTGCGTCCACTGCGTCCACTACAGCCCACCGCACCACACCCCTTTCCCAGCCTTGCGCTATAGACCTGCAGCATGACGAGTTAGATAATCCAATGGCAGCTGTCGCAGATTCGCATTTTTATTTGAAGAAGCATCCCTTGGAGTTTCTAGTCCCGGCGCTTAACATCGTTGATACACACTACTCGACTCCGATCTTTTTCGACAAACAAGATAGGGCTGCGCCGCCAAGCGGCATATGGAGGATCCTACCCGTCCTCGACTGTTTTTATCCCGTCTTCCTTGGAACTTGGAACTTGAGATACCTATTCCATCACGTCGCGCGCCGATTGAGATCGATGTGTGCTACCGACCGTGTGTTACAGCCCTAGAGCTATGCAGGTTGGGTTCATTATAGGACTCGGCACCGAATCAAACCAGCTTCCAACATGTCGCGGTCGCGCTTAGAACGACGCATCGCGTCGTGAGTGGCCGATCAAGTTAGAAACGTCAGAGTTGGGTGACAGCGACGACGGAGATGACCATTTCTCATTCACCCTCCGCCGCGGCTTCACCTCATGTAGACGATGCCGTCGAACATGTATAGTCGTCAACCATGCATAGTAGTAGTGGAGTATGCATGTCAGTATGTAAGTATGTATGTATGTTGGGCATAGAGGAGGATGTCTTTCGATCTTGCTATAGCCCATGCTCCTTTCTAATCTGGGAATGACAAAAAACGACATGCCTGCAATGTAAACTCAGGAACCCTCCCGGGGAGGAAGGCAATCTCATAGGAGGAAGCAGACCGTTCTGGGCTTTTTTCCCCAGATCCGGCGTTTGCAGATCTCCGCAAGGGTCCTCCCTACGGATATTATGGCAAATTTACCCAAATGAAAAGGTGCTCTACGAGCGTAGTAGCCGAACCTGCACGGCGCAAGGAAAAGCGATATATACGATGGAAACCACTTTTTCGCCGTAGCGAGTTCGGCGGTGCGGCAAAAATCTCCAAGAGCGGTAGTTTCAAAAGGAAGGATTAGAGAGCACATGGCAAAACGGGTGCCGCTGTGCGACGTCGAGGTTCTGAAATGGGTGTTCCAGAAGTCAGTACTATGTATGTATGTCAGAGGCGTCCACGCGCAGATGACGACTAATTTACCCCTGGAAATTAGACCTTCCCAGTAGGAAGCGTACAAACGTGAGGCTCAAACCACTGTATTATCTAAGGAGAATCCGTCAAGAGAGGATGTATCCAGTACGAGAAAGTAATCAATTTGGGGGCTGTTTCAAGTCTTGGGACGTACCTAGGTACTCATTATAGGGACGGGGAATTTGGGGTTAAGGTTGTTTGTTAGCTTTGCCCGAAGAGGAAGAGCAGAAGAAATGACGAAATCCAAAACATCCATACATGCTGGATCTGTGGTTTGGGGATCAATTGAATACCGAACTTTTCTGCTTCTTGACGATCGACTTATTACGAGATCTCGATTCTATTTCTCCTCCCGCAGTCCGGGCTGTACCTGTAGGGCTGCATGCGATGCGTGTCTCGAAGATGAGTTGAAAGAAACCCGTGGTGCTTCGTCTAAGCCACCTACCCCCCAATGCGTCCTCGTGGCCTTGACCGTTGGTTTTGCAGTTCCTTGCAGTCTCCGCCTTTTCGTCCATACTACTGCATTGTACTTACATACACACATACATACCTACATAGGTAGGTACCTTACTTACAGAGGTAGAGAAGACGAACCATTAACCCCTGCGGGAACTGGGTCGCGGGTCACGCCATGCCTGCTAGGGCTGTCCTTTCGAGCTTTGATGCTAGCTTCGAGTTCGAACGGGTAGAAGGGTACTTCCCTGAACGAACCACGTCTACGTCTACGGCAGCTAAAAGTTGCGCTGCAAGGAGTAAAATAGTGTACCTAAGGCCCGTAGTGCAGCCCGTAGTGCAGCCCGTACCTGTCTGTCCCGCTGTCCCGTCTGTCCCGTCAGTTAGACTTAGCATGCCAAAATGTCAAAGTGGATCGGCAAACGGTTAACCCAACTAAACATTTCCGCTCCCTAACTCGAATTGGGTTTAGGGTAGAGTTGCGGTTCTGGTGCTTAGTTCTGCTTAGCTCTGCTTAGTTCGCAGGTACTCGGCTAGCATGGCAGCATGGTTGCTCTACTCTTGTTTGTGTGTGTGTGACACCATCTCCCCCCCCCTCCCTACCTCTTTTCCCTCCACCCCCCAATTCCTTGGACCTTTTCCCACTTTCTCTGTTTCTCCCGCACACAAAAAATCTCGAGTGAACACGATTCCGTCTATTATTAGAACCAACCACGCCAGATTCAGCCCCATCGTCCTGCAAGTCCAAGTAGTGCACCGATTGAACTGTATTGTATCAATGTATCTCGGGAACCGATATCGAACATCCATAGCCTAGTTGTTTTATTTCGTCTATCGGTATCTCATAAAAAGATCAAGAACTGCACGGCCGCAAAGAGCATACTTGTACCGCCCACTCCTCCACCTCCTCTCCTCCCTGGATAAACCCATTCAAATATCAACGGAAGCCGTTTCAAATTTTAGACCCGGCTATTCCTCCAGACCCATCTGTCTTCTTCATCATATCATCCCTTCCAACCTTCTCTAAGGAAACCTCTCTCAGCCCAAACAAGAAGCACGAAACGCTACCACACGCCTTCCTGGACGCCCTCCCGGCCCTTCAGCCCTTCGCGTCAGAGCCAGGGGATTAAGTCATCGCGGCATTCACTCCAAAACCTAGTATATACACTTTGCCCAGCTACTATAAGCCTTGAACCTTGGCTTCCATCAGATATACCCTTACCTTTTGGTCGGGCCCTTTTAAAATAGCGAACCGATCTTTCACCTTTTTCTTTTCTTCCATGCCACTACCCGCCGCATTGTCGCTGTCAACCGAATTCGACGAGTCCATAGTCGCCAACTTTAAAATCCTACGGCAATTGGGAGGCGAAGCTTGAGCGTATCATTTACCTATTCCCTTTCTTCCTTTTATACCTCCTGGTTATATTTCCTATCTTCTCCTTTTCCTCTCTATCGCATCGGCAATTTAGAGCAAGATGGGTCGAAGAAAGATTGAGATCAAAGCGATCAAAGATGATCGGAACCGCTCTGTGTAAGCTTGCCACCCGTCATTTAGCACGTCTGGGCGTTACGCGATGCCGTCATTTCCCCGGTTGGTAGCTAATATATATATCCTATAGCACATTCCTAAAGCGAAAGGGCGGCCTGTTTAAGAAGGCGCATGAGCTCTCCGTGCTCTGCTCGGTTGACGTCGCCGTATTCATCTTCGGCAGCAACAAGAAGCTCCACGAGTACTCCTCGAGCGACATGCGAGATCTGATTACGAGATATCAATATGTTGGTTCTACTCTTTCCGCAGCGACAAAATAGGTTAGATTATTGACACAAGGGATAGCACGGCGGTCCACAAGAGCATAAAGGTCCCCACGACTTCAATGGCGGCGACGACGAAGACGACGAGGACGGTGAAGTCACTCCGCCGCACGGCCATGAAGGATCCGTCGAGCCGCAGATGATTCCTCCCCATTTCCAAAACCAACCTTCGTTTACGCATCTAAGGCACCATACTCCCTCTGCCTCGCCTCCTATCAACGGAATGACATTCCCTCCCCGGGGCCACACGCCGCAACCGCAGATTGCCTCCAGACCTTCGTCTAGGAATGACTTCCGCCGCGACTTGCGCGTCCCCCAGCAACCCGGCGCTCCCCAGGCAGTAACAAACGGTTACGCGTATATGCCTCAGCCTGCTATTTACAACCCGCAGAACCAGTCTAGTTACCAACACGGGATTCCGCCACCGGCTCCGGGCCAGTACCAATACGCCGCTGCTCAACAACAACAACATCAGCAGGTGCAAAACTATATTGACGAACAGCGCCGATCGTCCGTGCCTCCCAGCTACCCTCCACAGGGCCAACCGCAGCCTCCGCGCCCTTCTCCGCCGCAGCCTTCCCACCAAGTGCCACCCCAGCCAGCTCCCCGAATGTCTCCTCCTCAGCCGCCTCAACACCTAGAGCCTCCGCAGCAGCTTGCGCCGGAACCTCAACAGCCACCTGCGCCCATGGAACCTAGGCACGATCAGTCCCAGGAGAGACCCGGCCAACCCCTGCTTGACACGGCATCGGCGATCAAGAAGATGCCGCAGCGCAAGCAACATAGTATTTTCACTCCTATCGATGAGAATCGATCGATCTTATCTCAGCATCTAGCTTCTTTTCACGCCGAACCCCGCGGGAAAGACGATGGGGGTAACCGATCGCAATCTGTAGATGTCGGTGCTGTGTCGCGAACCAAATCTAATTCGTCTCCGCCTCTTCCGCAGCGGTCAAACACTTCCAACTTACCCAATGCCCGCAATTCTATACCTACAATTCCCGAGACCACCTTCACTCCGCCTTCTCGCTCAAACAGTTTGAAGGTCGGTGGTGGCTCGCGGCCCCGCCTCACGGTGCAAATCCCGGAGGAGCAGTCTGACGCCGGTAGTAACGGTGCTAATACGGGCACCTCTCCTCATACAACAACGGATACCACTGCTCCATCGGCGCGCCGCAACGGCGATGGGCCTGGGACGGGTGTGGTGCTTCCGCCTCCTTCGCCGTCGGCATCCGCTATGCTTTCTGCGGGAGCGACAGGGCCGCCGAATCCGTTCGCCAGGCCTCACCCATCTACTCAGAACAACAATATGAACATTGACACGCCTGTTTCTGCACTCCCGTCTCGATTTCTCAACAACGAATTCTTGCCGAGCCCTAGTAGTTTCTATCCCGAATGGAACTTTCGGGGCAACGACAGCAATACTCTCCCAAGCCCTCTGAACTTCGCCACGCCGGTAGTTGGCTCGGGTCCCTCCTTTCTAAGGGATGACAACGGGCCTAGCACGAAGCGAAAGAGCCCCGATTTAGGCGGCCCTGGTTCAGATGGGCCGGATGGTGGCGAGCCCAAGAGAATAAGGGTCGATGGTTAGCCGCCTTGAACCTAGGCAGGTTTTAGGCAATTCCATCATATTTCCCTTCGTGTTTATATCACAACATGGCACTGTACAACAACTTATAGAGCATCGAAGGGCATTTGCACCTGGTATCGTGCGGGGAAACTTGAGTTTTTTGGATACCTTCATTTCTAGCATTTGATGCTGGCTTCTACTACGACTAGCGGCGGATTCGCTCGTTCCCGTTTTACGCCATGCATTTCGACTTCACTTCAAAGCATGGCGTGGCGCCCGGGTGTTTGATTATTAATTATTTATTCCTGTTTTGTTTGGTTTTGCTTCACAGCACCCAGTCTTTATAGTATACGATGGACAGCTTGCGGATACTCTAAAGAGACGGGCACGACGAATGAGTAATGGGATCTGCGAATAGCTAGCTGTGTTGCATTCTGTCGGGGAAAAAAGGGTCGAGATGGATTCTTCGAAACGACATCGGGACGGCGTTGGACGGGAACTTGTACACTATAGTAAGAGATACCAGGCGGAATGGGCATATGTGACCAGACCCCGAACAAGAATTCGCATTGACTTTGACGAAACCTGTCTCCCCGTTTCCTCGCTCTACGATGATGTGATATTCAAAGACTCGTGACCTGTCACCGGACAGGGGTCATCTCGAATGAGCCTCTTGATGACGCCGATCATTTCTTGACGAACTTACCTAATGCAAACCGGGCTACCGATAAGCACCTTACGAGATGGCGCCATGGCGAGGTTCCAGTAGGATCCCAAAGTTATCTAATCGAATCCTACGGATTACATGCGAACTATGACGTCTTGATAATCTGTAATCTCACCAGAGCCGGTCAAGGTCAAGCCCCTGGTCGGCAGGATTTCCCCTGAGGATCGGCATACCTTTCTCGGCTTTGTTTTTTTCAGTGCCGGCCAACTGACCGACCTCTGTACGAAATGAATATTCCGGCTCCTTTCTGGAGCTCACAGAGGTATCTTCTCCCCCTCCATAGGTAGCTAAGGCATTCCTCGACGACGACGACGACCACCACCACCACCACACAAGACGTCGCCAACCTCTTGCCTAGACGGGATACATCCATATCTCTGGTGGTCTCTAAGCCCGAGCACAAGCCCCGAAGACGCGAGATCTTGGTCTGCCAGACAGCGGAAATGCCGTCTTCGCGCATGTTGCTCGTGCGCGTGTGTACGGGGGGAGATCGAAGACAGACAGACAGCCTTGCACAGCCCTACGCGCTGCAGATGCCGGTCGCGGACACGGACACGGGCGTGCTTTAACGCTCCCGGCCCGCTGGGAGGGATGCTTTTTTTGCTTGCTAGAGGGTGGAGAGGGGCAAGTCGGCGACCCCCAAATATCGGGGGGGGGGTTTCCCTTGCGTCATCCGTCCGCATCAGGCCAGGTACCGTACGGTAGGTAGCTGCGCAAGATGGCGGCACGGCCTGTCTCAGACCCGCATATGCTGTCTGGGCTGGGCTGGACGGCGCGCGCTGGTTGGTCGCGTGCCCCTGGCGGGGCTGGCGGGCTGAGATTGCGTAAGTAAGTACCTTTGGCGATAGGCGATGGGCTATTGCCCACGGTGTGGTGTGGTGTGGTGTCGGATTGGTGTGCGGCATGGTATGTAGCGAGCGACCGAGAAGCAGAGAGAGAGACAGAGAGCTACGCCCATGCCATGCTGTGGCATGGCAGGTGTGTTACCTGCTCATCTGGATTAGCTACCCGTCCTTGGCCCGGCGCGCCGCGGGCGGACACAGGACGGGGCGGGACAGGGCCTTGTCCGACCGAGGTACGGTTGCGGCTCGCCGTAGGGCTGCGTTTCTGGGTTTCCCCGTACGAGGCTTGGCTAGGCAGATCACTCACCTTATAAGCGCAGACGCGCGGAAGTGCGGTTTGTTGATCTGCCTGTCTATCTGCCTTAGGTACTCACCTAGGAGGTATGTATTAGATATTAGCGAGATGAGGAGGGAAACGATGGGAAAGGCAGAAAAGGGAGGACGGAATATACCGCTGCATCGTTCGTGTCTTACGGTTGTTCTGGCGAGTCGACGTGACAAGTCACCCGTCTCACTGTACGAGCAGCTGACACCTGATTCTGGTTAGTCTGGTACGGTGTTGATCTGCGAGTGGCTTCTCACGCCTCGTATCACCTCTACCGAATCTGCAGTACGTTCCCTACCGTCCACCGTCCGGCAAAAAGTGGATTCAGCTCAGGTAGGAGCAGCCAAGATGACGAGAGACGGTATTTCCCGAATCGGGGTGTCGTTTCTGCGCGAAACGAGGCCAGGTAAAGGCTGAGAAAGCTCAGCGCTTGGCACGGCAGTTGGGGAAGACAGAAGCGAGCGGGTTTCCGAGGCCGGCGCTTACTCACTCACTTCTCTCCTGCCTCTCCCCGTTCTTCCGAGAACCCTCTATGCCCGAGTTCGAAGTGTAAGCCCGAGTTGGCCTGTCTGTCATGGGCCAAGCCGGACGATCGTCGAGGCTGTACAGCGAAACTCGCAAGAAAGAGTATGAACCTGGGCCAGCTGAACTCGAAGCATGGCGGAGCCACAGCTGTGTCTTCCCCTTGTCCCACGTTCAGCCCTACAGCCCGAGTCTGTTTGTGCTACCAAGTGATGTGCCGTTGCATCATTTCTGTGCTACTAGCGTGTCTCTCGTCATCAACGAAACCCGATAGGCTAGCTTCCGTCGACGATACTTCGAGACGCGCATAGCCTCTCCGTCGTGGGGAATCTTCATGCTTACATACTTGCCCTTCACGAACCGCATATCGGCTGAGTCGGGTTGGCTGTGTAGGTAGCTACGTAGTAGTGGTCGGCTGAAGCAGCTGTTATACAGACAGTCTAAGAAACCCGGTGTGAGGTCGGAAGAACGAAATATGACCTTACTGTGAGAAGACCAGGGCAACTTGACATGTGAAGCGGACTAATGAACTGTCACGTGTGCTAGACGACGTTGACATGTTTGTATCACCTTTCCCTCCCCCTATTCGCGATGCTGACGACGAAGCTATGGGACGGTCATGCCAAGATCGTTGGATATAGCCAGCCAGATGTGGTCTGAAGGTGAGCTAGTTATGAGTGTACCTCACCTGATTATTTAACCATAAAAAGCTTTCGTAGAGGTAACCTCCGCTCTTCTAAATCAGAGGTTTTACATGGCTTTACGATGCTGCTTCGCTCTTTCGGGGACGGCCATAGACACACTTGCTAAGCGTGCCAGACGTTCTCGAAATAACCGGTCGTGTTGATCTACGAGACAGCTATTGGTACCAAACTTGCCTAAGTTGTACTTAGTACGGGTTTGCTCGTATCTACAAGAGCCTAGCAAGTACCTGTGATACATTCTCCTTGGCTAGCTGGAGGTACGCACTCGTCATTCATATCTACGTTGTGCAGTCCTACGATCCTGGATTCTTCACCGTATAAAAACATCCATTGGGTTTCACACAATGTATTGAGATGATCCATATCTATCGGAAGTGGTATTTGAAGTCTGGCGTCCAACTTCCGATTTCCGAACGGAGGCTGGTGCTTTCGTCTCGAGCGCCTTTGCTTTCTTACTCCTTATTTGGGGGGGAAAATATCTGCCTGCCCGGTAGTAATTCATGCGGCATGCCACCGAAGAAAAATCCAGCACTTCCAAAGATCTGTCATCGAAGAAATCAAAGAAAAAAAAAAGACCGCGATGGCATTTTTCTCGAACAAAGTACGCAGGTATCTTCCAAGCTCTTTCCCCTATTCTGCGAATTGGTATCTCCCCACCGTCGTCGGCCTATTACTCCCCAAGTCGAGAAAAAACAAACGTTTAAAAACGCATTAGTGTGTAGGGGGACTTCTCGTCTGTTTGTTTTTCGCCCAAGCGCAACAGCGTCGCAAGAGGCATCCGGTTCATAGCCCGGTAATACATGCCCAGGGTCGCTGTCGGCTTAGAGCAATTTTACTAGGAGATCAAGCGGTCGCTGCTATCCTTATGGGGAATTTCGAGGTCTGCTTGCTAGACTTCGGGAGTTGAACAACGGATTAATGGAAAAACTAGGTCTCAGTCTGTGTCTGGTTGCAAAAGACATGAGACGACATGTTCTAATGGTATCATCGAAATCGAAAAGAGTTCAAAAGCAAGGCGTATTGAAAGAAACATTCGGCATCGACATGCCGATCAGTACTATTCGGGAAAGATATTGTCCCGAACCAACTCTTGGCCAACTACGGTAGGCGAATTCGAAATCGAGGTATTCGTATCGCTTCGTAGCCAAGTTATCATCTGAAATACCGCTCCTAACGGCGACCAAGGGGAGTTCCGGGCGAGGTGGTGCCCTCCATGTTGCCCGTCAATTCGGCAACACGAGCCTTGATACGGGCCACGCGAGACTCGATAGCTGCAAAACGTTAGCAGTTAGTTTGACTGTGTACGGGGAAAGGCTTCTTACTCTCTTCACCACTGGTGTCGTCATCACCATCCGTAGTCTTACTGTATGCACCACGGCTTTGCTCCTCACTTTGCCGAGCCGCACGGTCGGCAGCATTCTTTCGAATGGCAGCCCATCGATCCTGCATCGGAACAGACGGCGACGGCGCACCCGCCTCGTCATCTTCCTCGTCCCGAGGATGGTGGCTAGGGTGTCTGGCGATAGGTGGCGGTGCAGCCGAGTCGATACTCTGATCATCGTCAGGGATAAAGGCGGGTTGATCCAGGAGTGGACCCTGGTCGAAGCGAGAGAACTCCTGGTGAGCCTCCGCGGCATCTGCGGTATCGACACGAGACAAGTTCTCGTCAACAGATGGGTCGTATGCGGGCCTGGCGGGCGTCGGTGTCACCGGCGTTTGCGTGGGAGTCCTCTCTTCTGGTAGTTCTGCCGGAGCCTCGAGACCGGCCTCTTCGGGGGCCTCTACTGGGGCCTCTGCGGAGACAGGCCGCGGTTGCTGTGCTGCCGGTGCGGGAGAAGGAGCTCGTGCAGCGGCAGGGGCTTGCGTTGATTCCGCAGCCAGCATGCCGTTCACATCTGCAGCGGCGTGCTCAGGCAACTTGGATTGACGATTCTTTCGCCCAAATAGCTTTCTGAAGCCGCCGGGGCCGGTTTTCTTCTCGTCCTTGTGGAGCTTCTTATGCTTCTTGCTCTCCGGGCTAGATGGCACCGGAGAAAGCATGTTTTCCCGAGCTGCTTCCATGCTATCCTCATCACGGGGAGGAGGCGGCAAAGGTGAATTCCGACCTGTAGGCTCTGATCGCCCAGCAGGTTGCGGAGCTTCAAGTTTCTCTGGAACCGGGACTGGAGCCGGAGGCGTTTGCACCGGTGCCTTTTGCTCGGGTTCAGGCGCGGGCTCAGGCAGCCGCTGAGCTGGGGTTGGGGACGGCGCACGCTCTGGGGTCTCCGGCTTAAGGCCACCGCCGTTCGCAGTGAACCCGTTCGTCCCAGGGTGGTCCGACTGTAGCGATATTTGTGACGTACCGCGGCCAGCAAATGCGTTGCCGAGATAGGCTTCGCGAATCGTCTCTTTATCGTACTTATTTGCCCATTTTAGAGCCGGGGAGGCCACATTCATGACACCTGGGTTCAGGGTAAGAATGCTGTTAGTCTTCTCCTTCAACACATCAGCATCGGTCCGCCCACGTCGTTCTGGTCGTGGACTCGTCTGCTGTTCTTGGAGCTGCTTGGCCTGGAGCTTCTGTGCGGCTGCTTGAATCTTAGCGTGCTGGTCGGGCCCGATGCTTGTCTTGCTCACACCTGCGCCAGTGCTGGCTGCAGGGTTGAGCTGATTACTTCTGTTCGCAGGTTTCGAGGTCGACTTGCTGCGCGAAAGGCTCTTGCCACGTTTCGTCCAACTAAAGAAGCTTTTCTTTTCCGCGATATAGGCACCGGCATCAGGCTCAGGGGCTGCGCCTTTCACCATTTCTTCCATCACCAGCCAACGACCTTGGCGAATGAGGGTCTCAATCACAGCACATCGCCCAAATGCGGATTTACGTTCTGCAGTCTCCTCCGGTGCTAAACTGCTCATCCATACCCACCAGAAAGCATCATCCAAATCGAATCGAGCGATACTAGCCAACTCGCCGGGTTCCAGGTGCCGGTCACTTTCTAGTCGTGGACGATGCGATTGCGAGCTCCGCTGCCTAATGCCCGCGTCAATAGGCGGCAAGATCTTGTCCGGAGGTAGTAAGAGGTTTCTAGGACTGCTTGGCGAATCATCGACAAACCCAGACGATAGAAAGTCTGCCCAGGAAGGAGTGGTTGGTCTTCCGAGATTTGCGCTTGACGCAGGAGCAGTTCGTAATCCACGGGGATTTCGACGCTGATTGATCTTAACAGTCTCGTCGTCCTCTTCCTCCTCCTCCAAGGTATCTCCGAACCCGATATCTTCAAAGCGAGACCATGAAGCATCTCGAAGGCTAGTCGAATGCTTCGAGCTGGACACATGAGATTGGTTGGCAAGAGAGATCGCCTTAAGAACTCTACGGCATTCCTCAGTTAGAGCTGTCACTGGATCCTCGTACTCGGAAAATTCTTGCAGTGCTTGGTCGTCGTCACGGTATTGGAAATGATTAGCACGTCGCAAGAGCGCAAAAGGCGTTGGAGACACCGTGTCGACTATCATGACAACTTTGTATGTTGATGACATCATCAAGGATGGCGTTTGCGGGGGATACTCGGTTTCCTGCAGCAGCTTCTGCAAGGACATGGGAAGCAAAGATATGCCTGCACGGGCGTGTTGGGGAGACAGGGACCTTAGATAGGCGAAGAACAGGTGGCTCGTCGCATCTGCGGCACTGGGATTCGTTAGCAAGCTGATACATACGAATCGAGAGGTGCGCAAACCTCAACCAAGACTTATAACCTCCTTCAAAACCATTGCCGGTGTCCTTGTGTTCGAAGGCCCACCAAGCCGCCATACGGGATAGTTTCCGGCCACCGAAGCCATTTGATTTACCGTGGGCTGCGATAGCTGAGAGTAGGTCGAAGTAATCAAAGATGATATGGGAACGCGCCTGGTCTTCAACGCTCAACGGAATGAAGGTCGAGAAAGAATCGCGAGCCATGCTGGAATCTAAGCCATAATTCTTTAGCCTGTGATTACGTTTTTCCAGTGAACTGCTGCTCGTACCTTGTTCTCCAACCTTGAACAGCTCGTATGCATCCCAGCCCACGATGCCGCCTTGTAATCTACTCCAGCACCACTTAAGAACGCCAGAAACGACCTGACAAAATACGTCAATCAATAATGCTGGGACCGACGCAGTAAGACTCGGCGAGACATACCATAGGCTCCGTCATCCGCAATTCCCGCGCGAGGGTTTCCCCGCGCAGATTCTGGCTCTCATCGAAGTAATGGCGTATAAAAGTGCGCACGGCGCTTGGGTCTGAAGTCGGGCGAAACGGGAGAAGGAGGAAAGGGAGATCAAGAGCTATGCATCGAAAGAAATATTAGTCTAGGCTGGACAAGTCGAGAGGAATATTGTATTCATACCCCTAGCTTTCAGCTCCCCCGTACAGCGTCTCACCAGTTCTTGGATTTCCTCGGGTTCTACTGTCGTTCGCGTGTATGCATCTTCCCAGCGCGGTTTGTTAGGCAATTGATGTGACAGATCGTCCAGGTTGGCATTCTTCTTGGACTTTTTAGAGCCGTCCTTGCCCATTATTCGGGAGAAGAGGCTCGGCATTGTGATTGGTAGACCTGAGGTCGGTGTCTGGCTGAATAAAGATTCCGGACACGACGCCGCGTAATTCTTGAGAAACCGAAAGGCGTGCAGCCAAATGGACGTTTTTGATAGTCGAGATTTGGCACAAGGTTTAATGCATTAGAATATTGAAAGAGGAGAGGAAGACTTGCGCCGGCGGGAGTGGGGGTTGGGTATCAAAGTGGTAATAATATCGACTGGTATTGCCAACGGAGCTTCGACCTCTTGCCGGGGACGGTGTCGAGATATTGTATGGCTGGCGGAGAACTTAATACCAGGGCAGGGACCAATAAGCGGTACACCGCGTTTCGATATGGAGGGGGAAGAAAAGAAAAGAAAAGATCAAACGATTAGAATTGAAGACTTCACGGGATTCTGGTGAAGCGGCAGAAACGAAGGGTATCAAGATGCATGCATTTCAAAATGGACCAAAGGCGCAAAAGCACGAGAGAAAAAAATAATAATTAAGGGGTGGTCCAAACTTCGAGGATACATGAAGTAGGTAAACGATAGGATCAAGGAAGTCGTCCTCGTTGCTGTCCCCCAATCTACCAATCTAGGTACACGCATTATCCAAGGACCAAGCATCCTGAGCTGGTACAATGTAGGTACCTTCACGTACCCTGCATGGACTATCTATAATAAGCATAGCGCCATTAGGGGAGATTATTTTAGTTCTTTTGGTGCTAGCTTGCCAGGTAGGCGCCGTTAGGTTGACGACTGGGATTGGGTATCTTGGGTGTTGGTCCACTGCGACCGTTGTGTGGAGAAGGCGAGGCAGCGGCGCATTGGTCGATACGATCCAGGGACCAATGGATACTCCTTGTAATCGTTGCACTGGAAGCCCGTTGTATCCCGGAAGTCACTTTCCACGTAAGGCTAGGCGAATGATACTTCACATGCTCGCATTTCTACTACATAGTAGAGACCATCAAAAAGACCTTAATTTAATTACAGGGCGGGAAGTCCTGACCGGATCATAACCCGGTCAAGACTCAAGATTTTGGCAGTGTTTCCTCAAGCTTCATCATCGTGAAATCAATGTAGGAACCCGACAGCCCGAATCCAGGTCACCTCGCTTCCCCTTATCGATGCCTGGAGTTTGCATAGTACAAATACACACGGCATATATCTCGAGTATCCTTTCTGTTTTTGTTTTATTTTCTTCCCCGACTGGTGAACTTCTCATGTTTGTTTTTTTACCCCTAGTAGGTACGAAAACTAAGACCGCTTTTCTTCTTTCCGACTAGTTAAGTAGGTCCTGTACCAACGCATTGGTAAATTGGCCGCCGCTCAGCGAAATCTTGCGCTATGTGATACATGGTATCGGCTCGAACAGCTGGTGTTGTGGTAAATCTGACTTGACGATAGCTTCATCTACGGGACTTGCCATCCCGTAGATACCATTCGTCGGACTTCGTCACTCCTACACGGGCAACACAATGCGCATATATTCCTACTAGCGCCCAAAGCTGGATATCACTCACGTTAAACGTCGATCGGCAGCATATCGATTTCATTTCCTGCACTGCAGCGTGAGATTTGAAGAGACGGGGTTGAGCATCATCGGAGCACAATCGGCAGTTTTATATCCAGGTACCACTCCAGAAATGTTACCATTTTCCGGATTTGTCCAACCCACGTTACCTAAATTATCCCTTTGGTCGTTTGAACCTGTATTCAATTTGGACCCAGACCTGTCCGTAGCCGTTGTTCGTGCTGTACAATTCATATTGAAACAGCGCGAACGATCATGTACGCCCACGAAATTTTGGTATCGTCAGTCGACGCACGTAGTCGAGAGAAGACGACCATTGATCAGATAATAAGTGCCAAGGCATTATCATCGACGCCCCCTTTTCCCCTCAAGTTATTATCCTCAAGGCGTCAAGCCCGCATGAGCACAACTCATCAGTTCGGAATTTGAACCCGATTAATTCACGAAAACCATTGGGTCCAGCTCGACCAGTCACCTTGGATGGACGGGGGTTTCAGATGAGTTGGCAACGTGGTGAAGTCACCCGCAGGGAGGAGAAGCCTGATTTGGACGGAACCACCTGCGAGCCATTGGTGCATTGCTACTCCATACAATGGAGCCCCCAACTTATTGGACGTGTTCTGCACTGATCGCGACTTTTCGCGTCCAATGAAGAACAGAAGGGCTTCAAGGGACTTCGTACCATTGGGCCCTTTCTCGGACCCCCCGGCCTTCCGATCATCAAGCACTTTTAAGCAGAAGCACTGACACGTCCAAAAAGGCAACGGAAGACGTGGAGATGGAACCGTGGGATCTTTGACCTGCTTGAGCCTCTTGAGGTCTGGAAGACGCCTCTAACCGAATTTGTACCTCCCGGTATTCATTAAGTTCCCGTCACCTCAGTATGATACACGTCTAGATAAGATGGTGTGGTTCGCCTTGCATCTGGCATTAAGGGACCAAGGGACCTGCATGGTTAGCGTGCGGTCTCAGGTCCAGTTGTACTTTTCCCCCCCAACTACGATGACCCCAGCACGCATATTTACATGTGTCTTATCTGACAACTCGGACAGTACCTAGATTGGGTATTCTCCGGAAGTGAGAGTTGTCAGATGGGAGATCTTCTCAGTCGATTTTTCACCTTCTATTGCAATTATTTACAGGAAGAAACCTACCTTTTCACCACTCTTAGGGCGTGCCTAGCATCGCAGAGGGGAAAGCCGCCGCGCAATACGACGACGGCATGTAACGGTATATTACCTAGTGGGGCAACTAGAATGTTCCCAATTCCGGTTCCCGAGATAGTGCTTCCAACAGCCTTGCCGGTATCTCGATCGAGTTAATGCTGATGGCTTTTTTTTTTTGTCGCAGTAGCCTTGCGAACTGACGTTGTTACTGAATGTGAGGCATTGCGCAGACACGTTGTCGCGGATCTATTCATGCGCCAAGATCCAGGTGGTCCCATGAGCTTTGCTTCGTATTCCGGTTCCGATCTCTGGTCTCAGACTTCTATTAGCTACCTGACTGCTGGATCACTTCCCCCACAAGTCTCGCTCTCACCCACTTCTCAAGAACCGGGTCCAGCGACTGCGGATCTGTCTGCAGTACCTAGTGACGTGCTTTATATAATTCCAGAAAGCCTCAAGCACGGTTCCCTTTTTTTTTTTTTTTTTTTGGAGACGCGATCTCATCGTTTCATATAATAAGATGAGTAAACTATCTCCAGTTGAGACGGTGCTCCCATAAAATCTCCGCTAAAGCCGCTAGGGTTGTACAATGTCTGAGCAGCTCGGATACGGAGGATTCGCATTGTGCGCCGCATAATATCGCCGATGGACCACAGCTACTTGTTCCTCAGTTTGGTATAGCCCGAGGACACGCCCGGTCTTGGTTTTTGGATATTAGTAACGGACACTAGGTAGGCGACTGTTCCAAGACTGATTTAATAACGTTCGAAGCACGGGTGACTTGATTTCGAATCAATTACTGACTTATATACTTCATTCCGAAGACCCTTCCGAAGGGTGTTTTTGCTAACCTGTACAATCTTGATGTGCCACATGAAACACCCGTATCCGACCACCCTAGAACCACCGTAGAACGCCAGGCCCTAGCACAAGAACCAGAATATGTGAACGCCTATTTTCCAGACCTGGATACTAAACTCAGTCCGATTTATCATCCTTCGCGGCGCCCTCCTCGCCTTCCTCTTGCAGGGCCTTGCTATCCTCCCCGCCCTTCTCGTCGACCTTCCCAACGGCCACCGTCGCCGGCGGCACGTCTTCGGTCTTCTTCGCGGCGGGGTTGAGGTTCCAATCGATAACGCCATCCTCGCCGTACCGGATGGCGAGCCACTCGTTGGTCTGCTTGAAGTGACCGCAGTCGAAGAAACCACGGGACGCACTCAGGGGACTCGGGTGCACGCTCCGAAGAACAAGGTGGCGCTTGGCGTCGATCTTGGCCACCCTCTCGGCGGCGGGCTTGCCCCAGGCCAGGAACACGACGCCGCGCGTGCGCTTCTGGGCGACGAGGTTGATGACCTTCTGCGTGAAGCGCTCCCAGCCCTTCTTGGCGTGCGAGTTGGCCTCGTGCGCGCGCACCGTCAGGCACGTGTTGAGCATGAGCACGCCGCGCTCCGCCCATGGCGTCAGCAGCCCCCCGCCGTTGGGCGGCGGCACGAACGTAGGATAATCCTTCTTCAGCGCGATGTACATGTTCTGGAGCGACCGCGGCGCCTGGGTCGGCGGCCGCACCGAGAAGGCTAGGCCGTGCGCCTGGTTGACGTTGTGGTACGGGTCCTGGCCTATGATTACGCACTTGACCTTGTTGAACGGCGTGAGACGCGACCTGCGGATGTTTTAGTCACAAATCTTCTTATTTACGAAAGCTGGGTATAGAAATATTTATCCGGTTATAACTAGATGTCCAGGATACGTAGAACGAGCGCATCATGCGCACGATAAGTAAGGAAAGAAACATACCACGAATACACATCCTCCCTAGGCGGGAACACCTTCTTGCCGGCCTTGACCTCGGCCTCGAGGAACTTCTTGAGACCGATGAACTCGGGAGTGGTGATCTCGTCGCGCAGGTGCTGCAGCCAGCTGGGGTCGAGCGTCGTGATCTCGAGCTGCAGGTGGCGCTTCTGCTCCATCGTCAGGCCCGCGACCCACTTCTCCTTGTTCCACGACGAGGGCATCGGCTCTGCCGGGGAGGACGACGGCGCGGACGAGGCGCCGCCTGCTCTTGCGGGCGAGCTCTTGGGCGCCCCGAAGAAGGACGTGATGCTCGCGTTCACCTTGGGCTTCTTGTTGCCGTCCGCCGACGCCAGCGGGCCCTCGCTCTTGCGCTTTTGCGACGACATTGCGCGCGCGGATGTAGATGTGCGTAGGCTAGAAAATTGCAGTCGCAGATGTCGAGGTCTAGGCAGCAGTCGACCAAGATGAGGTAGACTGAGATGACGTAGTAACGACAGCGTAGTATCCAACTTATTGGCTACTAGGGGATATGTAATGGACAGATTCCACTGTCTACTACTTGAATTCAATTGAGAGACGAATAAAAAAGTTGAAATCAAACAATAGAATTGTAGAGCGTCGAGGTTGCGATGCCGTAATTCTTAACTGAAAATGCAAGACTTGTACTGACTCGGGGAGTTAACGCGTTTTTGGAGACGCGCCGAGGGGAAAAAGAAAAGCCCCTATTAAAAAAAAACGCGAAATTGGATCCGCGTAAAGTGGCTTGTGCGATGCTTGCTGCAGTTGGATTTGAAGCCAGGAAATCATCCGTTTCTCTAACCGTATTCAATACCAATTTGGGGGCCGATATCAAAGCGTTCAGAAATTACCGTTAGCATTACTATTCTATTCTGCGGAAGACTCGTCGGAGCCCTGCGATCAAGTTGATGATCGTCATCTATAGTCTTTTTTGTTCATCTCCTTTCCCCGTACCATGCGTGATGTACAAAAAACCATCGATTTCCGCAAAAGACGCCGAAGCGCGATTCCGGTCTATGAATGCAATCGTTTCTCCTCATACAAAACCGCAAAACAGTGATCGAATCGACTGACGAACCCCGTTTTTCTTTTCCGGTTTCCTGTGGCCTCTAATCAAGGTATCATAATCATTCATGAGAACGCCTGCTAATGCAAACAATAAATCAAAAACTGAGTGGAGTGGTGGTGGTATTCGTTAAGGTTCGCCCGCATGACCGTCAAGCTGCTTCCTAGCCTGGCGTTCGTTCACACTCCTGAAGACTCTTTTGCCGACTTCGTAACTGCTAATCATGATCGCACATGAAGGGGCAACTTTGAGAGTCCGAGGGAGCCATCCTTTGAAAAGGCCTGCCATGCCTTCCGTAGAGTAGATATGCCAAAGCAACCGAACCATATTTCGGTCTTCCGGTATTGGGGTATTTCTCGTCGTATCTCTATAGACCTGTGTCCTGGTCTTGCCCACGTCGAAGGGCATTGTAATACTTGATGCGAATGCGCCCGAGATAGCTCCGGCAGTGAAACTATCCATGAAAGTGGCAGCATGGCCTTCTCTGCTCTGAGATCTGCTCCTAGCTCGTGATCTTGAACTGCCACCCTCTCGGGTCAGAGACCGACCTTGCCGCTCCTCTCGCATGTCGGTAAGCTTTCCCCTGATCGTCTCGTACCCGAACCAGTATATGGCCGAGAAAGGGACGTCTCGCCAAAGGGTCAAAGGAAGGCCGCGCCAGAGCGAGCCATAACCACCCCTGGCCACCATTCCTTGGATATCCGTGAACGTATTCGCTAGATGGCCGGTCGTAGTTGTGCCTGTGGAGGCTTGGAGTCGAGTACGGAAAAGCTCGATAGGGCCTACAGCAGCAGCAGCAATGGTTCGCGCAGAGGCACCAGCTACTAGGGGCGCATACTCATCCCTGGTAATCTTGCTGACGGGGCTCGATTTGTTAGAGCGCAACCAATCGTATCCAGTGAAATAGATGATGTTGGCCGGAACAGCCATAACCAGAGTCGGCGAGAGGCCCCTCCATAAGGCTGAGAAACCCTCGTGGCGCGCAATCTTCTTCATACCGTCTAGAGTCGAGTTGAACCTCCTCTTCTGGGCCTCCTCAGCGACACACTCTCCAGGCACAGCCATGTTCCCTAACGGACCAGCAACACAGACTTCGGCATTATTATTCATGAAGAACACCTCTCGGCAGCAGGCCGTTACACCAAGGTTCGACGGTCGGAAAGCACTGGGTGACGAAATCGCGAGTTTTTGGTACTCTGCAGCAGGTTGTGACGAGCCTTGCGATTGCAATCGAACGCGAACGACATCTAGAGGGGTTACTATATGACGTTATCAGTTCAGGTCATCATCATGACTCGGATATTGCAAATGAGAGCTTACCTAACAGCGAGGTCAAAAGGCTGCCGGTAATAGCGGATAGCATCTTCTGGCCGGCCGAGATATCCATTCCGTCGTTCCCGTCATCTTGGGATGATACCATCGTCTGTCCTGCGAAAGCATCCTCGCCTCCTAATCGGTCGTGGTTTTGACCACCGAAGTTGTGACTAGGAGCCATTGTGTTCATAGTGTGCACTCAGCCCCGTAGTGCCGGGCGTGCCCGTTATAGAAACCCGATGCGGTGTAGAGATGAGGGCGACGAGACCGAGCGCACAAGGATTGAAAATATTTTTAAGTCGGTAGGTTTAGGATCGAGTATGACGAAGATTGCGGCTTAGGTAGGCAATTTTTCTGTGAGTAACGATAAATTAACTGGGGGAGGCGAGAGAGGACTCAAGGGGCGAAAAAATAAAGCTGCGATGGCGGATTCACAAAGTTGCGGGTGTCGGGTGGTGTGGTTTTTCTTCGCGTCATTAATACATCTAGAATCGATGAGGCTAAACTGATTTAGAAATATTTCTTTTGCCGATCTCAGGCCGAGCCCGAGCTTTTTCTCACAAAACCTAGCGGAAATGCGATAATCGATAAGCTGTGCTCGGAGCTGTGCCTAATCCATGATGTCAAAGCCCAATCGGATCGCTTGAAACTAATTTTTAGGGGTCCCGCTAGGGCGCCCTCTGCGGGCAGTCTGCAAGTCGGTCTGACTCTGTGCCGGTGATAAGATACACCCCACTAATGTCCCCTGCACCTCAACATCTGTGACCCGTCTACTCGGGGCACCACTCATAAGCTCCCGTCCAACCTCACTTGATAGCTCACAATCCAACCTCAAACCTCAAACACCAGGAACGTTTGCCTCTGACACGATACACCTGAGTGAACCCTAATCGCATAGATCTTCAAATTCAAAAATTGACACTCAAACTATCAAGCATTGTGTAGAGTTGTGACCGTGTCTTTAGCCAATATGGACCAACCCCCTGAGCAGATACGATCTGAGCTGGAGAACTTTAGAGAGCAATGGCGCGCCGAAGTATCAGCCCGTGCAAGAAACGCAGGCGGCTCACAACAGCAGCAGAGGCCAGCCCCAGCACAGGCCGGACCTTCATCGGACAAGCCGTCCAAGAGAAATGAATTTGCACATAGAAAAGCCGCTACGCGCACTGTTCCCTTGCCGGAAGAGGAAGAGGAATACGTCCAGGCGCAATCGTTCGACGAGCCGGAAGCCGCCCCCAGTAGAACCGTAGGGGGGCAAAAACTCAACCGCCAAGATGCCGCCCCTATTAAAGAAAGGGAGCCGCAGACGGCCCTGGACTTCTACGAGAAGGCCGTCGAGAAGGAGACGGCGGGGAAACTCGGCGACAGCCTGCAGCTGTATCGCAAAGCCTTCCGCATGGACGACAACGTCGACCAGTCGTACCGCAACAAGCACTTCCCGGGCCGCTGGACCAAGCAGCCGGCGTCACAGCAGCAGCAGCAGCCGGCGTCGCCACAACAGCAGCAGATCAACCCGTCGAACGCCGCCGTGACCGTCCCCAACACCGCCCACCACTCCCTAGAAGGCCCTGCCCTCTCCCTCCCGGACCTAATCGCCAGCTTCTCGGGCCTGCGCATCGAGGGCGCAGCGCCGGAGATGGAGGGCGCAGCCGCGCCCCCGTGCCCCGTCGCCGCGCTCCCGGACGAGATCCTCGTGCACGTCCTGCGGGACGTGGCCGTGGCCGACGTCGGCGACTTCGCGCGCCTGGCCCGGGTCTGCCGGCGGCTGGCCTACCTGGTCGCGACCGAGGACCGGATCTGGCGGCGCGTGTGTCTGGGGTCCGAATTCGGGTTCGCCGCCATGCACTACCACTGGCAGCGCGGCGTCACGTGGGAGCCTCTGGACGAGGAGCTGGTGGTGGTGGAGGAGGAGAACGACGACGGCGGCGAAATCCTAACGCCGGAGGAGGTGGCGCGACGGCGGCAGGAGGAGAGCCGGGCGGCAACCAACATCCTCCTGCACAAGCTGTACGGGTCGTCGTGGCAGAGCATGTTCCGGCGACGCCCGCGGATCCGGTTCAACGGCTGCTACATCAGCACCGTGAACTACATCCGCTCGGGCCAGTCGTCAGGCCACCAGATCGCCTGGAACACTCCCGTGCACATCGTAACCTACTACCGCTACCTGCGCCTCTTCCCCGACGGCACCGCCATCAGCCTGCTCACAACCGACGAGCCCGCCCACGTCGTCCACCACCTGACCAAGGAGAACCTGGCCCTGCACCAGGGCGGCACGGGCCCCCACCTGCCGTCCGCCGTCATGAGCTCCGGCCTCAAGGGCCGCTGGCGCCTGTCGTCCTCGCTCGACAACCCCGACGCCGGCCTCGAGGACATGGAGGGCGACCTGTACGTGGAGACGGAGGGCGTCGGCCCCAAGTACGTGTACCGCATGGAGCTGACGTTCCGAAGCGCCGGCAAGGGGGGGACCGCGCGCAACAACAAGCTGGCGTGGAAGGGCTTCTGGAGCTACAACAAGCTGACGGATGACTGGGCCGAGTTCGCGCTGAAGAACGACAAGCCGTTCTTCTTTAGCCGGGTCAAAAGCTATGGTATTCGTGGCGAGAGGTAGGCAGGCAGACTTCCCACTCTATGCTCTTAGGTGTACATTACGATGTGTAGGAAACAATTATAGATGCACATACACGGCATGAGAATAAAACGCATAGCATAGCATCGGAGATGCTCAGCAGAGACTCTTCAATTATGCGAGGGATCCTTACGATACATAACTTCATCTCAATGAAAGATGATGCCCTATCAGGCTCGCATCATTCGGTCCTATTAGTCACTAACATGGTAGAGTGAATCGATTCAGATTCGAACCCAGTGTGCCCCCTCCCAAGATGTGCATAGCATAGCTCCCTTGTCCTCAGCCAGCCAGTCATATTCTCCAGTTAAAACAAAAATTCAACTGTCATATTCCACCCATGGTAAACCTCGCCGTCCTTACCGATAAAGCTAATTGCACACAGGTGCAGAGAAATCCACAGGCAAGGTTACCCCTGTAAAGAGTCGACAGCCAGTTCCCTCAGGGTATATGCAATGATTTGAAGTACGCCTTCTGTGAATAATTGGGACGTACCCTAGCTCTGCGAACCGGCCTTGAGCTGGACGACGATGGACCTGTGTGCTCATTTTCTGGTCCGCAAGAGGAAACGTTCTTTTCAGCCATTGTCACGCTTGACATGCTAGACGGATACAAGTTAGTGGATCTATGTCTAGCTCTCGTGCTGCTTCGGCGGCGAGGGGCTCCAGTTGATAGGATCTCCTCGTCAATGTAGCAGGACGAACCTCTGCTCTACATTAGAGGACGATTCGTCTACGAGTCTGCGCTTTCGTCCTCTTCGTATGCCTAAGAGACGATTAATAGACAGTATCAATATTGTGTCTATTGGGCATAGTTGAAGCTTACGACTCTGAGGCATTTCTTCATCGGAATCGTCATCTGACATCGTAAGGGGACGCTTGCCGTGCTCCAAGGGATTCTCTCTCTCTGGTATCGTAACGCCATGAGCTGGACTCATAGAGCCAAGCTCAGGGGAGGGAGGTGCTCCCGGACCTAGGACCTGAGGTCGCTCAATATACTGATTGATGATTGTAGCGCTGAATGCGAATAAGCCGTTCGTGACTCCACTGGCGGTATCAATGGGCGCATTTTCATTCTTCTCGGTTGCATATCGCTGGCGTTCAGATTCAACCTGATCATTGGTCTCTTTTCTGATTGTCTCGCATATCTTGTGGAGGCGAACCTCCAAGTCATGGACGAGTTCTTCGACGAGCTTATGCGCAGCCCTGAGCATCTTGGCGCACCCCTCGGCTCTGATTGCTTGCTCTACGGCGTGTGTTCTGCATTCTGCCACGTTATCGATGCCATCGAGGTTGACACCAGCTGCGTTCCCTGCCATTGCCATTGTTTCTCTGCTGGTGGCACTCGTGTAGTAAGAGGACAAATTAACAGAGACGGGATGATGATGGGGAGTTGGTATTGGAGGTAGAAGACTTTTGAATACGCGTAAGATTGAATCCTCAGCAGTGATGTAGCCACACAAAGGGATCCTGCCCAGGTGTAGACAGTAGAGTGGACACGGAAAAGTTGGAGTTGAAAGATTGAGCGCGAGGAATGGCGAAATGTGGCAGGAATTTTGAGATGCCTAGTAGGTGAAGGAACTCCCTACGAGTTGGCCACTACTTCCTCCTGAATTTATCGAAGTAGGTAGGCACATGGCGAGGTAAATATCAAAGCAATTGCGGTTTGAAGGGTGGTTTCCTTGCACGAATACGACTGCCCCTTTTTTGAGTTCGCTGGCGCTTGACCACATCGGTTCTTGCCTTGTGTATCTAATCTCCATACACGGCTGATATGTCTTTAGCAACAATGAAGACCTGGGAATTGGAACCTGAAAAGGCATATAATTGCTGTATGAATGTCATGCCATTTAAGAGAGTCATAAGCTTGGCCATAAAAGTCATTATGTAGGAATAGACATGTAAGTGAGATAGGAAGGTACATATATGTGGCAGGTATGGGAATGAGCTACGCGCGTATGCTAGGTAGGTACTATGCGGGAAGAGGCAATAACTTAGGTACCCAATTACCAGATGATAATGTCCTACCTCCTCTGGCTCATCCTAAGCTAGGTGGACTAACCTACCTGTATCATGTTAAGGAAGGGACATCACGTGGAATTGGTTTCTAATATACTGTCTACCTGATATAAGTAGAGTCGTCCGTTAGCTGCTCTCACCTCACGGTTGCCTACGCTATTTGGAATGCTCGATGTCTATCTGTGTAGAGACGAAGATAGCTAGCTGAAGTGGGCAAATATTATTAGTTCTCTTGTGATGTGAATCCCAAGGCGGACGGATTGCTCTACTAAAGCAGCATGATACCTTTACGTGCAAAAGGGTAGGTCAATGTAGCTGGAAGACGGCGTCTCGGCAACAGGAAACCCTCTCGGATTGTACAAGACACATACAGCATTACCACGATCGTATGCTGTCGTGGAGCTGGGTCCCGACTTGAGTTTGACGAGGTGGAATATAATCTGAACCACTTGTGGCCTACCATAATGATCAAGCGACTCGTTAGTTGTGTCGAGTCCTCCTTAAGTTAACGAGTCAAATTAGCAAGACTGGCTCACTTTTATACATACGTGATGGTGTCTGGAAGAACGAATGTTGACATGGATTTACTGGAGAACGATCCATTGCTGATGACCTTCGATGCTATACATATAGAAATCCAGTGCATTCCGATTAGCATCCTGCTGACCACCACAAGACTAGGTACCTAGGTACTATACCCAAAGACGAAGCGGGATAGGAGACAAACGTATCGCCAGATATCTCGAATATCGATTGAGCTACCTTTCTCACAACGAATGATATTACCAAATTCGGTCAATCGTATCCGGAGTACATGCTACAGTCGAAGGATGCGTAGAAACGTAGGCTAAATACATAGCTGCTGCCTTGACTGCACTCCAGCATTTGTCCCCTGCATTAATTAGTGTTGGGACGCGTCTGACCGGGAAGTAACCCTACAGTCGTTACGACGAAGGATTCCCTCGCTGTTTTTGTTCAAGTGTCCCCCGGCGAACCGGCCGGAGTGGAAATTTTCACGGCTTCGCAACAGAAACGTTGTCATCGAACTTATATTTTCTGCGTTTATAACATGTACTAGGTACTGAGTGATTCTTCAACGAGACCTTCGCAATGAGCGATGAGATCTGCGGCGGTCAAATCCCCCCACCTTCTACTCACCTGAAGACATTCTTTGCTAGGTCTTGCGTTCGCATATGACCGACGGAAGCGCCGTCGTAGTATGATAAATCACTCAAGCGAGCGGCTAATATCCAGTTGGGGACATAAAGTCTACCAGGAGAAGCCGTACTTTAAAGGATATTAAACCCAGCAAACCAGTACTTCGGATGGTAATTATCAAGGAATGCTTTTCGCAAGAGATCGTCTTTCAGATTGGCCGCATCATACCACCTGTAGATAAGAGCATCGTGTCTCCTTCGTGAACCTGAACAATGTCGAATCGGATACCAGCTGGTTGGTGTTATTGATTCCGGTCTAGTAGATAAGTCCCGCGCGACCCCTTCTTGGCAAAGGTAAGAATCTTTTAGCATCCTTTAGCGGCCAAACGAACTATTGGCTCAAGGAATTTAGCACTACTCCCATGCAGATTCTTGGGTTGGAAAGATGGCCTGTCCCTGCGTGTACATGTGCGGTCGAGGCCTGGGTATATCAAAGTTGATGTGCATATAGCGGGCGTGCTGTACGATCTGTCGTAGTGGATTATTTGCGCATGCGGATATAGATGTAGGTAGGAGAGTACATACATATGCATGTATGTAGTTCAGCTGGCTCAGCTCGATCTTCTAGACGGAGAATGCGATGAGTAACAATCTTCATCTCGAAGGAATCTGCAAGTGATGGTAAGTGAGACTCGAGGAAGCCCATCACGGGGCAAAAGGTGCGTCGAGAATGGCGTAAAATGTTACCAAAAGCTGCAGGAGTCAGGAGAGAAAACACGGGGGGCAGGCCAAAAACGGTTGGGAGGATCTCTGTGCGCGTTGCACGTTGCACGAGGCCATGGAGTTATCCGTTTGCGTGGAGAACCGAAGAGGGGCAGTTGGATGCAAAGATACGACGATCTCACTCGGTCCTGTTAGCTACCAGGTAGGTAGTTAGCCCATCTTTCGTTTGGACCTCTTCGGATAAAGCATGAGAAAGGGAGAGAAGATGTGAAAATCATCAGTAGAGTCGAGATGAAAGAAAGGAGATTTTGTTATTCGTAATTTGGATTCATTTGATATCAGTCGGAAAGCAAACGAACCGGCAGATATGGGGAGGGGTCGACGCCCAATAACCAGGTTCGAAGAGAGGCTGTAATAAATAAGACAGGCACATATAGCCGTGACTTATTAACCTAGCCTCTCTCTGATATCCATGGATGCGGTCAAGGCCTGGGACTAGGTAACAAACTCGGCCTTTCAGTGCCAATTCGAAAAGATTTCCATGTTATGTTACCCTACCCCCGAGCCTATGTCCCTTTCGATGGGATGCGTCTAATCTAGTCGGCTGCACCGTCATGCATCATGTGGTTACGATGCTTACGGCCGGACGTATCTGTAATTTCGAGATTTATTCGTACGAAATAGCTCTCCGAAAAGGGAAGGCAAAGGCAAAAAATGAATCTGGCGTGTGCTATGATGCTTCGTTACCAACTGTCTCGACTGTCATATTTCGTATTTTCTTTTGTCCCTGTTGTCTCTAAGCGGTAAAGGACCCCTGATGGTCAACGTGTCGATTTCCGGATAAGGAATTGTCTACGTGACGATCTGGATGGTAAAGATAGAACTCGCTTCCATCCCTAACCCTGCACGACTCTACCCTTTCTCACCTGTTCGCAGCTTTTAGCGGCGAAACTAGGGCTAACCCAGGACTAACCAGGGCCTGTAGCCACATGTAGCCTAGGTGGAATCCACTTAGATGCCCCAGAGCCCTGGACAGCCCGCCTTAGCTCTTTAGAGGTTGGGAGAATTGTCACGGCGTGTCCCGTTAGGTACCTTTGTGTGCAAGCGTGGGTATGACAGAACTTGTCAGACCGGCCGTGCTACATATAGGCCGGGGCTGGGGGCGTACCTATGGAGGCGGATTGGTCAGGCTGGGCTGGCAGGTGGGAAATCTTCATCCAAAGAAACGAGAACTTCTAGGTTGCTCTTCTTCAGCTCCGTTCCCTTCACCATCTCCTCTACATACCTACCACCTAATAATATGATTTATTCATAGCTGGCATAGCTGGAGCTATCTGTGTTTAGCGGCGACCTCCCTTTACAAGAACTATTAGCTAATATTCCCTTTCTTTCTTTCATTCTTTACCTGCCGAGGTTGTATTCGCCGTAGCTCTCGTCCTCGATCCGACTCTACTCGACGTCGGTTTCTGCCCAGCCTTATATCTCACTTTGCGCACCGCTGTTCTCGTCATTCGTTGGTCTAGCCGCTAGTCTATGCACCGCTATCACTCCCATAGTGAGCAATCGTAGTGGTAATTTATTAATTGACCCGGATCTCTTCAATTGGGTCAGGTCACTCACTTGAAGCCTCTCTTAAAGAGCTCGGTCTTCTTCGGCTCGATCCGCCATGTCGTTGTCTGTTCCTCTCCCTCGACTCTGTTAGATAACTTCCTTTGTATGTCCCGTGGTGCTTAGTCTGTCTGACCGCAGCGAATCCTCCGAGACGTACCACCTCTATCAGCTTTCGGCAGCCTACAGTATCGCTGTCTTATCGTCTGTTCTGGTGTCGCACCGAATTCCCTCGTTTTTATTGGGGGCCCAGGGGAGGACTGGTTGCACAAAACCTGTCGGCCTGCTGGGTTTATATCTGTAAGGGCTTATAGGCCCTATTTATCTACCGTTGATTGCTTAGCCCGCCACTGCCGAGAACCCAGAGTGATATTCGAGGAGAGGAGAGGCAGCGTGGTTTGGGACTTGATGCAAAATGGCCCTGCCACTATTCCTTCACCACGACGAGGATCGCTCTATTTTTATTTCCGATTCCGAGGACGACGACCTGCTCCCCGCTCCCCGCAAAGCCCGCGAACCAACGAGGTCAGATTCTAGGGAGCGAGAGGAGGCTATGCACCAGAAGACGAAAGATGCGGCTGCTAACATTCCCACTCACCCGATCCCCGCCATGCAGCTAGCCTTTACCGAGTCCCTGATCGAAGCCACCAACAACCCTGCCGTGCCAAAGCCGAAAATCAGATTCGCCGATGCGAGGACTCGCAGGAACTATTTGTTAGACGGAGCTAAGGGGACAAAATTACATTATGAACTATGGCGATACCGACCTGGCCAGCGACATCACGAGCTCTGGAAGCTTATGGCGCAGATATCGTTTGGTGTATACCTGCTGTTGAACGGAATCGCAAACGACAACGAACAGGTGGTTAACATCCTCCAGGGTCATATCGACGAAGTGGATGAGTTTCTAGAGACGACGTTGGATGATGTCGATCTTGCGACCCAGGATATCAAAGAACGCATTGACTTTCTGAAGTTGCCGATGGAAAATATCGTGACGTTCGAACAGATGCTAGAGGACCGGAATTTTCGTCTGCAGATAGTAACTGGAAATGAGAAGATCGAGCATATCATCTCTCGAACCACTGCTGCCCTGGAAGCGACAGTGGAGGATCTCGGCGAGGGGCTCGGAGCTACCAGGGAGTTCGCAAGATATCTAGAGACCCAGCATGACCGGGCCTGGCGGCAACAACGCCCGGAGATCGGCGATATATTCGATGCCATGAGGGGAAACTCGCAAGGTTGGAAGAAAGCTTTTATAGAGTTACAAGGCACGACATCGGCTCTGCGCGCTCTAGTTAATAAGCTCGAACGAATGGTGGCTGAAATGAACTATCGTGCTGGTGAGGTGAGCCGGAGGACAAGGGTAAGCATTCTTTGAACGTTATTCTCGCTTTGTCGTATGTTAGGTAGGCTGACATCTTGGCTAGGGAAGTGTTGCTCCCTTCTCTAATCCCGTAGATCCATATCTGCCAAAGAACAACTCGCCTCATTCGTCAACAAGGTCATCCGATAGGCGCCCACCAAAGCTTGTGCTTTCTAAGAGCACGTCTCAAAAGTCGGCGACTGGCTCAACTACTGCTAGGGAGACTGTTATGGTAGTTCAATACACCGCCGCCGTAGAACCGATGGACCCGGTAGAACTGGAGGCCGACAGCGTTCCGAAGACAATTGTGACTGCCGGGGACGAATCGGAATCCGACAGTGAAACAGAGAAGGCTGAACGCTCGATAGACGAAGGCCTCTACATTTTACAGCCGCGGACTTATACCCCACAACCTCCGGCACCAATACCTTCACCGAGAGTCCACGATACACCAAAACCAGCGCACGCGCCAGCACCATCGCCGAAGCAGGAGGAGCAGCCCAAGCGGACGTCTCTACGTGAGAGACTCTCGTTGAAAGGTAGCAATCTGCCCGAGGCTATCCAAGTACCCCCTCGGAACACGACCGAGCTCCAAAAGCCGAGGTATCCAATTCCGCAACAACACTCTCCCCGGCACCAATCTCCGCGTATCTACCAAGGCCCGGACTCTGCTTACGGTTCGGATAACGAGGCCCGTCTACCTATTCGCTCAATTGCCGAGGGCGGAGATGTTGAGCTGCCGCCGCCGCCGACATTTCCCACGACAATACCTTCTCCTCTGTCCGACCAACAGCACTATTTCCCGGTGCGGGCAAGTCCTCACTCTCCGTTACAACAGAGACCGTGGACGGCGGGTACACACGTCCATCCCGGCCACGTGCGAAACCAACCGTCGGCTATGGGGATGAGTATGCTGAGCAACGTGACGACGCTTAACCCAGAACATAAAGCATTGAAAAAGAAGCGGAGCGCTTTCGGATGGTTGAAGAAGGCATTTTCACTCGACGATGAGGAACGCGCCCAGTTCGAAGCGAGGAGAGCCCAGCAAGCTCCAAATCCGTACTATGAAGGCCGAAGCCCGAAGTACCTGGACGGGAAACGACTTCCGGATCCCAAGCGTTCTCGATGATGCAACAGCTTTAGGTTTCGGTATTGGGACCTCCCGACTTGGCGATCATGAACATGCAGCTGTTTCAACGGAACGGAGCGAAGCTTTAATAAGTGGCCCATGGGTTGATCTACGATTTGTGATCGACAGGCACCACGGAACTTAAACAAGGAGCACCCATGGACCAGAAAGACTCATGTGAAACAAGGATCGAGACAATATGCTGCTGAGTCAGGTCGTTGCTTGCCACCTACACCAATGACGCTGGCCGCTTCAATTAGATGGATTCTATTGAATCTCGATTACCCGCCAGCACACACACGAATTACTACCATACCTGGCATATCTATGTTACCGATCTGATGCCCTATAATCGGACCAGCTGGCATCGAATCTACATCTTGATCAACTATCCAAGATGAACCAAGGCCCGAGACTATAATCGGAAGACACATAATGATGGTAGGGATACAGGTGTTCTTACACTGAAGCCCCTACAACATGCGACAAAATTTTATCGAAAACTACCTATCTGTTCTACCTACGCTATATTAGGTACTACATAGTGGTAATGTGTATACACGTGCAGATGTATGATATGGGAAACAGTTTAATGGCATAGCGATGCATTTATGGAGTTTTTACACGGGACGTGTGAAGTTGGAGTTAGAGGATGTAAGATATCGAGCATGCAGCTGTATTGCTCATCGCTTGTCGAAATAATCGTAGTTATATAAAACATTTTCACATTATAGCATGATGGAGTGAGTGACATTTATATTTGCTGCTTTGTTTTGGCTTGTCTTAATTTGCGCCTACCTGCTATAGCAAATTCGGGCTATAACGAGTTTCGGCTATAGAGAATTTCGGTTATAGAGAACTTGGTCTATGACAGCTTCGGTTATAACAATTTCTTTGCCATAACAAGCTCGCTTATAGAAAACTCGCCTATAACAATTTTTCTTATAACAAACTCGTCCATAGCAAAATCGGCTATAACGAACTCCCTTATAACGATTTTTGCTAATTTCAATCGGCTTATAAGCCTTGATTTTGTAAACGAGTACCATACAACAATGACGAACTTGATTCGTTATCACGAGGGTGTACTCCAATTCTAGAAGGGCCTTCTATGCACTATAAGAAATAATCTCATTTTCCACTTTCGGCCACATGAAGTTGTGGATCCTCGGATCTTGTACATCTCGTACATAGTAATACCACATAGTAATGCTTGTGCCCCCACATGCTGCATGTCCGTCACTCAATCACCCCCGCTTGCGTTCCCGTCTGCTTATGTGCCGTTACCAATCTTCTTGCAACGAGCGGGTGGGTCCACCGGGTATCCGAGTGCGAGCATACGTCCCGGAGAAAACCCCCTGGGCTGGCTCTCATAAGGTGAGGACTCGGATGGCCTGCTCTACGGGTGCTGTTACAGGATAGGGCATTAGAAGGATAGGCAATCTGGATAGTCACCTGTGTATGGTAGCGGAATCCCACCCGTACCTCCTGACTGAATAAAAATACAGGCCTTTTAGTTCAAGCTCGATCTTGAGGGCGGCTCACATATATCCACAGGGTGAACGATATGGGAGACTTCTTGTTGAGCTGGTTTGAATTTGTAAGGCCTTTGTCATACTTCCCTATTGGGAACGATAAGGAGGCTGATTCTATAAGAGGTACGACTTTACGTAACCTGTTGATTCTGTACCTGATAGATATAGTGCAAAATTAACTTAGTCTCGCTCACCGAAATCTTAATTCTGCCGCCGTGCACATAAAACGCGGCGGCCAAAAAAGCTAAGATTTTCCTGGTCCGAACTTGTTACGCAAATCCCTACCCTCGAAAAGATCATCGATCATCAATACCTTGTGCGCACATAAAGCGCGGCTGCTGAAAGGGCTTGGGTTTCCAGCTTGCACAATTCCAAGTTCAAAGATTGTCACTCATGCGCCTCGGCATGTCCAGCTAGCGCAGACCCCAATCTTCAATGCGACGCTGATCGGATTCGCACTCGCCTATGATAATAGATACCTACCGCGAACCCGTCCGGTATATTAGCATCAAAATCTCAGCGTCTGAGAGATTGTAAGTTTCTCTCCCTTACAGTTGTCTTGATTGTTCTTCATTAGGACCAATTCCTAACCTAAACACAGGGGTCGACGAACTAACATCTCCCGATGCACAATCCTTTCGCCTTCGGGACGGGTCCTTGGGACCCGTCCCACCGCTTCGAAACCAGCTGGGTGCTGCCCCCGTTTGTCCTCTTTGTGCTCCGAGTTATCATGGTAAGTCTCAACTTTTTATTTTATATTTTATTTTTTTAGTTCATATCAAGCCTCGTGTCACCATGTGCGACCAAGCACACCCATATCCATGATTCCACTGCGTCGGGTGTAAGCATAACACAACAGCAATATGCAGACGGGCCGAGCCGCAATCCTTACAATTCCCAATTGCCGGTAGCGTGGCGTCATTTACCGTATGATCTGTTACTAACCTTGCACACAGTCACTCTACATCTTTGTTACTCTCCTCTTCAATATCGGCTATGAGTGCGCTCATGCCGAGCAGTATGGTTGCGAGGACGCCCGCGATAACTTCTCCTATTTCACGGTCCTGACCTACTGGGGATTGGCCTTTTATTTACTCTTCTCGGCTCTTCACACGTTCACCTATGCGCGCTCAACGGTCCCCCTCTTAGACAGCTGGCCCCGTCCTTTACAGGCCTTGCATTCGTTCTACTTCACAACTGTCACGACCTTCCCATTCATTGTGACTGTCGTCTACTGGGGCCTGCTATACCAATATGGCTCAGAGTGGTTTCCTACAGCCTATGACGCTTGGTTAAACATCAGCCAGCACGCGTTTAACAGCTTGTTCGCCTTGTCCGAGATCCTCTTGTCTCGTATCGGCTCGCCTCCCTGGATTCATGGCTTTTGGTTGCTCATACTCATGTCCTTGTACCTGGCCCTGGCGGAAGTGACGCACGCTACGAAAGGCTTCTACACGTACGGATTCCTTGACCCCAGCATTGTGCACTCCGTCCTCGCCGCGTACATCTGTGGCATCGGCATCGGTACCGTCATTGTGTTCGGGATCGTCAAGTATGTTGTGCTGCTGCGCGTCTGGATCACCGAGACGAAGATGGGACAGCACGGGAAGTTCGCTGGACCGAGACCGCAGGAAGTCGAGTTAGAGGATTTGGAAGCGCAACAGGATGGCAGCGACGTGACCGAGAACAAGTAATTCTCAGACCGACCGCCTACACATTTTTTGTCTCCTTCCAAGCACGTTAGCATTGGTTGGTGTGGCCTTACGCCCAGACGTTTTACGGATACCCCTTGCAGGAGTTTGGCTGCATTTTGACATCATGAAACAGATTGAGAAAGTTTCCATAATTCCATCAAGCAGCTCGAGAAAGGTATATACAAGTGTCTGCTGTCTGTCTATGCAGGGGAATATTCATAAGTGAAATTCTAAATGACCATAATAACTACGTGAGATGACATGTCTGACGCTCGTATTCAACACTTCAAGTTGATACCTCGCCTCGCTTCCGACTCCCTGAGCTCAAACATGAGCTGAACGCCCACGAAAAATGCCATGGAAGCGCTAATAATAAAACAGAATCCTGTTGTCTATTATCAGCACAATCAAACCAAAGAGAGTAGAGTAGGGAGTAACTTACCAGAGAAGTCCCTGAATATACCCGCTATGATCCTCTCCAACCCCTCCACGCCGACGGCGAACCCGACGAGGTTGGCCATCATCATCATGAAGATATTCGCGACGGCGCCGACGCAGCAGAGCATGCGGTAGGCGGTCGGCCTGCCCTCCCACCGGCTCCGGGGGAAGACGTAGCCGGCGGCCATCTCGGGCAGCATGAAGAGGACGACGAGCCAGCCCCAGATGAGAAGTCGCAGCTGGATGTCGTGCCAGAGGGCGACGAAGGTAAAGACGAGGACGTAGGTGAGGATAGAGCGGGCGGCATCCCGCGGAGTCCGGAAGCTGGAGCCGCCCAGGGGCACGTAGATGTAGCGCAGCGACCACCGGTAGAAGGACCTGTGCCACGAGCGCCAGAAGGCGAGGGTGCTCCAGTTGTCGCTGACGCACCGCACCATGTTCTCCGGGGGGTCGATGCCGTCGACGAGGGCCCAGAGGCGGAAGAGCCGCCACGGCAGCAGCAGCTTCAGCCAGATCAGGTGCAGGTTGAAGAAGCTGAGGACGCTCAGCTGCGCCGCCGTGTACTGGCCCCACTCCGGCCGCGCCTTGGAGATGGCCTGCACGTAGTCGTAGTGCAGGATCACCTCCATGGCCAGCAGGCACAGCGCGAAGCGCACGCCGTAGCGCAGCGTGCGCCGCGTCTCGATGCTGGCGGGCTTGTACCGCTGCTGCGAGACGAAGTCGTTGAAGGTGATGACGGGCCCCGTCAGGTACAGCGGCGCGTAGATGGCGTACGCGATGTAGTTCCGGAACGAGAAGTCTCTCGCCTGCGCCGGGATGCATACGCGATCGCGCTCGCTCAGGCTGGCCGGGTCGATTTGTTTCTTCTTAGGAGCATCAGCATTTGTTTCGTAGTTTAGAAAAAGGAGATAGAACCCGGCTCACCTCGATAGGGCTACAGCTTCTGCGATCTAGGCTCCAGTAGTAGTCCAGGTTGAAGCTGATCAGTCGCAACACGGTGATGTTGAACAGGATCTCCCACCGGCCCATGAGACCACGGTAGCTGTCAAGCCATCTCCCCCATGACACCAGGGTAGAGCCCGAGTCGAGGACGGAGTTCTGGACAGGGGGCCCGGCAATCAAAGCGGCTATCTCCCCGAACTTGTAGCCCCGACATAACTCGTTCGCAAACAGGATCCCGATGTTAAAAACCCATGTCGCAGCTGGTACATACTTCCGCGGCAAAGTTGTCGCAACCTGGTAGTTCGCATAAAGTATCAGCAGGATCTTGAAGGCAGAAATCCCGTGAAGCGCAACTAGGTATACGAGCGCAAAGCCAAAGTCGAATGTTGCGCGCTGGTTCAGTCTCTGGTCCGCCTCTTCTGGGGTCGGCCGCGACCCTTGGCCTGTCGCTTTTACGGGATACACGATCGCATTGTACACTCGACGCAGAAGGGGATGTAGGAGGAGGAGCGCGGCCATATACGGTATGTTGGATCGGAACGTGTAGTACTGGGAATCCGAGGCGTCCTTCAGGGGTCGACGGGTTAGCATACGCCGTCCACGAGATTTTCAGTGGTGCCTACAATCATGCGCCCGGGAATCCACCCCGGTCGGAGCAAGCGCTCGTACTTCTTATACTTGGGGTCCGTGGCTACAGAACGAGTCAATTTATCTATCGAAGGCGGACGCTGTTACGGAGAGCGAAGGCATACGGCTCGAGACTTCGTAGGCTACCCAGAACATGTACGGAACGACTAGGAGGATAACAAGGTAGTATAGGTAGAATTCGGGAGTGTTCCATCGCGACGGTTGACCTTTGCTATTCCACTTGGCAGCGCGTTCTTTGCTCGCGGTCGCGTCATTTCGCGCTTCTATGACGGTCTTGTATGGCGTCGAGGACGAGTTCGTAAAGCGAGTGTCGAGGGTGTCGAGATCGTAGGTGGCTCGGAGGAAAGAAAAGACACCCATTGCGGAAGAAGGGGGTCAGACCGATTGTGCCCCTATGTTACGACATGGAATTCAGAACTTGCGACAGTAACAATTCGTGCTGCTCAGCATCACGAAGTCGTAAAGGGGAGAAAAGTCCAAGGTAGCCGGTATTCTTCCAGTACAGTAAGTTATGCAGAAAGGTAGTATACAAATTAAGAAAACGAGGTTCAGGGTCCCGAACTGTTGGGTGGGGGGGTCCAGGGGTTAGACGAGACGCGGCCGTGCTGCCGTGGTCGCTTTTTAAAGTGGAGACACGAAGTACGTACCCGGTGCTCCGCATCATTAACGTGAATCGATAAGGGGGCCGACACCGACATATTCCTGAGTTTATTCCTGAGTTCAACTTATACCGCCTTTGTTTCACCAGTAGTTTGTTATTTTATATCTGTACCTCATGTCACTATAGGGGCGCCTTGCTGTACCTATATCTATCAATTATACGAATTAAACTTTACTGGTGGTCTATTCTGCTCTAGGTATTAGCGGAAGCCGGAAGCTAAATACTGGGAACTATCAACAACGAGCACATCAAGTTAAGCTATTGAATAAGCAAACGAGCTTCTGGATTGCTGTGGATAGAACTATGGGCAAATTCGGTAGCAGGTCTATTGCATTTCGCCCAAAGCCAACAGGAACAACATATATTCCCCCAAAACGGCGGAACGAGCCCTTTCGGTTTTTGGACCTACCTCCTGAGCTCAGAGATCACATCCTTGAGATTATACTCTTGGACTCGATATATCCTCTTCCCCTTCTCCTAACTTGCCAGCAAGTATACGCTGAGGCCGCTTCGCTATTCTACCACGATGTCTCTCTCAGCCGCATACAGCTCGGAGAGAGCTTCCATCCTTTCCTGCAAGGGCCATTCACTCGAGTGTCAGCTTGGCAGCATATACAGAACTTGAGAGTCAGGTTCACCATGAGGGAAAAGGCATTATTCCTCGAGGGTTTATGTGCCGCGCTACGCGGGATGGACGAGAGAGGAAGACTGCAACACCTGCGTATAGAGATCGGAAGCTGCTTTCCCGGCGATGAGTTTTGGGGGTGGGAAGAGTTGTCCGTCTGTCACGATATCCGGGTCAGTCCTGGAAAGGGAAAGGGACAGGTGATATCGGCGCCTCTCTTCGTCACGATGCCGTGGTTCCAGAAATTTATCCATTTCCTCGATGATTCTACGATCCCGAAGACCTCTCTATACGTCGACGCCGAGGACCACGACAAGTTCTGGTGTATGTTTCATCGAGCCCACCCGTCGGGCGAGAAATGCGATGGGTGGTGGAAAGGGAAATCGAAAGTCTTGAAGATCAGCCGCTCGAATCTAGTCAAGACTCTTAAGGGAGCAATACCTGTAACACCGGTAGAGCTTGATTAGCCTCGTGGTGCCTCGGACTAATGACTAATACAAGAAATGCGCCAATGACCCCTATTGCGGAGACCTCCCGACTATAGACAACTTCATTCGATCAAATCCTCTACATTCGACGAATCCTGATTGCTGTTATATTATCGACTACAATTAGGTCCAAATACGAAAGGCATGTTAATGAAGATTATTACGAGGGTTACGAATACGAGCAATAGTAGACGCCGCTACATACGGATGATGATAAGAGCAAAGTATTCGCACTAGTCATCTGTACGATATTGAAAGGTGTACAGGTAATTATGAAAATTATAGCCTCTTGTCAAGGCATCCGAATTTGTTTGAGTAGACAGACCTTCTCACCGCCTCTTCACATGTAAAGCACCCGGATATTACCAAGATATGTAACAAAGCCACACAAAATTCCCACTGAAGCGGAACACCCCACCGTAGCTTTAGCAAGTTCGGATATCTTAGGAATAGATTGCCCAGATCTTCCCCAGGACCCAGCGCAAACGACGTCAGATTCATTGGTCCAAGCGTATTCGAAACGCGTATTTTGGAAATCGCCGTCTTGTTATTGGATCGCGCATATACGCAGCGCAATCAGTACCACTCAAAAAGCCCAAAAGTTTGTGTAAGATGCGAGATACATTCACAATAAGCCTCAAAGAACGGCCTTATCTCGTTTTACCTGACTCGTATTTTGGACAAGATTGACTCAGGGTCAAACAGCTTTGGGTTTGGTTATTATTAAATACCTAACCATTACGTTCTTAGTCACTCGTTTATTTCCTACACATACTCGCGTGCTGTGTTGTACCTCGACTTATACAATGAGCCTCATGGCGGTGAGGCAGCTCAACCTACTTCGCTGCATTATTGGCGTCGCATCCCAACGGGTAGTAGGCAGATGGTCAACCAATTCGATTGGGGCGAGACGATACCAATTGAGACGAGTACTGGAACCTTCACCATGCTCATCGCAAGTCCGACACCTCAGCGTAACTACGTCTAGTTCCGATGGCAATGAAGGCAATGAAGACACTCAGTCGGGTACTTACAGCGAAGCCGATCATGAGCACGCCGTCATTTCTACCTTCGATCTTTTCTCCATCGGCATCGGTCCTTCGTCCTCTCATACTGTTGGGCCTATGCGAGCTGGTGGCATCTTTGTTGCTGACCTAGCAGAAGCCGGCTTATTGGATAAAGTGCACAAGATACGCATCTCAATCTATGGCTCACTTGCGCTCACTGGAGAGGGCCAGTAAGTCGTTTTCATCATTTCACCTTCAACCAAACCAGGCTCTACTTTGGCATCATCTTCAAAGCCAGACCTTAGATGCATATTCTAAAGATCATTCCAATCTAGAAATATTATACTGATTCTATCTTAACCAGCATGACGCCATCTGCACTGCTGCTGGGTCTTGAGAGTGCGAATGTAGAGACTGTTGACACATCCTACGTTCCGTCTCGCTTTGCACAGATTAAGAAGGAAAGGAAGCTATACCTAGGTCACGGGCTTCCAGAAGGTAAAGGCCGGGAGATCGACTTCGACTATGAGAAAGACTTCAAATGGGAGTGGAGTAAGAAGCTACCATTACACAGCAACGGAATGCGCTTCATGGTATTCGACCATGAGGGTATGATGCTGGCAACCAACGACTTTTTTAGCGTGGGAGGCGGCTTTGTCGTTAATGGTGCCTTATCAACTGCCGCCACTGCAGCTGCAGCAGCAAATCAACTTGCGGAAAGCACGTCAACAGACACCGAACTGCAAGCTGAGGGAACCGGTGGCCACCCAGCTGACTTGGCTGAGAACTTGTTTTACAAGGAGATTAGGCGATCAGACGCCGCTGGAGATCGTCGAACCGGCCCGGAGGTCAAGTCCCAGGATGAAAATCCCGAAGAGGCGATGGTTTTGAGTGAGACCGATAAAGCCTCTTCTGTTACTTCGGCAGCACCAGACACAGAAGCCGCCTCTCAACAGCCTCAGTACCTGTTCCGTGACGCGCGTAGCCTCCTGGCATTGTGCCATAAACACAACCTGACTATTGCTCAGCTGGTTTATGAGAACGAGAAAAGCCACGGCTACACCGATGACGAAATCTTCAAGAAGCTCTTGAGTATATGGGAAGTCATGGACAATAGCATACTGGAAGGCGTTCAAGCGCCTCTCGACACGACCCTACCTGGCTCGCTCAAGCTACACAGACGAGCGCCGGCGCTGTACAAGCGGTTGACGAGAGGCCTCTATCCCTCACATACTCAGAACCCTGGAAAAGTCAACCCGCAGGATCGGCTGACTTCGCCAAAGAACGACGCTGGCAGAACATTGCCTGAAGATTCCAGCACGCCCGGACCACCGAAATCGATGTCGACGGCGTTGAGCCAGAAAGGGACCTTCAGAAAACGCGGGCCTCCTCGCATACACGGCTCGATCTACCACCCGATCATGCCGTCGCCCGCGCGCCGCACCACGTTCCCGGCCATGGACTACCTGGCCGTGTACGCGATCGCGGTCAACGAGACGAACGCGGCGGGCGGGCGGATCGTGACGGCGCCGACGAACGGCGCGGCGGGCATCATCCCGGCGGTGCTCAAGTACACGGTGGAGTTCGTCAGCGACGACGCGGAGCGCGACATCCTGACGTTCCTGCTGACGGCGGCGGCGATCGGGATGCTGTACAAGCGGGGGGCGACCATCTCGGCGGCGGAGGGCGGATGCATGGCGGAGGTGGGGGTGGCGTGCTCGATGGCGGCGGGGGCGTTCGCGGCGTGCATGGGGGCGAGCCCCGAGACGATCGAGCAGGCGGCCGAGATCGGCATCGAGCACAACCTGGGCCTGACGTGCGACCCGATCGGCGGGCTGGTGCAGGCGCCCTGCATCGAGCGCAACGCCCTCGGCGCCATCAAGGCCATCTCGAGCGCGAACCTGGCCCTCAGCAGCGAGGCCGGCACCCAGAAGGTCCGCCTCGACGACGCCATCCGCGCCATGCGCGTCACCGCCCAGGGCATGCGCAACGAGTTCAAGGAGACCAGCCTCAGCGGCCTGGCGACCAGCGTGCCGCTAAATATCCCCGTTAGCGTGCCCGACTGCTGATGCGTCGGGGATCATTCCGGGGTAGGCTGGCTCGGGTAGAGGGGGAGGGAGGAAGGGAGGAGGGAGGAGGGTGGCCAAGAGCCATTAGAGTTGTGGACATTTCTCGTGTTTACGTTTATATGGGTCGGTGTTCAGCGGTGTTTTTTTTTTTTTTTTTGTCCTTTCAGAAAGGCAAGATAAGGAAAAAACCGCATCTCGAGGCTGGCAAAGCTTGGATTTGCAAAGATACCCGCTTGGGAAAACTTTAGACGGCGTATCTGGAGAGACTCGGGGTTAGGCCTGCGAAGATTAGAATAGATATGCGATGGTTTTAGATCGTATATAAGGCAACTTACACCCGTCGACTACGAGGGCAATTCCATTTACAACCCGAGATGTAAGGTAAATGAGGGAGCCCATTTGTTAATCAGCATTTTAATCTGGTTCGGGGTCTCCAAAACCGCCTCGTTCATGCATTCAGCCTCTTGGGTTCCTGTTTGAGGTTACTCGGTCCCGAAGTTTAAAATAGAAGATCGAAATGAAACATGAGCGCGTGCGCAGGTCGTAAGATATATACCATTAAGAAATATCGCTTGGAAATAATGGCTTCGTAGGGTTTTGAGTCTCTGTTCTCCCATCGCCAAACCTACTTAAGGTAGGTAATATAAGAGACCGGGCGTATCGTAACGAGATACCTCACCAGCCAATGGAAACTCCAAATAAAGTCATACGCAAGACGGGAATCCGCCCACGTAGAACGCCTTGCGCTTTCTTCCAGGGGTAGAGTAGGGTAGGGGGGGGTCCTGAGGCGGAGCGGGCGCTCAGCCGTCTCTCATCCTACGAGGCGTCTTGTGACAACTCGAAGAATAATGCCGTCTCTTTCAACATCGGAAACCATTAAATCGCCAATAAGTAAGCAGGGGAGTGATTATTAGTTTGCTTGCCTTTCGACCAACACGCCGTTGAATTCTCATCACATAGTTAAGACGGGAACTTGCATCACCACCACAATACCTCTACGCCAAGCATCAGAGCAACTTCACGACAGGCGCCTACACTTATCGTCACATCACACGAGAAGAGAAGGGAATTCGCAGATTCAAAGAAACCAGCACCGCACCGCAAACATGTCCGCATACCAACCCCCCAAGTCTCCGTCCGACCCCGACTCGCCGCTCCCGCCGTACGAAGAGCAGCAGTACCCGCTCCTCGCATTCCACCCGCCCGCGCTCGCGGACCTCGAGGCGCAGACGCGGCAGCAACAGCCGCCGGCGTCGGCGCAGGAAGGAGGTGAAGCGGCAGGGGAGGGGACAGTGAAACCGCGCCACCCGGCGGTTGCGGCTCTTCTGACCCTTCTCACGATCCTGGTCTTCGTCGTCCTCGGGATCCTCTTTCTGACCGTGTTGGTTGCCCTTTTAAAGTCGATTGGTTGGTTCTGGCAAAAGATCGGCCTTGTCTCGTCCTGATGGGGTCGATGGGGATGGGCGCGAGGACGCGGGTTGGCTTGGTGGTGATGACGGAGAAGGAAATGGGAAGAGACAGGGGCACTGGTTGGATGGATTTTATTTCTGCGCGGATCACGGCTGTCTTGGAGACCTAGGATGGCTGGAGCTGCTATTGATACCGGGATTAAGCTGGGTATGCTTAGACTTCTATTCGCATAAGAAGCTGACTCATTGCCATTCGAGAGGAAGACCTTGAACAGCGTCAATAAAGTAACACTATCAAGAGATATTGTGTCAGCTCCGACCCCGTAATCCCGGGCTTACTTGTGTAGCACCACGTCAGCACAGAGGTTACCTGGACCCGACAGACCGGAAGGTGGACAGATAACCAATCTATATTTTGATGTCATCTCATCTACATCCCAAGTTCTAATATGTTAGACCTATTCCAGGATATCCCACGCTATAAACATGCAAATATTTTTTCTACCCAAGCAATCTTGTTATTGAGCATTCTTTTCCAAAGACTTTTCGTTAGACGACGGATTACGGCCCTCGCCGTTCTGCTGCAGGCTCTGTAAGCCTGTTTTGTGTTCTTGATGCTCCTTGCTGAGCTTCCTCTGACTGACGAACGGGCTGATGAGAAGCCCTACTCCGGCGAAGGCCGCATACATGATATACATGTCGCGCAGACTATTCCAGTAAGCCGCCCTGGCTATTTGGCCTTGCACGCCGGGCAGGGTGGCTACAAGGCCAACATTGCCACCTGCGCTCCCGCCGGAGAGCTGCCCAGCGAGTTCCGGGCCGAGCTGAGCTAGGAGCATTGGATACTGCCTCTCCATCCCGTTCTGAAAGACGACACCGCCGATCACCACGGAGACAGAAGTCGAAAGTTGGCGGACGAAACCAAACGTGGATGTTACAGCCGCGATATCTCGCGGCTCGACGGATGTCTGCAAGGCAATGAGTGGCGACTGGAAATTAGGCCCGACGCCAATACCAGCGATGATCTGGAATATGATGATCTTGGCCCAGTTTGCCTCGGGGCCAAGGCTGATAAACAGGCCAAATCCAAGGGTCATGAAGAACGTGCCAAAGATGATGGCGGGCAGGTATTTGCCCGTCTTTTTCATGAACATACCCGAGCCGACGGATATAAAAGAGAGCGAGAGCACGTAGGGTAGCAGGTAAACACCCGAGAGCAGCGAGGAGGCGCCTAGGACGGCCTGGAAGTAGAGGGGCAAATAATAGCTTCCGGATATGAAGACGGCGCCGTGGGCAAGACAGATGCCAAAAGTTGAGATGTTCGTCCCGAACTTGAACAGCCGGAGCGGAATCACGGGGTACTTGGCGTACCACTTCTCGACCGCGATAAACAGGCCAATCGTGACTATGCCGAACACAATCAGACATATCGTCGGCGCCGAGTTCCAGGGGTAGGTGACACCGCCAAACTCCAATCCGAACAGGAACATGAGAGTGCCGCCGATGATAAGCAGACTGCCCAGCCAGTCGATGGCTGCCAGACCCTGCCAGACTGGAGTCCGAGGGTTGTGCAGCTTGAGGACAAACAGGAGGACGAAGAAGCCGACGCCGCTGATGGGCAGGTTCACGTAGAAACACCAACGCCAGGTGACCTTAGAGGTGAAGACGCCGCCGAGGATGGGACCTATAGCCGAGGCGATGGCCCACACCATGCCAAAGAAGGCGTAGTACATGCCGCGCTTCACGTGTTATAGCCAAGTTAGTCACAAAGATTAAGTGCTGAAAATATCTAGGCACGGGGGCTTACCTTGCGCATGGAGAACAGGTCGCCGACGCAGATGTTAACCAAGACGACGATGCCGCCGCCACCGACGCCTTGGACGGCGCGGGCGGCGATCAGCATGCCGATGTTGACGCTCAGGGCACAGATAAGGGAGCCGATCCAGAAGATGGCCACGGCGGCCAAGAGCACCGGCTTGCGGCCCCAGATGTCGGACACTTTACCCCAGCTCGGGACGGTGGCGCTGTTGGCCAATAGGTACGCCGCGCCGATCCACGTGTATCCCGCAGGAGACTGGAACTGCTCCGTGATGGTGGGGATGGCCGTGGTGATGATGGTGACGTCGAGGGCGGCGAGGAAGAGCGCCGAGCAGAGCGCGAGCACGATCAACGTCGTCTCCCACTTGGTTCGTACCGCCTCGGGCTCTACATTTTTAGCACCTGCGGGAGCGCCGCTAGAGGGGCTCTCCGGTTCGCCGGTAGCGGTGGCGGTGGCGGTGGCGGCGGCGGTGGCGGCGGCGGTGGCGGCGGCGGCAGCAGTAGTGGCTGCATGAGTATCTTCCTCCTGCGTGCTGCTAGCAGAGGAGCTTTCGCAGATATCATGGCGAGGCGGCTTGGCGCCGCTTTCTAAGTCTCCGAGTTTCTCGTCGTCGTGGACGTCTAGAGCGGCAGCATCACGATCCGCCATTATCGTCCCCTCTTGGCGATTGCTATCGTCTTGTACCAAAGCCGTCTACTACAAACAGAATGATTGATATCCCTTCCAATGGGAAAGGGACGCCAAGGTAAGTACCTAGTTACGTATGTATGTAGGTAGATATGACTGTTGGGCTGAAGGGGGGAGAGCCCAAAAGACAAGGGAAAAATCTTTAAAAAAAAATATTAAGATGGATGGAAACGCCGATTTCTGGAGCTAAGTCTAAGCTAGTCATGATCTGTATAACCAAATACGACCGGGGTATGCAATAGCGGAGACGGATGAGACCTAGGAGCCTGGACCCCTTCGATCAGGAGATCAATGACGGGTTTTGTTCTTCACCGGTTTCCTAAGTTCGTCTGAACAAATATTTGTAGAGACAAAACAATCCACTTAGCCATAAACCTCATTGTGGAGTTGGAGATGTATATTATCTGGGCCCAAGTGGGTACCGCCATCTTCCTCAAGCGCAAACTGGGTGATAAATAAATACATATAACGTGTAGGTTTAGTTTGTCGAGAAGCGAAGGACCGGGCCAGAATGGTTTTGGAGAAGGGAATTGGTAATGCTCCTACATCCGGGGTATTGATGCGAAGAGGCGAGAGAGCGAGATACAGATACAGATACAGATACAGATACGAACAGACGGCAGTGTTAAAGAAGAGGCAGGTCTCTAACGGTGTTTGTTCTGAAACCGAGAACGGCTAATTGCGGGGACCTTGGAGTAGAGATCTAGGCCTCTGATTGGCCAATTCCTGTATTTATGCCTGCCGGTAGCTGCCGGCACCTCTTCGTCTCCCCCCTTTTGCCCCTTACACCCTTGCCCGCCCGCCCGGCACTCTTGCGTTGAAGACCTTCAACGGCAAGGAATTGTGGAGGATGGATGGGTCTAACATCTGATAAGTATCATGATTTCAGACGACTTATTAATATGTAGCCGCGCGTCGTGAACCATTTTTTTCCCTACTTCTTTTCAAAATTGTTTCATTTACGAGTGTCACCTGAAACTCTCCTACGATCCGATCCGCCATAAAAAAGTTACGATTTTGCATACACCACGTGGCGATAATTCTAGAAATAATGGGTGAAATCAACGGTATAAAATTATGCATTTATAAGATGCTATCCAAAAATGATAATGACTTACCAACTACGCTCGCTTTCTAGCCTACTCTACTAATTTTGAACATATAATAACCCCAACCTACGGTTTTGGGCTATTCACTTTCGCCTTCCACTCGCCTACAAGATGGCTAATACGGTCCTTCGCGGGAGCGTGCTTCTTATAGTCCCGCATCGTCTCGAGCTGCAGGTACATGAGGGCATGCAACAACACGAAGCACGCGTCGCACGAGCTGGCGTCCTGCAACCACCATGCCAAGTGTCCAGCGCTCTCGCTCGGCTGCTTGATCCCGTGTAGGCTGCGGATTACGAAGCGCGCATAGAAGTGGTTGACGTCCCATCCCGCGCGGTCGGGGCATCCGCCGGGTCCGCTCCAGTCCGGATCCCTCTTGTGGATATGAAACAGCTTGTGGACCGCAGACCACCCGCCCACCGGCAGATCCCATCGTCCTTCGAGGTAGCTCTCCGCGAACTCGACGTACGCGTCGAGGAAGGCTGGGTGCTTGAAAAGGCCCTGCGCTCTTTGCTTGGCCAGCAGGTCGTCGCCGAGCCCGAAGATAGGGGCTAGTTCCCCCGAAGCTGCGTCGAAGTGCGGAAGCTTCTTCTTGTAGACCTCGTAGACTTGGCGCTTCGCTTCTTCGGCTGTCCCGTCTGAGGGCTCGAGCTTTAGAAGTTTCTTCGGGGCGCCGTTATCGATGGCGCGGAGGAAGTCCACCAGGGACTCTTCATGGGGCGCTGGTGCATTCATTGTTGTGATATATTGTATGTATAGGTAGGTAGTAATTGAAGTATGCAGGGTTGGGTTACAACTTGGTATTCTTCAATGTTGTTTATATGAGTGTATCTTCTTTGTTTTCCTTGGCCAAGTCTCACAGTAGCCATCTCCTTTGTCGCATTGCTCTCTTTAGTTTCTGTCCCTTCTAAGCGACCCCTTTGCTCCAGTGTCGAACTTTATTAAGCTTTGTCTAGATGACAAGAGCATTTTGTTGGCATCTTCGGTGTTTATATTGATCTGGCGGTGTCACCACTGTATCGTAACACGGCGGGGTCTTGAGTAATATTTGAATTAAGCTTATTAGAAGATGTACCCCGAGAATGTCTGACTCAATAATGTGCATACCGTAAAGCTGAGAGGAGGGGGAGCCTACTACTTGGTGGCGTAAGAAGGAACTGTTAACACGAGAACGTTTCTCGTATCATTGCATGTGAATGAAGCTATGCTGTATCTGGTAACCAGTCACCAGAGAAAGTATTTGCCATGCCTCGTTTATTTTGTTGGCTTCGTTTGGACTCTGAGATGTGCTGGCTGAGGGACCAGATCAGCCTGAGAAAGGACTTGGCGACTGTATTGATCTATCAAACCAAACGGCACAGAAGCAACGAAGTTGTGGCACAAAAAGCTATCAGCTCAACTACAAAGGATCAGGGGTATGCAAAGTAGGTATATAATCATTAAGTCTTTTTGTACTCCTAGCCCAGCCATCTATCCGGGTTAACAGGTCAACAAGCCAACTCCTCGCTCAACGGTCTGGAAACCGTATCTGATTGGAAGAACGTACATATTAAAAGATTGATATACGTACCTAGCTAGGTAGTGTATACAAGAGGTAAATTAATAGTATAATGTATGCCCTCTTACTCTACTTGGAGACCTCCGATCCCATATATTAGGAGGTACTCAAAAGGGGCTACCAGGTGGGTCTCCACTTTTATCCCCTGACACTATGACGGCAGCTTGCAATGGCTTAAGCCTGACTATCTAACCGCACAAGAGGAGGATGGACCGGGACCATTCTCGAGCGACTCTATTCCTCGATGGAATTCCATTTCACGCAGCTTAATTTTGCGTTAGACTTCGCCGCCGGCAGCTCTGCAGTCGGGTCCTCCCATTCAAATGAGTGAAGAGCGGTATTGCCGTGGCACATTACGATCCGACGCAGTGCCTCTAGGCAATGATCTACGTAGAATTAGCATCGAAGTTTTGGGAGAGATAGCTGAGCGGGAACCATGGGCAAGGAGAAAACAAACCGAGATGGGAATGAAGGCATTCATCCTGAGCCTCAGTGAGGGTTGGATAGTATGTCTCTTTGAAGAGGTACAGCCGCAACTGTCGCTGTAGTATATTGATTAGTGGATTGCTGCTGTTGTGGGACAGGAAGGAGAACATACGATACAATGAATCTCGTGATAGACACCTCGCAAGAATCATTCGGGTATCGAACGGTTGATCGCCAGATTGGCTGGCTTGGTGACGGGGCGTTCTTGATGCATGATGTCCGTAAGTGGTGGTTTTCCCCCTAGCATGTTCGCCGTGCTCCTCGTGTTAGTCTATCACCTTTTAGTTAACTACTAACCCAGGCACAGTGGAAAATAGAACAGTCGTCCAATGCGTTATGTCAGGTATCGACAGAGACACACCAAAGGACAGGAAACATGCCCTAACTAGAGAAAATCTAACCGAGGAGTTACGTGGCTGGTTAGATGGCCTAATTGCTAAGAACATGATAGAAGTAAGTGATTCCTGGGTTTATGGTTGATCTCAATGGTCTAACGTGAGGTCTTCTTATCACAGCTTTTGCTCGACCAGCCAAATCCAGGGGGATACTCTTCGTTTGAGCATAAGAAAACATCCAACTACGCAAATGGGCGCATCTGTATCATGGGGGACGCGGCTCATGCGATGACACCCTGGTAAGGCGCGGGCGCGGGACAAGCGATAAAGGACGCTGTCATCCTCGGAACTGTCCTAGGTGAAATCTCGCGTCCGGAAGAAATTGATGCAGCATACAAGGCCTTTGATGATATCAGAAGGCCCAGGTGCCAGCGGATTATCGATTCAAGTAGAGGAACAGGAGAGATATTCTGTGGCCAGAACTTGGACGTCGGACTAGACGTGCAGAAGCTGAGAGAAGCTCTTTCGGTGAGATGACAAACAGGAGGCATTGGGGAAGTTGAGGGAGTTCAAGAAGGTATGAGTATGTCGATTTTGATATATGCGATTTGAAGTTAACTTGTTTTATTGGTAAAGCCGTGCATATTTTAGTAAACGTGCTATTTTAGATACTACATAGATAGAAGCCGGAGATCGGATATCATCGGTGCCGGAAGACAATGCCGGCACAAAGTGGGGATTGTAGAACGTCAAGGCGTTATCTTCTCCGCTCAGAACGTCTTCCTTAGCCGTTTGTTGCATATGAAGGGCGAGAACATATTGCAGCAGTGCGTTCATTGGTTCACATCAATTGAAACATCTATCAGCGACTATGGCTTTACTAAAGATAGCTGTGCTGGACGATTATCAGAAGCTGTCCGAGCCCCCCTTTGAGCGATTGCGATCTTCGGGCTATGAAGTGACTACGTTTACTGATACACTGCTTCCTTACAACCACCCTGACACGCCCCAGGATGCTAAAGATGCACTGGTCAAGCGCCTTGAGCCATTCGACATCATCAGTAAGTGTTGTTTGAGGAATTCACCCATAAGATCTAACGCAGTTAGGCTCTATGAGAGAACGAACACCATTCCCGGCTGAACTCATCAATCGACTTCCAAATCTTAAGCTCCTGCTAACAACCGGCGGCCGCAACGCATCAATCAATGTAAAGGCATGCTCTGCGCGCGGCGTCCCGGTAGCTGGAACCATAGCCAAAAATCGCGGCCCGGATAGCACGACGCAGCATTGTGTCGCCCTCATCCTCGCCCTTGCGCGTAACATCCCCCAAGATGACGCTTCTATGAAGTCCGGGGGCTGGCAGACCACCTACGCAACCGGGCTAGCCGGGAAAGTATTTGGTAGTATCGGGCTTGGTAGGTTGGGAGTGTCGGTCTCGAGAATCATGAGCATAGCTTTCGGAATGAAGATTGTATCGTGGAGCACAAATTTGACTCAAGAAGCGGCCGATCAGAAGGCAAAGGCTGCGGGTCTACCTGTCGAGGACGAGAACGGGAACAAGACCTTCAAGGTGGTTAGCCGGGACGAGTTGTTCAAATCAGCGGATGTGGTCAGCGTCCAGCTCGTGCTCTCGGACCGATCAAGGGGCTTGATAACGGCGGACGATCTGGGGAAGATGAAGAAGTCAGCTCTATTCATAAATACATCGCGAGGACCAATCGTGGTTGATGATGACCTGCTTGCGGCGGCTAGGAAGGGATCAATACGTGGCGTAGGGCTGGACGTGTATGAAATCGAACCATTACCTAAAGAAAGCGAATGGAGGACAACAAGATGGGGAGAGGGAGGAAGCAGTCAGGTGGTGCTGACACCGCACATGGGATATGTTGAAGAGGATAACATTACGGTGATGTATCAACAACAAGTAGAGAACATACTGCGATGGCAAAGGGGGGAGACAATGGCTACAGTACTCAGTGACAGCGGATACTAAGCATCAGGCGAGTCGAGGCTGATTAGATCAAACGGCTTGTTGATCCAGCAGGTCTTTTAGGTACATGCATTAAGTATACCTATGTTATGTACATAAGGTATTTCACCCTGACTGCCCCTGATTTGAGTACGTACCTAAAACCTGGTGCCGGGGTGATCCTGATCTGTGATTGGCCTGATTGGGCAGTACTTGCTGATTTAGAATCGACGTGAATGACAAAACGGCAAGTACGTGAGCTTTGAGGAAGGAGCGTGCACAACAAACCCCAGATAACCCCGTAGTTACCGGTCGGAAGAAGGTGGATCGCCTGCTTTGATTTTCTGCCATTTCAACACTACAAATTTCTGTCGCTCCGCCGTCTTTTCGCAACCCTTCCCACTCTCAACCGCTGCCTTCATCGTGAACTCCAGTCTGACAGAACTCCATCGGTTGACTTCGCCATGATGTCTGCTACGAAAGAAAACATTCCCGGAGGTAAAGCATCCTTGGTTTCCTTTTAAAGAATTGTATGTGCTGACGTTCGGGTGCTTGCATCGTAGGCGAATCCTCCGCTGCCAACCTCACCACCGCCGGCATTGCGGCTGGCAATACTCGCGCTACTGCCCCTGGAGCTGACATTATGGCTGGTAATACTCTCGCCTTCATTCCCGGAACTGGCATTGCGACTGCCAATACTCGCGACTTCGTTCCCGGAACTGGCATTGCGGCTGGCACTACTCGCGCCTTCGTTCCCGGAGTTGGCATTACTTCCGGCATTTCGGCTGGCCGCACCCCCAGCATTACAGCTGGTATCACTCCTCGAGAAACCGCTGACGTCAATCAGGGTGCTACCACGAGCACCAATGCCAGTATCCCTACTGGTATTCCCACGAAGCCCTCCGGACAGGATGGCTTTCGCACCCTCCTTAAACCACCTAGGCCCTGGGGTGTTCACCATCACCGTAAGTTAACATAGTCCATTGATATTTATCCAGCCAGCTGTGACTGACCCCCTCAAGACGCCTCGACTCCGATGCCCGCGGCGTCGGCAGCTCCTGCCGCGCTTGCCAGCGGTCACATCCAGCGCGGCTTCGGCCCGAACGCATCTGTAGGTATGATCGGAATGCCGAGCAACATGATATTCGGTATTGGCGCTGGCATCGAGATGCCGGCCAACATGACCTTCGGTAATGGCGGTGGCGCTGAGGACGCGCGAGGTTTCCAACCCCCCAGTAACCCTACCCTAGCTACTCTGCTGAGCCAAGAGTGCCAAAAAAGGCACTTCAACCCGGTCTTCCAGTCGTGGGTCTCTCAGGACAACCGACAGAAGTGTTCTGTCAGTCTCAACGGAAGGGTGATATACGACCCCAGCGGCTACGATGACCCCGTCGAGGCTAAGGAGAACATCGCTAGACAGGCTCTGGACGCAGTCCTTAAAATGCCTCTCCCGCAAGCGACCGACAAGTCTAAGGCCGCTCGTGAGGGATCTGAGAAGGCCAAGTCTGGTGTCAAGGATCGTTCTCAGGCATCTGCTCGCGGAAAGAGTGAGCATCGCGAGATCAAGTCGGAGAGTCGCAGTGGTCGCCACTCCACACCCGCGAACAACAGCCGCCGCCGCGATAGCCGCCGTCACGATGGCCGTCGTCGTCGCAACAACTCCCGCGCTGCTCCTGATGGCCGTCGTCACAATGACAACTCCCGTGCTGCTCCTGATCGTTACATTCCGGATTATCACAATGGTCCTGGCCCCGTCGTCCCGCAGAACGCCGACCAGTACCGTGCGGTTAGCTCTTCCAGCCACGACGAGTATCGTACTCTCATGAACCGCTTGCAGTCGTTGGTCGGCGATCGGACCGGCCCCAGCCAACAGATCCTGAATGATCCCCTCGCCTCGCAGGCATACCTCTGGGGTATGGTCACGGGTTCTCGCGTCACCGAGTTGGTTCGCCGTTCCGCCGAGTCTGTTCAGCAGGAGTCTCGAGGTCGACCACAGGACGGAGGCGGCTCATACCTCAAGAGCCTTGATCGCCGCGAGCAATCCCCTGCCCCGTCTCCTGCTCGGGGACGCAGAGAGCGATCCCCCCTCGCTTGAAGTCGTCTGATGAGGCCTAGTCTTGCCTTTAGGTTTATTACTTTCCCTTGGTTTCGGCTTGGTTCAGGCTTGGTTCGGACTTAGTTCATGCTTGGTTCAATCCGCACATGTAACTACGTTGTTGGGCATTCGAGTTGCCCAGGACAGATACACCATACGGTGGTATCTAGATGGATAAGGAGGATGATACCTTTTGCATTTTTTCGGTTGGTAATATGTTCTGAGGAGGTCTGACTTTTCGGGTTAAGGTAATCACAAATGATGACTGTCAATCCTTTCGTGTTCTTCGTGATTATTGTCGTGTTCTTAAATCTTGCTCGGCATTCTCATGCCCCCGTCTAACCTGATCACGGTGCCATTCAGCATAGCATTCTCAATGATTTGTCGCACCAGCTGCGCGAACTCCTCAGGCTGTCCTGCCCGCCGCGGAAATTCCATAACTGCTTCTAAGCCCTTGTACAACTTCTTGGGCATCACTGCCGTCATTCGTGAATCGAATATGCCCGGGGCGACGGTCATAACGCGGATGCCGTATCGTGCCAAATCCCTGGCCATGGGCAGAGTCATTGATGCAACTGCGCCTTTACTCGCAGCATAAGAGACTTGACCCTTCTGGCCGTCAAATGCTGCCACCGACGCTACCATGACGACTACGCCTCGTTCTTTGTCGGCCCCTACCGGCTCGGTCTTGGCCATGTGGGTGAGGCATTGTCGCACTAGGTCGATCGTCCCTCGCAGATTGATGTTGACGACAAAGTCAAAACTATCCAGACTGAAGGCATCGCCATCCCGATCTAGGATCTATTTACTTAATTAGCTCTATGATTTTCGGCATGGTCTCTGCCGTCTCGAGTGCATATATGTACCGTGGCGGGATTCCCCACACCGGCGGCCGGAATGACGCCGCCCAGGGGTTTGCCAGTCTGCTGTACCCATTCCGTGACACCCTTCACGGCCGCTGTGATGCTGTCTGTTTCTAGGACATCACAGGCGAAAAACTTGCCGGATCCGCTGGGAAGCTTCTTTACTACTGCGATGCCGTTCTCCTCGTTTAGATCTAGTACTGCAGCGTTACCTCCATTCCGACAGATTTCTTCTACGACGGCTTGGCCAAGTCCGGAAGCTCTGGTTTAGGGGTCAGCATGATGTCATGTGGCTCGGTATTAGGGACATACCCGCCGGAGACCACAAATGTTCTGCCTTCAATCTTCATCTTGGTATAATTCAGTTATTAATACAGTTATAACTAAGACGACGATACTGGAGGGTGTGGAATCATATACATATAAAGGGATGGAAGACATGACGAGGTTATGGCACCTGATGAAAGACAAACGCAGGGATGCCTCGGCAATTCGATAGAAGCCGGGGCAGCTGACTAACGAAGATATGCATCCTAGTTCCTGGTTCCCTCAGGCGGGCCATCCCTGTACATCATTGACAGCACACATCACGCCCAGTTTCGTCACCATCTATCTGCTGATCAATTTACTGATAAGGACAGCTGAAACTATCGCATTTCAGGTATGGTATGGCCTATTTTGAGCACATGTTTTAGTGTTTTAGTGTTTTAGTTGATACAGTAAGGCCAACCTAATCTGGAATCTTGATCGACTCCCAGTTCTATTCCCGAACAACCTTTTTGATCAGTCCACAAGATTGCGAAGTTTATTGTATCTGCCGTCATTAAGAAATAGAAGTATTCGTTTATCACGGGGAAGCGTTCCAACAAAAGCCGCACAACATGACGCGTCCGCGACGCATGTCGGCTGCCAGCGAGGAGAGCACTGGGACGGCGGGCGACCAGGTATGCGATAACGAACTTTGAGTAGTTGGCGAGCAGGAAACAGGGACTGCGGCTAATACGGAAACCAGGAGCTCGGGAGCATGTACGATTACCTCGCGAAGATTATCCTATTGGGACCGAGCGGAACCGGAAAGTGAGTGCCACCAATTACCTACGATTCATGTTGATCGATGGCATCTCGAGCGCGGAGAATGTCTAGAGTCAAGCGCAAGAGATGGCTTTCTTTGAATCCCGACAAATCACGGATAACCGGCTAACAAGAGTCGCAACTCCGATAGGTCGTGTCTACTCCACCGATTTGTTAAGAATGAATGGCGAGTCCTCTCCTCCCAGACCATCGGTGTCGAGTTTGCAAGCAAGATCATCAAAGTTGGCACCGGCGCGCGACGGAAGCGGATAAAGCTACAGGTATTAAAATCCATACTCTCGAAAGGACGAGATAAACGCAGGTGGTTCAAACGGGATGGACTGACAATGCTGCTAGTTGTGGGATACGGCGGGGACCGAAAGATTCCGTTCCGTTTCACGATCATACTACCGCGGCGCAGCTGGCGCTATCCTATGCTACGATATCACCTCGCATAATTCGTTCCGGGCATTACAACCGTTCCTTAATGATGCGCGAGCCTTAGCATCCCCGAACCTAACTATGGTCCTTGTGGGAAACAAACTAGACCTCGCAAACGATACCCTCGTCGATACCAGTCTACCGCCGCCTACACCGTCGAGTACGAGCTCCTCCATGCCCTATAGCACATCCGTCGGAACGACGGGCACTAGCGGTGGTGCGACGCTCGGCACGCAGATGCGGGCGACGGTAGCACCGGAGGGCCGGGAGGTATCAACAACAGAAGCGTCACGGTGGGCGAGCAGCGTCGGCGCACCGGTGACAATGGAGGTATCGGCATACTCGGGCGAGGGTGTAGACGAAGTGTTCGGGCGGCTCGCGCGCATGATCCTGACAAAAATCGAGCTGGGTGAAATCGACCCGGACGACCCCATGAGCGGCATCCAGTACGGCGACGGCGGCATGTGGAACGCAGGCGCCAGCGATGGCGGCAGCATTAAGAGCTCCATGACGGCCGACGAGGTCGGCATCGGCGGGGTCCGCAGGAGGAGGAACAGGGGCAAGAGCCGCGGCCAGAATTGGGGTATGCGCGAGTGGGAGGAGGTGTTTACGCTGAACCGCGGACGTGGTAGGGGGAACTGCTGTTAGCATATGCGACTAGAGCGACTAGAGCAAAGAGGAGCAAGAAGCAAGAAGCAAGAGATGGGATGTCCATAAGCCGGCCGTAATTATAATGGTGGAAAGAGGGCTAACTGCATGGGCTGAGGCTTGATGGGACTGGCCTGGCAAACGCTACGATGATACCTACCTTTTTTTAAGCGCACTCGCTTTTTTGTCATTTTGATGGCGTTGGAGGCTGGACATGCGTGTGTCCCGCCTTGGAAGATTCTCTAGAAGACTTGATAGAGTAATGCGAGATTTCTGTTTGTCGAGACTCTTAACATGTGTTGAATTTTACGAACTGCGAAACTGACATTTTGAAACACAATATTGAATAACAGATAGCGAGTGACACGTCAACATCGTAAATTAGTCGACCCGAGTATGAAGCCGATATCAGTCCGGCGAGTTTTACGTGGGAGGCGAGGCTCCGCGCTTTTCGGCAGACAGTCTTCCACCCTTGCACCTCGGCAGGTCGTCCTCCACTAGATTGCCGGACCCCCATGGACGCTACCTTTGAGTGCATGATCAGTATCAGATTCGACAGTTCCGTATATATGCTATCTTATTAATAAATGGATTTCGTTATTTCCAGTTCTGTTTCTGACTACTCCTGTCCATGTCTTTAGAAAAGGCAAGAAAATGCGTCGTGCGATACGAACTTATCGGCCGGGTCTACCTCCGGGAGGCTCCCGCTCCGCTACCTGCTTACACGTGGCTAGCCCGATAAGACGACCGGAGTGGTAAGCTCCGCGATATAGAACCATTGGCATGGATCCAGTGACTTGGAGAATTCAAGGCCAGGATCCAATCATCGATTTGTCCCATTCGACTTTATCTTTTTAATCTTTTTTTAGCCTTTATAGCTTGTGTTGTTCTTCGGACGAGCTAGATTATGAATCTCGTGCATTTGCAACCGAAGAAGCTGTCTTGGCTTCTTATGTGTCTTACACTATGTATAGTCTACTAGGAGTACCTGCATCTAGTAATGCATAACCCCCCATGACTACGGCGGTTAGTGATAGCCGCGGGATGCCCCCCCTAAGGCAAAGATGAACATTCAACGTCTTGTAACCCTGTGCCCTGTGCCCTGTGCTACATAGCAACCCGTGATCCGATCTACCTTCCCATGCGTCTTCGGCAAGTGTCATCCCGCGTTCCTGGTTCCTAGGTTTTGATCTTGCGTTGGGAAAGTCAGCATTGTTGATAGTAGTTACCTATATTCATCTATTAGCGCTCCACTAATAGGATCGTTCTCCTGTTACTTTGTCGAGTCTCTTTAATTGTCTTATGTCGCTTACTATCTCGGCGACATCTCGACCGTGGACGTCTATGGAGCTCGGTCAGGAGTCGATATCGTCAAGCAAAGCTTGCTCAAAGAATGCTGATTTAAACAAAGTCGCCAATCTCGACATAAATCTGAACTTGTCTTTGCAATCTACGTCCTATGCTCACAGGTCGTCTTCTCTTCCCCTCAGTCTCCACCCTACCCGCCACCGCCAGATGGAGCCCCGCATCGTGATCCCAATCGACAAGAATTGGGAGTTCAAGCAGGCCGACAAGGAGGATAGCAAGTACCTCCCCGTCGGCCAATTCCCTACAAATGTGCATCTAGATCTGCTTGCTCACAAGCTCATCCCGGATCCCTACATCGGCAAGAACGAGCTCGATGTCCAATGGGTAGGCGAAGCTGTCTGGGTCTACAAGACCAGCTTCCCGTCTCCCGCAATTGGGAGTTCCGTAAAGGCGGTCCTAGCTTTTGACGGGCTGGATACGTTCGCGACTGTGGTGCTGAATGGGAAGACTATCCTCGAGACGGAGAACATGTTCATCCCGGAACGTGTCGATGTCACCGCGGACCTGCAGAAGGACGGCGGGAAGAACGAGCTGGTTATCACTTTCGATAGCGCCTACTTGCGAGGATGGAAGCTGGTCGAGAAGTTCCCTGATCACAAGTGGGGCTGCTGGAATGGCGACAACTCGAGATTGGCTGTACGAAAATCGCAATATCACTGGGTATGTGAAGAGACGGGTTCACAAGCAAGCTTTGCTGTCCGAATCAAGTAAAGCTGACATGTATAGGGCTGGGACTGGGGCCCGACGTTGCTGACGTGCGGCCCTTGGAGACCGATTAATCTCGAGGTCTACGAGTCTCGCATCTCCGATTTCTGGTTCGATATTGACGTTGATAAATCTTTAAAAGCAGCTACAGTGACCACTTACGCTTCCACTGAAGGCTACGTCTCCACCGAAGGCGGCACTTCGAAGGTGAAGTTTGATATCTCACTAAACGGTACGCCAATTGCAGGCCAAGTGGCAGGTGCTGGTTTAAGTGCTGCCCTCGCCATTTCCGAGCCGGAACTGTGGTATCCGGTTCGCTATGGCAAGCAACCTTTGTACACTGTCACGGCCACCTTGGAAGAAGACGGTAAGGTCATAGATAGCATATCGAAGAGGATCGGTATACGGAAAGTCGAGCTTATCCAGAGGCCTCTAAAGGGGGAACCTGGCACGTCATTCTTCTTCGAGGTCAACGGCATCCCTATCTTCTGCGGCGGTAGCGACTGGATCCCGGCGGATAATTTCATCCCGCGAATTAGCAAGGAGAGATATTACGACTGGGTTAAGTTGGTAGCAGACGGCAATCAATTCATGATTCGCGTCTGGGGAGGAGGCATCTACGAAGAACAGGATTTTTACGACGCCTGCGACGAACTCGGTATCCTAGTATGGCAAGACTTCATGTTCGGCTGCGGCAACTACCCGGCCTGGCCGGAACTGCTGGACTCGATCAAACGAGAAGCGGAGGAGAATATCAAATTACTGCGACACCACCCGTGTATCGTGATCTACGCAGGCAATAACGAGGACTACCAGTACGCCGAGAGCGTCAACCTCACTTGGGAACAAGACAACAAAGATGCCGAAAGCTGGCTAAAGACGGACTTCCCAGCACGCTATATATACGAGAAGATACTCCCCGACGCTTGCCGGGAGCTTACCCCCTCGGTTTACTACCACCCCGGAAGCCCGTGGGGTGGAGTGGACACGCGCGATCCCACCGTAGGCGACATCCACCAGTGGAACGTCTGGCACGGCACGCAGGAGAAGTACCAAAACTTCGACAAGCTCGTCGGGCGCTTCGTGTCGGAGTTCGGCATGGAGGCGTTCCCGTCGGTCAAGACGATCGACGCCTTCCTGCCGCTGGGCAAGGACGACCCGGACCGGTACCCGCAGTCGTCGACGATGGACTTCCACAACAAGGCGGACGGGCACGAGCGGCGGATCGCGCTGTACCTGGTGGAGAACATGCGGTACGCGCCGGACCCGCTCGAGCAGTTCGTCTACTGCACGCAGCTGATGCAGGCCGAGTGCCTGGCGTCGGCGTACCGGCTCTGGAAGCGGCAGTGGAAGGGGCCCGGCCGCGAGTACTGCGCGGGCGCCCTCGTCTGGCAGATCAACGACTGCTGGCCCGTCACCAGCTGGGCCATCTGCGACTACTACCTGCGGCCCAAGCACGCCTACTTCACCGTCAAGCGCGAGATGGCGCCCCTGTCGGTCGGCATCGCGCGGCGCGAGCACCGGCACCCGCGGGACAAGTACACGCGCGTCCGCGTCGACGTCTCCACCAAAATCGAGATCTGGGGCAGCAACCTGACGCTCGACGACGTCGCCGACGTCGACTGCGTCGTGCGCGCCTGGGACGTGGAGACGGGCCGGCAGACGTACGGCCGCGCCGTCAACGCGGGCCCGCTCGTGCTGCCCCGGAACCAGTCGACGGAGATGGCGGCGCTCGACGTGCCGGAGCCGCTCAAGGACGCCGAGGGCATCGGCGCGGCCCGCACCGTCGTCGCCGCGTACGTGGTCCGCCGCGCCGACGGCGCCCCGCTCGCCCGCTACGTCAACTGGCCCGAGCCCCTCAAGTACCTGCACCTGGCGCGGCCGCAGCGGCTGCGCGCGGAGCTGAGTGTGGATCTGACGGAGGTCAGGGTCTCGGCGGAAGTGCCGGTCAAGGGCGTCGCGCTCGAGTGCGAGGATGAGGGCGTCCGGTTCGAGGATAATTTGGTGGATATCGTGCCGGGCGAAACTGTTACGGTGAAGGTGCGGGGCGCGACGGAGGGGAGTGTTATTACGACGCGGTATTTGGGTATGGTTTAGGGGCTTAGGGTGCTAGTTGCTTGCTGCGGGCGTATATGTTGGAGGAGTGAATAGAGATATATAGAGACCCATAGATTTACGAACGTGACGCTTATAATTGGTGCGACTTCGAGGGCCGTAAGGAGACGCGCATGTCACAACTCATAACGGGTTTTCCGCATTATAGGGATACTATTACCCCAGTCCGTTGGCATGTACCTACCTGCATGCATACGATCCCGATGGCACGATTCTAGAACCATTACCTATAGTCGTTCGACAGATTCTGGGGATATTTGGAGAACGTGGGAATGTGGGAATGTGGCGTAGGGTCAACCCGGGTAATAAGCGGCCGCTAGTTCGTTATTGGACTCTGCTCTTTTATGCTTCGTCCGTGTTCATGTCGTATTTTTTGACTGCAGGACGGCAGTGGACGGGTTGGAGATTTTCGGGGGAAGAAAAGTTCCGAGATACCAGTTTATACTGGATGATGCCGTCCTCTAGATATATAGACATGTTTAACCCCAATGACAATCACAGAACGCAAACCTTTATGCTGGTAATAGTGGATGGTATATATCGAGTCGTTATATCACCATATAGCGTGACAGGAAAACTTCATACGTTTCAGTTATTCCATTTTCATATACCAGTCCATGTATCCCATTCTCACTACTTAGCAATTTGTACATTACGCCGTCCCACAATCACCACACGCCCTAGCGCCTACATGGAGCCATCCAAACAATCATTACATGGACGATCCAACAGTTAGGCCGTAGCGGTGACGGTGCTGGCAACCTTCTCATTGGGGCCGGCAATTAGGATCTTGATGACCTCGCCCTGTTTGACTTTCTTGAAAGCGTCCTCGGCCTCCTTGAACTGCACGATGCCGCTGATGAGCTTCTTGACGTCGACCTTGCCGGAGGCCACCAGCTCGACGGCGAGCTTGTAGTCGCCGCTGCCGTAGCGGAAGCTGCCCTTGGCCGTCACCTCCTTCAGACACATCGCCATGATGGGGAACGTGATGTCCGACTTGCCCATGCCGCCCTGGACGTACGTGCCACCCATGCGCACCACGTGCAGACTGGCCTGGATACTCGGTTCTGCGCCACTGGCATCTATGACGACATCCGCTCCATCCTCTAGCCCCGCCTCCTTCTTGATGTTCGCTGCGTTCTCCTCGGCCGCGATCCTTTGGCTTATGTACGTGTGTGTGGAGCAGAACGACTTGGCAAACTCGAGCTTGGACTTCACGATGTCGACGGAGACCACCTTCGACGCTCCGAAGGCTCGTGCAACTGCGGCGCAGAGCAGACCGACTGGGCCTGCTCCCATAACCACTACCGATTGACCGGGCGTTACGACTGCTTGTCGGACGATGTGGACGGCAACAGCCAACGGCTCGATCATAGCACCTTCTTGTAGGGACACGTTATCAGGAAGCTTGTAGCAGAAATCCGCCGGTGCAACCCAGAAGCCGGTTAAAGTCCCGTCGTAAGGAGGCGTGGCAGCAAATTGCATATCCGGGCAGAGGTTGTAGTGGCCACCCAGGCAGGGTTGGCATCGTCGGCACGGGTAGCCCGGTTCTAGGGCGATCCGGTCGCCCTTCTTCAACGTCTTGACAGCAGAGCCGACTTCGACTACAGTGCCGGAAGATTCGTGGCCTAATACCATAGGGTCCTTCACAACGAAGTGGCCGATCGCGCCATGCTCCCAGTAGTGGACATCGGAGCCGCAGATTCCAGTGTAGTTCACGCCAACAAGAACATCGTGAGGGCCTTGGAGGGATGGGACGGGCTTGTCTGAGAACTGGACATCATGTGGCTTGTTAAGGATGAAGGAGAGGTTCTAGGGGATGAGATTAGAGAGCTGTCCAGCAGCGGGGTTTTGGGAGGCACACACGCTCGCGGACTTAGGATCCATGACTTATGTGTTCGGTCGACAGGAAAGAGGTATTGAAGGAACGATAAGGAGATAGTAACAGTTGCTCTAGTCAACCTCTAAGATGGTCTATGAAGGCTAAAGGTTGAGTGGTTTCGAGATGGATGAGATATTATATGTGTACTTCACACAAGAACAGAAGAGACAAAAGTAAACATGAAGAAAAGCACTCACACCCCCTTTGCTCCCGTACTCGGAGACCTAGGCTACTAGCCAAGGTACAGTAAGGCAGTACAGTCTCGTGAAAGCGAAACATCTCACACGATAGCGGGGCAAGGATTGCTATCAAGTGTCGTAATGACACCTGCAACCCGCCCACCAGGTCCAGGTGTGGTGGGGGTTGATGGTTCATCCCCGGTTCGGTCCCCGGTATGTGGTGATACTTTGACAACTGCTAACCTAAGTGCTGAGCACTCGCAGACGTTCTTCTGTCGAACTAGAATCACGTTGTGTTTAGCCAACAATTTATCCGCGCCAATCAGCTGGACGAGAATGTCCACACTTGGCCGTGAATGTCATAGAGGAGGCTTGGAGCTGCGTTTCGCCTATGCTAGCCGGGGTGTGCCGCGGAGCGGGAAGTTGACAAAATCCCAGTGAGCCGCGAGCTGCGGTCACGACAGAGCACACTACGGGAGAAACACGGCATCTCTCTTTGGCTAGTGATGTAACAGTAACAATGATGTCAGTTTATATTGAGTCCGTCATCAGCCTCAAGTATGGTTTCAGCCGGTTTATTGGAGGAAGAGTTGGTTTGAACTGGCGGGCCGGATGGTATGACACAAGCGAGACAAGGATGTTAGATGGAGGATGGACAGACGAGATAGGGAGTTAGAAAAGGGTTTTGCGGTTTGCGGGGCAGCGGGGTAGAATATTTAGTGGGACCCGACTAGGTACCTAGCTTTTTGACCGGCAGAAAATATTCACCGCCAAAATTTTCTCCACACCGCCCGCGTCCTCGGCATAATCGAATTCGATCAATTCTTTTCGATCTAGAGGTCGCTTAAATAATAATCGTCGCAAGCCATGGATATTCTCAAGGTTCTGTCCCGAGGGACCAAAAGGTCTGCTGGCCAGTCAGTTATCCCGAAAACTATTACCAAACCATCGAATCCCCAGCTTTATAATGATCCTACTCGGGGAGTTAAGCGCAAAAGGAACGAGCAACCCGCGTCCAACCTAGAAGCCGACGATGATCTTGACGAGATCAACTTCTTTGCGCCTCAACCTGCGAAAAGGCAGAACCCCGAACCCAAACCCCGAGAAGCTCCTAAAGAGGATGTACCAAAGCCGTTACTCGACGAAGAGGAAGTCCGACAAGTACTTCGATCGCACCGCTTGAAATTTACTCTTCTTTCCTCTCACGATGTCAAGAAGACTAAAGTAAAGAAGTCGAAGAAAAAGAAGGAGGAGGTCAAAGCAAAGGCGAAGGATGCCAAGAAACCACTCTTCCCGCAGCCAATGACCTCGTTCTCCGAGCTACGATCCACGTATAATATTTCGACCAGGTTGGGGGAAAACCTTGCCAAGCAGGGATATCGGATACCTACCGAGGTGCAATTGGGTAGTCTGCCACTCTTGCTGCAGCCAGATAGAGCTATACCTTCAACTGTTGCAGAGGAGCTACACTTTACGACCGGGTCTGGAGTTGATTTCTTGGCGGTTGCTCCAACTGGAAGTGGGAAGACATTGGCTTTCTTGATTCCAGCAATCAATGGAATCTTGCGCAGAAGAGCCGGTGATGCGGCACAGAACGAGCATGTGCTTGAAGCCATTGTTATTGCCCCTACTCGTGAGCTCGCTCACCAAATTGTCAACGAGGGGAAGAAACTTGCGCAAGGCACCGGGGTCAAGATCGTGGGGATGAAGAAGGGCATGCAGATACCTGCAGAAGGTCAAGCCGAATACGATGCTAGTGATGAGGAAGCTTCTGGGAGCGACCAGGAGGAGGACAGTTCCGAGGATGAGGCTAAGGAAGAAGGAGCACGAAAAACGACTACGACAACTAAAACGGATATCCTAGTCACAACACCGCTACTCCTACGACATTTCTTGAAGTCGAGAACACTGCCTACAGTGAAATCTCTGATATTAGATGAAGCAGATGTTCTTCTCGATCCTCTGTTCCGCGAGCAGACATTGGGGATCTGGTCCGCTTGCACTAACCAATCCCTACGCCTAACATGTTGGTCCGCAACTATGGGATCAAGTATTGAAGGTTTGGTACTAGAACAGTTGAAGTCTCGGGGATCTACTCAGCCGTCGGTGCCTCTTGTCCGTCTTGTTGTTGGACTGAAGGATACGGCAGTTCCCAGTATCAATCACAAGCTCATCTACACTGCCACCGAACAAGGAAAGCTGTTCGCGCTTCGCCAGCTCCTCCACCCTAAATCATCGGATAGCTCGATGCCGACCATGAAGCTTCCTTTTCTGGTATTTACGCAGACGATTGATCGCGCGACGGCACTACATGACGAAATTAAATTCGACTTACCCGCGGAGGCTGGCGGTTCATCCCGCATCGCGGCTCTCCACTCGTCACTCTCAGATTCAGCGCGCTCTAACATAGTTACTCGTTTCCGAGCAGGCGAGATATGGGTACTGATCACGACGGACCTTCTCATGAGAGGCATCGATTTCCGTGGGGTTAACGGTGTGATCAATTATGACATTCCAACATCTGCGGCGGCTTACGTTCACAGAGTTGGGCGAACCGGTCGAGCTGGTCACGAGGGTGGCGTAGCCGTTACTTTCTATACCACTGAGGATACGGCGCACCTAAAGAGCATAGCCAATGTAATCTCTCTCAGTGAAAAGCAGGCGGGAAAGAGTAGCGAAGCCGGGGTGCCCAAGTGGTTGATGGATTCGCTTCCGAGGGTGAGCAGGGAAGAAAAGAAGCAGCTAAAGCGACACGGCGTGGAATCCCGACGAGGAAGCAAAGCTGCTAAGATTACGACCCAAAGTGCGTGGGAGAGGCGAAAGGAGCACAACAGGCTTGGGGCTATTGCCGCGAGCAAGAAGAGGAAGCTTCAAGAGGCGGCTAGTGATACCCAGAGAGTGGATGACGGCGAATGGGGCGGTATTGACGATTGAGTATTCGTATGCTTGGAATTGACTATCAATGCCGAAGTCTAGTACCTCTTTTAGATGGTTATACTATTTTTATGGCCATTGTCTTGGATCCTGGTTAATGAGACTAGGTACTTCTAATGCACTTGGTCGCAATTCTCAAGACAGCAAGCGTCCGTAAGACACTAAGTGATCGACCTCGTATTGTGCTACGTAAAAATTGAATTGGTAAAATGGTATTTAGTATTATTAACGGGGTTGCCTATCATCAACGAAGTGACTATATGATACCTTACTTGCTTTATTGGCTGAAATAGCTGGCACGTCACCGAAGCACCTGATGGCGAGCTCAGATACGCAGCTATCGTCGGAGAAAAGCAGGGCGTTGTGGGGTTTATAGCTCCCGGGGCCCGACACCGAGCTCCACCACCTTGCCCGCTACCAAAGCTGGTTGCGATTAAGTACCCTAGGTAAACTCGGCGACAAAGCGACTCCTCTTTTCCGTCGCCTTGGAGCTATTGCAAGGTCTTTGTCTCCTTTTGATTTTCCCCAAATACTACAATGACCTAGCAATACCATTCAGGTCTGGAGCGGTGTCAATTAGTTCAATATGTCGCGTCTCGCTTCTCGGTCCACCCGTGCTGGGCTTCGGAACCTTGGGGCCCCTAGGCCGGCCCAGACAACATTACCATACGTCGCATACTCCGGAAGCCTACGGTCCTATGCAACGGAGAGAAAGGACCAGCCAGGATCCTCGTTTCAAGGACAGATGCTGGAGAGTATAAGTTCGCGCATCGCGCGCGAAAAGGCAGAGCGTGAAAAGTTTGCGAAGCAACGAGAAGAGTCCGCGGGGTCGAGACAGTGGGCTATGACATTTGGTAAGACTTTCCTCCGAGCGCGCATATTGCTAGACCGAATCTAACGCAGGAAATTGCTAGTCGTGCTCGCTACCGCCGCCGGTTCGTATTTCCTAGGAACACAGGCACCCCGCGACGTCGATCCGAGTTCTACCCTCCCGCTAGCTCTCACGCGCGACCCGAAACACAAGAATGACAAGGCGAACCTCGAAGCCGCCTGGGCAGACTTCGTTGCCATCGTCGGAAAGGACAATGTCAGCACTATAAACTCTGACCTCGAGACTCACTCAAACTCCGATTGGTCCAGTTACCGCAACGAAGAGTCGCAGAAGCCCTTCATGGTGGTCTACCCAGGCTCGACCGAGGACGTCAGCGCGCTAATGAAGATCTGCCATTCGCGACGGATACCCGTGGTTGGCTACAGCGGCGGCACCAGCTTAGAAGGACACTTCACGCCGACGAGAGGGGGCATCTGCGTGGATTTCAGGAGGATGGACAAGATCCTCGCGCTGCACAAGGATGACTTGGACGTCGTTGTGCAACCCGCCGTCGGCTGGGAGCTTCTCAACGAGGAAATTGGGAAAGATAATCTATTCTTCCCCCCTGACCCAGGTCCGGGCGCTCAAATCGGAGGCATGATTGGTACGGGTTGCAGTGGCACGAATGCGTACCGTTATGGCACCATGCGAGAATGGGTTCTTTCGCTGACTGTCGTGCTTGCGGATGGCACTGTCATCAAGACCCGCCAACGGCCGCGGAAGAGCTCGGCAGGCTACGACCTAACCAAGCTCTTCATCGGCAGCGAAGGCACCCTCGGTCTCGTCACCGAGGCGACTCTAAAACTCACAACGAAGCCCGCCAGCACGAGCGTAGCCGTCTGCGGCTTCGGCTCGATTCGACATGCCGCGGATTGCGTGGCCAAGGTCGTCGGGCAAGGCGTGCCGGTCGCGGCCCTCGAGATCCTAGACGAGGAGCAGATGCGGTGCATCAACAAGGCGGGGATGACGTCGAAGCAGTGGAAGGAGGTGCCGACGCTGTTCTTCAAGTTCTCGGGCACGGAGCGCGGCGTCAAGGAGCAGATCCAGATCGTGCAGGAGATGGCGCGGCAGGCGGGCAGCAAGAGCTTCGACTTCGCGCGCTCGGAGGCGGAGAAGGCGGAGCTGTGGAGCGCGCGCAAGGAGGCCCTGTGGAGCACGCTGGCCGTCGCCAAGCCCGGCGAGAAGGTCTGGACCGGCGACGTGGCGGTGCCGATGAGCAGGCTGCCGCTGCTCATCGAGGAGACCAAGGACGACATGAAGAAGAGCGGCATGTATGGCACTATCGTCGGACACGTCGGGGACGGAAACTTTCACAGTGAGTCAAAATGGGGCAGCGAAGAAATTGCTACATTTCATCAGGGAGAACGCATGCTGACAGAATGGCAGTCATCCTGCTTTCGAATGATGAGCAGAGACATGCGGCGGAGGAGCTAGTGCACCGTATGGTGAAGAGAGCTGTTGAGTTGGAAGGGACTGTTACGGTGAGTTTTAATTTGGAAATTGAAGGAAATTTTCTGCTGACTCGCGTGTAGGGTGAACATGGAGTTGGTCTAGTCAAGAGGGACTATCTCCCACATGAACTGGGTGAGAGCACAGTTGATACCATGAGAAAGGCAAGTCGTCTAAACCAAGTCCTGGAGCTTCAATTATGCTAACCATCTTTTTCCTCAATAGATCAAGCAAGCGCTTGATCCTCTATCCCTGCTCAATGCCGATAAAGTTGTCCGTGTGCAACGACCAAAGCCTGGCGAGATTGCCGAGTGGTAAACCTGCATGATGCTATTTCTACCTTCGCATGTGTATAGACGAACAATCACGGCGAAAGATGCTTCATTATCTCGTGTACATCTCAAGGTAGCGTATCTCCTCAGGAGTGTCAAATTTGTGAATTTATTTTAATATCTTCCCGGCTCAAAGTCCTGCGAGACGGAAGCACTTGTATGGAAAATCGACTCCCACTCCTGTGATCTCGGAAGTATTGCTCATCTTCACTCTATTAGATGCAAAATACTGCCGTCGAGGCACTTACCCCGTCGATGCTAACCCTAAAAACATTGTTGATATCTCTGAAATTGCCGCCGCCACCTCGACGCCGGCCGTGTATTCCACCACTTCTCCTATCTTCCGATCGCCGGCGCCCAGTTACTACTCATAGACAAAGCAGAAAGGCGAGCCTCCCACCGTGTCGAGCAGCTCGCGGAACACGTGGGATTCGCCAACCGGGCTGATGTCGAGCACGTCGTCCAGCGTCCCGTTGCGACTCGCCGGCATGTTCATCATCGTGATGGTTCCGGCCATAGCCTGCGAACACGCAGCATTAGTAAAAGGCAACTAGAGTCACGCAACTGCAATAACATAACATGACACGAATATGGGGCAGCTTACTTGTCGTTGCTCGAAGTCGAGGTTCTGCCAGATGAAGTACATGCGGTCGATCTGGCCGTGGTGCTGGTAGAAGACGGGCTCGAGCGGGGAGAAGTAGAAGTCCCCACCGGGGTCACCAGCTAAGAGAAAAAAATATGTGTTAGCGAAATCCAAATAATTCGCGATTCAAAATCCTCGGTCCTACTCACCGATAGCAAAGTGACCGCCGCCGTGGACGGCGAACCCCCACTTCCTCGCCTCGGGCCAGCGGAAGTCGCCCTGGAGGTTGGCCTGGAAGAGGGCGATGTCGGGGCTCTCGAGGATGGTCTCGGTGGTGTTCCTGAGGGAGGCCCACTGGGCGCAGATCTGGGTGTTGAGGTCGCGCTTGAGGCAGCGCGGGTTGTAGGCGAGCGGGTCGTCGGCCGTGTTGGGCCCGAAGTTGACCGTGTAGTTGGTGAAGGGCCCCGTCGTCACGCACCCGCCGCCCGAGCCGCCCGGGAAGAAGCCGCCCGGCGGGCCCGTGCCGTTCAGCTTCGCCCCGTTCGACCCCATCGATGTTGAGGATCCGTCGAATAGCGGCGAGTTCTCTACGCTGCCCGCGTCGAGTCCCCACTATATCGGTAGCGACGTTAGTGTGCGTGGTTTGGGAAGAAAAAAAAGGAGGGAGAAAGGGGGGGAAAGGAGGTGGGAAATGGTTAGATAAGGGTAGGGATCATGTCTTACCTCCCAATATGGCAGTGCGCCGGTGTAGCCGCATTCCGTCCTCAGCTTCTCCTCGAAGGTCCAGACGTAGAGTCTGTGGAAGAGGAGGAAGTAGGCCGAGTTGTGGACCGCGGGTGTTAGGTGGTAATGTAGGACACCAAAGCTGTCAAACAGGGACTTTTGGCCCGTCACATTCGGGTACACTGGGGGTTCGTTCATCAGACACTCGACGGCCTTACGATAGGCTGTCCTCTCCTCCCCGGGAAGAGCTCTCCTATTCATCAGATGGTTAGCTTCGGATCAGAAGAATGAGTGTTTCCTCGCGACGTACCATTCTTTGCGCACTCTGACGTTCTCCTTTGTGCACCCCGGAGAGGAAGCAGCCTCGAGTCTTGCCAGAGCGTTGGCTTTGGCCGTGGCACTGATCTCCTGCAAGGCTTTGCCGGAGTTGATGTCTTCCTGAGGAAAGTCCTGGCCGAGAGCTAGCCCCTGAAGGGAGGCTCCTAAGAGAGCGAACGACAGCAGCTTCTTGACTAAACCCATTGCCACGGTTGCACTGACTTCTCCAGGTTTCCTCTTTTCTCTTCGAGCGAAACCCGGGAAACACACCCTCCTATATGTTTCTTACGTCCTCACCAAGCTCCGGGAGACCTACAAATTATTCAAAAAACCTAAACCACCCCTACGACCGCCAAGGTTGAACCAGGGCTGCGCGTATGTATGGCAGAATGGCAAAATGTGGGGAACCCATGTCCGGGGGGCATGGAAGCGATAGGAACGCCATCAGGGGGGGGGCGTACAGAAAAAGTAAGGTTAAAGCCGTTTAGCTAAGAGCGCAATATACGAGGGCGTACAATGAGTCGGCGAGGCAATTATCTGGCACTTCCTCTCTCGTCGCGCAGACTAAGTTCGGGCGCACGCGATTGGATGCGCGGCGCCGATCATCGCCTTGGCGATGGGAAAGGGTTTTGTCTATAAAGTGCCGGCCGCGCCGCCAGACATGATAATATTAACGTTTTCTCCCCAAAAAGGGGGTGGCTAAATAGGTTGTCAACTGGAAGCGAGCGGCGCCCACCCATTGGCTCACCTCCCTTTGCCGAGTCGCTTGATGGAGCGGTCACTTGATTTCTGCCGCAAAAAGACGGAGAATAGGTGAGCGTGGTAATAATTGGAATGAACAATGCCAATGCCAATTTAAAGTGAGGTAGAATGTGCGTCCTGACTCTCACCCTTGCTACATGCTTATATTAGGTACCTACATACATCATGTACCACACGCATACGGCCACGCGAATTGTCAACCCCCCCTAACAGTACCGGCGCCGTTGATAGGGCTAGTCGATCCGCGAAAGGTGAAACGTGACATGAGGAATGCGACGCTGGGATACGGAGACGGCACACAGCGCGGCTTGTCCTTTCAGCACATTTATCCATCCGCCAAGTTGGAAGACAGAAAGGACGGGGGGGGGGGGGGGGGGTTGGGATATTTCGCAACCGCAGAGGCAGACAACTTGGCGCAACACGCGTTCCTACTATAAGCGTGCGCTGCAAATCTGACAGGGCGAAAGCACGGCACTTGCGTTCCTCGCCCCGGACGCGGTAGCGAATGTGGATTATGCCCGCTTAGCCGGCATAGTATCTAGCAGATGAGTTAAGTCTCTATCTCTCTCAGCTGGGTTCCTTCGACGAGGCCTCCCGGCATCGCATGTGGTCAGGTACGAGCCATGCGACCAGGACGGTGACAAATACCTTGAGGTGACCAGGGGGGCACGGTTAAGTTGCCATGACAGGACTACCAGATTGCAAAAATGGTATGAAACCAACGGCAGTCGATTCTTATTATAATTTTCCCTCTGCTGCTTCGCCAGTCTGGCTTCTATTACGTCATTGAATCCTCTTTTGGTTCGAGTACGTTCTGGCACATGGCCGCATGCGGATGGGTCGAAGACTTGGTCTTGCGAGAGGTTGGTCAGGAGTTGTCGGTGAACAGAACTCTCTTAGATGGGTCTAATATAATGAAAATATCTCACTACCCTCCTATCCGGAGAGTGGTTTGTGTACTGGCCTCTTGAGTTTCGGTAAGATGTTCATCCCTGGACTGCTAAACTTCAGGTTAGGTCAGAACCCATACTCCCCCTTCTCACATTTCTCATTATTCTACCTATCAAATCAGTGTGTTAATCCCAATGGCTACCTTCTTTCTGTGTCGCAGCACATTTGTACTCTGAACGAGGTGGATCTACCGCGTACGCCCAGGCTTCCATATGCTGAAAGGTAGTATCGAAGCATCCTCCTCTATGCTTGTCCCAATTCCAGCTTGCTGGGCTACCACTTGTGCCGGAATAACTGATGGAACGCTGTCGATTTTGTCAACGTGCATGCCAGTTTCTTAGGCCTTCTACCGCAGCAGAAACCACTCGGATAATGGTTTACGTCGTGGTTTGTAACAAAGTTGCTCCCGTAGGCAACATTTCTCATTAGCTGAGTGATACACTAGACTGTGTTTGCAATACGTCTACTTCACTTATACGTGACTATATGCGAGGTCAATAGGAATCCATCCTACTTATGCGTACGAACTCCGTATGATTTCACTTTGGTCTATGCTGATACGACTAAGGAATAAATTTGCTTCAAGGGTTTGCTCAAGCTTTCAATATTAACAAACGAAAAACATCATTCCAATACAAGTATTCCCAAGAACTGTCGGGCCGAGCGTATATTGCCATTGTATCTAGGCTCTCCTCTGCTTTTGTCACTATTCATATCATTCATTCGGGGCCAGTGGATGGTTGAGCTTGGTCACTGTGTCGGGGCTCTAGTCTAGACTTTTGGCCTTCGACCATGTCAGGATTGGCGGGCTTCCAAAACCTTCCAGTTCCGTCTTCGGGCAGCTCCTGCTGGTGAACTTTTCTACAATGCGTTCTTATATTGTCGGTGCGGGTATGGTGAAAAATCCTATCACAGAATAGGCATTGCACCTGTATGTTCTTGTCGCGATGCTCTCGCTTGTGCCGTGATAGGTGACTTTTTGCATGTTTGCCACTATATGTCTTTTCGCAAGTGGGGCAGGATACAGTTGAAGATGTTGATGAGTTTGTTGCAGTTGTAGATGTTGAAATAGGTCCTGAGTTTGTTGCAGTTAATTCTTGGTCTATTGAACGTAGATTTCCGCTAGACCATGGATCAAGCGTAGTATCCACATCTACGTTTCGTGATTCCATAGCTGTATCTGGACCAATGACCTTGGACATAAAATCAGAATACAGCATATGTTCGAATGACGTCTCTTGGAAATAGGCCTTGGGCTTCTTGATTTGCCCTGATTCGTATGTCTCAAGATCCTGGTGACGTCTCTTTGGTCTTTCATCACGTTTCTGTTCCTCGGTGTAAACAGACCCTGTGTCCAAAGTGGTGCCCATGGTCAAATTGTCGTCAATATCGAAATTCTTAAAAGTAAACCAATCGTTGGGTGTAATTCCCGTTGGTGCCATTGACTGCCCCGGCATGAACTTGTTTTCATCGGGTTGGTTGCTAAAGAATCTTCCGTCATATGACTGTCCACCAAAGATGGTCACCGGTTTCCCGAAAACACTAGAAATGTTCTGGAAGACATCACTGGAAGGGATAAAGTACGCAATTAGGGATCCTGTTCCCCCGAGGAAAAGGTGGCCGTAAAGGTCGCCCGTCTGCTCGTCAAGCATAGCAGCACCACAGTCGCCTTCGACCGCTGCAACTGCTAGCTCCACTTTCATAATCCTCTGGACATTGGTTTCGTTCCGTAGCCTGTAACTGATCGCTCCAGGGAGTAGAATTCCCCTGATAGGGCCCATCGAGGAGGTAACGACCACCACAGCACGCTCTTCTGTACCAATCTCTGCGATCTTCTGAACAAGAAGCGTATTGCCGCACTCGAGCTTATTGCTAGCATCTTGGACAATACTAGACGGAATCCGGACTAAGGCATAATCCAGCCAGGGATCCAGCTGAACCCGAGTAGGTTGAAGCGGAACAAATCCAAGAGTATGGAGAGGCGGTAAGTTGGATTTAGCCATGTCAGTGTCATGGGGGAGTTCCTCGGTATTCTGGCTGGCCGTATTTTCGTGGCTCGAGGAAGACTCTGGAGATATACTGCCGCGACTGGTCGCGGCTAATAAGTCATATGGCGTCTCGGCTTCATCATCTGAAGCCGAGTCGTCCGCTGAAACATCGAAGTGACAGTCTTCGAAGTCACTCAGAGAACCCCACTCAAGATTATAAGTTGCGTTGGCCTCCGGGAAATGCGAGATGGTGAGTTGGAAATACTCTCCATCCACTTCGATAATGACACCACCTGTGGCATAAGGCGAAGGATCATCGCGACTCGGTATCTCGAAGTAAAGACGTGTCCCAATACGAGCTGTTTGTGACGGAGAGCGTACAAATATATCCGTGTCCACATTGGCCAGCCCGCCGTCGCCACCACTGCCGGTAAATCGAGCTTTTGAATATGGGTTATAAGATATTGCATCTTCACGGCGCTCTTCAGAAGCGTTTCTGTATTCTTGCATTCCCCCAAGAAGACGAGACGGAGCTGAGTTTTCGAGAGGCAGCGCCGCAGCACCCAAGCCAAATCCTGGATATTTGTCAAGCAAGCCGCTAGATCTGATTCGGACTTCGACATCGTTTCGAGTGTCACGATTCGTACAGCATATCATAACAACAGGATTGGCTTTGTCGGGCTCGCGGCCTATCATATATGGAATGATGAGTATGTCCGCATAGCATAAGTCGACGCAGTCGAGTATCGTGTTAATGGATGGTTGGATCTCCTTTTCGAATGTCTCTAGAGCAGGGCCACGAGGCCACCAGGCTCTCCGCCTGCCGAGCCTGTGCGACATGATTTGGCGACCAATGGATTGTGCGGGATCTGGCCACCTCGACAGAGATCTTGAAACTTTAGGTAAAGGCATCCTCTGCCATTTGCGATTCTCCTCAAGCCGTCATATCACACCCCGTAATAGCCCTAAGAGAGTCGAGCTATGAAAGGAGGTAGGTAAAGAAGATTTCCCAACGGTGATTCAAGTAGCTACCTACCTCCTACGTAAAAGATTTATTTGTGGCTGTGTCCATAGGGTAAGGTACCGTCGAGCCCAACCAACCAATTTAATGACAGCTAAGCCATGATGGCTTGCATAAAGGGGTCACAGCCAGCAATGGATCGACGAATAGCACCACAAGGAAGCGTGGGCGTCTAAGCCACATTGCTTCAAAAATGTAAAAATTCATCCGCCATCTAGATCCAAGTTTTTCAACATATATGAGCTTTAGAAAGTGTAAGGAAAAGTTGAAAAGTGAATATAAGCTAGAAGAATCTCCTGCACACATGATTGTATTTACCTAAGTTCAAATCTTTTGAGGCTGCAACAAAATACTGGTAGATACTATAAATCATGATAGACCTTCCTCTACCAAATGATCTGCAGGGCACTTTTTGGGGGCCATTCGATAAGGACCAGCGGATGCGGAATGCAGAACCGATTGAGAATCTCAACATTTCGCCATATATCGAATACTATACACATCAATGGAACGCCATAGCAGCACCTGTAGATGGACGATATGTCACAGTCAGATCCCACGCTGATGTTTTGGAGATCATCCAACTCCTTCGCCAAGGAAATGATCGAGGGTCAATAGCATCGCATCTCAGAAAGAAATGTTCTAGCGCAACCGAGGATGCCTGTGAAAGTTCGATAAATCTGGCAGCACGACTGTTATTAATGATGAAGATAGGAGTTGTCAAGCACCAAGCTGCACCACGTGGTTTCATAGCGTGGGAATGCGGCAGTCTCGCCGCCATTGTCGAGAAACAGTTCAACCAGCCTCAGGTCCTTGATACTCACCACGTTCGGTTACCCAAGTCTTTCAATGCCTGGACCATCAATGTGATTGGCGGTCTCCAAGTCCAGTTTACTGACAATCTGGCCGACCATCTGTTACTCGTCGATGATGACACCAAAGTACTGATATTTCATCACGCATCATTTCTCGAATGCCAACAACGGTAAGCTCAATGTCTGTGTAGCTGTCAAGTTTCTAATCAGAAATAGATCGCTATTCCCTGAAGGCCTTGTTGACGAGACCTTACGCACTTTAGCTTTGCTCTTCCCACAATCCGAGTTTAGTGGCTCACGCCTAGGCAGAAATGAAAAGAAGGCGTGGTTTCGAAAGCTGTGCTCGAACTCTAGACCATGCATGATAGACCCCCGCGTCACACTCTGCGGTAGTCTACGAGCGGAAGATCGTCAGATTGAACGGTTCACTTTTTGGAGAGATCGTTTGATCATCCTGAAGCAGGCATACGACGACGCGACCCCTAGAACAATATCGCAATGGTGGCATGACAGGCGGAACGGGGAGCGGTGGTACACATTCTGGGTGGCCATGCTCGTGCTGTTTATCACGACTACTTTAGGGGTTGTCCAATGTGTTGAAAGTGGATTACAGGTGTACAAGGCGTACTATCCTACGGCGAACTGACATGTATGAAAGAAGATAACAGAAAGCCTTAGAACTCAAAGAGTACTACATCACGTAGTCTCAAGGCTTGTTTCCTTCATTATCTGGTGTTTTAAACAGTATTCTACCGGTTATCGACATTGGGAGTCTATTTAAGTAATTAATTCATTATGAGCTTACTAGATAAAACATCACTATCCCACAATGTGACTTACATAAATCTAGACCACACAGCTCTCACGCACATGGCTCAGATGCCTACAAGGTAGGTACCTAGTTAAAGGATGAGCGGCTAAGTAGGTGCATTAAAGGACACTTGGCCTAGTTAAAAAGCTAAAATTGTGCTCGAAGCAGCATCAAAATCAAAGCCTGTCATTAAGTCATTGTATTAGGAGTCTAATAAACCCATGCTCAAGTAATTCTATCCATACCAAAACCCATCCTGTCCTAGCTGTGGTCATTTTAAGTCTGCCGTAGTGACTCTATCGTCCCAGCCAAACATTTGATGAGTTGGCACCTTCTAATTTGCTTGGTGTACCTACCTAGGTAGCCAACGGTAAAGGGGGCGGTCTGGATTGTCTTCCAGAGTGTATGGCCTAGGCAGTTATCTCCCTAGTCAACGACACCAATCCAAAAGCAGGTGTGAATGCTTGAATGAAAGTTCACCACCCTACTCGGCAATCCTTCCTCCAACGTCATCGGCCGGCTACGTCTCGGCAGACCCGCTTTTGTCGGCCCCGGTCAGGTCGGCCCCCCGATGAGCATATAAACACAACCAGTTAGACCAAGTTAATTCCTGCCAAACCTACTTTCTTTCATTATTTCCCCCAAGTCTTTTTCCAATAAGCCAAAGCTAACCTCACTGTCCTATTATCCTCTTTTGTTTCCATACTGCATCCTCTTCTACATCTTCTAACAACAATCGCTCTCTCGTTGCCATTTGCAAACAAACCACTAAACTTACCCAAGTACCTGCACAGTGGCTCAACATCTACATGGTAAATTCTTCTTTACTCTACTACCCATCGTAACTACTTCTATCCATCTCATAACCACTATTATCCCCAACGAGTACTACTGTATATCATCAGTAAATCTCATTCCTCCTTCTCATCAACACTGACTGATTGTTTTCCGGAGTTCAACAGTCTCCTAACCCCTTCGCACACTTCAAGCCTGGGGCGACTATATACATACAACTTTATCTCATCACTCAACACTCAACCCCTTTTCCACTACTCTCCAAAATGCACTATTGCGACCCACGATGGTTCACTTACCAATCAACTCATCAACAAGCCAGATAGGTTAAAGCTGAGAAACACCTTCAAGCGTTATCCAACAATCGGACACATCAGAACAACACCAAGAAATGATGGAGCTGCCATGGGGGAGCGGGAGTCTTGTTCGACTACCACGAGATCCAGCCGTCTTCTCTTTTTTCGCGACCGCTACCCGTCGATCCACATCACGATACATTACTTGCCTCCAACCGCCCCTTCATCCGTCCCAGCAATATGACGACATCGATAACGATAACGATAACGATACTAGCGGGAAGAGGCGGGAACTCGTTCTTGCCGATGACGAAGCTCGTGAGGGAGAGCGAAAGACACAAAAGTGTGGAGCAAAGACTGGTACTGTGGCCGATGAGCAAGGACTTGATCCAGGTATTTTCCATTTTTCTTCCTTTTTCTACTGGTGAAAAAGAGCACGTGCTGAGCCGTAATCGTACAACAGGACCCGGCACACAATAGTCACGCTTCAAGGTTCCTTTGGACAATGGTCGTAGTGAACGAGAAAGTCGTGACACTGGTGACCTCTACAGGCCCTACATTCACTCTACTTCACGACTGTCACGACGTTTCTTTTCATTGTGACTACCTAATCGTCTACTAGGCCCTACTTATTAATACGGCCCCGAGTAATTCCCTACGACCTACGACGACTAGTCAAATATCAGCCAGCACGCGTTTAACAGCCTCTTCGCCTTGTCGAAGATCCTCGCCTCCCTGGATCCACGCTCTCTGGCTTGTTATTATCATAGCCTTATACCTGGCCCTAGCGGAAGTGACGCACGCGACTAAAGGCTTCCACACGTACTCCCCCCTCGACTTTGGCAAGACGTGATTGCTGGCTGTCGCATATATCTTCGGCATCGGCATCGGCATCGGCATCGGCATCGGCATCGTTATGGTACGCTCAGGTAAGTCTCTGAGCCAAGTTTCAATGACCGTTATTCGGGTGGTTAACATGCTGTAGCTAGAGATGATCAGCCCCGGCCGGTCGCCGATTGACCGAATCATTTCCCCTTGGGACCGGTACCTACACCACACCGGCAGTCACCGAGACCGTCCGAAGTTGTCAATGGCAACGATGAAGATTTGACAGAAGTACAACACCAAGAGCGAGATATTGCGGGCTCTAGTGTCGATATTGAAGACGACAGTGATGGTGATTACAATGGTGGTAACATGGATGTGGAGGAGTAGACCCCGGCCAACGGTAACTGCTCATCTCCAAACAAGACAGGGAACCTGTAGGAGAAAGGCGTGTTGACAGTTGACACTGAAAACAGCAGCAGAGTGAAGCTGAGCTATCAGGTGGACAGGTCGATTGGGTTATTCTACTAGAGCATGTGTCTGGCCTTAATTCTAAGAATTACGAATAACACCTTCCTCTAGGTAAACACATTTCTGTCCAGTTTATCTTCTGATTCCTTGGTACTAATCGATAAATTCTTAGATGAGCTCGTTCTTCCTTAGAATCCCTGGTCATAATTACCTAGGTTCGGCCCGCCCGGCATAGGCTAACGATTTATGGATCTCGTGCACCCAGATATCTACCTGATTGGCTAGACAACGAACGACTAAGCATGGATTCTAGGCGTAAATAGCAGGTACCTATAGCCACACTATCACGATAGATAGGTACATAGTAGACATCACGAATCACTGTGCACCTTGCCAAGACACACAGATTCAACACGCCGGCGTCGCGGGGAAATCACTACGTACTACCTTGTTTTGAGTTATCTTGATGGCTAGTCACTTAATCATTTTATCAACGTTATTATAATAAGATAAGATACCTCCATTGACGAGCGTTCGGTACTGAACTCGGCTAAGTGAGTATCACGCTGCGCCGACTTCACATGTGGTAGACCTACATGTACCTGGGTACCTATAACTTGTTGGTTTAAAGCCGCGTCTGCCTGGTTTTCTCCCCTGCCAGGATGCATACCACGGGTTCGGAGCGCATTGGTCCAAACCCCGACGGTGGCTGGCTGCCCGATCCCTCAGCCGCACAAGGTCGCAGGCTCTCTCATTTCTTGCCTTTCGCGAGTAAGATGGAATCACATCTCTTCTACTTTTCTCTGAGAGCTTCTCAAGTCATCACTACAACCTAATGCGTCGATTGAAAAGGTTGATCAAGCGATCAAGCGGCCATGCTTCCGGCTCCGGATCCCAATCGCCGGCGACCTCTGTCACCGAATGGCCTCAGGGACTAGATATAGTATATGACTGCCCTGAAGCTAGCCTCGAGTACGCCATCTGCGCTGCGGCAATAAAATGAGCTTTGCTAAACTGCTACGTAGTATCGTCGCGATTCATGGCCTAAACGGCCACCGAGAAAAGACGTGGACCGCAGACAACGGTGTCCACTGGCTGCGTACTCTGCTTCCGAAAGACCTGCCTAATGTCCGAATTGTGACCTGGGGCTACGATGCCAACACGCACTCTAGAGATCGGATGAATTGCCAATATCTATATGACCATGCGCTAGAGCTCGTGGCCGACTTGACCCGCATGCGTACTCTTACCAATGTATGTTGCTGCCATTTACCAAATTCTACCAAGTAATGGAAACTAACATACTGTAGTCCACTGAACGGCCGATTATTTTCGTGGCGCATAGCTTGGGAGGCATTGTGGTCAAGAGCGTGAGCACCACCGCTCCCTCAGAGTACTTGTATTACTGCTCTAACATACTTAGCTAGGCCCTTATCCATTCCGACGCTGCTCGTCAAGGCGCACTCTATGAACATCGATCGGTAAAGACTTCGACTTATGGAATCATCTTCATGGGCACTCCGCATCAAGGTGGTAATGGTGTGCAGTTAGGACGTGCCTTAGTAAACATTGCCTCTATCTTTATAGCGGCCGACGATCATATACTGAGGCACCTGGAAAGAGACTCGGAGTGGTTGCAGCAGCAAATGGGCCAATATGGTCCGATCAGCGGTGAATTTGTGACCAAATTTGCTTATGAAACAAAACCAACACCCGTCCTACTCGGCGGTACAATGCTGGTGCGTGCTAGATGCTCCCCTTTTCCGGTAAGCGGCTAATTGATACAGGTGGTACCAAGATCATCGGCGGTTGTCCCTGGCCAGGCCGATGCCGAGCCAATCGGTATCCATTCTGACCATATTCATATGGTCAAATTCTCTTCAGAAAAGGATGGGGGCTACATCAAAGTTTCAGAAAACCTGCAAATCATGGCAAGGAGTGCTGGGGAAACGATCCAGTCGCGTTGGGAGGCGGAGGTTCGTGCGGATAATGGTAGGCACTTATAAATGTTCGCCCTACATTTACCTAGGCACCTGAGTTAATATGTTGTCTGTAAATTAGCACGAAGAGACGATATTACCCAGTTTTCCCTCCCTCTCAACCTGTCGCAGGTTACCAGTGCGCCCCGCTTCGTGGCCAGGGAAGACGAAATCCGACAAATGGATGGGATCTTACGAAAAGGTGGTGGGCGTCAAACCGCCATCCTGCATGGGCTCGGCGGCATGGGCAAGACACAGTTGGCCAGAGAGTATATCAAGCGCCACCAAGCACACTTTTCTGCTGCGATCTGGCTAAACGCAAGAGATACGACGTCGCTGCAGCAGAGCTACATGCAAGCAGCCCAGCGGATATTACGCTATCATCAATCTCTCGTTTACGTGAGAAATGCTGTTCAGAACCAAGATCTCGACCAATGTGTAGAAGCTGTTAACCAATGGCTAGACGAGCCTGCTAATGGCAACTGGGTGGTTGTCTACGATAACTATGACAACCCCAAGTTTGGCGATACTAAAGCTACCAACACGGAAAGGGGTGGGGGCTCAGCTGATGTTATGCTAGCAGATGAGCGCAACGAAACGGTACTGCTAGACCAAGAAGCGTTCGATATCCGGCCATTTCTTCCAGGCACCGACCACGGCGCCATCATCATAACTACTAGATCCGCTGCAGTCGACCTTGGTGAATATATCAGGATCACAAAGTTAGCTGATCCAAAGAGCAGTCTCGAGATTTTGGCTTCTACCTCCCGTCGACAAGAGATCGATCAAGGTGCGTATGGAAACAGTATCCATGTCGTTTGGTTGCTGATATGTGGCAATAGATGAAGCTGCTAGCCGCCTTGCGCAGCGTTTGGATGGGCTCCCTTTGGCCCTCACGACGGCTGGTGCCTACCTCAAGGGGGTCCCTGCAACAACATGTGCTGAATATCTCACATCATACGAAAAGTCATGGAAACAGCTGCTGGAGAAGAGCCCGAAAATATTGTCGTATGAGGACCGTGCCCTGTACTCGACTTGGAACATCTCCTATGCGCACATCGAGGACCAGAATCCAGCCTCAGCAACACTGCTGCGCCTATGGGCGTACTTTGATAATGAGGATTTGTGGTACGAGTTATTACTGGAAGGACTATCCCGTGACGGAAAGGAATATCTCAACGGAATCGTAGCCGACAAAATCAGCTTCAACGAAGCGATTCGGGTGCTATATGATCATGGCCTCGTGGAGCCAGAAGTATCCATGAAGGAACCGGGAGGGGAATCAAACGGATATAGTATGCACGGGTGCGTGCATTCATGGACACAACACGTCCTCCATGACGACCAAGATGAAGAGGGTGTATATATGGCTCATCTGGCGATGGAATGTGTTGCGACGCACAATCCAGATGAGGCGACTGCGGAGTATTGGTTGATTCAACGCCGACTTTTGAAGCACGCGGATCGATGTTTCACGAGGATAGACACAACTATGCAGGTGCGTGAAGGAGACGAATGGATTTACCTAAATTTGGGCAATCTTTATAACAATGAACGCCGGTTCGCAGAGGCCAAGGCAATGTACGAGCCGGTACTTCAAGGCTATCAGAAAAAGCAAGGATACGAATATGAATTGACACTTATCGCATTCCATAATCTAGGCCGCCTTTACTCACGTCAAGGCCAGTTCGACGACGCGAAAGTAATGTATGAGAGGGCCCTTCAAGGCAATGAGAAGATGTTGGGACCAGAACATATATCAACGCTTCAAACAGTCCATAATCTAGGGGTTGTTTACGCAGATCAAGGCCGATTCGCGGAGGCAGAAGCGATGTATAAGAGGGCCCTTCAAGGCAATGAGAAGATGTTGGGACCAGAACATATATTAACGCTTCAAACAGTCAACAATCTAGGCGTTATGTATAAAAATCAAGGCCGATTCGCGGAGGCAGAAGCGATGTATAAGAGGGCCCTTCAAGGCAATGAGAAGATGTTGGGACCAGAACATATATCAACGCTTCAAACAGTCCATAATCTAGGGGTTGTTTATACAGAACAAGGCCGATTCGCGGAGGCAAAAGCGTTATATAACCGGGCGCTTCAAGGCAAAGAGAAGATATTGGGATCAGAACATATATCAACGTTTGATACAGTCCATAATTTAGGGGCTGTTTATACAGAACAAGGCCGATTCGCGGAGGCAAAAGCGTTATATAACCGGGCGCTTCAAGGCTATAAGAAGATATTAGGACCAGAACATATATCAACGCTTGGTACAGTCCATAATTTAGGGGCTGTTTACGCAGAACAAGGCCGATTCGCAGAGGCAGAAGCGTTGTATAACCGGGCGCTTCAAGGCTACGAGAAAGCCGTAGGGGTCGAAAAGGCGAAAGTTTATCCCGACGCGATAAATACTCTCGAAAATCTCGGAACCCTTTTTCATAAGCTAAACGATAAGGAAAAATCACGCATGTATTATATTCGTGCGAGAGACGGGTACCAGGCTGTCTATGGCTCGTCAAGCAACCATTATGTACGAGTAGTCTCCATGATTCAGCGTTTACAAAGCGAACCTTCTGGACAGGGAGTGTCAGGGCTCTAGCCTTTTGGCTTTTGACCCCTTGGACGGGAGATGGCATGTTGGCCCGGGCGTCGAGCAGTGCTGGTCCGGATAAGGGTTGGGTTCAGAGAAGGAAGGGCCTTAGTGCCTATGTATACAGGTGGCCCTTTGGTGTTAGGTTCATAGCTCCTTGCGTAACAACGTCATTATTTCCGCCCCTTTTGATTCTACACCGTGACAGCAGACGAAACTTCTAGCATCATGTGTAAACTTTCCCCTCAGGCTCGTAGCATATCGACTTACCATACCAGCTTATTCGGCTTCTCTCCCAGTGCGAGAGAGCCATGCTATAAGCGTTCGACACGGTATGTTAATATGCGAGCTCAGAATGGAGCTTGGCATAGACGTGCAGATAGAATTCCAAGCATAATCATACTAGAGCAAGCTCATCAGATATGACAGAGATCCTATAATGAGAGGAAAGATGAACAGGCGTGCGAGCCGGTTGCCATGCCAGATGATACCGGTATTCAAGGTTCCTGGATCAATGCCAACGATATAAGAGATGGGTCGATGTCGGGACGGCACTGAAGTGCTCTTCATATCATACTGGCCGAAGGAAATGGTGGCAGCGACGTGACTGAGATGAAGATATGTAGATACCTCACAGTGACTGGCGCGGTGGCCCGAATGACCAGAACCCGAGATTCAGGGGGTAAGAATATACCGCGTATTTTCTTAACCTTTATTTATTTATCCATTATATATGCTATATCATCTTACGTTTCCAATTCCTCTATAAATTTCAACCTTTATCTATTTCAAAAGTCCCAAATCTCTCCACCGGCTCAAGAACAACCTCGTAGTGTCCTCGGCAATAGGCCCGACCGCAGCCAGCGTAGGCGAGTGCTCCCTAGCATGAGCCGTACCCATTATCAAGCCGCCGCAGCTCATGCGCGCGAAGTTGTCGTCGAGGAAGTCCGCGAGCAGGTAAGCCGGGTTCGCGCCGTCGGCGGCGTTGTCCTCGGGCGCGGGCCACTCGCGCACGCGCCGCACCCACTCGGCGAGCGGGACCAGGGCGGGGATCCCCAGCGCGCCGGCCAGCGTGGCCAGCATGGCGCCCCAGGGCTGGCGCACGGGGTTCTCGACGTGGTAGACGGGGTGCAGGGCGACGGCGTCGGGCTGCATCAGGATATCTACGAGCGCGCCGGCCACGTCGTCGACGGCCGTCCACCCCAGCGTGGCGCCCTCGCCGAAGTCGGGCAGCGCGCCGAGGGTCTGCGAGGACTTGAGGAGGAAGAAGACGTGCTCCGCGTGGTTCCAGTGGCCGTTGACGGAACTGCCGGCGATCTGGCCCAGGCGCACGGCCGCGGCGCGGAACCGCCCCGGGTGCCGGTGCAGCGTCGCGTCCAGCAGCCGCTCGCAGATGTACTTGGCGTCGCCGTAGCCCGTGGGCAGCACGCTCTCGATCGGCACGCGCGCCTCGGGGACGGCGGGCCGGCTTGTCCGCAGCGGGTGGTGGCCCACGGTGGCGATGGACGACACGAACTCGAACGTGACTCGCGGCCCGCCCACACCGCGCCGCGCCGAGATGTCCCGCGCGAGCCCGAGCATGTTGGCCATGATGCGCAGCTGCGGCTCGAAGCGCTTGACGGGCCACTTGGAGTGCATCAGCCACGCGTTGTGCACGATGTGCGTGACCGTGTCGGCCAGGCCGTCGTATGTCTCCTGAGACAGCCCGAGGTTGGGCTTGGAGAGGTCCGTTTCGATCACCTCGATCCGGTCCATGAAGTTGTCGTCTGGGGAAACGCCTGTGCCCTTTTGGAGCATGGATTGCTTTTGTCGCTCGCGTGCTTCTTGCTTGCTGTTCCGGCGGTTGAGGCATATGACGCGTGTCACGTCTGGGCGGGCTAGCGCTTTGGCGACGAGATGCGATCCGAGACCGCCTGTGCCGCCCGTGATCAAGACGCACTTGCTGTGGGGTATGAGCGATGTGTAGCCGGAGTGGGAGCCAGAGGTCGACAGTGACTGATCCCAGCCGGCCGTCAGCTCAGCGACGTATCTAGCGACGACTTGTTCACGGTTCTCGCATGACTCGGTTCTCCGGTGGGCCAGAGCTGGTTCGGAAGGAATGGGATCACATTCATATCTAGATCGACAGGTTCAATGAGAAACTCGCTCGATAACTAGTCTGACCATATACATGAAAAAAGAAGTTTCCAACTCACTTGGTCTCCGGGTTCGCCGCCGCAATGATGAACTTCCATATCTTGCTCTCCTCGCTCGTCCCGTCGATCCAGTTCACGTGGCCGTAGCCGCTAGCCTGCAGTTCGGCTTCCCACCTCTTCTCGTCCGCGATGACGTGCTTGCGGCCGTCGTCATACATCCACCAGCCCTCGAACAGTCCAAATACGATGTCGACCCAATACATTGGGCGCGTCATTTCTACTAGACATAAAAAGCCGTCGGGCCGCAGCATGCGGTGGATACAGCCGGTGGTGTGTTGCAACGAGTGGGTGGCGTGCACGGCGTTGCTGGCGACGACGAGGTGCTGGGTACCCACAAGCTCGGGCGAGGGCGGCTTCTCCATATCGTGAGCGGCGAAGCGCATGAAGGGGTACTGCTTCGCCCAAGCCTTGCGCGCCTGTGCCACCAGCGAAGGAGATAGATCCGTAAAGGTATACTCGACGGGCATCCCCAGCTTGGCTAGCAACGGCACTAGCCGCTTGGTCGTGCCACCCGTGCCGGCGCCCATTTCTAGGATACGGATTGGGTTCTCCGCGCTGATCTGTGCACCGCTCGCCTGGAGCCGGGCGACGAGACGCGTGAGGAAGTCTTCAACGCCGGCGTACGTGGCGCGGTTCAGAGGCCAGTCGCCGTACAGACCGGCGGCCAGCTCGCGCCCTTGGGCGCTTCCGAATATAAGCTTAACACCATCGGTAGCACCCGACAGCACGCGCGCGAGGTTGGTGCCCGCATAGTAGGTCAGCTTATCTGCTGTCTGCTGGTCGGGAAAGCGAGTTGTAAGTTCCTCGTAAATCTGGATTTTTCAGTCAGCTTTTACCCCTTTATGAGGCATCTGGGAAGAGAAAAGGATTTTTTGCAAGTAAATTAATATTATGGTTGAAAGGGGAAGTATGAAGGTTACTAACAGCACGACTAGATCGCGACGGCATCGGCACAGCAGTACGTGTGATGCGGTCGTCCCCATCCACCTTAATAATCTGCGTCAGCGTCTCGAGCATGCGGTACAGATACGTGACCAGCTGCTCATGTTCGGTGCCGTGTGCAATCCGAACGAGGCGTTGACCGGGTTGTGCATCACGGATGCCGGCCCCGCGCTCCTCGAAGGCCTCGAGCGTGAGGGCCACCGTCAGCTCGTCCTGGAGCGGAAGAGCCTCAGCTACGTAGCGTGTCTGTCCGACCTCGGCGATGCGTTCATCCGTCAGGGCCTTGACCTCGTTGAAGGCGCCCATAACGGCGTCGAAGGGCAATTTAGCGCCATACTCCTCCATCTCGAGAGATGCTGGTGTGGTATATCCGGTGTCACCCGCCGCATTATTGGGCGTGAATGCACCCGAGTCCTCTCCATCACTTACGTCGGATTCGGCTCCGAGCGTTTCAAGCATACATTTCATCAGACCGGGCATATCGGTGACAGCCTGGATCTCGCTCTCGGGCAGCTTGACATTAAAGGCCGTCTCGAGCTCGTTGATAAGCTCCATGCCAACTAGCGAATCAATACCAAGGTCGGCCAGCTCGCTGTTGACCTTGATCTCGTGAGTTTCTAAACCCGAAAGATCGGCAATGATGGCCTTCACTCGCTCAAGGATATCATCGCTAACCCCTGACGGCTTGACAGGGGCTTTTACTGGTTGCTTGGTCGGCAGAGACGCCGCAGTAGTTGGTTTCTGTGGCATAGGGGTTTGCTTGAAATTGGACGGCTCGATAGCGTCGGATGTTCCCGGTGTTACCGCATTAGAGGCCAGCCATCGCGGATCGCTAAGCCGACGTAGAAGCTTGCTCATGGCACTCTTGGAGACTTGGATGTAAGCAATTCCTAACATCACTTCTAGCAGAGACCCATCAGCTGCATCGAACACGAAAACGTCCGACAGTAAAACCTTGTCTGACGAGCGATGCGTGGTGGCAAAGACGTGTATCTCGGCCGGAGTAGTATCCTTAGCCGGTGCTCGGATCCACTGTCCGATGCCATTGGCGAGGTAGGCGTCGTTCGGGCCTCGGTGAGTGAGGAAATTTGCCCATATACCCGCCACCTGGCAGAAGGCATCGGAAAGATGAGGGTTGAAGCTTAGACCGTCTGTCACCTTATGATCCTTGCTATCATTAACTGGTACCACGACACCTGCTGCCTCGTTGCCGCGTCCGACTACCTTGCGCAGACCGCGATATTCGTCGCCGTAGTCGACGATCTCGGCAAACACGCGGTAGATATTCCGCTGGGCGAGCACTTCGTCTACGTCAGGACGGGTAAGCAGATCAGTAGCCCGGCCGTGACCGAACAGGCGGGGGAAATAGGCCAGTTCGCGCTGCAGCGAGGCGTCTTCGGGATGCATGAAGATAACGCGCCCCGTAGTATGAAGCATCTTAGCCTCCTTGTTGGCAGCGGCCTTGATTTCGGTGCTGAATACTTCGAAGCACCACGACCCCTCGGATGCCTCCTCGCTTGCCTCGATCCACGTCGCGAAGGCGCCGTTCGCGCATACGGGTGACTGATACTGGATATCTTGGAATTGTGGCGTGCGACCATCTTGTTTGTAAACGGGGCGGATACCCGTGAGACCTTCAACTAGAAATCCGATCTGTACCGTTGCCGGGCAGATAGGCGCCGTTTGAATTGTCATGTGGCCTGCCAGGAGCTTCTCGAACTCGGGGCTCGACGTATTAATTTGGAATCGTGCCACCGTTTGGGCACTACCGTCTTGGTATCCAGCGAATATCACAAGACCCTCCTCCTCGGGCTTTTTGGCAACTGAGTTTGAAAGCTCGGCATTAGGCGCAGGCAACGCGGGAGCGTACTTGGGCGGGATCTTGAGATCGATCCAGTGCCGCGAATCTGGATTAAACTGGTATGGTGGTAGAAGCAGCGGGCCGAGTTCAGCGCTGGCGCGGGCCTGAAGAGGGTGGTGGGCCCAGTGGTGGACGGAGAGGCCGGCTCGCCAAAGAGCCAGCGTTGTATCGACGAGTTTACTCCATCCATCGTCACAGTTGGTGATATTAACAGCCTGGAAATACGCGTTCTTAATGTTGGAACCAACAAGCGCCCGCGACGCCATGTGTGTGATGGTGGAGTTGGAGCCCGCTTCGAGGAATACGAGGGACGACGTCGTGTGCTTGGTGGCTAGGCGCTTGAGCGCATGGTAGAAATAGACAGGGCTCCTCATATGGTCTGCCACGAATTTAGGACCGAGCTTGCCCGTTGAAACTGGACCCTCCGTCGCCCGCTCCATGTGAATGACAGGTTCGCGGAACGTTAGCCCCTGCGCACCTTGCTCCAGTCTGTCCGTAAGATCGTCTACAAGTGCGCAGTGGAAAGCGTTGGATACGTTAAGCCTCTTGGACTTGATACCTGTGAGTGAAGAGCTGGTTAGAGTGTCAGCCACTGCATCAATGGCAGCTGTCGAGCCGGCAAGTGTAAAGCTCCGTGGCCCGTTATAACAGGCAATGCTTGCAGGGGGTGCCTCGTGCTTGCTGTTGGCCTCGAGAAGCAATTTTTGTACATCGGCCAGATCCACCTCGGAGACGGCCATCATAGAGCCCTTGTCAGATCCCCACGCATCACGGACCAAGGTGGCCCTATTGATAATCATTCTGACCGTGTCTTCAAGTGATAAAGCTTGCGAGATGCACAGCGCGGTCAATTCACCAAAGCTGTGGCCCACGACGGCAGCTGGCTTAAGCCCGGAGTCAATCCAGCTGCGCGCACACGCATACTGCACCGCAAAGAGAGACACCTGTAGCCGTACGGGATCCTGGATAGGAGTCCGTTCAAAGATGCTGGGGAATATGCTGGAGACACCGAGAGACCGGACCACTGTGTCCACACGATCAACATATTTTTTCAACAGGGCGATATTCTCGTAAACTTGGCGATCCAAGCCGACGAAGGTAGATATTTGACCGCCAAAACATAACACGACAGCTTTATCTTCCGTAGGCTGTGCCTCGGCCTTATCTAGCGTAGCGAGCTTCTGGTCCAAATCGTCCAGCGAGGTGACATTTAGCACCGCACGGCTGTCGAGGGCGCGGTTGTTCTGGCGGGCTACATTATACGATAAGTTCGCGAGCGAGTGACGGCCTCTCACGCGACCGAGATAGTTGCGGAGGGCCTTAGCACGGCGGCGGAGGCTGTCGTTGTCGTGGGCACTAAGCCAAAACGGGTACTTGACTCCCGTGGGCATATTTATCATCATCGCCCGTAGTGTCGGTGGCTGGGCGAGCACCATAGAGGCATTAGACCCAGAAGCGCCATAGTTGTTTCTATTAGCCACCAGGGTAAGCTTTTGTACTGTCACAAATTGGAAAAAACATGAAAAATAAAAACAGTAAGTTTTGCATGTGAAATAGCAAAGTAAAAAAGTTGTAGATAATCTTAAAGGGAAGATAGACCGTCGGGAATACGTACATGAGGGCAAGACGGAAGCCGGCGTTCCACGGTTGCGTCTTGGTGGGTATAACCATGTTATCCTCGGACTTGGCGCCGATCGCCGGGTTGATGGTGGTGAAACTGGCCTGCGGTGGCACCAAGCCGACATGTAGCATAAGGAGCAGCTTGATCAAGGCCACGACGCCGGATGTACCCTCGAGATGGCCCACCAGCCCCTTGACAGAACCAAGCACGAGCGGCCTTTCGGAAGTGTGGCTGGCACCACCGAGCACTGCCTTGATACTCGCGTACTCGGCCGGATCGCCCACGGGCGTGCCGGTGCCGTGCGCCTCGACCACTGAAATCTGCGAGGGCTTCACGCCCGCTTTGGTGGTTACGGTGCGGAAGAGGTCGGCTAGCGACGGCACGTTCGGCACGAAAATAGGGGTACAGTTCTGGTTTTGCTGCACGGCCGTGGCGGCGATGACACCCACTACAATAACGGGAGTCAGTAACCACTTCTTTAAGATCTGAGGCTGGGAACATTCTCCGGGAATAACGACTCCTAATCATCCCCAATATGGAATCTTTACGCCGCAACTGGCTTGGGAAAAAAAGGGGGGGAACTCGGGATGACACTTACAGATGGAATCCCCGTCGGCAACAGCGCGGTCCATGCGCTTGAGGAAGACAGCACCGACGCCTTCGCCGCGGCAGTAGCCATCGGCGGCGGCATCGAAGGGCTTGCACTGGCCCGAGGGGCTGAGGAACTGGCCGCCCGCCAGGTTCTGAAACCAGGCCGGCTGCGTCATGACGTGGGCGCCGCCCGCGAGCGCCGCCGCGCACTCTCCCGATGCCAGCGCCCGACACGCCTGGTGTATGGCCACCAGCGACCCGCTGCAAGCCGTGTCCACCACCATGGCCGGCCCCGTCCACCCGAAGTTGTGGGAGATCTTGCCGGCTAGGAAGCCGAGCAGGTTGCCAGTCGTCGTGAAGGCGTTGGCTGCCTGGCTCGCCGCGTTGGCTTGGTAGTCGTTGCCCGTTGTGCCCAGGAACACGCCTACGTCGCTCGTGCCGTACCCGTTCAGGTGGCCGCTCTGCTCGACCGCCTGGTACGCTACCTGCAGCAGCAGACGCTGCGCCGGATCCATGGACGCGCTTTCGCGGGGGCTCTTCTTGAAGAATCGGTGGTCGAATTGGTCGGCCCCGCTGACCAGGTTAGCAAACCACCGCCGGCGCATTCCGGGGTCGTCGGCTGAGCGCGTGGGAGTGTCGCTGAAGTCGAAGCGCGGGTGGCCGGCCCCGATCTCTTGGTGCTGCGGCTTGGCCGACGCCAGCAGGTCCCAGAACTCAGTCACGTCGTCTGCCCCGGGAAGTTTGCACGCCATGCCCACCACAGCGATATCGGTATCTTGCCATGGCCGTTCCGGGTAGGCCTGTTCGTCTTGTTCCCTCTTGGACGCAGCGCTCTCCACCGTGGAGTCTGCGAGGTGCACCAGTCTTGCGCCCACCTTGCGAAGAATCGAAGGGGGAACGCATCGCTCCGTGCCAAAGGACAGCAGAACCGTGTTATCGTCTGACCCTTCCCAGGCGGCAGCCAAAATCTTATACCACGCTGGCGAATTCACCAAAATAGCCCGCAGCGCGTGGGCATGGAGTGCCCCTTGCGTAGCGCATTGACTGCTTGAGTGATCATAGCGTGTGGGAATAGCCGTAGACGAGGCGTCCGGCAGCTGGAATTCAGCATGCTTGTTGCAATATGCCAAGAGATGCTCTAGTATCTCACTATTCTCCTGCGAGTGGAAGCGCCCGTAGAGACTGATCTCCGATGTTGTAAGGCCGAGTCCTCTGAGCTTAGACTGTAGCTGCGGAACTGCAGAAGCCGCGGCCGTGACAGTAGCTCGATTCTCATCATAGTTGACTGATATGTACGCCTCGGTGACATCCTTCAACGTTCGAATCATGTCGTCGTGCGTCTTGGATGAGCTCCAGCCCACACTAAGCGACTTAGACGGACCTAGGGCATCTCTCAAATCGACGGCAAGCCCGACGAGCATGCCGAGACGCACAGCAGCGGCGCCGTACTTTTCGAGGTCGGCCTGGCTGTGTGAACCAGCCACAGCAAAAGCGGCCAGAAGCCCCGTGCAGAGACCTAAGGTTTCCCCGTCTCCTCTGGCAACAAGTTCCTCGTGTGTCACGCCGCCATGTTCTAGAAGTGTCACATATTGCGTGAGATGGGTGGCCACTACGAGGGGGACGAGCACCGTGTTGGGTAAGTGGCCAACGGCGCGAAGTGAACGGCCCGTGTCGAGGGCATCTCGGACGTCAAGAAGCTGGTCCCGGACGTGAGCTTGCTTCAAAGTCGGAACAGCGGTTAAGGCTACCTCGCAATCGTCGGCGAGGTTTGATAAGGTACTCAAGAGCCAGGTCAGGGATTCCGTCCCCGTTACGGCTTTGCGTAGCTGATGGAAAGCAGCGGCATCAAAGGATAACGCCAGTGAGCCGAAGAGCAGCACAGCTGGGGATTTCCCGAGATTCTGGTGAAACGACTTAGTCATGGTGTCAAACCGGTCCTGCTGCTTGTTCCTGCGATCGTTCCCTGAGGCTACGCTAGCCGAGGGATCATGGGTTGTCCGAGAGGCGTAGGGTGTTGAAGGAATGGATACCTCGCCTAAGGTTCCTAAAAAGAAAGGAGGGTGATGAATATTCAGCTCTGAGTGTGGTTGAACAGCAAGCTCTGGGCTTATTTTAGATATAAGATGCGAAGAAGTCGAAGCACACAACCAGGATAATGGGTTTTCCCTTTATACTCTGTACCACTCGCGCTGTTGCTAAGGTGACCTTATATGATGCATCGGAGCACATGTGCTTCGAGTTGGGACTATGCATCTCACACCGTTCCAGCCTGTTCTATTCATTTCAGAGCCTCAACTTGTACCAGATATCTCGCAAGTCCTTCACAGTGGGGTATTTCCCCACGGGACATTAGGTTCGCACATTGTGAACGAGGTGACTAAACCTTTGTCACATCCACGAGTTCCTCTAGTTGAACATCCATGCTGCTATGGTACCGATCCAGTATGCACCTCGTTAAGGTTTGGTCTGCTTTGCATTGTAGCACGACATATTGGTAAGATCGTCACCGCCGCCATCATTTCGAACGCAAGGGACTTCCTCCAGCAAGTATTCGATATATTCACCAAGTAGCCGAAACAACTCCGGCTCGGTGCCCGTTAGACCGCCCCAACACGGCTGAGATACGGTGCTTGAAGATGGGTTATCCAGTGGTAGATAGATGCAGGCTGACATTGCCGGAGACCAACGCCAACTGTGTAACATATGATGAGATATCATGCAGGCAGACTGGTCCAGGCTGCCGAGGAAACTTGCCCAGGCACATGGTGACAATGCAGTCATCACCGAGAGCAAAGCCTCCCATATTTCGCCCGCTCTCCCGGCTAGTGCTAAGGTGAGATAGATTAGGTAGCCAGAAACTCCGCACCGAAATAGCCTATGAGATAACCGATGAGATAACAATCTACAGGAGCCGTCGCGTAGGTAGTCATTCAGACCGGGTGGAACCGAATGGAACGAGATTAGTGATAGAGTCCAACGGCTCCGGCTACAGGAAACGTGCCGAACCTTTGGCGCCATGCGAGATAAACGATTGCCGCCGTTTCTAGATCTTTTTCTTCCGACATAGTGATAATGGCTCGGCCGCCTAATGGTTCCACATTCTTGATACCATTGTCGGTGGCGAAGTATCCAGCTTTACTACCGAATTCAGAACTAACCGCCGATTAAGGCCCTCTACTGAATATCGCTGCCTCTGGTTTTGTCGTAGGCCTAAATTTAGACGGGCGACTGGCACAGTGCTCCGTGTTGATCAGTAAACGACAGTGCCACGTGGTAGATAGATATCCTCTCGCCAATGCTCGGCAGGGCCCAGGCATCTCTTAGCGGATCAATGAATTATTACCCACCATCTGAAGTGGTTTAGTACGGGTGTGATGCTATTATTTTCACCAGCATTGTAATCTGCAGAATGGTGAACATGTAGGTCTTGTGTTTTGACGTTGTAGAAGCAAGAATCCAACGCCAAACAAGCGGGGGCACGCCAACTAGTGGACCGGACGTCTATCGCTTACGTAAGGATTGACCAGACTTGGCAAAGTCTTGGTACTGATCTTCTAGCCCTCAGCCTTATTCAAACGTCACGTCAGATTTGTATCTACAAAGCTGCGGCACACACTGTGGAGGTCAGACTCTATCTCACGTAGCACCAACGGGAATGATCATGAGCTCATGAGCGCATGATCCTGGTAAAGCCAGCTCAACCAATAACCAATGTCTAGACTCTAGACTCTGAAGACCTGTAGCGAGAGCATAGAACATGAAGACAGAGACACGGGGCAACTTGACATGGAAGCCGCATCTGCCAGCTACTCAACCTCCACGACTTACTCATCAAGCGCAGTATCTCATGCGCCTCCTATTTGACCTATTACGATGACTCCTCACTTACCGCCCGTTTCCTTTTGTGGACCGGAACCAGGATGCTCTCGGTCGGGAAGCAACAGGGCATTTCTCATATATGCGGCGAAAGCGCCCGTGATGTGAGCTATACATGGTGGCTGTTCTAGAAGTGACCGTACTTCCGAACATCCTGCCTCTCCTCTCTGGTGGCGGCGTTGACAATGGATCTTTCTCGACCTTTTTATAGTGCGACATGTGGCTGGGGATGGGCGAACACTCGGACCCTCGATAAAAAGCCACCACATCATCTTCGTGGCTTAGAAGTCTTGCACATGATCCTTTCTTACATATTCGGCGGAAGATCGGGTACCTCGTACTGGGTATCCTCTTCAAGCTCCGATCCAGGCGTACTCCGCCGGTTAGAGAAGAGGAAACCAAGTATATCAGGCTTTCAAGCCACGAATATGCCGCTGTGGCTTTTTGATCTCCACGAGTGAGTCTGCATAGTAAAATAGGGAGATCACATGGTCCTAGCTTCGCGGCTATGGCGGGAACTAGCAGTGTCGGCCTGGATGTTGACTCGGATAAAGGGCTAGGTCCATACGACAAAGGGATTCGGTGCCTAGGATGTAGGCAGCAGCATCATCGTTGTTTTCGTGCATTTTCGTTCTGCATTATGGCATGGAGAGACAGACTATGTTTAGCTTAGGACTTTGTCTTAAAAATTCTGCTATGTAAGTTGCCCAGGTAAGCTTAATATCGGTGTAAGCACGGGATTATAGCTCTGATTCGGAAGTGCTTCGCAGTGGGTTGGACGACGTCGCGCCGCATGGAAACTTACTGCGTTAAAGCCGAGATACAAATCTAAATCCAACGTCAGCCTAAGCCGGCTGCGGGTTGTGGCGTTAGTTACACAATCGCTCTAGACCTAATGCAGGCTGCATTTAGGTTTGGTAGGAGATTTGGCTCTGTCTCAGATATTTAGGACTAGGGTGGACCCCAATCAGTCGGTGTTTACGTGCGCGACCCGAGCGCGAAGTTACACACGCCTAATAGCTATCTCCGCCTGCCGCTCCGGATCCAACGAAGTCAACTTCTACCATGTTTCTGAATATCGGCAACATATAAGGCGGGGATCTTTTAAAAACCGCGCACGAAGCACCAATTACGTGCGATCGTCCATCCAGATACAGGTCAAACTCACCGTCAGTTGCGTCGTAAATTGAACCACCAATGCCTAAGAATCCAGCCGTACCTGGCGGGATGCGTGACGCCGAGAAGGCTGCCGACACCCCTGCCGGCATGCCTGCGCATAATCCCGAACCTAATCGCAACGTCGATGATGGCCTCCCCCCTCTCGACAGGGCACCACGCGGCTGGCTCGCCGTGGTCGGCGGCTTCGCCTGCCTCTTCGTGTCGTTTGGCTGGATCACGTGCATTGGCGTGTTCCAGGCGTACTACAGCACGCACCAGCTACGCGAGTACAGCGCCAGCACGGTTGGCTGGATCCCCTCGGCCGAGACCTTCCTGCTGTTCCTGGGCGTGCCCATCTTCGGCGGCCTGTTCGACCGCCTCGGGCCTACCGTGATCCTCATCATCGGCACCGTTCTGCACGTCGGCGGCCTGCTAGGCGTCGCCAACTGCGAGACCTATGGCCAGTTCTTCGCCGCCCAGAGCATCGTGAGCGCCATGGGCACCGGCGCCATCTTCGTCGCCGGGACGTCGGCTGTTGGTACCTGGTTCAGTGCCCGAAGGGGCCTCGCGCTGGGCATCGTCAGTGCCGGGAGCGCCTTGGGAGCTGTGATCGGCGCTGCCGTTATCCCCGTTCTGTTTGACCGAATCGGCTTCCCCTGGACCATGCGCGCCGTCGCTCTGACTTACTTCGTCTTGATGGTCGTAGCCATCCTCACCACGACGCGCCGGCCGCAAGCGACACCTCCTTCTCGCGCACCGTTCCGCGTGTCCCAACTTATACCAGTGTCGCTTCTGCGACCCGGGCCTGTTCTTATTCTTGCCATCGCGTGCTTCTTCTACTTTCTGGGTGTTTTTATCCCCTACAACTACATCGTGGCCGAAGCACAAGACGCTGGCGACGGTGAGCAAGCATCCAACAACCTACTCGTTATTCTGAGTGCCACAAGGTATATTAAGTCCCCTCCACTTCGCATAGAATCTGACTAACATCGATGATCAGTACGGTGGGTCGTGTGATGCCTGGCTGGCTTGGGGACCGTTATGGGAGATTCAACGTTACAATCGCATTTACCTTTTTCTCCGTGTTTCTGGTTCTTGCTGTGTGGATAGCGGCGCCATGGAGGGCTGGACGCATCGCCTTCGCGGCACTCTACGGTTTTGGTTCGGGCACCTTTGTTAGCATGGTGCCGACACTTATAGCCCAGGTTTGTCCAGACATGAGCAAACTCGGGCTGTACTTAGGCGCTGTCTATCTCGTTATCGCCCCATCGGTGCTCATCGCCCAGCCTGTGGCCGGAGTGTTGGCCGAGGTCGGGGACAGGAACGGCCGCGATCCTTATGTATGGCTCAAGGTATTCTGCGCGCTAGCCATGTTAGTTGGCATCGTAGGGTTCATAGCCGCGAGGGCTTCCTACCAAGGTCATGCTAGGAAGCTTTGGAAGAGCGGAAAGGTCTAAAAAATGTGTGTTAATTTTCAATGTGACTTTTAGATTAATTCAGAAGAAATAATGCCTGCGACTTTTTCACTGCTGAACCCATAGCCCTTTGAGAGACTGGGCATTAACTAGAGGGATTCACCCCTATTCTTTACCCTTTTCCAATGCCCTGTAAGGTGTTATCAGTAGCTTAAATGTAAGGTACTTCCACACTTTAACTACCACAACAAATCAGCCCATAATAATGATGCAACCTGGTATATGAAAATCGTCTAGTTGGGGGTTTTAAAATGATACATTTTATCAATAATAATAAGCAAAATTGGCCAAGTTATCTGCATTTGAATCTTTCTCATATTGAATCAGCCAGTGGTGCCTTAGCCCTGCACATATTTAGCGTACTAGGGTGCTAAATTACAGATCACTTAGCGCACTACGGTGCTCAATCTATAGGTCATTTAGCGCCTAAGATACCCTAAAGCAATGGGCCCCTAGTCCCCAGAGTCCCCATGAGACACGCGCGGACGTAATCGCCAACAACGGTCTCGGTGCCCGACCCATCCAGCCCCTTGGTCTTGAACTGCAGATTCCCGTCCAAGAAGAACGCGATGCTGTAGCGGTGCTTGTCCTTCTCGCTGAAGGTAACGACGCGGTGGCGGGCGCTGCGGTAGTATCCGCCCGTGTACTTCTGCACCAGGTCGCCGATGTTGATGACGAAGCCGTCCTCGACCACGGGCACCGGGATCCAGTCCTCGGTGGGGGGATACCACACCTGCAGGCCCTCGGTGCCGGGCTGTTGCAGGAGAATGGTGATGGCGCTGAAGTCGGTGTGGGCGGCGACTAGAGACGGGAGAGTTAGGTCGTTTAGAATAGGGGGAGCAAGAACATTTCATACCTCCGAACTGACGGGGGTCCTTCTCCTGCACGGGCCCGTAGTGCAAGAAGCGCATGGGGATCGCCGGGTCCACCGTGAGGCCGTCGAGCGCATCGGGCGGGCATCCCCATTCCTCGGGCAGGCCTTGCACGAGGATGCGGACGATGGTCTGGGCCAGAGCCACCATCCTAGCCTGGTACGCCAGGACGACGTCTTGAAAGTCCTCCCTGGGGAGGTCTGGCCACAGGTTTGGGCCGGTCAGGAAACTGCCGGCCTCGGGATCATCGGCGGGAACCTCTCGACCGACGATGAATGTCTAGAGTCATAATGTTAGCCTTGATCAATGAGTCAAAAAGACATTATAGTTTGTTACCTCCTTCGTGTCCGGGAGCAGGTTCTCGTTGTGCTGCTGGATCAGCGGCGGCTCCCAGCCCCTGAAGGACCGGCCCATGGCCTTGCCGACATGTACGTCCATGCGCTTCTCTTCCGGGAGGGCGAAGAAACGCTTGCTGCTCTCAAAGGCCTCCTGCAGCTGCGCCTGTGGGATGCCATGTCCGACGAGGTTAAAGAACCCGTAGGTTGTGGACGCGTGACGCACGGCTTCGATGACTTGGAGGCGTTCTGCCTTGGAAGCAGTTGGCGACAGGATCGCGCTTATGTCCACCGTAGGGATGGCATTCTCGGTGACCTTGCTGGGCATAATGGAAGTGGGCTTTGCGTGTTCGAAATTGAATGTAATCAGGATCCAGGTTTAGGTGGTGCCGAAATTAGAATTCGGCGCGAAGAGAAATAGGGGTAGAGATTCGTCTGGTCAGCATCTAACACATTCTCTTTGAAATGGGTTTGGTCCAACTCCCATTTTAGTAGTGAGTGGTCGAATAGTATCGGACGACCACGGGGCTCCAGAGATGCATGTCGCATAGGCTATCTTGACCAGATTGGCAAGCTATCCCGTAGAGGCGACACCAAGGCCGAACCGCCGAATCTTGCCTCGTTCCGAGCATAGCCAAGTTGTCTATACCCCCCAAACCATCCGAAATGACAGTGCGAGTCCATCGTGAAGAGACCTGGAAGCAAAACTCCGAGCCAAGAGACCGTTCCGGTTTCCAACGGTCTCGAAGGATTCTTGTGTAACCCCAAAAATGTACGGCTTACGTGCATACCCGTGTCTCAGGGAAGAGATGTAAGCTCGGAGGGTATTCATCCTTGAGATGTTCGAGCCTGGCCACCACTTCCTCTGCCGAGGACCTAGTGGCAACTCGTCTGACTGAGGCTGAGTGAGCTGTCCGGTGCAGCGATCGTCTAGGCACCACAGCAGGGGCTGTTACACGGCATGAGCAATATAAGATCACGGAACCAAGATCCAACACTAGACGTTAAAATACGAAGAGCAGTGGGGGTAAGCAAATCAGCTTTTGAGTGGCGTTTAGTCTACGGTACGAGCGGTGAACCCTGAGCTACTATCCTGGTCACATAGTGTAATAATGGAACGAGCATAGCGGCAGTCGACTGCAGAAGATCGACAGGACAACGATGCGGGCGTAGTTATTGAAGTAAAAAGCATATTGTTATTATCAGACTATTCTATCTGACCACCCCCTTTTGTCCTACGTGCCTAATCTCTACTAAACCACATTTCCGATGCAGGGCGTGACCTGAGTCTAGACCTTACGCCATTCCACCGTTGGCACGGAGTACTTGGCCCGAGACCCAGGAAGATTGCGACAGGAAGACGATGGCCTCGGCGATCTCCTCGGGGGTACCGATGCGTCCCTGGGGGTTGAAGTTGGCGATGGTCTTGAGCATCTCCTCGCTCTTGCCGCGGAAGAAGAGCTCGGTGCCGGTAGGGCCAGGCGCGACGGCGTTGACCAGGATGCCCCTGCGGCCGAGGTCCTTGCTGATGACGCGGGTCATCTGCTCGACTGCGCCCTTGGTGCTGTTGTAGAGCAGGTAGCCGGGCATGACGGTGGAGGCGACGGTCAACGTGGTAGACACGAAGATCATGTGCGAGCCCCGCGACATGTGAGGGGCGGCAGCCTGCGAGTAATGTCAGCGGTCCATTGCCAATTCGTGACTAATTTCAGAAATGCCTTACCTGGGCGAGGAAGTAGGGACCCTTGACGTTGATGGCAAAGGTGCGGTCGAAGTCGGCCTCGGTGGTGTGCTCGAGGTCCTTCATGGGCAGCAGGCCCGCGTTGCAGACTAGCACGTCAATCTTGGAGAAGGCATCGACGGTCTGCTTGGCGAGCGACTGGACACCCTCCACGGTACCGACGTCGGCGCGCACGAGGATGGCATTGCCAGCGCCTAGGTTCTTCACCTCGGTGAGGGTGTCCTGCGCAGCCTTGTCATCAGAAGAATAGTTGATGACCACATTGGCGCCCAGACGCGCTAGCGCGATGGCGGAGGCCTTTCCAATGCCCTTGGAGGCACCCGTGATGATGGCAACCTTGCCGCTGAGGGAGTGAGAGATGCTGGAAGACATGGTGGTGGACTGATTAGCGTAAGTGCGACTAGGAGGTGTGGAAATGTGAGTTTTCGATGGTGCAGCTACAGCTGATGAAGTAGGACGGTTTGGTTTAGACCGGCGAAAGAGTTTAGATAGAAATTGCTTCATTGATTACTTGACTTGGAGCAAGAAAACAAACCCCCAGCGTCCAGCGTGATGGTTTTAATACTTAGGAAATGGAACGCCTTCATTCTGTGAGACTGAGTCTCGAAGATGCGATAAGTCCGTGACTGGATGCAAGGGCGAGATTTGTTCTTTGTTTCGCGCGGCTCTATGACAGCTTCGGGTCGTGTTCTCGCTAAATCCGTCCAATGAAGGATTTAGGCATAAGCTGGACCAAGTAATCCCCGAGGTCTAGGCCTATACAGCTCGGAATTATGATCCATACCGTGTAACCCGAACGCCCTATTTCTAACCTATTTGATTTATTTCTTACATGTGGCTTAAGGTAACGCAAGTGGCTGAACTAGGCATATGCTGATGATAGGCTAAGCAATAACTAGGATCTGTAAGTCCTTCTCACTTTTACATTTCCTTACCAACTATGTCGGTCTTTGTCTTCAGGTCATGCTTTTCTCGCTTGAATATTTTTTGTTACTACTACGGCATTCGCTGTGGCTGAGTAACAGTTATGCGATCAATGGTTGAGGAACTTATAGCGGCGCAGATAACCCAAGATGGGAGGCAGACTTCCAACCTCATTACCTATGTACCTAGGCTTTTGGTAATATTGAACCTGTGTTGGGAGTTCAGCTCATAATAATAGCAACGTTATTTATAGCTTTTACTCCGAGCCCCCCCGAGCGCGGGAAAGCTTCGATAATTTACGAGTTCTCGGGGTCTGTAGGTCATCTAAGCACACTGCCCAGCAGTTTCTAGCCTACGTAGAGTTTGAATCTGACATTCTTCCTTCCTAAATTCGAGGTATTTGTGTGTTGCGAGTCGAATGGGTATTTCTTACCCTCCTTATTTGCCAAGTTGTAGATAGGTAAGTTGTTGGCAAATAGCGATGGTTGAAGCCATATCTGTCCTCGAAGTTGAGGCAGAATACCAGGTATATATGCAGAAATATACTGTAAAATCCCATCGACGAGATCGAGGCAATGCATCCATGCTCGAGATATACGCTTCGGGTTTTTCACACTCGCGAGGCCTCCACCGGTCTCCTTGTGATGAAGTTAGAGATTAGATCGTATCGAGCAAAGAGCATACTACAAGGCATCTCATAAGCGTGCCTCACGACGCTTAGAAGCGTACCTTGCAGGATGCTTCCCGCGGAACCGCTACCGAGGATCGTGGCCGTGTAGATCGCCCCGAGCCCTGCTTAGATTGGCTGACAGTATCAGGCGACTTAAGGGTCTCACAGCCTCAGGACGTCCTGGGGACGTCCCGAGGGAATGGCGCACCACGTGGTACCCAGGACACGCATTCCAAGTTGACTTCCAGCTCCCAGAGGCGTGGCTAGGCGCACTATTCTCTGACACTTAGGGCACCCATAGACCTTAGATTTGTTCGGGATCTAGATCTCATTGGTCCCCCGTCTCTTATCAGCTCGCGGCACAGTCAACGCTTTAGGGCTGTATCTGACTCATCGGAGAGCTGAGTTGATTGAGGCTTAAACAAAGGCCATGATGTTATCCCAAGCGCCGCTGGCCTGGGCCGATACTGCCAGGGGTGCCGGGGCACCAAAATCGATATTTTTGAAACTTTCCCACCACATGAATAGTAATCCTCGGGCTCGTCGCTCACGTGGCTAGCAGAGACGAACTCTTCAGGATCGCGGCCCCTGTATGGGCAGTGTACTAGACAGCGGAAAGGATGAACAGGATGCCATCGACCAAAGGCAATCAGGGCAACCGGGAACGCCAGTCAGCTCTACTCGGTCGAAGATCCTAATTCAGTAACTTTTATGAGCCGAATCCAGATGTCATGGGTTCAAACAGCAAGACCGTCGCCATAATCGAACGCTAGTCATCACGAGAAAGTCTCCGGAGAGGCACAGCTCGCAAAGTGAGATGGAGGACCAAGGGAAGCCTCCAAGGCACCGCGATGGCAACTTATCGAGCTCCTGTATATAAAGATGAGACGTAGACGGTATTCAGGGGATTTTGAATCATCACCATCAACCATCACAAGCCTTCAACTCCAGAAGGCAAAAGATTTACCCTCGCATACTCTTCTCCCTTATCCCCTTTCTCATAATTAGAATGCATGCTCTTCGACTCTCGGCCCTGGCAGCTGCTGTGCTGCCTGGCCTCTTGGTACGAGCTGCGCCTGTTGTAGGAGACTCCTCGATCACCGGCCTCTTAGGCACGAGCTTTGGAATCCCCGGCGAGAAGTATGAGTTTGACTACATCGTGGTGGGCGGCGGCCAAGCCGGTCTCACGATGGCGGCTCGCCTTGCCGAAAACAGCAGCCTGACCGTTGGCGTGATCGAAGCCGGCAGCTTTTACGAGCTCACCAACGGCAACATTAGCGAAATCCCCTCAAACGGCAACTGGTTCACGGGCAAGGATCCCGACAATTGGCAGCCCGGTATCGACTGGGGTTTCGTCACGGAGCCGCAAAAGGCCCTCCTCGATGTCCGCGCTCACTATCCCCGGGGGCGCACGTTGGGCGGATGCAGTGCCCGTAATTACATGACCTACCACCTGGCCACGCGCGGATCCTACGACCAGATGGCCAAGGAGATCGGCTCGTCGGCGTACTCGTTCGACAACTTCTTCCCCTATTTTACCAAGAGCCAGAAGTTCACGCCTCCCGTAGGCGGCACCTATGAGCGCTACGCCAACTCGACGCCCCAGTACGACCCGTCCAAGCTGGGCACTAAGGGACTCCTTTCGGTGCTGTACCCCAAGTTCGCGCAGTCGTTCGGTAGCTGGGCAGCCCTCGGATTCCAGGCTCTCGGCCTCAAGGAGCAGCGGGGTTTTGAAAGCGGTAGCTTGTCGGGCGGCTACGCCTACCCTCTCGCCACCATCCGAAGTGAAGAGAACACGCGCGAGTCCTCCGAGACGGCCTTCCTGCGGCCTCACCTGGGCAAGCACGACGCCAACCTGATCACGTTCGTCTCGACGTTAGCCAAGCGGATTCTGTTTGACGGGCAGAAGCGCGCGACGGGCGTAGTGGTCGATACGCAAGGTCTTCAATACACGATCCGCGCACGCAAGGAGGTCATCGTCTCGGCCGGCGCTTTCCAGAGCCCGCAGCTACTAATGGTGTCGGGCATCGGGCCCAAGGACACACTGCAGCAGCACGGCATCGAAGTCCTCCAGGACAGCCCCGGAGTCGGGCAGAATATGAAGGACCACGTCCTCTTCGGCAGCTCCCACCGGGTAAACATCATTACGGCCTCTTCTTTCGGAAACCCCGCCCGAGCAGCAGAATTTAAGGAGCAGTACGCGGAGGGCAAGGGCCCCATGACGAACCCGGGCATCGACATTCTAGGGTGGGAACGTCTGCCCCGCAAGGGCATGTCCAACTCCACCATCTCGGCGCTGAGCTCGGCCTTCTCGTCGGACTGGCCTGAAGTCGAGTACCTACCGAACGGCGGCTTCTTCGGCAACGCGACCAACTTCCAGAAAATCCAGCCCACCGACGGGTACCAGTACGCGACGGTGGTGGCGGGTCTAGTGGCCACGCTGTCGACGGGCAACGTGACGATCCGGTCGAGCGACATGGCCGACGCGCCCATCATCAACCCGAACTGGCTCAGCCATCCGGCCGACAAGGAAGTCGCCATCGCGGCATTCAAGCGCACGCGTCAGGTATGGAATGCGCCCGCCATGAAGCCGCTGCTCGTCGGCGACGAGTATTTCCCCGGCAAGGACGTCACGACCGACGAGCAGATCTGGCACCACATCCAGGAGTCCTTCTCGACCATCTTCCACGCCGCGTGCACCTGCAAGATGGGCCCCGCGAGCGACAAGATGGCCGTGCTCGACGCCAACGCCAGGGTCCGCGGCGTTACCGGCGTGCGCGTCGTCGATGCTTCCAGCTTGCCGATATTGCCACCCGGCCACCCGATGTCCACAATCTGTACGTCTTGTCTACCCCGACTCATTGATGTTGCTGTTGCTAACCGTTTGATAAACAGATGCCCTCGCCGAGAAGATCGCTGACGACATCCATAAGGGCAACTAAGAAGTATCATACAATGGGATGTTATCTCTGTGTTTGTATTTTATGTGTTATTTTATGTGTATGTATCTTAGAATGTCCCGTGTTTGAATAGGTAGGTGGCGGTAGGGTTCGGGCGGTTGCATAGTGGTCTGTTTGCCAGGAGTTTGTGGGGCGGTTAAGTTATAGGGGGTATAAATAGTGGCTTTCAAGTCTGGAACCCCCTATAGCTACAGGGCATATACAGTGCTAAAATTACAGTGGTTTCAACCTACCTGGGTACAATACGGAAAACAACATCCGCCATTATCATTATCAATCCCATTTCATATATATTCTTCTTATACAAATGTTAAAGAGAGAGACATATCAGTTAGCCTACTATACTTGACCATTTTCATTTAAATCTCAGTCCTTGAAAGCTTTTCACTAGGTATCGCCATTAGAACTCTTAAGTCCGCTCGCGCGAACACGGCTGTGGGATAATGGATGTTGCCGGGATCTTCCTGACGGTAAGATCGGTGAGGCTTCCTCCTTGGCTTCGGGTCGACGCAGAGGCCTGCATAGAATGGTCACACAAATATAAGACCGGCATATCTCACGTCAGAGCAATCGCCACACCTATTTCGGATGCGAGTTCTTTTGTCCGGAGACTAGCATCTCGCTCCCCTGGGCAATGAGTGACCAGAGCATAGAACCTCTCGTACCCCGACGTTGTATGGGTGGCCCATCGACTGTGGTAGTTATATTAGACTCTAGGTTCCAATATGCCACGGATTAGTAGAAAACACCCACTTGCCGAGGCAAAGATTGGATGTGTTATATCCTTTCAGTCCTGTAGTCGAAAAGGTTCTTGAAAGGTCTGAAGATACAACACCCGAGGCACAATGTATCTAGTCTCGTCTGCAAACCTACCCTTCTCGTTACCCGTCCTCGCTCTCGTCATCTCCCTCTCATTCCTTGTGCTTCACTACACCAGACAATATCTTCGTCTCTCCCACATCCCTGGACCCTTCCTAGCTCGCTTCTCTAACCTCCCCCGTTTCTATTGGGTCTACCATCGTGATGCCCATAACGTGCACATCGCCCAGCACCGCCAAAGTTGGCCTGGCCAAAATAAAAACGACACAAATTCGAACTGGGCGCCCCTCGTACGCTACGGCCCCAACGCCGTGTCGGTGGGCTCGGCGGCGGCCGTAGAAACCATCTACCGCATGCGAGGGGACCCTCTGAAGAAGTCGGACTTCTACAGCGTGATACAACCCATGCGCAAGGGCACCAGCCTACCGACCATCTTCGCCACCCAGGACGAGTCGGTGCACCGCATGCTCAAGCGGCCCATCGCCGGCGTGTACTCGATGAGCAATCTCGTGTCCTTCGAGCCCTTGGTGGACCGGACCATCGACGTCTTCTGCCAGGAACTCGATCGCCGCTTCGTGCTCACGGGAGAGACCTGCGACCTAGGGGCATGGCTGCAATACTTCGCGGTACGCATCACGCCTTCAAACCCAGCATGTCTGTAGTCCTTTAATACTAACTGCCACGACAAGTTCGATGTCGTCGGCGAAATCACCTTCTCCAAGCGGCTCGGCTTCCTAGAGGAGGGTCGCGACGTGGAGGGCATCATGGAGAGCATCTGGCATTGGTTTGAATACGTAGCCATTGTGAGTTTATCTTTTTCATATAAGTGTTAAATTCTAGTAACCGCTGACCCTAATACAGATCGGTCAAATGCCCTGGCTCGACTCGCTGTGGGTCAAGAACAAGTTCGTGTCTCGTCTGCGGCCGGCCAAGTGGTCACCCATGATAGAGTTCGCCAACAAACGCGAGGATGAGAGGCGCGCCATGTCCGCTTCGGAGAAGATGAACAGTCAGGCCAACGACCGAGACTTCCTGTCTCGGTTCCTGGCCGCGTTGGACAAGGACTCCTCCATTCCGCCATGGCACGTTCCTCCCTTTTTCTAAGTCACGCACACACACAAACTATAGTTTACTAACAGCAACGGGCAGGGCTCTGCGTGCGTGGACATCATCCAACATCATCGCAGGCAGCGACACCACGGCCATTTTCCTGCGAACCATGTTCCACCAGCTTCTCACTCACCCGTCTACCCTGGTGAAGCTACGTGCGGAGCTTGACGAGGCCGCCGCCCAGGGGAACCTCTCCAAGGTCGCCACCTGGAAGGAGAGCATCGCGCTGCCTTACCTAAACGCCTGTTTCAAAGAGGCCGGGCGCATCCACCCGCCCTTCGGCCTGCACCTCGAGCGCATCGTGCCCCCCGAGGGGCTCGAGGTGTGCGGCAAGACGCTGCCAGCGGGGACCATCGTGGGCATGAACGCGTGGGTCGTGCACCGGGACCCCGAGGTCTTCGGCCCCGATCCCGACGCGTGGCGCCCGGAGAGGTGGCTCGAGGGCGACAAGGAGCACATCAAGAGGATGGACGCTTCGCTGCTGACGTTCGGCGCGGGTCACAGGACCTGCTTGGGCAAGCACATCTCGTACCTGGAGATTTTCAAGCTCGTTCCTACGCTGCTGCAGGCGTACGATATCGAGCTCGTCGACGAGGGCAGGGCCTGGACGGTGCAGAATCGATGGTTCGTGCCGCAATCTGGATTCCATGTCCAATTGCGCAAGAGAGAATCGACGCTACCGACCCTTTGATGATTGGATTCGTGGTCTCGAATCAATGAGGGCGGATGGTTGTACGTTGCCATTGCGCCAAATTGAGTAAACTCACTCGCTTGGGAAAGGTAATTCATCATGCAAGCAGCCGAGCCGTAGATTCCCTTAAGATTGGAGGTAGATGAGATGATTACTCAACGTAAATCATGAAATAGATCTGTCTACCCTCTGAAACAGGCAATAGAATTGGTTCTCGAGCCAGCATCGTACGAAGAATCACCTGGAAAGCTTCATCTCGTTTCTCGTCCGAGGTATATCACCTCTTTATGCCATTTTTCGTACGTAAACGTTCCAGTGTTTTTGCACTTATTTCGATACCTCGTTTCGCACGCGCTCGGAAAATGGTGTTGTCATTAAGCCCGTAATAGAGAACCATATCTCGTACGAGAGTAAATATATCATCGGGATTTTCTAAAGGAGGGCAGCTGGATAGACCCCATTGAGCCAATTGTCTCTCTATCGTACGTTTAGAAGCCTTGACGTTATTTCCTAGTGAAAGAGTGTGAATAGTATCAATGTTCTCTCCGGATTCCCATTCGGTGGTGATTTCGTGACGAAAATAATCAATTTCAGGCCTTAAAGAAGGCATCTTTCATACGAAATAATAAAGAAATTTCAGAATCTGGGTGACGGTCTTAGTTTAAAGGCTTCATTCTGATGTCGTAATGAAGCTAGGTATTCAAAATATTAAACGAAAAAGAGCGGATATGAAAGTTTAATTTCAGATTTGGCGGTGTGTCCTCAATGGATCACTTACTGGAAAGTTTATTACGGGTATGTACGTAGTAGAGAGGGTGAATAGATGAAGCTATTCCCAAACACAGAGCAAGTAAAACAAACAAGGTGCCAGAAGATGATGTAATTGTCTAATGAGTGTGGGTGGGTGGGGGCCCAATACACACAACTCGGCATCACGTGACAAGTGCCGGTCACGTGATATCCATCTATCCCAACACTGGAAAATCTTCTCTTTATCCCTAGAGCCCTTTCCTGCAAAGCTCCCATGTGTTGTTGAACGTAGAGAAGTGTCGATTATATGTTCGGGTTGCTATTCGAGTGAGATTTGCGGGGGATTTGTGGTGCTGTTTGTTTCTTCGGATGAGCTAGCGAGCCCATTTGGGAAGGGTATTAATCGGTACGCGGTTTTTACGAGCCCACTCTTGGAGGCTTTCGCGACGCTTCCGGTGAAAGTGTGGATTACTCATGGAGATAAATGTGTCCGGTGACTTCAATGATTCTTCGCGGGCGGCTTCCGGGGGAAACAACGGGCATTCGGTGGCGTTTAGAATCTTCATCAAATAGTCCGCGTTTGTTCGGCATTCTGCGTACAAGCCGTGAAGATATAGTCGCCTGCAGACCATCTTTCGGAGTGTGCGGTACATCGCTTCGAAGTGCTTAATTGTCCAGTTGCGGTAATCTTTCTTGAAGGCATCCCAAAGCCATTCATCACAGTATTTATCATCATCCTCCCAAAATTGGAAGCTCTCGGCGACGTACGTATTGATCTGTTCGCGAATGATTGGCTCTTTTTCGGGGTCGTAGTCCTTGCCCGCGAAATCGGGACGGATGAAATCCTCCAGTGTTTTCATTGTTGGTAGAATGGGTTTGGTGGGATGAATCTTGGTGGTCTGGTCAGATGGATCGCAAGGAATGTTTCGAAAGAGTGATCAGTTCCGTGAGAGCTTTCGTACTGATGAAGGGATCGGGTGGTTTGGGGAATGGGGGAAGGTAAAGTTTTTTTTATCGTTTGTTGGTTTGGTGAAAGGAATAAATTCTTTTGCAAACGCGCTCACTGTTGACGTGCTTTGCAACGTCCCAAGGATTCAAGTGTACCTCATCTCTTTTTATCCACACCTAGAAGTATCGTTGCAGCGATTAGATAACTAAAGCCTCGCTTTTCGGATTCATTTTTGGGCATCCTTCGTATGAAGACCTAGTTAATCTATAGTCAACTTGTCAGAAGTTTAGAAGAACTTTTAGTTAACTCGGAGGCGTCGAAGAGTCGGATTATGGCAACTGCCTAACGAGGTATACCTCATATAGTTAGATAGTCTTTCGCTAATATGGTAGAAACATGTATAACACTTGACGAGTTGACGAAAGGCCACGACCAAGGTTTATCACACCGCACCTATATTCAACGATAATACACCGACAGTAGCTGCTCAGCTAGTAATAACTTTTGTTCGAAGAGGCCTAGTTACCTCGTAGCAAAAGCGTTACTTTTCCGACCCCTCATAAAAGGTACTAACAGACCGATCATATCGGATACCCATAACAGTCTTTTCTTACTAGCAAGGCCGACGAGAACACCTCACCAACCCGCAGTCCCTACACCTCAACGAACTCCCAGCGCGCCGCATCAGCCGCGGCCTCGACCTCGACCAACGCGTCACCCGGGTCCTTGATGCCCATCCGTTTAAAGGTCGACCAATGGATGCCCATGAGGTGGTACCCGCCGGCCTTGAGCGGGCGGAGGCAGAACCGTTCCCAGGGCGCGAACTTGGACGCCTGGGCGTAGAAGCCGCCTTTGTTGTTGCGGCCCAGGTACCGGTACGACACGGCCTCGCGGAACCCGAGCCAGCCGTCCGCGTCCTCGACGCATTCCCACCGCCACCCGCCGTTGGTGCCGGCCTCCTGTTTCAGGGCCAGGCGTCCGCCTTCGAGCGTGAGCGCCCGCCCCGACTTCAGGTCTCTGATCATATACGTCCCCCCTGCTTCGGGAGCTGTGCCGAGGCCGCCGTAGATGGAAAAGGGAGCCGTATTAGCTTTGGAGCGGTGGGGGTCCATGGAGGGGGAGTCTGTTGTGTGCGTAGGAGTGTAAGCCGGTGGGCTCGATACTGTTTCATCGCTCATTTGACCTAGAAATGATATTATATGAGGGTCTAGGCGAGGCTCTCTTGAACCCAATGACACGGCGACACTTCTCAAGGCGGACATGTCACATCCTTAATGGAAAGAAGGCTCAACTCGAGTAGTTTCGGGCGGTGAAATAAAACGAACGAGCGCTTTTCCCGAGCTGCCGAGGGTCGTCCACTCATAGCCTTCAGTGTGGTGGTCATAATGACGACAACTTGATGGAAGGGTACCTGCAGCAAGATCACATGATAACCCGCCAACTTTAAAAGATCGGAAAACGGTCGCCAGTTGGGAAAAGCGCCAAGTCAGAACTCGGGCAGCAAGAATGGGGGTCCGTCGGGTGGGGGGATAAAATGAAATGTACGACATGTGTTAACCTGGGATAAAAAAAAAAAAAAAAAAAAAAAAAAAGAGACGAGATGAGTTCTGTCTAAATTCCGAGGAAATTTAAATAGGTAGGTAGCTATGTACTAGATGCTTAGATGAACAATATTAATATTGACATGAAGTTGTTTCCTTTTCTCCAAAATGATGCGATGGGGCGTCGACGGCGTAAGGGCATAAAGTAGTAAGAAGAAGAAAAAAACCCAGGTGACCTCCAAAACACCACCGTTTATCGTCTCAAAACGAAAGTCATGCGCTACCTATGCTGATCCGGAGAATCATCTTGACATGACGTGAGCCCAAAGAATCCACCAAAAAATCTAGGGTATATAGTGGTACGCCGTCGCCATGCCTTAGGTATATTCGACAAAAGAAAATAAAACTGGGAAAAAGAGAGTCTAGCAATTATGCGAGGTAACGTTGGGCTGCTTCTCGGCGCAGATGGGGATCGAATGAGACATGGCAGAAAGGACGGGACGAACCCCCCCATGTCATGCCAACTCCCGATCCCAAAAACGTACGGCAGGCATGAACCTGCATTGGTGGCGGTTCAGCAAGATGTTCCCCGCCTGTCGGGTCGTGAGACCACGGCATACCCCAGTCGTCCAAAGCCGGGTCCTTCGGTGGGACCATGCTTTTCGTCTCGAAGTCGCTCAGTTCGGCTTCCATGTTGCAGAGGTACAGAAGGTTTGGGCCAGCCCACTCGTCGATAAGCTCGGCGATCCGTTTGAATCCGTTCGTGTGTCCACCGCATTCTCGCGACTGGAATCCGAAGAGAACGAATAGGTAGCTGTGAATGAGCTCGTGAATGAATGTCGAAATGAGCAGGCGTCTGTTGTACTTCTTGTCCTTGAGGATGCGCCGCGACAGGAAGATCAACGTCTCGTAGCCTGAAGTGAGAGGAGACCTTCTCAGCGCCGTGGTGCCGATGAGGCAGCTCGGGAGATCCTTCCACGCCCAAGCGACGCGCCCCTTCAAGACGCCGCCGAAAAATATCTCGTTGGTAGCGTAGAATATGCCCTGGAGGGCCACGTCATCTATGTCGAATTCTGCCTCGGGAGACTTGGGACAGATGAGACTCCTCAGAATTCTCTCGTGCTGGGAGAGCCTGCTCCGTCGACGAGCATCGACCAGGTCGAGTTCGACCTGTTTAGCCGCATCGTCATGGTCATTGTCATTGTCTTTCGCATACGTCGGGTGATTCGTGTCGGGCCGATCCGACCGTTTCATAAGATGCGCGAAGGGCATGTTAGGCTGCGCAGTCGGTGCAGTATAGTAGGGGTTTGCAACAGAATTCTCAACCATGATATGGTCGAAATCGGGCGAACCGGGCCTAGCAGTTGCTTCTTTAATGATGAAGAACGGAGGGGTAAGGCTCTGTTCGAAATCCATGCTGTCCATATAGTCGGGACTGTCGGTGAAACGGTGACGCTTGAACGGGTGAAACATTTTGAAGCCGTCGGGAAGAGTAGAAGGTCCAGAGTAGCTAGGACGGCGCTTCTTGTTGTCAAAGTGTTGACGACGTTGGCGATATGGGTCGTCAAGGAGAGATGAGTCGCTTGAGGAGCGCGACATCTCCGTCCCTCCTACGTACCAGCTGGCCATTTGACATTGCTTGAAGGGAACCTCGATCACTGTTGCGGCGACAAGTTGAGGTCGGACGTGGTACCAGCCAGGACTAGAAGAGAGAGACGTGACTCTAACTTTGCTGTCAAGGGGAAAAATTACGAATCATGACCGAAATTGACTTCCTCATACCAAAACCCATATGGGAAGGATGCGAAGGGCTGAGCTCGACCGTAGGAAACGCCACGACAGTCAATAGATACGCAGGAACCCTTTTTTAGAAATCCTGCGTTGGATTGGTGTAGATTAACACACGCAGCAGTAGCAACAGACGCAAGCCAGCAGCCAAGCTGGCTAGCCTCACTCTTTAGATGGACCGGTTGGTTTGTGGGAAGCAAGACAGCAAGTGATATGTGGAGGTCTTAAAGGTTACAGGCGCAAGGCAACGCGGCAACCACCAAAAGAACCCACTTTCGAATATAGGTAGGCCACCAAGGACCTTGCTTGCTTTGCTTGAAGGGATGGACCTTGCTTGACCTTGGCTGACGAGTTCGGGTTTGAAAGCGACTCTGTGACCGCTACGCGCAACGACTTGCCCGTCTTTCCCTCCTCTGTACTGCCTCCCTCTACGGCATTAGGAGTCAGACGTAATAGTGGAGAATGGCAAGGGATGGCTGCTCAACCGAGTTGGAACGGAAAGATAAAGAATATCGAACTCAGCAGATCTCAGATGGCTGGTGCAGGAGATAGAGCCGAAAAAGGGCTTAGGAGGAAGAGTTGGTGGACTTGGAAGGAGAGCGGTGAAAGGAAAAATAACGGAGATCCGGGAGAACCCATATGCCATATGCAGGATGCAGAGCTTGCAGAGCTTACATGCCCACAGGCAGCTTCGTAGACGGATTTGCGATAGTACAAATGGCGTAACCGGTCGTGTTTCCTAGTTGCCTACCTTTCTTTACCCATCGTAGGCTTGGGTGCCGACTCAAGTCTGGTACGCCTGGGTAAGCGGCAGGGCCCGGGACAGGAGGTGGTAAATGTAGTGGCTCAGCAGTCGGAACGAGAGCGGGCAAACCGAGTAAGCCATCTCAGATTTGACAACGCAGCAAACAAGTAACCCGAACCGTGGTTACAGTCCATCTCTTCGGGAAACCGAGAAATGCCTTACATACGAGAGAGAGAGAAAGGGACTCGAACAAGTCTAGACTTTAGCAATCTAGCTGTCTAGCTGCAATCTGCAAGCCGAGTCGCCGCAATGCCTAGTACACACCATTGAACCGCTACGTTGCGTAAGTGGCAATTGTGTGGTCGATCCCGAACGGGATATGCCACTGGCTAAGACTAGGATGAAGAGGAGGCGAGGGGAAATGATTGGTTGTTCATTGTGCGACCGACGGATTGCTGGCATTTTTTTTTTCGTCTTAGGGAGGGGTGGGCACTGACCAGATTGCCCGAATTAGAAGCCCCCTGTCTTATTCTTTAATTTGGATGAATTTCTATTGGCTATACTTCGACTCATCTGATGAGACCCAACCTCTGATTCGTCGCCTCATGTTTTTTAAGTTGGCTTTTGTTGAGGCTGTCGAGCATCACTCTTCCCAAAAGCGAGACATGTATGTACAGGTAATAATTCATGCAAACCCGAAAGGAAGAAAAAAGGAAGAAAAAGGGAAGCACAATGATGAAGCTAATAATCAATAAAGATAATAGTGTGAAACCACAAAAACAACGCTTCGTGAATCGTAGCGGACGACGCCATCTCTTTAGGGGACCCCCACCCCCTATTCTACTACAGCAAGTCCTGTGACAGCGATCCGCTCCTATGGATTTTACGGGGACACCTCTGCCTCCAAGACCCAGCCAATGATCTAGTAAAATATCGTGTTCAGATAACGCAAACCCGCCTCAACTTCTAATGTTTCATTCATATCCAACATCCCGAGACTGCCGATCCCTTTCAACCCACGTGCGTAGAGTAGAGATGACTCAACCTCCAGCAAAACAGAGATTGGCCACCCAAGACCTTACCATTCTACTACCTAACGTGCTTATTTATTTGGGTGACGTGGTTGAATTTGCCTTGCCCAACGCGGCTGAACGGATACCGAAGGACGCAGTCGGGGTGGAACTACGGATCCGTAAGATGGGAGATTTTTAGATTCCGCTGTGGAGCGTGCCAGCCCCGAGGTTCTGTACGAATCGTACATCTCTTGCCTGTTGTTCCAAGGCTAGCCTCATTTTCTCGCTATACATCAGTTCTTCCTTTTCTGCTGCGACGTCCTCCGCCGTCTTGGTGTTTTCTTCAAAATCCTCCGCGGTGAAGCCCGGTTCGGAAGAGAAGCTGAGAAGTCCCAGCTTTTCGCCTGTCCAGAACAGGATATCGTCATCGTTAACCCTGCCGTCATCGTCCTGTGCCGTTCCCGTAGACAGGATCTTCCTTGCAATGTCGTCCGACCCTGGCATGGACGCAAAGAGTGAGCGTTGGACTACCGTTTCGGACTTGCCAATCTTATGGCGGCGCACTTCCGTAAACCCGTCCCTCTCGACCCATTTTAGGTAACCTTGCCCATCGGAGTACACGATCCGGGTGCCATGGTTGATTACCGAGAGAAGTTTCGATTGCGAGGCCGTTTGTCGATTCTTCATGACGGAATTTTGGACAACCTGGAACCGAGGCGCACGGTTGGTGCTAGAAGACAGGCCGTATAATTCGAGTGATCCCTTGGTATTGTATTCGCCGCATGCTATCAAGGTTCTCCCGCCGGTCACGTTCTTGGCCTTCTCGACCTGCTCCTCCGAAAGCTGGAAGCGCCGGCGTAGGTCGCTTTCGAGGCTTGAAAAGGGGTAGGGGAGGGAGGTGAGACTGCAAAGCCGGGCACCCGAATGAATGGACCCCCTAATATTTGGAAACATGCGCCGGTCGTAATGTAATATGTTTGAAAACCGGCCAGCTACGAAAATGTCATCTGATATTTGGCTTTTATCACCAGATTCTTCGAGGTGGAGGATGCTATTCGGACCGGACTGAGCAAGAGAGGCATACGGGGCGAGCGGTATCGGATCCAAGATATGGGAGAAATCCCGGCGATTCCTCCTGTTAACAGCATCCAACCGCATTTGGTATTCTTCTCTAGTTTTGGATCTCGCTCTAAAATCGTGCAAATGTAGGCCATGAAGTGTACCAACCGTCAACGGTACGGATGGGTCAGCCGCGGAGAGCGTAGAGATTGACCATTCGAAGGGTTGATTCCCTACGACTTGTAGCGTCTCAAGATCGACCTCGATGAGATCTTGATGAAAATTAGCATAATTATCATTCACGGCGCATAGGGAAACTCACGGCTCTGGACGGCAAAGAAAGCTTTACGACTGTAGCTATCAACACTCACGCACTCAGTCACACCTGTATTAATCATCTTTGAGCGCTTCGAAAGGTCGGCACCGGGGCCGTCGGTGCACAGAAGTCCAGGTTCGGATTTGGATAGAATTGAACCCTTCTTTCTTCGAGTGCCCTTCACATCCCACAAACATACGGAGCCATCATCGAGCGGCGAGACCGCAAAAAGTTCGCTTCCATCCGATGGCCTATACGAGGCAACGCCGCTGACGTCGATTGCGTTCTTAAAGGACGCATGTTGGGTTTGGGGCTGCTCGAACCAGCTGACGGCAATTGAGCCATATCGCTGGATGTATTCGTTGTACCAGTTCGTGTTTTCGTTGGGAAATGTCGGGTCCCAATTTGCAGCAATGCGAATCTGCTCCCTTTCCCGTCTCTTAGAAGCGAGCTGAGATATACTTTCGAGCAGGCTCCAGTGCGCTTCGTTCTCATCCTCCTGGGTATCTTGTCCTAGAGCTGCGAGCACGCCATCCTCATCCACCCAGTCGGATCCCGATCGATAGAGCTTGATACGTTCGCGGACGGGAGATGCGGATAGACATTTATTTCGCCAGAGGTTATTGTCGCGACATAATCCTAAGAAATGTTTGGAGAGGCTTTGGAGAATAACGATGTCGCGCGATTCTAGGACTAGCGACAAGCAACACCGATTAGCGGAAGCTCTAGCTTTCAGGGAGAGTAGCAGCTATACGACACGACTTACAGGATAAAATGTGTAGGAAAATCTCATCTGGGAGAGTTTCAAGATAGCTGGGATTGAAGCTAGAGCTAAGGCCAGCCATTGTCCCAAGGATTTCTAGTTATGACGGCAATCTACGAAAGCAAAACTATCACAGGCCAATTGCAGATTGGAGGCCGAGTTGACGATGGAGGTGGGGGTTATAGATAAAGAGACGAAAGAATGCTAGACTTGTAGGCGCATAATAACTAAGATAGACAGACGACGTAAACAAAAGAAATCAACATATTCGACTCGACCGGTACAAATTCTAGGTGATAGATTCTAGGTAATAATTCTAGGTGTTGAATTGAAGCATCCGCTCGGCGTGCCGGTCTCTAGCTCTGCCGCTGATAACACCACCAAGATTCTACAGTGTACAGTGCCAGAGGGAGCTACCGGTAGGCAATCAATGCCTTAACGGAACAGCGGGGTTAACCCTTCTTGGCACCCGAAGACGCTTCTGGAATCCCACCCTAAATGTTACCTCCTGAACCAAAGATCGAGGTCCGAGCCCTCGGGAGGAGGTCCGTGCACTGGTTGATCCGAAACCGGCAAACACAATAAGCTGCGAGGCTCCCGTACTCTAGCCCGATTGGGAGCTAACGCCACATGTGGCGTTTTTCTATATTCAACGACATCAAATTCATCCCAGCATCTAAGCTGGTATTTGCAAATGTACATTGATAGAGTAGCTATAGAATGATGCTTGTTCTTAACTCACAGTAATATCTCAAGTACTTCAGCATGTTTATTTCGTTTCCTTCAATTTATCGTGAAAAACTGCTATGGCGAGTCCTCGAAAAAGGAATTCCAAAAAAGGGGTTACATACCTAGTCAATCAACAAAGGTGTGAGTCTGTCAGCGTCGATAGCAGATAGTATATGTGTTACATTTAGAATTACAGAGTTCACTTGTAGGTATTTGATCGTTCAAGTCCATACCTAAAAGCCTGTTAAGGGCAAAAACATCCTGCTACCGTCCATCTACTATTTGAATAGAAAGCTCTACAATGAGTCAAGATGGTTGACATTGTTTATTATAAAAATCTCGAATAGTTAAGTCCAAAGTCAAAGGCCTACATTACACATGTTGAGTTATGTTATAGTACAATGTACAATGATACAGTATAAATGTACTGTCTAACCCCTATTACTAGAAAAATATCATATCACAAGAGGCTACATTCTATGAATATAGAGCAGAATCTACTATCACCTCGTAGCTAACTGTGTCCCATGAGAGCCGGGCTAGTCGTAGTTGGTTATGCTGCTTAAAAGGATAGACACAGTGTCTATATCTGGTGCCTTGAGGTGCCACTTTGCTGTTACATGGGATCCATTGGGTTGGGTATCGCCTAGCAGTAAATACAACGTGGATGGAATGAATATTGTAGCAAGTTGGGAAATAATAAATATCGGTTATCTGGCCTGGATATCGAAGACTGTCGGCATTCCCCTGAACATTGGTTGCAAGCATTAGTCTAGACCTGAGGAAATAACACAGATGCACTTCAACTCGACTATTGAGATACCTCAACAGGAGTAGTCAGGTTGCTAAAATACGGGTTATTGTTTGCCTGGCTTGTATTGATTTGTGTGCTTTAGGGTGTGTAAGTATTGAAGGTATACACTGGCTAAATTAATGTTAGCGCGCCTCCCATTGTTGGCGTTGATTCTAATATGGTGTTGATTCTAATATCATTGCTGATTTCCCATTGTCACTCAGAATAAAACATACGACGACTACCAATTCATAACCTTCCCTTAACCATCTCTCACCCTTTTCACACTTCCACCACCCTTCACTTCTTCTCCCGCAACATTGGAAGAGCTCATACTCTACACAGTTCTACTCTGCTCGTTAGCTGCTCGTTAGCTAGATCTTGTCTAGTAGATCAAAAGCTTGCAATCTTGCCCCTTTCTTCCGAGCACACTGCACCAGTCTGAGATATTCACGTCTTTTGTTACGCAATCCAGCACCTCCTGCACACAGTCCATTTTGGCTCGAGTACGTTCCGGTTTGCAGTCCGTTCTGATTCTGATTCGCCTTACATTCTTATTTGGACCGTTTCTGATTTGGAACGTTCTGATTTGGAAATCGGCGTGCCTTCTGTTCTTCAGCTTCCCCCACCTGCACCTTCCATCTTTCGCCGTACAAGCGCCGACTTCCCATTTGCAATTTGCAATTGATACCTGAGGTATGTACAAGGTTCATTTCAAGTTCAAATCAGCACCTTACGCAAATCAGTACTTTGCCTTAGGTACTTGCCTTCCTCCCTTCCTCTTTCGCCGTCCTTAGGTTTGCGAGAACTTTACATAAAAAGGCACACGCCGGACCACTGCACATTCTTCACATTTCACACTTCGCACTTCGCACTTCGTACTTCACACTTCACATTCTCTAACTAGCAGCTTCAGATCTTTGCAATTGTTACTAGTTCTCCCCTACCGTAACACATCCTTTCTTCAATTCTCAATTCTCACCACTCGGCTTCTTTTAGGAAAGACTAGTTGGTTATTCCAAACCCGACCTTGCCATCTTGATTCACTCGCGCGAACCTCTAATTGTCTCTGCTAGGTATGTATATCGGAGTTACCGTTACCATCCAGTCACTGCTTCATACCCGGTTCGCCCAGCCAAACCCTCTCTTCTTCGCGTCGCGAATTACCTTCCATTTGCCCCCCTCTACCACCACCGATCCACCTTCTTTGCGACGAGTGTTCACCTTTGCGCTGACTTCTCAACTTCGCGGCAATTGTTCCTTCTTGCACTCACTATTCACCTTCCGTCAGTTTGCCTACTAACATCGAATCATAGAAGGCAGACACGCTGCCATGGCGTCAAGCCAGACCAAGGGCAGCGGGCTCCCTAAGTCCCAAGACACTGACTCCGAAGCTCAGTCCCTGCAGAAGCCTCTTCGCAGCATGGCTTCACGCGGTCCGCTATTTGACGACCTGGGTGCAGCATTCCGACAGATCGCTGCCAACAAAGGTTCTAAACCCAGCAAATCTTCCCAGAAGGTAGATCAGCAGGGTCAATCAGGTAGTCTCAACAAGTCGCAGAAGGGTCCTGGAAATCCCCCATCCGAGAATCAACCGATCGGTGCAATCGTTTCGCACACTGAAGATGTCGCTGTGCTCGAAACCAGTCCCTTTGCCGCTGGAAAATCGTTGACTAACCAGTACACGATCCCTACCAAGTCATCTGGACCGGTGACCACAATGGCCACTGATAAAGGACAGTCAGGCAAGGCGGATGGAGCTCCTGCTCCGCGCATGGCGGATGCGTCCTTGGATACCGGCTCTAAAGATACCCAGCCCGGTCGACATGAGGATGCTACCAAAGGACGCAATGGAATGCGCCCACACCAGCGCCCTTCGGAACCTCCGCAAGGTTCTCTACCGAGTGTGCCCCATCATCGACAGGGTGGGTCGGAATTGAAGCCGGGAGCCATGCAAGACAGCACACGTTCCACTGATTCGACTGTATCCAACTCACAAGACTTGCTTGATGCTGATGTGCAAGTCAATGAGCTTCGCCAGGCCCATCAGCCGGCCCTCCCATCGCCTCTGAGGTTCCCTTCGAAGCTGAGTCGCAAGGACTCTGATGTACACAACGACAGCGAGTCTTCTTCCATTGGAAACACCACTGCCTCAAGTTTTGATCCTTTCAGATACGATAGCCAACGATATCAGAACTTCATGCATCCTTCGAACGAGAGAGATGTGAGTCGAGCTCTGAAGCGTCTGAGCAAGGTCGGAGAAGCCAGCGAAGTGTCCCTTATCACGCCTGAGGCTAGCCAGTTCGCCAAAGTAGCTGACAAGGTCGAGCAAGGTGAACAGTCAGAAGGACTTCAGTCTGATGTTCCTGCAAAGAAAGTTCGCGATCTCAGAGTGCAAATTCATCGCAAACCCCAGCTAGAGCCGGAAGAAGCTGTCAGCCAAGACAAGCCTCACAAATTGACTCGTTCTAAGGCCTATCTCCGGCTGGACAAGCTCGTTCGAGAACCTACTAGAGATGGGGACTGGGTTACAGAGGCGACTAGCGACGCTACTTTCGGCCTTAACGGGATTGTCAAGCAGACTGGAAGCAGCATTGCTAATTACTCAGACGACGAGAAGGAGAATGTGCCAACCATTCTCAACAATCACCGCGCTATTATTCTGCACCCGGCCGGTAAGACACAGCCAGAAGCATATGAAATGCACACTCTGAAACACAAAAAGCAGCAGATTATGCTGCCGAAGTCCAAGTATTCCGTATTTCCTACTAATTCGGAGAGGGTTTTCTCGAGCAGTCCCAGGGAGACTTCGACTACTAACCAGTCACTGCCTCGAAACATCTCGAACCCGTTCAGCAAAAACAACTATCGGCAGGCAGACATAGGAGGAAACTTCTTCAATTCGGTTGCCCGGGGCGGATCCAAGTATGAGTTCCGGGATTCGGTATCTGAGTACGCCCTCAACTCTCAGCTCGGTCAATCCAGGCCTCAGAGCAAACTGTTTGACGGCAACCTCGAGAATGGAGTACTTGGAAAGTATCTCAAGGACAACCCGGAGTCCAAGATGGAAGGAGTCGGATCACCTGGCAGTCAGCCACAGACGAATACTTCCTCACGAGACGTAGAGGCTAGTCCTCGCAAGCTAGAGCAACGACACGTAGACCAGATGTATCCGGCGAGACAGAGATGTGCGAACCTGTGGCGTCTGGAGCGACAGGAGAAAGACTCGTCAGATTTCGGACAGGGTAGATTCATCGGCGAACCTCTGTCGACTAGATCTAAGTTCGAATTCGAGCTTCTGCCTCTTGAAGAGGCGCAGCGTAAGCAGAAGCTACAGCGCGAGAGCGGCGAGAGCGACGAGACTCTGCCAGCAGAGGAGCGATATAAGCGCGCGAAGAGTTCTTCTTTACCGGCTTCAAGCCCCATCACCGTCCCTCTGCCAACTCTTAGTCGACGACAGATAGGACCTCATCTGTCCACTGAGTTCAGCTGGACGAGTCTTAGAGACGCTTTCGAGGGTAAGATCGATACATGTGTGTTCGCCTAATGATATAACTAACATGAAATAGATACTCCATCGCCATTCTCGGCCACCAGCCGCCCGACTCCGCTTTCGAGTGCGGCTAAACGTTCTCTGCTGCGTCATCACGACTCACCCACGGCTACCTCGGATGTCTCAAGCACTCCGACACGCAAGTTCTTTAGTCGATATACGCCTCGAATATTCTTCCCCCGACAGGAAGAGGAAGAACGCAGAGTTACTAGCGATCAGACGATTATCCGCCACCATGCTCTTCCGCAGCTTGAAAGTGGACTCAGTCTCGCAGCCATGGAAGCTCTGATGGAGCAAAGCATCTCGGAAGATGCCCGTCGTCGACGAGCTCATTGGTTCTACCTGATGGCAACTATATCGCTCATCATGCCGTTCTTCGCTATCCTTGTGCTCTGTGGAGCCCTGGATGAGTCGCTGGTCTGGTACACGAGCGGTGCAGTCCGCCGTGTGACAATCAAGCAGAGGAACTTCATCCGAAACGCATTCCTTGCCGAATGCTGCCTTTATGTTGTCTTGGTTGCTTCAATCATCGCAGTCTATACAAAGAAGTTTTGAGTCTTCTATGAGTTCTGGGAGTTGTACTCTTCACAGATGTACTACGTCTCTCGATGCAACACATGAGTGGCCCTCAACTGTTATGGCCACTCGAGAAGAACTTTGTAACCACTTGGGTTATTAAACTTGTCGGACTTTTCGGTTTTCACTGGACTTCACTCTTTTGTCCACTTTCTTTTTGTTAATAACTGCACATCGCCGCGGTATCCCCCGAACACACACACACATAACCCATCACGACACATTCGTTTGAGCAAAGAAGTATACACTGGTACTGCTCTTGATACATTGACACGACTCTTGATACCATGACACGACTCTCGATACTATGACACGACTCTTGGCATGCCGACATGACCCTTGGTACGTCAATAATACTCTTGATAAAGGTTGTATACGACACCGCCGCTCTGAGGATATAGCGGACGCTATTCCTAACTAGTGTGAGACAAAGATTGCAGCAGTCCACACTAAGTTGATACACATAGGCATTGCACGCAAACATTGCACATATGCCTCTACATACGAACATTGGCACACGACATCGGACGGAAAACAAAAAAAAAAGTTGAGGAAGATGTGGATGTTGTTGGCACTTTCACCTGATATACGAAAGTATACCGATCTGTTTTCCATTGACTATCTTTTGCTGAGACGCGTCGACCTTATCACTTGGATGATCCGAAACTTCTAGGGGAGGAACACAAAGAAGATAATAGGAGATCTTGGGTGTCCCCGTTGGTTCTCTTTTTTCTAAAAAGAAACTTTGGGTTTGACTACCGACTCTGTAACTAGGATCAGATTGACAACGATGCAAGGATAGGTAGCACGACCAAATACGAAACTGGCTTTTCCCGATCTTGTATGTCTTCTCTCGTGATATGTTTCTGTAGATCGAGTGTGCATGGCTAGGTGGATGCGGGAATGAGTGAGCATCTTCGCTCAATTGTACTATGGGCTAATTCTCAACACTTGAGTCAGGGGCAATACCACTTATACGGCGCCTCTATATTATGGAAGTAGAGGGATGGACAGAACGAGGACATAAATGATACCAGACTTAGTATCCTCACCAACTCGAAGCCTTGAGATAATAATACTAGGTAGTCTTGGTAGAGAAGTGCTCAGAGGTAGCCCACACATGCTGTTCCCACATGCTATGCATACCTCCCGTAACCAGTGGGATAAGCTACCAGGTAGATATATATATTCATCCATAAGATTTTAAAATCCCAGTAGACACAATGTGAAACAGGTCGGCAACTTTGGAAATTGGTCTTCATATATTCCCCATTGGTTTCCTACCCGTGCCTGTTTCGTATTTCATCACAGGTACTGACTGTACCTATCCGGCTCGGAAATCCACACACACCCGATTATAAGCCGGGTATACACCATCTCTCCAGTTAAAGTATGTGGCTTCCTGTCATATATGCATGCATGCATGCACGCGTTCTCTATCTATCTCGCCTTTTTGTCCCCCTTGCTTGTGCTCCGTCAAGCCTCCCCGTACACGATCCGCCTCAGATGTTCCCTCTCGCCGCTCTGCTCGCACATGGCGCGGAACATGCCCAGCTCGCCTTCCTCGGCGCCCCGGAGCTCCCACAGCTCCCTCGGGGTGCCGTACTCGGCGACGCGGCCGTCGGACAGCACGAGGATGCGGTCGAAGTCGGCGATGGTGCTGAGGCGGTGGGCGATGACGACGAGCGTGCTGTCGCCGAACTCCTCCCGGATACTCCGCTGGATCAGCGCGTCCGTCGTCATGTCCACCGCGCTCGTCGCCTCGTCCAGCACCATCACCTTGGGCCGCGACACGATCGCCCGCGCCAGGCACAGCAGCTGCCGTTGTCCCTGCGACAGGTTCAGGCCCCCCTCCGAGATCGGCGATAGTAGGTCACGGAAGATGTTGGTGTTGTTCTTCTTCGCGCCGCCCGTCGGCGTCGGCGTGGACGTTCCGGTCGCGGCGATCGTGGGTGTCTCTGACGCGGGCTCGTTGCCGTTGCCGTTACCGTTTACGTTCCCGCTCGCGTGTTCGTCTTCGGAGATGAGGTGCACGCGCGCCAGCGAGTCGAAGAGCTCGGCGTCGGTGTGGTTGTCGAAGGGGTCGAGGTTCGAGCGCACGGTGCCGCTAAACAAGACCGGGTCTTGCGGGATAATCGCTAGTCGGCTGCGCAGGTCGTGCAACTTGATCTTAGAAATATCCAGCCCGTCGATACGGATGCTTCCGGACCGCGCCTCGAGGAAGCGGAAGAATGCGAGAGTCAGGGAAGACTTGCCGGCGCCGGTGCGCCCGACGACACCGACACGCTCGTTCCGCTCGACGGTGAAGTTAAGGCCCTTAAGAACGGGAGGTAGGTCTTCCGCGTAGCTCACCACGAGATCGTCCACTTCGACGCGCCCTTCCGTAGGCCAGGCCGCCGGCGGACTCTTGCCTTCGAGGCTTTCCGTCGGCAGTTCCGTGTATTCGACAATCCTCTCCGCCGCGTTCATCTCCAACTCGACGTTCGCATAGTGCCTGATGGTCCACATGACGTGGCCCGAGAATTCGAGCGCGAATGCCATTCCGAAGCCAGCGAGCGCGGCATCGATTTCCGGGGCTACGAGGATGAGAATTGCCACGAACGAGGCGAAGAAACTTCCCACCACGGCCATTCGCCAGCCCATCCAGCGAATGAACAGCCAGAGATGCCAGGACGCCACGGTCCAGTCGTCCAGTCGCTTGTACATGCGCTCGATATAAGTCTGGGACTTGTCGAAGGACCTGATCGTTTGGACGCCGGCCAAAGCCGACCCGAACTGTTCGAATACCGGAGACTTGGTAACCGACTCGAGGCGTTTGACGGGCCGGGCACCTTGGAGATAGCGGACTGCGTAGAATGCGCAGACGAAGAGAAGGAAGAAGGCCAGGAGAATGATGTAGGGCGAGACGAACAGGCCGGCCGCGATGACGCCCAGGAGGTTAAGAAAGGCGCTTGCGGCGAACGCCAGTGAATACGCCATGTGAGTATCAACCGAGTGGAAGTCGGAAGTAAACCGGTTCAGAATTCTACCTAGAGGGACCGTATCCAGCCATCGGAGCGGTGCTCGGAGTACCACGAAGTTGAGTTTGGCGAAGAGCTGCCTCGAGGCGCGAATCGAGCCGCGGAATATGTAGTAGTAGCGGAAAGTCGAGACGATGGAGGTGAAGGTCGAGAGAAAGATGTAGATACCCAGGTAGAAGCTCAGGCTGTGGTCTGACTTGGCCATTGGCCCAACCATGCTACCGATTGTGAATTGTTGCAGTGTGAACTGGTGAGCATATGTCTGCTTCGCCATCTGAGCCTCGATATTTTGTGACTGTTCTTCGTATGATCCTGTCCATATTCGTAACCACCAAGAGCGTCCTACGGTCAAGGCTTGCACGAAGAAAAAGAGGAAAATGACGGCAGCCCAGAACCACCACGGGCCACCATATCTGAGATAAATTGTGTAGACCTTCCCTTTGACCGCGCCTTTCTCTCGCGCTTCCTCCTCCACGAACTTGCGGGCTTGCGCCTTCGAGAGAACCTTAGCAAGGGGCTCTCCGTCGGGTTCAGCATCGACCTGGGACGTCTCTTCGGAATTAATAGCCGTCGACCCTTCATCCAACTGGATTTCCTCGTCCGTCTGCTCATGACTCTTAATCTGCTGCAGAGTGCCGGTTAGTTCCAAGTCTGACAAAAGGCCCTCGTTTAGTATACGGCCTTCTCCCAGTTCGACGAGGTACTTCGTCTTGGGCTCGCATAGAGCGACGTGGTGCGTGACTAGAATTCTCGTTCGACCAGCACCGAGGTTACCAGTCAGGCATTTCTCGAATATGTGACGGCCGACATGCGCATCGACCGCGCTAAAGATATCATCGAGAACAAGTATGCCCGCACGGGAATAAATCGCCCGGGCAAGTCTGCATAAATCGAGTCAGTAACCAGTTAAGATTTTGAAGCACATTTGCATGTCCATCACTCGCAATGTAACCCAGGTTTACCAGGGACAATAAGTAAGGAGCTTTCGACTTACGTGATTCGCCATTTCTGTCCACCGCTCAGATTAATACCATTGGCGCCAATCTCCGTGTTCTCTCCATCACTGAACATCTCCATGTCCTTCGTCAGGGCGCAGACTTCGATCGTCTCGTCGTATCGCTCCTTATCGTACGGCAGACCGAACAGGATATTCTCTTTCAAAGTCGCATTCTCTATCCACGGTATCTGTGCAACAAACGCAATAGCACCGGGGAGGATCCAGTTATCTTTGTTCGCTTTCGCATCGTGGCGCTTAGTCGGTGCTCGGGGCACGCTGATGGATCCACCTAGAATGTCGACTTCACCTAAGATAGCTGCCAGCATTAAGCTCTTCCCGCTTCCCGTCTTCCCTGATATGATCGATAGCTCGCCTTTGGGGAAGGTGATGTTGATATCCCGTAAGACAAACCTATCGGGATCCTCGTCTTGTTTGTCGGACGGCCAGGCGATCGACGCATTTTCGAACGTAACCTCATCTGCCTCTTTGGTAATCTTTGTGATCTCCGCGCCTCTTAGGTAAGCGTCCATCCGCTTCACGGACACCCAGGCGTCGACAAGATCTGTCGTCAGCTCGGGGATGACAGACAGCGTGACTTCGAGTGCTTTGAAGACACCAAGACTGACAAAAGCGACCGAGGGGATAAGCGTGCCATGTACGGCTGCATAGACGGCGAGGGAAGCGGCAGCGAGCATGACCGGGCTCGTAATCCAGCACCCGATAAGCATGATGTCGTTGGTGAAGGCGCTCCATACGCATGCCAATTCCCGTTCTCGAACGTCGCCTATTTTCTTCTCCCACTGCGGCTCGAGGGCGGAGAATTTGATCTGACGGATTCCTTGAAGAGCCTCTGAAACAACTTCCATCTTCTCGTCCCGGACCTTCATTAAGCGGTCTTGAGCATCCGAGTACCGCTTGGAAAAATAGATGTTAACAGGCATAACGGCCAACATAGTCGAGAAACCAGCGAGGAGTGCTTGCCATCCAAGGAGTTGATATAGGAAAGCCAGCGAGACGATCAGTTTAAACAAGCTTCCGATAAAAATATCATTGTATGCGGCAAAATCCGCTATGCGTTTGGCATCAACACCGATGAGATTGACTGTGCTTTGCTTGCTCTTCTTGATCTGCTCCGCTTCATCTCCCGCTTCGACCTCGTCGAGTTCCGGTCTGTCAGCAGTTGTCGCTTCTCCTATCGGTCCCGCAATAGTTGGTTCAGTCGGTCGCGAAGAAGCATCCTTTTTCTTGCCGGCTTCTTTCACATCTTTCCGTCTCATCGATTTCTGAAAGATAAGCGCCGAAAGTTGAGCGCGGATGGGAATGGATAGTTGCGCCCATGACACCCAGAAGACGTACGATTCAACCCATTGCTGAATAAGGAGGGAAACAGCAATCAATATAACCCAGACCCAAGCTTCGTAGCTGAGACGTTCATGGCTCTTTTGCTCTAGAAGAGTGAGCAGCTGCAGAACAACCCACTGGGGTGCCAGGTTCAAGAATGCGGTGAAAATGGATAATATCCATTGAAGTGCAAAAAGCCACTTGTGAGCGGCTACGATAGAAATCCAAAGTGGACCTGTAAAGTTGCGGCTTTCCCAGTCAGCAGTCGTTTCTTTAGATCTCGTATAGTGATCTGGCCTAGGGAGATCCTCTAAATCAAGGTTGTTCTTCTTGGCAGCCTTGCGGAGCAGGTAAGTAGGCCAGCTCCAGTTGTAACGGCTCCATGCCGAGCCGGTAGATAATCTGTCAACTGGTTGACCTTCGTAGAACACATCAGGTCGTCGGGGGATGGACAAGCTGGCAACGGCGAGACAGACGGCAGCAACTATTTCCACGGCCCGTATGGCGAAAACACCGGTAGCGCCTTGCCTTAGCAGAAGTAGGGCTACGTCGTTATCTTGTATTGCGAGAACTGCGGTGAGAACAAGACACGAAAAGAAAGACCAGAGACCTAGATCGTAAGCGGTGGTCGAGTCCCGACAAGACGCGATACAGAGAGCCTGCAAGGTTAAGAAAGCCTGCCACGTGTGTCAGTAATCTAGGACTAGCATCTTCCATGTGTAACAGTAAGCTTACCCAGTTTATAACGTCCAACCAATTTTCCAAGAACAAGCCACCTTTTATACCAGGCCTACCCAGCGTCGAGATTACAGCAAGCGCGATGGACAAGCCGAGACCGATCAGCGAGAAGACGAGTATAGCGGCCTTAGGAACCTTTGCACTAAACGATCCGACGGCATCAGGCGTACTCTTGCCATCTTTATCCTCATAGACTCCGGTCGCGAACCTCGACCGGCTACGTACCTGTCTACTAAGATTCAAGACAGCAGGAAGGGAGGACAGTATGACGATCCCAGAGCCAACAGCCGAGGTCACTAGCACTACAGTACCGTCAGACATGTTGATGATATCAATGTATTGGTCGATACTCTAGAGCTAGGATATGAGCAACGGCCCTCCCAAATGCTCGCAACGAGCAGCGCGAAATGGGGAGGAAGCACGGCAAAACGAAACCGAGCGACTTCAGATGGTTTCAATCCAAAGTGCGGGCCATTAGAAACTAAAAAGGGGAAAAAATGTCCTTCGAATATACCCCAAGGGTAGAAGAATTTTGAGGTTGTACCGTTGAATACCTAAGGGGGTGATAAAAAAAATTAAAAAATTTAAAACGAGAACTAGGACGGATTACATGTCATTGGCTAGCGATGCAAGGCAGTAACTGGATCCGGGTCCTCGCGTGGATCCTTAGGATGAAAGGCGCCTTTGCACGGCTAGCCGGTTGACTCATAGGGTGGCTTTTTTTTCACGACGGAGAAGGGCCCGGAGCGCGGGAGGAGGGGACTGATAATGGAAACCATGGAGGTTGGTAGTGGCACTCCCCCGGCAGCGGCGACGAGTCCTAGGTTAGACTTGTCCCTTGCTAGAGGTGGGTTCGTACGAAAGGCCGATCCCGATTCGTCCGAACTATTACATAGGGGGGGACGATGTTCTGTCTGCCCCACCAGGGTAGATGAAAGGAGGATACGGGCTCGAACGGGTATGATTTCATTAAGCCGCGTTTCTTCTCCTGTCGGTGTGAGAGGCACGACTAGGTCAGAAGAGCGTACGAATAATGGCGTGTGTTATTAGTGAGCGGGGTCTCCGCCGGTCTGACGAGGTATATGATGACAAAAGCAAGTTGATAATAGACAATACGGTGGACGGTAGGTATAGGTAACGGGTGACGGGTGACGGGTGACGGGTGACGGGTGACAGACGGTGGGGTTGAGGAACCGGCAGAAGGATCTAGGCTCATCACATTGGTGAGCCAGCTTGTATCCAGAATGAGAAGGTGTTTATTTTGTAAGCCTACCTGTAGGGTATATGTCGATTAGAGCTAGTACCTAAGTTCAAGTTCAAGTCGGGGTGACTGTGGTGATTGTGCTATTGCGGTGTGGCTTGATCAGGGTAGCAACGGCTGCAAAAGAGTCACGACATTTGACCTTGGTCATGGCGGAGCTTGGCTACATGTACCGTAGTTGAATATTTTGCTAGTACATACCGAGGTATGTAGTATCCGACAGTTTGACTAGAACGACTAGAAGTCCCTTAGCTCATTTCTTCCTCGGATACCGTCTTTTTAGCTCGGGAGACTAGACTTAGCTACTCGCTCCAGCTTACAGCAGAGAGATAGCAGATGATCAGATGCGTGCATAAAAACAACCATCTTCTCAACAGACCCGCGTCAGCTTACCTGCGGAACATACATGTAGGTAACCCTTCTCGACGTCGAAAAGAAATTACATTACTTTGTATGCAAGTGCATTACAGGGCCATCTCGGGAGTGTAAGCGGTATCGAACCGGGGATTTCGTGATGCGGGTTGGCGGGGCATTGACTTATCTGCGATATGCGCCAAGAGAAACTATGCCGTAGATATCAAAAACACGGTAACCGAACTCGATGCTCCCAAGCCTCCCTCCCACGCTTTTCGATTTCTCCGGACTCGGAGTCGGGCGACACAAAGACAACTTCACCTTGACTTTGAATTATATCTATACGCCACAAAGGAAATATCATATTACAATATGACTTGTCACCTGTATTAGCAAAGTAGCGCACGCCGGGAACATCACGTCAGCTAACTTTAGCGTACATACCATCTCTGGTCCACTTGTGGGCTTTGCTAGCAGGTGACGGAGACGACGGTGCAGTCATCCGGCGTCCGCTCCTCGAATATACTGGGACGCTATAAGCAGCCTCTGATCGTGATGTTTCGACAAAGTCCTCAATCGATGATTGGTTTCTGCACCTCATTTTCGACGCATTCAGTAACTCTTACGGGTTCGTTTCACAAATGCGCCCGATCAATTCCCCAGATTGGCGAAGATGGGTAGCCGTATCAGTCGACAACCTATCCGGTCGGGGAAGGTGAGCAACCAATGACAGGGACTGATAAACGTATGTGGACTTCATCACACCGCCTTTGCGGTTGAATCATGTTGAATCACGGGCGACAATGGCCCATTCGCGTTGCTTCAATTCCGCCAGTTGATCCTGCAGACCGAACCAATAAACGTTACATCGCGAACGAGACGGCTTAGTGCTGACGGGAAGTCCATTTACGATCTCGCCTAGCCCGCCAGCCATCAATTTTCTCCAGTACTTTAGTACTAAGCCGTAATCGGATGATTGAACATTGAAGCTTGAAAGCAATGAGGTTGGACGTTTGTAGGATGTCGAGATCAGACGTCCAAAGGGTTGACGTTCGTAGGGGTAGTTCTAGGAGGTAGTAGCGTAAAAGTCACGACGGGTGAGCCTTAACGTTTCCAGCGAAACAAAACGACGTATCGTTTTCTGTCAGGCTTGTAAGTTGCACTGCCAGCAATGCTAAATATTCAATTAGTAGCGCTCATATTAATTGCACTCGCCTCAACAACCTCACTGCCACAAGAAACAGCAACGCTACGATGGCTAGAAAGTATGGACTATGCTCGACATCAATCTAGGGTGTTGGTGCGTCCGAATGCTAAGACATCTACCTAGGTAGGAAAAGCGCATCCTCATAGTGAAGAACTCTGATTCTGTATCTATCAGGTACGACGACTTCATAAACAAGGAACAGTCTTATTGAACTCAACTAGTAATAGTAATTTATGCCGGGCGTTCTCATTATCTCGACGCATTCGGTTCATACATAAGACTCTATTGCTTTCTAAGCGATACGTACCTCCAAGCTTTTCGGATGCGGTTATTATGGCTGCAGTGAGCTTCTGATTAGACACGGACCAATTAAACCTGAGACGATTACTAAGAGGGTGCCGCAATATACCTACCTAGGTAGGTAGGTAGATATAATATTAGAGGTCGTTCCACGATCTCCAAAAGCCATCTTGAGACACTAATGCATGTGCTTTACGATCATCAGATATGGTTATGATGCTTTAGGGCTGTATGCGTGAGTATAGTGTATGGTTACATGGACTGTTTGCCCTATTAGAGGTACGTAGGTGAATTGTCTCGAACTTTGACTATGGCGGGATATACGTACGAAACCAAGTGGGTTGCCTTGAAGAGAAATAGTGAAGCGATTTCGTGATTGGCCTGGCGGAGCAAACGCGCCTAGACGCGTTTATGATCTGTAACGTGTAAATTGCAAACTTTTATCTCCGTCTATGCGAGGATCCTACCCACGTTCTGGCACCGGCCGTAATAACTCCAATAGAAAAATGTAGGTAAGGTGTTGCAGGGCACCTCATGCTCGGTATGGCGAATTTGCAAGCGCATGATTGTTTGTTTTATAAATCTCCTATTTCACGGTGAACGCCGGACTCAAATCGAATTGACCTGAGTGAATTCCAACTATGTAGATAGCGGAAATAACGGCATCCAATCATCTGAAGGAATCTCGATTACTTTACTACGTGTTGGTACCTGAGATACGGAATACTACAGGCAAAGTTGCGATTTACCAGTAACCAGCCCTCCGGAGCTCTCCAGCTGAACCAACCTTCTAACCAGCCTACAGCCTACGGTACATAGTACTAACCAGCCTACCCCAAACGAGCCGCGACTAAAACAAAGACATCCGGGGGTCCCCCTGCACGGCCACTAAAACCGCCTAAAGTTCGAACTTCACTTGGTCTGTTCAACCTCACACGTGCAACCTTTAGCCAACTCGAAGCTTGTACACTTTTTTGTCGTTTACACTTTCTCAACTGCCAAACGCACGTCCATCCCGGAAGCCTCCCGTCTCATTCCCAGATCTGACACGTGCATTGGCATCAACCCCTCGATACCATCTCTCCGTTTAATTGACTCGATCAGCTTTCATTTCCCACCCAGCAAACTCGGGAGCCTACTTAAAGCAGCCTCGCCAGTTCCCATTCCCAACTCCGCCCTTCCCTCCCTTCTACAAACGCCTCGGAATATCCGTCAGCTTTTCTACTACTCGATTACGATTGCGACTGCAACCGCGACTGCGAACACGACCCGATAGAGTCTCATGTCTCTCACGGAACCGTCACCATGAGGTCAACACCTTTGATCATCAATTGGCATGATAAAAATGCCCCCATCTACTCCACCCACTTCGAGCCGCACGGCAAAGGAAGGCTAGCAACCGGAGGAGGAGACAACAATGTTCGCATTTGGAAAGTCGAGGGAGAAGGCGAGAATCGCAGTGTTGAATATCTTTCAACCCTCGCCAAACACACCCAGGCCGTCAACGTCGTAAGATGGGCTCCGAAAGGCGAGACTCTTGCTTCTGCAGGAGACGATGGCAACGTCATTCTATGGGTTCCTAGCGAAAGCCACAACCCGACTACGTTCGGGAACGAGGGGCTCGAAGATAAGGAGACGTGGCGTACCAGGCACATGTTTCGCCCTACCGGTTCCGAAATATACGATCTAGCATGGTCTCCCGATGCCACCTACTTCATAATTGGAAGCATGGACAATGTCGCTCGGATATATAATGCTGGCACCGGTGCGTATTCAGGTCTCCTCTCTGGCATGTTGACCCCAACATGCTAACTTCTTTACAGGCGTCCTTATAAGACAGATTGCCGAGCACAGCCACTACGTACAAGGGGTCGCCTGGGATCCCTTGAATGAATATATCGCAACGCAGTCATCAGACCGCTCAGTCCATATATACTCCCTTAAGACCAAAGACGGGCAATATGCTCTTACTAGTCACGACGAGAAGACGCCCAAGATTGCTAGTCACGCTAAGGCCGATCTTCCACCTAGACGCATTTCATCCAATAGCCCGGCGCCACCTGAGATGGGCTACCGATCCCAGCTAGCTGCGGTCGACACACCTGGTGCTTCTATTGGATCACCTGTACTTTCTGCGCCAGGGACGCCGCAGTCTGTGCCCCTTCCGATGAACCCTCCGTCTGTATACAGCCACAGTAGACGATCTTCGTTCTCGTCTCGGCGGTCTGTGTCGCCAGCACCGTCATTGCCTCTTCCGGCGGTGATGCCAATGGAACCGTCTCCCAAGCTGAACCACGGTCTGAACTTGGGGATGAAGAATGCAAGTCTCTATGCCAACGAGACTCTTACATCTTTCTTCCGGCGCTTGACCTTCACTCCGGATGGCAGTCTACTTCTGACGCCTGCCGGTCAGTACCAAGTACAGTATCAGGCAGATGGTCCCAGACCGACGTATGAAGTCATTAACACTGTTTACATCTACACTCGGGGCGGCATTAATAAGCCACCTATCGCTCATCTTCCCGGTCATAAGAAGCCGTCGGTTGCCGTCAAGTGCTCCCCGATTACTTATACACTGAGACAAACTCCGCCGGTAACAAAGCATATCACAATTGACACATCTTCGGCGGAAGATCCCATCCCAGCTCTTCCCGAACCCATCTCCAAGCCGTCCCCTGCAGTGATGGACCCCCCTCCCCCGCCAACTTCGGCCGCGCCGGACCCCGAGAAGTCATCTAAACATCTAAATGTGGAGACCGGACCGTCGACACCGGGACCCAAACCGACATTCGCGCTGCCATACCGCATGGTGTATGCCGTGGCAACGCAAGACTCTGTTCTTCTTTATGATACCCAACAGACCACCCCCATCTGTGTGGTCAGTAATTTGCATTTAGCGACATTCACTGATCTTACTTGGTATGTCTTCCTAGTATTCGAAAATCTGCTGCAGTATCTAATTAGTCTCTAGGTCGAGCGATGGACTAACGCTTCTTATTTCTTCTTCGGATGGATTTTGCTCGACTCTCTCGTTCACCCCAGGTGAACTGGGCCAAGAGTACAAGGGCGAGCTTATGGGATCCAAGATTTCATCTGCAGCTGGCGCGGCTACTTCAAGCCAGGCCACGCCAATACCTACGCCAACGTCGGCCTTCGCGCCTCCGTCCCCATTCCCTGGTCACCAGCATCGCAATTCCGCTACTTCATTTGCGGCACCTTCTCCCCCGCCCACAACTTCGTTCGTAGGTGGACGTCCAGCATCGCCTACGCGATCCAACTCGACGTCATCGATTGCGACATCGGTTTCGGTCATGAACAACCCGCCCTTGATCGTTGGAAGTATACCTAGCATTGCTGCCACCAACTCCGGTAAGGTAACAGGCATGCCCATGACAACCCCTCCCGAAACACCCGCGCATAGCAGTAACACTTATGCCGGTTCCAAACGGGAAGCTAGCGAATCTGAGAAGGACGACGCATCAACCACCAGTCAATCCAAGAAGCGGCGGATCGCGCCAACCCCCGTTACCGATTCTAAAACATGATGAGCAGCCTCGGTTCGCCATTCTGCCAACTCGTGGCAATGTCTCTGTACAATAAAGGCTATCACGCGGGTAGTTTCTTTCGCCGGAGTTAAGGATACAAAGTAGCTGGTACATATACCATACGCGTCAGTTCGGTTTGCAACGATGGGAATCGTCGGGTTGGACAGGACTAGGAAATGCGATTTGATGGGTCAAGCGTCTTTTCGCAAAGGGGCGAATTAACTTTGTTCTGCTGCTTATAAGCAGCCAACAAGTGGATTTGCATGGCTTCTGGAGTTGGGGATCAATATCTCGGCAATGGACTGTTGCGTCTACTGCGTTTTGGGTGTGTCATGGCTATGTTGCGCACCGTACTCTAGGTATTCGGACTGTAGTAATCCAGAAGGTACATTTTATCAGTGGGCTAGCATGACCCGAGTGTGAGCTTGCCAGTATAATGTTTAGGATGGGAAATGCAACGGGCGTGGACTTGAAATATGGTGAAGATGCTTAGTTAACAATGTGAGTAAAAATAAAACCACTGCGCTTGGGAGGATGACGATAGTTTCAAGTACTTGAAATAACTATTCTGCTACATAGAAGATAGACAAGAGCTTCACGGTGCTATATACCGATAGATACATATAACGCCTTTCTTTGCTGGCGGTATTGAGAAGCCAGCGCCAATGGGATGCTCAGGTAGACACGTCCATCGATACCATAAGATCGAGTTTCATAGTCCTTTTCCTAAGGGGTAAGCAACAGATGAGAAGTAAGCAGGCAGCAGACATGTTAGTAATTAGGTATCGATGGCATCGCCAGGTAGCCGTGGCCAACCTATCGTGTTTCATACCTATGCCACACGTCAGAAGCTCACATGACATTTACGAAATATCAAAACCACAGGGTACCAAGTTGAAGGACTGGGTTGGATTCCTTTAAATGCCACTTGTCTGTTTCAATCTCAAACGATACGAGTTGGCCTATTATCAGGCAAGGCGAGTTATAGGGTCAATGTCGTCTTCTCCTAAAATGTGGGCGTCTATAAAGGGGGGAGGCTCCAACCAAGAATTGGCAATGCGAACGACTAGTTCAATCCATCTTATCAAGTTACATACCTACTATCCACCAAATACCAAGAAGGATCACAATAACTATCTATCTATCTAAAATCAAACACGTAGCCAGAAGAGAACCTCACGCTCGTCAGAATGGTCTGGAGAATCCCGAGAGAGTGCATGCCAGTGGTCCGCGCCATGTTCGACGCCTCCCAGGCCCTCCCGAAAGTCTACAAATGGAGACGTTTCATATGCACCATACAATCCATGGGTTTCCAACGCGCGGAGGGGAAGAAGAAGCACAGGCCATATACCTTCACGCACTCGGATAAACCCGAGATCTGCCGTAGGTTTCCCCCACCAACAAGTGGTGAACTGAAGCTTAAGGATCTACGAAAAATAGGCGACTTTCTCAAGAAGGTGTACGGCTGGACGATGCGTGATTTTCAGGAAAAATAGAGAGTAAGGGGTCCGTAATGTTTCTAGGGTCCTCCTGAAGCCTTGCGAATAACTTGATTGTCGTAGCTCAGAGTTGTATTCAAGATTGTAGCAGGCGTAGATAAGGATCTCAGAGCCATAGCTTTCATCGTCTTAGCTTAAGATCATGGATGCCTTACCCATAGCTTCAAAAGAAAAAGGAAAAAAGGAAGAAAGAAAAAGGGTCGAATAGAAATATACTTCATCCCTCCTGTTTTCCTATAGGGGTAACGAGGTGAGATGCGAGATGACGAATTATCCTAGTTTCCTTGAGGCAAAAGGCTGTTGAAAAGAATTTTAACCTATGAGTAGACCGTGTAGTTGTCCTCGAAGCTCATATTAGGCCAGACAGGTTTGGAGATTAGTACCTGGTTTCCTCTGGCGTCAGTTGGTGGTCGTTGGAAAGATCACTCAACGTTGGCTGGAAGAACATATCAACGATTGCTTTCCCCGGCTCTCAGAGTGAAGGCCGGTCAAATAAGGAATCGTCTGATGGACGCCTACTAGGTCCATGTGCGTTGACTTAGTTTCAATTGCATGCACTATATTTAAACACGGCGGGCTTGACTCTAATCTTGAGCTTTCATGTTCTTTAATTTCCATGGTAGATTACATGATTATATGCGCTTACACGTACTACATAGACGCACTGGGTTTATTTCCCCAATGTAATATATGCGTTGGTGGACAATTAAAGCCGTATAGGGGCTACTTGCAGACAAGATTCGCATCCAAGCGACTCAAACATCTGAAAAGGGGTATTGGTCTGCCACACGGGTAAATCGCCAGCGGCCTCGCCCAGTCGCATCGCTCCAATAGTTATTTGGGTATAATAAAGATAAACTGTAGGGGAGATGTTGTTGTCGTCCGCCGTCCGCGGGACGAACCAGTACGCCATGTGGATGCCCATCTTCCGGACGGGGTCCTCCCGAGGTGGCACGATGGCCCTGCGCACGCGCGAGCTCTGACCGTCGGCGCCGACGAGGAGGTCGAAAGTATGCGCACGAGGTCACCGCGCAGGAGCTCGGACGCGGACGTCAGCGACTGCGCGCCCCTGCCGGACGTGTTGGCCGTCACGGTGGCCAGCACCCAACACCCTGCCCCGGGCGTCTACGAGGGATACGCCGGTGTCGACGAGCCCCGTCTGCTCGACGACCTGGATGCCCTGCTCCCGCAGGTCGATCTGCGCGCCTGCGGCTCGCAGGGCCGGGTAGCGTTCCACTACGACCACGTGGTGACCGCGGCAGGCGAGCCAGAAAGCCAAGGCCGGCCCCGCAATTGCCGCCTCCGCAGACGAGGATTTTCAGGGGAGCCATCCGGGATCTTCGGGGCGTGTGTATGAGTAAGTTGAAATTAATGCTAAGAATTATCTCGTGTGCTGTGCTGCGTAGTATGGTTTACGCGATAGTACAAAGATATTTTCTTGGCGCCGAGGCCTACTAGGTATGTAGGTACCTGACATATGGAATCCGAGATTCAGGTACCATGGAAACGAAGCAACTAGGCAACTCGAATTATACGGTGAGTCACGGTCAAAATGGAGAAGCCTAGCATGGAGTCGGGACCGGCTGGTTTCACCCCCTGCCCCGAATCCGACTTGTAAGTCCGACTATACCCGTCGCCTAACGGGTTTACTACTTAGCAAACCTGGTTATAGACGTACCTACGATCTCGTCCTTTTTATCTTGCTATCAGATAAGACTCCTTTTGCGAAGTACGAAGAGGGCAGTGTTGCTATGGTCTTCCCAGTTAGATACACGTCCCAAGTGCGCGGAAGCGTGTGGTCTTCCCCGGATAGTTCGGACTTCGCAGTCGTCATCGTCATCGCCCAGCCACCCGGTCGCGCAGATCGGCCCACCCGTCCGACCGTCCGGCCTATAGCCGTGCTCGCAAGCGCCTGTGGGTGCGCCCTACAACGTCACTACCCGCGGGTACCTATGCAAGGCACCGCGGTACATCCGTGCTAGCCGGGTTGGGCCCCTTGGGGCTGCTTGGTTCGCAATCGGATAAGAGCCAGCCTAAGGTACCTGCTGTCTTAGTCGCAAGTATATAGTTCGTGTTGGCAGACCTAGGTGTACTACAGCAGGGCTAGCTGGCTAGCCGGCTAGTCGGGAAGCATGTAGCACTGCGAAGGTAGGCTATCCGAAAAAAGAAAAAAGAAAAAACCAATTGCGAATTTGCGGACAGGAAGAAAAGAAAAAAGATCTTCGTGATTTTCCTAATTTAGCAAAGCCTCTTACGAAGTCCCCGTCCCCGCCAGCGCCAGCACGTCCAGCCAGCTTATGGAGCGCAAGCTCGAGAAAGGTTGGCATTGGCTCGGATGAATTGCCAAGCCGGCTTGCGGCTGACGATAGCATTTTGCTTAGCTTATGATGTATCGCTTTGCACGGCGTATCCCGTCAGTTCAGAGTAGGTTGGTTGGTGTAGCCAGGCTGCCAGGGCCAGGGCGCAGATGCTTGATCCCTTTGCTCCCTCCCTTCTCTCGGCCTTTTAATGTATTCATGCTTCCGGTGAGGGCGCAGTTTTCATCAATTCTTCATCTTCTTCATCTTCTTCTTCTTAGCTTAAACTGGAGCGTACATTAGTCGTGCAAATGTCCTAACTCCGAGTGGGTATAACTAGTCCATACCATGCCCATGTCAATGCCATGCCATCCGTCCCTCGACTAAGATCGATCAGCTCTTGAAAAAAAAAAAACTTCTTCTTTTTCTTTGCTTTCCCTTATTTTTCTTTTCCTTTCCTAACATTTTGCTTAGCCCTTCATCGCGTTAGCTTGCTTAGCTAGAAAACCAACAGACGATGCGGTTTCTTCCTCTACCCTTGCTCTCGCTAATCTCCGCCGCCCTCGGCTCGCCCACCAGCGACGCCCTGCTGGCCAAGGCCGCCGTCGAAGCCGTAGACGTCCTCCGCCGCGCCGCCCCAGACAGCCCCTCCGGCAACTATGCGCCCGCCACCGTGGACTGCCCGTCGGACCGCCCGACGCTGCGGGCCGGCGGCGCCCTGTCGCAGTCGGAGCAGGACTGGCTGCGGACGCGCAGGGCCAAGACCGTCGACCCCATGATCGCGTTCCTGCGCAACTGCAACCTGACCGACTTCGACGCCGCCGCCTACGTCACCTCCAACTCCCAGAACTTCTCCGTCGTGCCCAACATCGGCATCGCCGTCTCCGGTGGCGGCTATCGGGCGCTCATGAACGGCGCCGGCTTCATCGCCGCCGCGGATAGTCGCGTTCCCGGTTCGACCGACGCCGGCGGCATCGGCGGTCTGCTCCAGAGCAGCACGTACCTGGCCGGCCTGTCGGGCGGCGGCTGGCTCGTGGGGTCCATCTTCGCCAACAACTTCTCGACGGTCGTGCAGCTGCGGGACGGGTACCAGGACTCGGCGCTGTGGCAGTTCTCCAACTCCATCTTCGAGGGCCCGAAGCGCCGGGGCATCTCCGTCGTGAACACCGTCGAGTACTGGGACGACATCAAGGACCAGGTCGACGAGAAGCGGGACGCCGGCTACGACGCCTCCATCACCGACTACTGGGGCCGCGCGCTCTCCGTGCAGCTGATCAATGCTACCGACGGGGGTCCTGCGTATACGTTCTCGTCCATCGCCGACTCCCCCAGCTTTTCTGGCGCGGACACGCCCATGCCGATCCTCGTCGCCGACGAGCGTAGGCCCAATACCCAGATCATATCGCTCAACTCGACCGTCTACGAGTTCAACCCCTGGGAGATGGGGTCCTACGACCCGACGGTCTTCGGCTTCGCGCCGATCCAGTACGTCGGGTCCAACTTCAGCGGCGGCGTCATCCCGTCGGACGGCCATTGCGTGCGGGGGTTCGACTCGTACAGCTTCGTGATGGGGACGAGCAGCTCGCTCTTCAACTCTTTCCTGCTGCAGAACCTGTCGAACACGTCGATCCCGTCGGTCGTGGTGAACGCGCTCGACGCCATCCTAGAGGACATCGACCGGGACGACGACGACATCGCGGCGTGGACACCGAACCCCTTCTACCACTTCAGCAACGACACCAACGCCAGCGCCGACGACGAGCAGCTGACCCTCGTCGACGGCGGCAGCGACCTGCAGAACATCCCCCTGCACCCGCTGATCCAGCCCGTGCGCGGCCTCGACGTCATCTTCGCCGTCGACTCCTCGGCGGACACGACGTATTCCTGGCCGAACGCGACGGCTCTGCGTGCCACGTACGAGCGCAGCCTGACCTCGATCGCGAACGGGACAGCCTTCCCGCGGGTTCCCGACGCCGAGACGTTCATCAACCTGGGGCTCAACCGGCGGCCGACGTTCTTCGGGTGCGACACGTCCGAGTTCTCCAACGCAAGCTTCGTCCCGCCGCTCATCGTCTACCTGGCCAACACGCCGTACACGGCGATGAGCAACGTGTCGACGTTCGACCCGAGCTACACGGACGAGGAGCGCAACGCCATCATCAAGAACGGCCTCAACGTGGCCACGATGGGCAACGGCACGGCGAGCGACCCCGAGTGGACGGCCTGCGTCGCGTGCGCCGTCCTCAGCCGCAGCCTCGAGCGCACGAATACGTCTGCCGGCCCCACGTGCCAGCGCTGCTTCGACCGCTACTGCTGGAACGGCACGACCGACAGCACCGCCGTCGGCAGCTACGAGCCCACGCCCATCCTATCGCTCGACGCCCTGAGTCTGGGTATCAGCACGTACGGCAGCGCGGCTGGCGGCTTGGTCTATGGCGTGTTCGGACTTGCGGCCATGTTCCTGGTACTGTAAGAGGATGTCAGTCAGTGTAGAGCTTCTCTTTCTCTTTCTTGTCAGTAGACTTTTTGGTCGCGTTTCAGGTGATCGGCAACTATCCCGATACGATTTTTTTTTAATGAGATTACACAGCATAGAAAGAAGGGCATTCTTTGGTTTGGCGCACGGATGGTTTACTTAAAGTAGATATTGGATGGAATGAGATATATAAGATGTAAGCTACTCGTGTAGTTATTTTCCAGTTGAAGAACAGAATGTTCAAGTTTCAAGATTTTTTTTTGCCTTTTCGGAATTATGTAAGAACTATCAGGTGAGCCCCCCATGGGATATCCCGTGATGCTGCCCATTGTGTTCTCCGAGAACTCCATAGTGCACGCCTCATGAGTGAAATATCGGAAATGGGGGGAGTTAATCATTCAGATCCGAAGACTACCCTCACATACTGCTCTCTCAATGACATACTTTATCAATATTGAATATACGCTCCACGGGGTCACGGACGTACTGAGTCTCTTGGCAATCAAGCACAAGCCTTTATTCAGATGAGAGAAGAGAGGCGATGGTTAGTACCGGTATGTAGCAGCATTGAACAGGCGAGCGGGTCCACCCAGCCAGCAGCAAATCGGTACAGCCATCGGCGCCGGAGCCGGAGACGGAGCCGGAGTCCAGTGTGGATGTGTGTGTGGCATATTATATATATAAAGTCCACTGTACAAGTCTCGAATAGATACATCATTTCGCGACGACCCTCCTCACCATCTCCATCTATGGGTCCTGACATGCATGTCGCTTGGGCTACCGGGTTAGCCATGTAACCGTAACCGTAGACATAGCGTACTCTGAGCCCGGCTCAGAGGACGATATTGTCTTATGCCGTCGGTATTCAGTTTATTGGTGTCGTCGCTGATACTATTCGACACACGCACACACACACATACACACAGACGCACACATACACACGGCAAAGACCGGGCCTCGCGGACGTCGTACGAAAAAGCAATGCGGCGTGTGTCAAAGCTGTAAGGTAGGTAGCTTTTTTCTGCCCGTTGCATGCAGCTCGTGATAACCATGCAACCCACCGCAGCTGGGCACAATAGATTGGTGATATCCCGACGAATCCGATTAGCTGCTGCGCCCAGGCGTGTGTTTACGGCTTTTTACACGTGATGAGGGGCTCGCTCCCTCGGGGGAGGGTCACCTATCAGCCTCTCTTGTCAATTTCGCGCTGTGTGTCTGGTAAATGTTTTGTATATGTGCGTCGATCTAGCTGTAGGAGCCAGACGAGTTGCTGGAGCCCCCCCTGAAACGAGACTATTGCGCTCGGCGGGCGATGGGAGAACGCCGGACGGGACGCCTTGCCAATGACAGTGAAGCAGGACCAATAGGCTCTTGACACCAGACCTGGAGAGCCAGCTGTAAGGACCATCAGGTAACTAGCTAGCTGTTCACCCACGCACCTAGGTGGGGAGCTGGAGATCTTATACGATACGACGTTTGCTTACCTAGTGTGAAGTCGAGACGGCCTAGTAGGTATGATTCATCGTGTGATAATATATAGCGTAATAGGATAAGGCAGCAACAGTGTCAGCCGACCTGTGTAAGCGAGAGCCCAAAGAGGGACGAGGCGTCGTGGCGTCTCCATGGCTGACACGAGGCAGCTTCGGCTTCGACCAGCATACCTATCGGCAGGACATGCCTTAGTCCCGGCACGAGGTTCTCATAAGAGCCTTTCATCGTCGACAAGCACGTGGAATACTTGTAGGACCCGGGCATAATTGGCTAGGCTGCTTCTATATCACTTAAATAGTCGTATGCAGATTGCCTCGTCACACATGTTACACGCTTGTTGGAGAATCACCTTGTGCTCGTTCTTGTCGAGGGGATATCCCGTAGCAATAGGCTGGCGTCACCTGGGAGCTAACGCCGTCTTGATAGTCTCCCTTGATCGGTGTGTAAAGCTTACCATGTAACGAGTCTCCGCCTCCGGTAGGGTCCAGTTGTTAGGATGATCGATGTTTCATGAAGAACCGATGGAATGTTGCACCAACATGACCAGACGCCCATCTTATTGCTTACTTGTGGGCACTAGCTCCTACATGGAAAACCCTTGAAACGACGAGGCGTCTTCCAAGCCTTCGGAAAGCGGGAGAGGCGTTGAGTAAGACGGGTGGCGCCAGTAATAGATAGCCGGTATAACGTTATCTGAGACTATTGACGCCATGTAGCGCCTGCAGAACTTCGTCATGGATATATCATCGACGTCGAGATACAGGGGTTACACAATATGCTCCGATGTTTTTAGATACCAGTCTTCACAAATTTGTATAGTGCCAAGAGAAACATTGCTTATGGTTCTCAAAAGTCGTCTTAGCGCTACGAAGGTCTGCCTGGGCAGAGAACCGCTTCCGCGCTGTCAGATGAGTTCATGGCAAAGGTGCTATAAGATGCGAATGGGCTGTGCATCATATACGGCAGAGAATGCTGTATAGTCCCTCAAAGTGGTAGAAGATGCGGCAGCAGCCGGAAAGGACAAGCTGAATGGTGATATTGTGTTAGTTCAGGCATCTCGCCCCGTTCTCCATTCTCTTCATGTCTCTCCATTGGCGCGGTACGTGATACCTATCAACATGCAACGTTATTGATAACCAATGGCGTGCTGACATATGATTCAAGTGCCCAAGATATGCAGAATGGTAGGTTACTAGTTTTCCCGTTATGAGGAGCTGCACTTCAGATACTATTCCTCGAGTCCCAGTACCGTGACTATAAGGGTTGAACATCAATATTGCAAGTTTTGACGGAGCTGATCGGAATCGATTCCGATGGCTAGGCTCTCAGAATTATCCAACGACTTCATGCGTAAAGTGATTTGAGGTACAGGCCCCATTTTATCAGGAAACTTTCAGCGAAGCCCATCCTAGACCGGAGATTGAGGCAATTCTATCGGGAGGCTTCATTGCGGGGGTGCCTTGGGTATGACGAGACAAGGAACTGTCTATTAGATCCTCCTCGACTCGGCCCCCAAATGTTTGATATAAGGGATCCTATTTGACGTATCAGCAGGGTATATATATTAGGAATCCGTCCGTAAGCTAACCGGCCGCGGGTTGCGAGAACTCCTGAACGGCCAAGCGGCCATGATTTCCCATGGATGGCTGCTGATTGGTATTATCACCGGGAAGGAGATAATAGCTTATTTTTTTTTTTTTTTTTTTTTCTCCCTCGCGGCCCTCTCGTACTAGTGCGGAGGTAAGTCTGCCAAGGCTTTCCAACATACCTTAGCTGCGGTCCCCACGGAGAAGATGTTTGCGATCAAATTTACCCTATCAGGATGCGCCTATGCCATCTCGGGGGTTCGGTGAGGGGGTGCCGAAGGCCCTTCCGTCCAGTCACCTTCTACCGACCTTCCAGAAGCGGTGCGACATAGTGTGTGATGTGGTAATGTACCCAAGAATGGCAACGTAGACTTGCAGAAACTGTGACCGAAGGACGTGCCAGGGCTGAAGATAGGAGATAGGCTTCTGCATATTTTCCAGTTATGCAGATCCAAAGAGGCCGAGGTACATATGCCTTTTCGGCAAATTCGTGGACGGCATCCCCGTCTTGAAGGATGTTCGACCAGACGGTAAAAGGAGGGGAACGAGCTACGGAAAAGGGGGGGTTGGACCGTGTCTGACCGAAGAGGACATATCAACCCCAGCCCAGCCACCGAGAAGGGGTGCGGGAAAGGTGAAGGAACCCACCTCAAACGCGGGTCGGTATGAGGGTGACACAAAGCTTTCGCTCAGCCGTGACCCGGAGAAGGCATTGGGGGACAAACACAGGGAGACAAAACAGAGCAGAGCAGGATAGGGATAGGTCACGGGGACTTGAGCCGATCGTAGAGAAAAATCGGCATCGGATGACAAACAATTGCATAAAAGCTCATATCGGCTGAACAAATCAGTCAACCCGGAGTGGGAAGGAGAATGCATGGGTTGATCCATGGCATCGCGTCGTAGACCGAGTGAAGGATGCATATTCGCCTGTGACAGATATGCATTTCGCAGCGTCGGATGAGGGCGGCAGACGGGCCACAAACAAGAAAAGAGACAAAGGAACGGGACAAGGGGGCCACAGCGCGCGCGGGCGCGCGTGTGAGAGAGATGGGACGTGGCCCGGCCGTGGACGTAGCGGTAGCAGTGGCAGTAGCAGTAGCAGCAGCAGCAAGTGGACAGTTCCAGGGCAAGCTGGTAAAATAAAGCAGGCAAGGTATTTTCACGTCTAGCCATGCATTGGCAATGTCGGTAGGTAGGCAGGTTCATGTGTGGCCTCACAGCGTAGACGTGTCTGATCTTGTGTCGCCTCGCATCGCCCGCATCGCCCGCATCGCCTCGCCTCTTGACCGAAGAGGCTACGGTCGACGGGCTAGGGAGGGGGGTAGTGCGAGTGGGCACCCCGAGTGTCACGTCTCTCTGTATGGTCTGCGAATGTTCTGCGCTGGCGCTTGCGATGATTGGCGGACCAAGGGGCTCATTGGCGGACTGGACGTAAAATGGTTAGGGAATGGGCTACCACGTGTTTACCTGAGATCCGCCGTAGCCACGGTCAAAATCAGATTGAAACGATACGTGAGGAACTCTGTTTAGTTGCAGTTGCAGTCGCAGACGCAGACGCAGACGCAGAGAGCCCCCCATGTTTATTTCTTATTTTATTTCCCTTTGCTTTTCTTCTATTGACCGAAATAGATTATCGGTTGGTAATCTGCAGCTCAGATTGTACATAATAAGATGGGAACTTATGTTGACCTTGTTAAGCTGTAATTTCGGCGAATGAGACACAAGCGGCCCTTTTTGGTTGATGAAAAGGAGATATGGAGTCTCGTAATGCTCGATGGAGAAGCCAAGGTAGGAAAGAAATGACGACGACAATATAGAAGAGGAGGAGATAGACGAAGATGGACTCGAAAGCTAATAAGTACTTGTAGCAAACAGAAAAGAGAAGAGAAAAAAAAGACGCCAGATACAATATGTAGATTGATGTAGATGTGTGTATGGAGACGTTCATGTTGACCGGGATCCCCGCCCCTGCGAGGAAGTAGAAAATAATTTAAAGTTCCACGCCGTAGGTAACCCTCCTTAGATTGGCAGCGGTAGAGGTACATCTAGGTGCCTAGGTGAAGACTCAGTGCCCCGTGAAGAGATGGAAAACCCGCGCCCCGCACTCATTCGCACTCGTTCGAAAATCTTTACAGGGGTATCAACAAGTACAAGTACAGAATACAACGTAACAGACGACAACCTCCATTGGAGGTTCGTGCTACAGAGCTACAAGAGCTACAGAGCGCTTCGGAAGCCACACGATACTCGCCGGTCGACGCCTACGCCTATACAGACGCAGACGCAGACGCAGACGAACTAACTGCTAACTGCACGTACTACTTTGGTATTATTAGTCTGCCTGTCTATCATTCCCCATGTCAGTGTCGGGATCACTCTCTAACCACTAACACTTACACTACCACTAATACCCCATACACCATACGGCCATACACCATACACCACACACCACACACCACACACCACACACCATACACACCTTGCCTTACATCTGGTGGATCAGCCTACGTTTGTGCCTAGAACTAGATCTACGGTACCAGCTGTACTCGACCCCGTTCCATTAACTACCTACCTAACATACATATTTCCTTCGACTTCGCGGCAATTTCCAACTATCACCCTCGTTTGCTCCACCTCGGATTATCGTTGATTTTTTTTTTCTTGGTGTATAGTGCTCGTGAACCGAGCCATCTCCCTCGTCTTTCATTATGAGGTAGCCGTGCTATTATTGTGCGAGCCGCCCTGAACGACATGCATCCTGCACCCAGTCTGTTGGAATCCTTTCCTAAAGACAGCAAGACTGAGGATAGAGATAGAGGCCAGCACGTCTCTCACCAACACGAGCCGCAGCCGCAGCCGCAGCCGCAGCACCAAACTCCAGCTTCACACCCCGAGCACGTGCAGCATGATAGCCAGCCGCCGTCGCCGACGCAGTCGACGACGCCCATCAGGAAGGATACAGCTTCCTCGACATCGACAACTGCTACCGACGCAACGGCTGTCTCCAATGCCTCGACTGACACTAACGCCACGGCCTACAGTGTAGAGTCGTCTCAGTCCATCTTTTCGGTTAAAGATGGGTCCGAGATCTCGCACAACCGTCGCGCTAGTCGCCGACGCACGGGACCTCTGTCCGCTCAGCAGAGGGAGAAGGCCGCACTGATTCGGAAGTTGGGCGCGTGCGCCGACTGCAGGAGGCGGAGGGTTGCCGTAAGTCACACATTGCCGTCTACCTCTGATCCCCTTTTCTACCGCCGGCGTAATATTTAGTTCAGCATGTGCTCACATAATCGACCCTATAAGTGTCATCCCAACCATCACAATATGACTTGGGAAGATGCTATGCGGAAGTATCGTTCTTCCAGTCCTCTGCAAGATCTGGCGCCCTTGGCTGGTCGACCGATCAGCCCCGCGCCCAACCACGCCAACCACGCCAACCACGTTAGGCATCACTTCACCCAAGATCCCCAGGAGATGGAGATTGACTCCGCACCCGTTACTCCTAATATCCAGAATATCCAGAGCACACCAGGTCGTCCGCCGCTCAGCGATGCGAGAATCCGGACGCCTCTGCCCTCTGGCCCGCGACTAGAGAAACCCGTCTCTACTTCTCCTCTGGCTGCTGCGACGAATCATTTTACACCCTTGCCAAGTATCGATTCCGTGAAGGCGGACTTGGAGGATGCTGCGTCGAGGATTCTCGCATCGCCCCATCGCAGTCGTTACAGTACCGTCTGCGCACTTCTAATCTACTGGCAGGATGACGAAGAGCCTGGTGTGGCGGCCGCGGTAGAGGAATTGGGCAATGTCTTCGACAAGTACTATCGGTATTCTCCTGAGATCCTCAGGATTCCGTCGTCGGCGTCCGACGGCTGCACCAACTCCTGGAGGTGGCTCTCTCGCATCATCAACGATTTCACGGATAAGGGCGATACCAGGGACGTTCTGAAACTCGTCTATTATAACGGGTATAGTTACTTGGACGAGCACAGGGAGATGGTTCTGGCAAGGCAAGTGGTCCGGATGCCGCACTGGTGTCTAATGAGCGACTCTAACCCGGAACAGTTCTCGAGATCGTGCGAAGGCTTCGACTATCAGATGGAGCGGAATTCAGCAGATCCTAGAGGAGGCTCGCTCGGATACACTCATCATCATGGACGCGGCGTACTATCCATCCTCGAAGATGGTTCGACAAAAGGGGATGTTGGAGCTTATTGCGGCTTCATCTTCGGAGGACTATTTTGATGTGTTGGACAGAAATAGCTTCACCAGAACGCTAGCCGATCAGCTCCGAACACGGGCCACCCAACGTTATCCGAATTTCCTATCGGCCGCCGAGCTACACTCGAAACTCCTGTCGGTCTATCCCAAGATTATTCGAGACCAACATCCGGAAAAGGGGTTGGCCATAAGCTTTCCTTCGCCGCTGCACATCCAGATTTCTGGTAACTCGAGGTTACCTTCGATTACGTTATCTCCACCACAACCGCCGCGGACGATTTACAGTCCCGAGAATCACCATGGCCCTCAACTGACATTGTCGATGCGGTTGACCGAAGAAGTTCTCAACCTCGAGAACTGGGCCGAATGGCTTCGAATGATGCCGGAAGGGATCAAAGATGTCAAAGTCGAAGGTCCATACACTACGTTCAGGTGACGTTCCGTCTCCGGTCCAATACGTTTATTTTTATTTATTTTTTGTATCCTGTGTTTAATGCGTCAAGCCTGCCACGAGACCACGATAAGCGACACGCTTAGAAGGAAAGAACGAGCAGATTGCTCGTTACGTTTTGGATGACGATTTGTCATCTGTCAGCATGTTTTCTCTACAGAGCATCTCTCCCCGTTCTCATATCTCTCTCATACGAAATTTTGATTTAATAGGAAGCTAGATGTTGCAGATGACGAGGTTTTTCACGCATATATCGTATCATACCCACGCCTCTTGATGTCTTTTTTGTCTTTGTACGTCATTTAGGGGAGAGAAGCCGCAGCTACGGGCAGACTTTTTAGGTCATGGATAGATATTCGTGTTTTGGCGCTGCCACGGCATCGCGAGACACAAGCCCAGCTGATTGGTCACGGATGTTATATTTTAAGGGCTGTCGACGGTATTACCAGGAAATCAACTCTTCTAATTACATGGCCTAACTGAAAACTAGCGAATTTTACGTGGTCAACTGTCATAGGACTAACTTGATAGGCCTACTAGATAATAAGCGCGGAATGAGCTCTGAATATCCTCTAAGATGCCAAACTACATATTGTTATCTTGCGTAATAAGTAACTATATAACGGTACACATAACGTAAGAGGCAGAGCTCTTTGGTCGTATATTCAACCCACGATGAAACGGACATGGCAGCTCACATGAGACTACTTTTTCGACAGACTATCCAAGCTGATGAACTCCGAGTGGTCGTATCGACGAAGGTAGGTATATAGATTGCGCTTTAGAGATGACTAGGTAATTCTACAGCGATACTCTTAACGATAAACGAATGATGATGGTGGTAACATAGTTCTTGGATAGGAGGGGAGTCTCCTGATAGATATTATACATGTGTATCCCTCTTTATCTCTTACAAGATACTAGATCTACAAGATACTATATCTTAAAGTCCTCAGTTTAGCAAACCCTCTGCGCAGCGCGAACTTCCTTATATAGTGCTCTCCAAACCTCTCGACACACCTAACACCTACGCCCGACAGCACGTCCTCGACGAGATAATACCATCCCTTTAACGCCATAGCCTAGACCATACCAACAGCAAAACCTGCAACCCAAGTCTATTACCGCAACTCCCACAGCTCGAGCGGCGGAGCAGCACCTCTGCACCCCGAGAACCTGCCAGCCTGCCCACCGCCCTTTTTTACCTACTCTACTCCAGCGCCGCCCGCCCCGTCTCACTCGGGGACCACCACCTCAACCCCCGCGCCCTCGGCCGCGTACCGCGCGCCCGCAAGCACGGCCTCGCGCCAGAACTCGAACTCGAACTCGAACTCGTCCTCGTCGCGGCCGCGCGGCGCGTACAGCAGCACGTACCCGAAGGGGACGACGGCGCGGCGCCCGCCGACCCCGCTGAGCCGGTGGCGCTCCGCCCACCCGCCCCCGACCAGCGCCGCCGCGTCCGCCGCGCTGACCGTCACGTGCGTGCTGCCCTCGCCGTGCACGTGGGCGAACTCGCCGCGCGACCCGCGGCCCAGCCGCGTCCGCAGCTCCCCCCGCCGCTTCTCCCCGCCGTTACCGTTACCGTTACCGTCCTTCCCCCCATCACCGTCGCCGTCACCATCGCCGTTGCCGTTGCCGGCGCCAAAAGACCGCAGGTACAAGGCCTGGTGCAGCGGCCCCTCGAGGTTGCTATCGCGGATCTCGAACAGCGCCGGGTTCGCGCGCGCCAGCGCGACCAGGAACGCCTTCTGCCGCGTCACGACGTGCGCGGGTGCGCGCTCCGTCGTCTGCCGCTGGGGCGCGACGAACGAGGGCACGCTGGGCCGAGCGCCGGGGCGGCGGCGGCCGCGCGCCCACGCCGCCAGGTACGACCTGGCGGCGGCGGGGCCGTAGAGGGCGGCGACGTCGGCGACGGAGCGGTAGGGCGCGGGCAGCGGGTCGCGCGTGTCGCGGCGCGCGAACGGGTGCAGGAGCGCCTGCGCGAGCCAGCCGATCGCGTTGTAGGGCGGCCCGCCGCGGCCGAGGGTCAGCCATTCCTGGTAGCAGGTCCAGGCGTAGGCGGCGAGGGGCGCGGCGGCAGCGAGGGTCAGGCCGGCGGCGAGGAGGAGGGGTTTCTGGTGCGCGCGGAGGAAGGATGGGCGGAAGGGGGGGAGGGCGCGTTTTTGGAGAAAGCTCATGGTTGCTTTTTCTATTATAGTATCTTAGACACAATGTTTGAAGGGAGGAGGAAGAAGTAGGTATGTATGTGTTATACGCGTATGTGAACGAGTATATTCGCAAAGACTATTCGAAGCAAGTATTCGAAACAAGTCCGGACCGGATAACCATATAAGCGCCCCCCTCGGATATAACCAACGAGCGCGATGATGCAAACCGGTTATGTTGTAATATGTTATGTGTTGTACGTACACGTACACGTATGAGTTCGGTCAATAAAGTCCGGGCGGCAGCAATGCCCAAATTCCACGTAGCCGCGAGGCGATTGAAGCAATAAAAAGGGGGAAAGAGTTTTTCTTTTTGCCTTGTTTCAATTCAAATAATCGTTCAAGCCCAACCTACACGGTATTAATCTCCGAGTACGTAATGACAGCCTTATAGATCTCGATTAGAATACGACGTGAGAAGGGAGATAAAAGTAAGTAAGCGCCTGACGTCGCTGATACTAACCGCGTTTTTGTTTTATTGCGCCGCGCTGAACCACCAACTTACATAAAATAATAGCTACCAGAATCTGTGCTACGGCGGCCGGCCGGCGGATGGGAGCCAGTGGTGTGATGTCAGACGAGACAAGGTAAGGAGCCGACGGTGACTCGCCAATAGCGAAGCTTCATCAGCTTCGAACTTGGGGGCTGCGGTGCGAGTTGGCGAAACCCCGCGAAATCCAATCTCGATATGTCCGGATGACTTCGATCGTAGCCAGATTAAAAATTGTTAGTCTTTGTCGGGACGATCCGAGCGACCGAAGTGCCGAATCTGATCGTAGATCTTTGAAGTGTCGGCTCGAGCGCGGTCCCGATTGAAAATCATTACAAGATTCGCGAATACCCCGTCCTAGCATGTAACACAGACTCTAAAGACACATTCTAATATCTTAGATCGGCACGTTTCAATCATCATTTCCTATTCCTATAGTCTTCGCTACTCTTGCATGCTCTGTAATTCCAAAAACATTCATATCCCCCATATAAGGGGTTCTCTCCTTCAGGACCTCAGGACCTCAAAACTCGGATCCAAACCCGATATGGTGCAATAGCCATCTCTAACAGCGTCATAATACAAAACGTCGAATCATTCTTCACGGCAGGGGCTTGCTAGCAAGCCCGAGCTCCTCGTTGCCGCCGTGGAACACGACGAACTGTGCCTTCAAGAAGATATCTCCGTAGATGGCAAACGGAAAGCTGGCGGGGGACGCCTGGATGCCGCCGAAGCACGTGGTCGCGTCCTCGATCGTGTTACCGTCCACCGGCGCAAAGATGATAAAGTCTCCGGGAATCACCGCCTCGTAACCCCCGATGATTGCCGTGTAGTCGGGCAGGTTGGCGCCACACGGGAAGATGTACCCTCCAGCTCCTGATACGTCGTTCACAGCCCCCTGCACCCGCGAGTAGTACGCATCTGCGATCTCCTGCGGGAGAAGCATGAGAGTGGTTCCCGTGTCCGCAATGGCCTGGTGTGGTGCAGAGACGGCAGCCGACCCGGCGACGGAGAAGCCCTCCGCGGTGAACTGCCAGAAACCGTTTGACGTATTGACCGGCACGAATGTGATATCGCCGGTAAACTCGGTCGTATCGATAAAGCCAAAGTTATAATTACCAGCTGCAATCGGTCAATATGAGCTAACTAATACGGTTACGTGATATATGAACTTACGCTCAGCTTTCCTCAGATTCGCCGTGAATAGAGGAGATGCAAGGTTTGTGACGGCATTCTCGAAGAACGTCTTCTGCTGGGTAGGTCGGACCGTGTTGATAGAGCCGAAGGCAAGCCCGACAAGGCCGTCCGTCTCAGGCCGTTGCGTAAACGACAATGACACGTTACTGGCCGATTCGACAGCTTGATCCTCGACTGTGACGCCGCCGATCGATACGACATCGAGGTAGACATTACCATTAGAACTGCTACCATCGCCGTAACTGATAGCCCACGATTCTCCGGATTGCAACCGGGCGGTCGAGCTCTGCTCAATATCGTACACGTCCTGGCCCATAACCTGATTCGCTGGCGTCTCGGAACTGAACACCCACAGATCAGATGAACCCGTGTCGAAGTCCAGGTTCAAAGTCTGCGGTGGAGTACCAATCTCTACCGGAGCAAGATATTCAGAGTCGAACATCTGAGGTGTAGCCGCCACCTCGCCTAGAAACCTATGAGCAACGGTAGAAGTACGGGAAATGGGGAGAAGATGTACCTTGAGAGTCGTCATCATTATTCGTACTATTTCCAGATCCATTGTTTCCCAATAGACCTAGCTCCTCCAAGATCTGCTCAATGGTGGAGAGCAGGTCGTCGGGAATAGAGAGGCCATATTTCGAGTACGCTCTAGCAATGGCCATGGAACCCCTTCCCTTGTGCTGGCCGTAAAACTTCTTATTCGGAACCTGATTGATCTTGAACGTCATGCCGCCGAGGGTCGTAATTTCGAACAGAGGATCTAGCGTTCCGCGCTTCTGGACGCGCACAGGACCAGCCGATACCAAGTCCTGGCAGCAGAGAACGTACGCCGCGACGGCGGCGGCGGTGCTTGCAACCTTCATGATTGCGCCGCTGAATTTCAACTAGATAAAAAGAAGAGGGAGCGACTGGAAACGAAATATCCAAAGAATCGAAAGACGACCGCTCAACTGGAGCTTGGTCTAATAGACTGCAGGAAACCCGAACCGGCAAGCCTAGAAATGAAATGAAGAGACAAACACTATCAAAGGAGGGACAACTTCGAAGGAAGGGAGAAGCAGAAGAAAGTACCAAGACGAAAAAGACTGTTGGTCTCGCGTTGAGGCGGCCTGGATGCAGCAGCTATTTGACCTACCGGAACCTGGTTTCATAATCAACTCGGAACGGCCGTCCCGAGCGGTCGCCAGGCGCAAACTTGGGTTCTGCGCCTTCATGGGGAGGTAGCTACCAGGATCTAAGATGGATGACAGAAAGAATTACCATTTACCATTAGTTGCCGGGCGCTTGTAACAGACCAAGCTCGAAAGGTATGCGGAGGTGCTGTTTGGGACTGATGGGGAGGACGATGGTCATGGTAGATCATTCATGCCCTGCCTTGCCCTGTTACTGTTACAGGATTCATGCGACAGCCTCGGATGGGAATATCGAGCCTATTCGAGCGTGTAGGGCAATGCTGGTTTTGATATTCGACCGGCATTATGAATCAATCAATTGCCTAGGGCCGGCAGTTCGGTCGACACAAACATCCATTGACCAAGGAAGAAGTTGAGAGAATCAAAAGCGAAGTGTTGAATTTAGCAACTGGAGGCTGAGGATATCGGATAAGCGTAGTGTACTAAGCTTAAATTTTAGGGGGTGACAGTGGGGGGAGCAAACGGTTTCATAACCCACGTGAATTGCTACGTCAAAATATAACGGTAGGTACCCTATAATTTACATAAGCCCATGACATCCCAGGCCAATATCAATATCCAGTCTCTCTAGATACCAACATCCAACATACATGGGCATGTCAGGGATAGATTGACCAGCTAATCTCAAGTCCCCCAACGCTGTAGCAAGATATCATCTATCATCTGGTCACACAGCAAAAGTCCAACAAACAATCAAAATCAGAGACCACAGATAATATATTCCGTAGAACAAGCGAATGAGCATCGTACCAAATGCCGCCTATACGCTTTTATACCTGATCCGCAAAGATATGCCAGCCCAGCCCGAGCAAATAATACCGTAACGCCCCCCTCGCGATATTAGAGCCGAAGCCTAGTTGTACAACAAAAGAGAAACAACCTCCGCCCGTCCAATGGCCAGTATTGACTCTATCCCGTCCGCTGATGCCTTTTTGTCCGATGCAATGAGTGTGAAAATTAGTTATATTTTAATGGTCCCATCGAAAACGACGCTTCTTTAGTGATGATGTTCGTGATCATGGTCACTGTGGCTGTGGTCATGATCACTATGGCTGTGATCGTGATCGTGATCGTGAGTTGTCGAGTGACTAGATCGACGAGTTGATCCTGCCTTCGAGCCATTGTGTGGTGGTAATTTACAGCATCCCTGGCCCACGCAGTCGTCTACACACTCTAGGAGGCATACGTCGCCCCCGTAGCGCGGCGATGCTTGTCCGTCGAGTGTCATAGAGCCATCGTCTATAATGTGGTTGCAATCCTGTTCCAGGCAGAATTCGGGCTGGATGGTAGCACTGTGGATTCCGTACGCGTGCAGGCACTTACGTGCCCGCTTAGCAAGTTCCATGTATTTCTCAGCTCCCTCCTGTGTGGTAGGGAACGCGACTTGCACGTGCATAGAAGCAACCACCTTTGTATCGGAAAGCTGCCAGATGTGAACATGATGACAGCTTATTACTCCTGGGAGAGCTTGAATGTCTTCCTTGATATCTTGGAGATCGATGTGGTCAGGCGTGGCCTGAAGCAGTACTTGGGCCGTCGCCTTTGTGAGAGGAATCGCAGATCTGAGAATGATAAGGGTGATAAATAGCGACACGGCCGGATCAGCATAGAAGCGTCCGGGCCAGTCAGTAAGCCAGATAATCAAAGCTGTAACCATAACACCAACATTTCCCAGAGCATCGCCCAGGACATGAAGAATCATAGCGTTCATGCCCATGTCGCCGTGGCTATGGCCATGGCCACCCTTCTTCCTTGACTTGGACTTGGGCCGGCTATGGTGATGTTCCCTGTGAATTCCAGAGTCGCGCCTAGCATGACGTCTGTGAGATCCTGAAGGGCTAGTATGTTTGTGCATGGTTCCCTTGTCCATCACGCGCTCGTTTGCAATCAGGGGCGTAGTCTCGTCCACAGCCGATTCGTTATGAATAGGAGAATCGATAGAATTGTCGTCGTTGGAGCTCTCACTCGCCTCGTTCTCGTTGCAAGTAGATCGGCTATGTTCGATGATATCCTGTCTGAAACTAGACGGGTGAATGCTGAAATCATCGATACTAGCAAGACGGCTATGCTTAACGCTGTTTGCACGTCGATGATCTCTTCCTCGAGGCATAGATCCTCGACTACCATTTCGCTCGTGGTCTGACTTCTTCCCACTCTCGGATGGGTCGAACTGGATATGACGAATGGTGGCTGGCGAAGCATTCGCTGCTCGAGCCCTTGCTATCGCAACCTCGGGTAAGATATCCATCACCGGGCCATCCTCGTCTATTAATGCTTGGGTTGCGCTAGCCCTACCCTCTTCGGCCGCAGAGATATTATCGTGTTGGTGAACGTGTTCGTGTCCGTGCTCGTGCTCGTCGTGGGAATGATCGCCATGGTCGTGCCCGTGTCCGCCCAGCACCAGGAAGCCAACTAGGTTGGATGTCAACCCACAGGCGCCAACGATGAGAATGAGAACCGGATTCGATACTTCTTGGGGCTCGAAGAATCTGGTGATGGCGTCAAGGATAATAGAGACGCATAGAGCGATCAGAAAGACGGCGTTGAAAGCAGCACCGAGGATTTCGGCTCGAACCCATCCGTACGAGAATTTGTTGGTTGTTTCCTTCTTCACAACAGTCACAGCCCATAAACCGATAACCAGAGAGATAATATCGTTCAGCATGTGAAATGCATCTGCCGTCAGCGCAAGGGAATGGACCATGAAACCCGTTATCAGCTCGACGAGGAAGAAGGCGACATCGATGGCCAGCATAATGCTGATCCTCGTAGTCTTGGACCAAGCCATGGCGACGGTGTTGGCGTGGCCCGGTCGAGATAGGTTGGTATTGGTAAATGGATCCGACGAAGCTGGGACAATCGAGGTTCGGTATTACGCAGTAATATGTGAGAAAACGTTGCGGAGGAAATAAGATTAGTGGCGATTATTTAAAGGCCGGTCCAGCTCGGGTCGGTGCAGAGAACAGAAAGGAGATAAAAAGAAAGAGGCGGGATGGAACTATCGAGTTGCCGCTGAGTGGCTTATTAGACACTACTGATTGTGGCCATTCGACTCGTCGCCTGCTTCGTATCTCTATTTTCGTATCTCTGTTCTGGTCAAATTATGAAGTGCTGGTCGACGCGACGAAGCAGTATTATGGTACGAAACAAATTGAAGAAAGAATTCGGCGCTGAGCACGGGCTGTAAGGGTCATCCTAGGCACCTGGTAAGGAATATTGTGTGGAGCCGAGATAGTGTTATCGGTTCGGAGCACTATTCGGAGGCTAGAATAGCGGGGGTAGGCTGGTACCTAGGGGGTTCTTTTTGATTATCAGATGAACGGCGAAGGGTTTCTTTTGTTGCGCGATCCGTTTTCTTTTCTTAAGAGAGGGATTACTACTGATGACGTTATTGTGTCAGACATGGACACATAGACACGACGCTTACTCTTTTCACTGCATATCTAAATTTGGGCTTTTTATTGGGTAACTTCTCGTAGTAGGAACCCAGGGAGATGGGGAGCTGCATGTTCTAATCCATGTAATACCTTAGATCCCGTGGTACCGAAGTACAAACATCTTTCGACCCTGAGAGATCTCTTCAGATCCCTTCGTATAACCGAGTGATCTCTTCAGGTTCCTTCGTATAACCGAGCGATCGGAGTTTCCAGCAGCACCGACCGCGAATGGCTGGCTGTGACCGCTGTGATTGCTCAAGCGGATAATAGTTTAGGAGGTATGGTTCCATTCTCCAGCTGACGATATTTAAACATCTAAGCCATCCTCGGACGATTGACTACCCCATTTTCCCCATCTTTCCTGTCCATCACGCGATGGCATGCACGCCTCAATGATGCAGGTGGCTTCAGCTTCCAGGTGGAAATTGAGCTTTCCAATTTCGGACGGATTCCCATTTTATTGCTACTTGAATGTTTTTGGCTTCTATTTCTTAACCAATCTGGGAGTTGACAGCAGAAAAGGGAGTCAGCCACTTGAATATATGTACCTAAGGAGGTATGCACCCTAGGTACGTATGAGTATAAGTCTAGATCATCTCCACTTTAGGGGTCGACCTCATGATCTCATAGCACGTCTTAACAATTCCCCTGAGGCGTTATCATTTATCATTCTTGATTCTCCAACACCTTCGAGGTATGGAAATCAAATGATTAGAACTTTGAAAGTTCTAGTTAATTCATATTGTATCTTTTAGATGCGAGTTATGTTACTTAGTAAGGTACCTTTTGTCTCAATTCTTTTGTTTTTATCCCTTCTCTGCTCACACCAACTTCAGCCACAAGATAAAGGCAATATTTCGGGTTTGCCAGCTATCTTTCCATCCCTATATCCAATGAGAATCACAATTGTAGGTATTCAACTCATCACCCAGGATAGCATGACTTGACTATAGCAATGGTTCTGAGCTATCCAAATACTTGCTTGGCAGTTTTATGTCAACCTATTCCGGATACAACGATAGCCGGAGAATAAGAAACAGGGAGGCTTATTCTTCAGCTCGGTTTCAACTGCTCAAGCATCTCAAACATATTAGACAATAGCACGAGCCAGAGGATCTTGAATGGTTGCCCCCTTTAGCTACACACCTACAGTCAAGCGATCCAGCCCGCTTCTCTGTGGCTGGTCTCGATTGTAGGCCCTTCCACAACGCCTCCATCTAGGTGGCTTGGCCAGACGAGGCGTCCTTTACACTGTCACGACTAGGTAATATCACTATTGAGATAAAGCTTACGATAGAAACCTCGACTTATCCTTTTTGCAACGTGGCTTTAAATCAAAAGCTATCCATCTTACGCGAATAGGAAACAGAATACCAAGTTGTAATATGATGGTGGTTTTCGTGTGTTAATGGTACCGAATTTTCAAACAGAAATAATGCAGCGGTATGTTAAGTACAATCCTTTTAGATATGTAACAGCTCAGCGCCTATTACGTTTCATGATCGAATTGCCACCGCTACTAATACTATGTAGAAGAAAGCATGTTGACATACATTAGTGTATGCGGCTCGGCTTGTCGATCCTACCCCTTAATAATTAGGGGCCATCGTTCGATGATTTACTGTCCCAAGCTTTATCCTTTTATGGTAGTTATAAGGACGAGGGTCTAAAATCAGTGAGTCCATCTCCTTAGCACGCTTAGAGATGAGTTAGTTACCTTGTCTAGACGGTATAATGAGGGGCGGTTTAGATATTAGCTTACTTGTCGTATCATTAGACGACAGGAGAGTATCGTATATACTCGATGCCCATCTTTGCCAAACTGAGGCTCGAGCAGGACTGGGTCCGGAACATATCGTTCTATTATAGTTCACAGCACTGAGTTAAGATCTGGGGATCCTTGGAGCAATGCAACCAAACTTGGGCCTCAACTATAGACCTATCGTCATAGTACCTCTCCGTGACCATCGGAAAGCGGGGAAACTCCCTCGCATACATCCTCACTGATCCTAATGCGGATAAGAGGAAGGGTAGCTCTGCATCTGAATAGCGGCCAGTGTTGCCAGTGTTTCCTGCGGTCCTGACGGCGGAAACAGCGGGACGTAACAGTTCATCTGGCAGCGGCAAAGGCCCTCTGCCGCCAAGCATCCGATGCATATCGGTACTGTACGTCAACTCCTACGACCCTCCCGTATGAAAAGCAATGCCGGTGGGGGCGATCCAAGACTGTATTGGAACCTATAAGCGAGGGTCGATATGTGGCGAGAATCCGTAGGACACACGAGTCGGGTGTCGGCAAGGGGCGGCAAGGGGCACATTCTACGGGGGCTTGCAACCTTATATGCCTAGCGCTATGGGTTCACACATGCGTCTACGAACTTCAGCGACGCAAGACCGAACATTAATACCCTTGGGTAGCTCCTAACTGGTCGAGCCACGGATAAGTTACCTACCTTTTATGCGGAGGACGTATTTACCAACTTTCGGCTATTGTTGAGTAGGTCTTACGCATCTAAGCGAAGACAGATGCACTCGAGATTGATGATGCAAGAGGGGTCATTCATAGCCGAAGAAGGTTGAGTAAACCAAGGGATCGTGGCCTACATTGAGGCGTCCCTAAGCGCTCCGAGACGGCTTGAATGATATTCCCATACGAAAGTCCACCAGCTACCTCATCTTCATTTGATATCGATTCGAAGTTTGCCTCTCGTCTACTACTACTCCTAATGTAGTTCCAGAAACCGATCCACGTCAGAGATCAAGACGGCTGGCTTGAAAATCGATCATCTATAGTAATGGAAGGCAATGGCGGCCGTCGGCCAGACGTGCCTTGTCGCGAAATTGGCTTACCGTATGGCAAACTCCCACGCTCGGGAGTTGTAGAGGGTGGTGACTTCGTAATGCTAATTTGTGCACCGCGAAGATCTATGGCTTGGCCCCTCGGAATAGTGTAACCTCTCTAGGCTTCTCCGAGTTGCCGTGGGGGTTATGTTAACAATCATCTGTCACGAATACAGTCCGCGATGAATGCTATGGCGTGTCGATAGCGATGGCGAAGCCGAGGAAAGCAGCCAAGAGCTACAGTTAAGAAGCACCAGTCCCGGCGTGCATAGCAGACTGTTCCTTCAACATAACGCACCATAAGGAATAGCAGAGCGACGGAGACCACTTCAGATCAGGGCTTGTTGATATCATCACACGCGGCAGACCCCAGACAAGGCCGTCCAGATTGCGGACGCGCTGCAGTAAAGGGCCAGTAGTTTTCTGACAAATGAATATCCGAAGCTTGAATCTCGCCGCTGCAAGATAGCCAACTGCGCGATCAGAACGTCCGTAAGAGCCAGCAATGAAGATGTTCTCATATAGCCTAGGAACGTCCACTCAAGGGCTACCTCAACAGGTTAGCCGTCCTATGTGCCAAGGCAGCAATAATATGGTGTATATAAATCACATATACGGCTATCAAAGCCGCTCCCGCATGTACTTGTCCCTTTTTGGTTGATTACTTTCATCGGAGCGTCGAGGAATTTTCTAGATTGAATCTGTATTGACACGTCCTAATATCTGTAGTAAGAGTAATAGGACGTTGGGATAAGAATTGATAAGCACCACGTGCGTGAGAAGGTCGAGGTACAACTCCTGGTAATCCAAAGCCCGAACTACGGACGGCACAACGCTGCTGCAGGAGAACCGAGTTGCATTAGTCGGTCAACCATCCAGCCACTAGGCGAGACGAGCAAAGATGTGACCCCCAAGCTTTGGAAGGTCTCTAGTGAGGCCGCGTATGGCAAGACTTCATACATGGCCCTTCAGCCACAATGTAGGCTGCAGGCAAAATTAATTGACTGACAGGGCACGGATAAAACTTCCGAGCCAATCTAGTCCCAATCCGATAACGATTTACGCAGGCTTGATGATGTGATATATGGGATGTAATAGCTCTTTTCAGAACGAGACCGTAAAAGTAGATGGTATGAACAAGGAATGGTTCGAGCGTACCAAGATGATCGCGACTAGCTCTATGGCCCAAGATAATAGTTTACCTGCTCCTCCCAGAACTTTGCTAGCGAATCACCTCGAACGCGGGACGTTGATTCTCGTGGAACTCGGCTAGCTGCTGGATAGGCTGCGACGATGGAACGGCGGCACAAGGTGGTAAGTCGATCAGCTCCACTCCCTGCTTTTCTGCATAGCGAGGTGAGCTGTGCCTGGTTCGTGGTCGTCCCGGCCCACTATACGATCGAGAATCGCAACGATTAAACTCGTTTCTAGAACACATCTGTGCGTCCAGTGCCCTTGTTTCATATGTATACCGAAGCCAAGTCGATCAAAGCAACGGTGCTGATGCGAAAGTGCAAAGGCGAGAGGTCCGCTAACTCCTTGTAGAAACACATCTCGGGAGCCTTCCTCGGTTCGACAATGCCAGCGATTTCTAAACTCGGCGCTAGCCGAGATAACAGCTGTATTTCGTGAAACTAGTCCGACCAGGAGGTACCCAGATAGGTAGGTGATCAATAGTATCGACGCAATAGAGAGCAGGACAGTTGCCTATCGAATGCTGCTGGTGATAACGGGGAACGGTCTTGACATGTCAATCCCACGGGCGGGTGCATGAACAGCTAGTGTGGGTCAGACGGCCCGCCGAGGAGAATCGGCTCAGCTTGTAGGTCCAAGACGGATGTCGGCGCGGGTTGCGTTATTGTATCGCAATAGCGGTCAAATTTGTTAGGCATAATCTGCCATCTCATAGACTAGAGCTGTAGTTGATAGACAAACACACAAACACGCCATAGTCGTAGTCACCTAGGTAAGTAGAGAGTGGTACCGTCAAAGATAGGTGGGAAAGGATCCTAGTACAGTCTTGAGAGCCCGGGAACTCGGGTAAAGATATGTGGCACTGACCTCGTTTATTCCAAGTCGCGGAGATTCGATCGTGCATGTTGAGCTATCAGAGGCCAAGATTTGCGTTTCGATCGGATTACCAATTGGAGACTTAAATCAACCTTGTTTGGACAGGGTGATTCTTCTTGCACACCTAGGTGAGCGGGAGCATCGATAACACTTACGAAGATCTTGAGGCGTCCATCGACGAACCGCCCACGCATAGTACGGAGGGTCGTCTTTGAACTTTGTGACTAGAAGGTTCTGAGAGAGCCGAGATGATGCGGTTGATGGAAAGGATTCCGCCCTGATCACTAGTCGCTATGTTTCGATCCGACAAGCCTTGCTGAAGAACGTGCTATACCGAAGCCCAACCAATATGCAGGTCTCGCATAAATACCTACCTAGGTAGGTATGTTTCTAACCACTAGGCTTATAGCTGCGCCTAGACAATGCTTGTTTTACTGCAGCCGGGTGCGTGGATGCCGTAGGCCTAGCTGCTGGGATAGGGACGTCTCAATCCAGACTGGGATGATGAAATGCGTTGACCTCATGTAGGTTGTAGGTTAACAACGGCCAAACTTGGAAACTGGGGAAGGGTTTTGCAGTTGGGTAGTTGTAAAAATCATTGGTGGGCGGCGCTTCTATGCTAGCTTATCCCGATTGGTGTCCTTCCGGGCCGTAAATCCGATGCGTTTATCGGGTCCCATATAAGCGGGTCCTTAGCGGGTAGGCAGGCAGCGGGCAGGCAGGCAGGTAGGGTAAGCCATTGGCCATTGGTAAACCGTCTCAGATTTTTATGTTCCTAACCCAGCACGCTACTCTGCATGATCACTTACATGCAGCCTGGGCAGCATGGTCTTCCTGACTCGACTACTTCCCTAGATATCTGAGGTAACTTTGGCAACTGAATCAGGAGGGTCATCATACCTGTTCATCAACTCTAAAAAATGCTTGGATCTGCGCAGAACAGCATTCTGTTCCGACTTCATCAAACTGCATGCTATTGCTTTTGCCTCACGGATCAACACCGTGTCTAGTCCGGTCCAACGGAAAGATGTGTCTAGGATTAATATTCGTACAGTCAGGCTGTTTAATGTTCAGAGCGTCCCGAGTCCCGATAGGGACGTGTATATCAAATACCTACCTGCGAATGTACTCTACTGGCAGGCAGCTAATAAAGCTGCTTAGACAGAGTGGCTACGTAGACGCCAATGCTTTACTTAAAAGGAGCTCACCTCTACATTAGCGTACCCGATACACAAGGCTATCCGATTCGCTCTCGTCTCCGTGCGTCTCTTCCGCCGGTCTCCTAGACGGCCAAACTCCTTGGATGTCTGGGCCATAGGCGAGGTAACATCTCGACCACCACCCGGTTCGCCAGGACATGTTACAGGGTCCCATGGGTTTGTATCATGTAATAGGGGAGGGTAACGACTGATAAGTTGGACTGTGCCACGAACCTCCCAATTCACGGCCACTCTACTGCGATATACTAACTAATCAGAATTGCAGTCATCCTTCCGTGTCGATGAAAAGGAAGTGTGTAACTAGGAGCCGCCTTTGGCTACTCCACACTTTTAAGAGCCCATCATCTGCTAGGATCTTGGCTCACTAGACCGCCTTGCCCGCCAGATCATCACCCCCGTATTCCCCGTCCGAATGGATAAGACTTCCCGTAGCGGCCCCCCACTCTGTTCGTGCGAAACCAACGTGGGCGTGCTTATTGTTTCGCCTTCTCTTATGTACACTGAAACAACGCTCTTCCGGTCCGTTCCTGCCGATGTGGCTATTTCCTAGTTGGGACCAGCAATATAGCGTCCTCGTCGGCGGACTCGTCAAGTGACAATGGTTGCACTAGAGGTGACCCAGGGATCACTGACGCTCCGGCGTGTACAATCTATCTCCACTCCTCACCCTTCGGCGGCTTTGCGGCATCTACTTCTCATCGAGACTTAATAATGCCTTGATAACATGTCGATCCTTCGACTGCCTCCTCGAGGCCGTGGGCAACAGCCCTGGAATGTCCTTTACGGGAAGTACCGCACTCTCCTTGTGGTCAGTTTCGTCCCGCATAGTGCTACTCAAGCTCCGTTATCCTGGCTTAGCATGTGTACTGAAGTCCGTCTTTATAGGTTCTGATAGATAGCTACTATCGGCTCGGTTGTGACGTCGTATTTACTTACGTCTCCCTGATACATAAGTAAGACCCTTCGTCCTTGGCGCTTGGTCTCTGCAGTTGTACTCGACTCATATAACCTTCGAGATATCTCTCTAAATTCATGGGGTAAAGGGTTACCTTGGGACTGGATTCGTCAAGTAACCCTCGCTTCGCCCCGTAGGGCTTTCTTTCGACGACCGATATTCTCTCAAGTGTTTATCTGCCACGTCCGTTGGTGCTCAGCTCACTATTAACATCGAGCCTGGTGATTCCCAGAGACAACAGGGACTTGCTATTGATCACGTGCGGTCGTTTCCATCGGAAGAGTAGTTATAATCGACACCGCAAATTACTATCAAGCTATGGAGCACATCGAAGATCAGCAGTACGATGGGATAGACCCTAACGCATCCCCCTTCGAGAGCGTCGATAGCAATACAACGCCAGATACCGAATTCTCTCCTCCCGATAGTCCAGTCACGAAAGCTCGTCTCCTTAAGGACTGCCGGTTGCTAGCGAGAGAGAAATTAGCTCGGCTGACTCTCGAGGAGAAAGTATGTGGTCTGAAAAGTAGCGTGATCAAGTTACTAACCTGTCATCAGATCTCACTTCTCACTGCCGCAGATTTCTGGAGGACGAAGTCGATACCATCCAAAGGCATTCCCGCAATCAAGACGAGCGATGGACCCAACGGCGCTCGAGGCGGCATCTTTGTCGGAGGTACCAAGGTCAGTTATAAGGCTTCGAGTACAAGTACTTGGGTCATTAACCTCTTACGCAGGCAGCCTTATTTCCATGCGGCATCTCACTCGCAGCCACATGGAACAAGGACCTCCTGTACACAGTCGGTCAGCACTTAGCTGACGAGGTCAGGGCTAGATCGGCCAACGTGCTCCTCGCCCCTACAGTCTGCATGCACCGCCATCCCCTAGGTGGTCGCAATTTCGAGTCGTTCTCGGAAGACCCATTTTTAACCGGCAAACTTGCTTCCAAGTATATCCAGGGACTCCAATCTAAAGGAGTTGCCGCAACCATCAAACGTTCGCTTCAACCATTTGCGAGCATTCAAAACATCAGCTAATAGTCAATAGATTTCGTAGCAAATGAGCAGGAAACCCACCGACTCACTATCGATTCGGTCATGATGGAACGGCCGTTGAGGGAATTATATCTCCGACCGTTCGAAATTGCTATACGAGAAGCAAACCCTTGGGCGGTCATGTCGTCGTACAATTTACTCAACGGAACCCATGCCGACATGAATGGCCACACATTGAAGGATATTCTTCGAGGAGAATGGGGCTATGACGGGTAAATCACAAACTTCCTTCAAGCTCATGGGCGAGGACTAACCATCGCTTCGTAGAACCGTCATGTCGGATTGGGGTGGCGTCAACTCCACCGTAGAATCCATAAAGGCGGGATGCGATATAGAATTCCCGTTCTCATCGAAGTGGCGCTTCGACAAAGTCCTGAAGGCTATCGACGAAGGCGAGCTCACGAGAGACGACATAGACACTGCAGCAGAGAATGTTTTGACTCTTGTTGAACGCACAAAAGGAGATGATAGGTCAGCTGAAGAGGCCGAGCGGGAGGACAACCGAGAGGAGACGAGAGGGCTGATCCGAGCGTTGGGAGCCGAAGGTCTGACTTTGTTGAAGAACGAAGGACGGATCTTACCGCTCGACCCTAAGACCACCATTGTCGCCGTCATCGGCCCGAACGCAAACCGAGCCATCGCTGGCGGCGGCGGAAGTGCGAGTCTGAACCCGTATTACAACACTCTTCCTCTCGAAAGCATCAAGGCGACCTCGCAACAGGAAGTGGTATATGCACAGGGATGCCATATCCATAAGTGGCTACCAGTTGCATCACCTTTCTGCACTGCCAAATCCGGCGAACCGGGCGTCACTCTCGAGTGGTTCAGCGGGGATAAATTCCAAGAGAACGTTGTTGTCACGCAGAGGCGGACGAACACCGACCTTTTCTTGTGGGACTCTGCGCCGCTTGCTCAACTTGGACCCGAATGGTCAGCAGTAGCAACGACTTATCTTACACCAACAGCTACCGGGAAGCACACGATCAGTTTCATGAGCGTCGGCCCGGGAAGGCTATACATAGATGGGAAGTTGGCTCTCGACTTATGGGATTGGACGGAAGAAGGCGAGGCGATGTTCGACGGTTCGATCGACTACATGGTTGACGTAGGAATGGAAGCCGGTAAGCCGGTAGAGCTGCGGGTGGAGATGACAAACGAGCTTCGACCGATCGCCAAGCAGAAGACTTTCAACATGACGCACAAGTATGGCGGCTGCCGTATTGGCTTCAAAGAAGAAGACCAGGTCGATTACCTCCAGCAAGCCGTAGATGCGGCGAGAGAGGCTGATGTTGCCGTCGTCATCGTTGGCCTCGATGCCGAGTGGGAATCTGAGGGCTATGACAGAAAGACGATGGATCTTCCTTCTGACGGCAGTCAAGATCGATTAGTCGAGGCTATCGTAAGGGCCAACCCACGGACGGTCGTGGTCAACCAGTCCGGTTCGCCAGTAACCATGCCTTGGGCTGACAAGGTGCCAACCATCATCCAAGCTTGGTACCAAGGTCAAGAAGCTGGAAATGCGCTGGCCGATGTCTTATTTGGCCTGCGGAACCCTAGCGGTAAACTTCCGGTAAGTTAGGTACATAGCTCTTCAACGTCTAGACCATCAGTGCTGATGATCCATAATAGACCACCTTCCCTCGTCGACTTGAGGACACTCCCGCATACCATAACTGGCCGGGCGAGAATCTGCGAGTTCTGTACGGCGAGGGCCTATACGTTGGATATAGGCATTACGACCGAGCGAACGTCGCACCCCTATTCCCGTTCGGTCACGGTCTCTCATACACAACGTTTGAATACGGCCGACCGTCGCTAAGCCGCAAGACGCTGGCAGAATCGGCACCCATCCACCTAATCATGGCCATCACCAACACAGGCAAGGTTGCGGGGGCGGAGACGATTCAGATATACGTCAGAGACGACAAATCTCGACTACCGCGTCCGGAGAAAGAACTTGTAGCTTTCGAGAAGGTATTCTTAGAGCCGGAGGAAACCAAGCACATTGTCGTGCCTCTAGACAAATATGCGGTAGGATACTACGACGACTCGGTGCCGGCGTGGATCGCTGAAGAGGGCACATTTAAAGTCCTGATAGGGGCGTCGGCGACTGATATCAGGTAAGCACCCCCACTCCTCGCTTAAGCGTTCGCCCCCCCGTACAACCTATCTTGTTAATGCCGACTGACAATCACCGCCCTAGGCACTCGGTACCGTTCGAGGTCAAGGAGTCATTCACTTGGACCTTCTAGGTTCCGTCACCGGGGATATTCCACATTTCCGCCTCGGACATTTAACCTCCAATCTATTTATATATCTTAACCAGGTTCGCTCTTTACTGCGCGCAAGCAGGACCTACGCATACGGGTCCATTTTTTTGTCTCTGGGGGTTTTTGATACTATCACAACATAGCGATTAGGCGTGGGGTAGGTATAATGACATATTCTCCCTACCTGACCGAACGGGATCCAAGCCCGGCGTTGGCTCTTACCGCGAGGGTCTGCTCCCGGGCTTGTTAATGCAAGAGATATCGGGTTATAGATACACTCTTTGATAATTGCAGTTCTAAGTTTGAACGAATAATGATTCAATAAATCAATGAACTTGCTTCTTAACGCTTGCGTACTCGAGGATACGAGATTTTGCTTGTTCGATTGAATAGTAGCTAATGACTTCGTACCAACCTACGCGCTTAATATGATCCCATGGATCCGAGGATAGCTTAGGCGCACTATTTATGGTACTAGATCTGAAGTTATCTCTTGGCTTCTTAGGTACATTTCCATACTTATGCTTCTTTACGTTTAACTCGTACCACAGGCGGATATCTATATTTGACATGTCAGGGGTAATCCTTAGAGGGGAAAAAAGGCATTCTAACAAATAAGCATGCAGATTAGGTTTAGTTTTATAATTTCATCCCATCAGATGGCATAATAACCTTATGACCATCTGAACTTGCGAAAGTTCGGACGGGTGTCATTTGCCCTTCTACGTTTGACTTTATCTTCGCTTAGGTTTGTCGGGCGGAATAGACGGAAACCTAACGCGATTTGAAATGCTTAAGGGCATACATTACTGACTTCACGACATCTCGAATTGATATACTCAAATTGACCCTCACTCGTAGCTTATGAACACGCGTGTAGAATAGCAAAGTTCAAGTTAGAGGATTTGAAGAGAGAGTCTGGTTACACAAGAGCTCAGCAGCCATCAATGATATAAGTACTTGGCTTCGATAAATGCATATTAATAATATGGCTTGCGCTTAAGAGAGGTCGGTCGCTAGGTTCCAGGTTGTCCGGGCCGTGCGAGGAAAAAAAGGGGGGACGCGTGTACCGCGGGTTGGGCCTGTACTAACTAAAAAATAAAGTTATAGCGTATCATCTTAAAGGTAACACGAAGGGTCTGGCCTTCTTTCGTCCTTAAGCTTGGACATAAACCGCCAGTACACGTCTAGTCTGTTGAACCCGACCCAAAGCACTTCTAATTTGTTAGCTATTCTATTTACCTCTTGTCTAGGTACATTGGGTAATAGTCAGACTTCTAGCTCGGAAACGCGGAAATTCTGACATTTGTATTCCCAAGCCGGCATATATGGCTACCAGTCTCGACCACCATGGCGCCGCCTTATAGCAACGGCTACGGCTATTCGTCGTCCCCCCTCCCCACACCCTCCTACGACTACAATAACAGAAGCAATGGCGACTTTCAGTCCATATGCGACGATATATTCTCTAGCGCCAGGAGTATGCTGGACAGGTTAGCAGGGTATGCCAACGGACGGCGCCGGCAGACAGCCTGGAGCTTGGCTAGGAAGGGGATACAGCAAGCCAGAAGGAATATGACGCGCCGCCGTCTTCTGAGCTTCCCTCACTTGCTCGTAGCCCTCTGGGTCCTGGTTATGCTCTGGGGGGAGCGATGGGTATTTGCGAGTCGAGTCCGGAGTTGCGACTGGGACCATTGGGAAGACTGGGTAGGTTTTAGACCCCGGGAAAGCGCAATACGTATGGTTTGGAGACGAAATATTGACTTATCACTACAATGCCACAGCCCGCAGGAGCAACACCGCATCGACTCATATTCGTCGCCGACCCTCAAATCATCGATCCTCACTCCTATCCAGGCCGCCCTTGGCCCCTCAACCCCCTAACTGTCGTCATAACCGATAACTACATGCGACGGGCATACAAACAACTACAGAAGGTGCTTCACCCGGACACCGTATTTTTTCTGGGCGACCTATTCGACGGCGGAAGAGAGTGGAAGACGCGGCAGGGAAACTTTGACGATCCCGCGTGGGCGAAGGGGAACCGCCCGGCCGATGAAGAGAAGTACATCGCTGAGTGGCACAGGAAATACGGCGAAGAGTTCTGGTTGCAAGAGTATGCGAGGTTCGGAAACATATTCTACGACAACTGGTATTTAGGAGGCGTCGACCCTGGCCCCGGACAGCGAGGGCGGAAGCTTATCTCGAGCTTACCTGGAAACCACGATTTAGGGTTCGGGGCTGAGGTGAAGGTTCCCGCGAGGCACCGGTTCAATGCGTACTTTGGTGAGACCAACAGGGTGGACGTGGTCGGAAACCACACGTTCGTGTCAGTGGACACAGTATCTTTGAGTGCCGGCACGTCGAGCATGAGAGATCGGGTCGACCTAGAGCCCATATACGGACCCGCCCAGGAGTTTCTGAAAAGCGTTAAGGCGACGAAGCGGAGGGCTGCCGAAAAGGAGGTGCTGTTTTGGAAGGGGGCGGTGGACGACTTGGCATTCGATCATAAAGTTGAGAATCTAAGCACCGCTGACTTTAGCGACTTGCCGACCATGGATCTGAAGGAGAATGCACCCGACTTTCCGACTATCCTCTTAACGCATGTGCCGTTATATCGTGACCCGGGCACACCCTGCGGTCCGCTGCGCGAGCACTGGCCTCCGGCGAAACCGCCCAAGGGACAAACTACCCCTGTGATTCCAGACCCCCGGAATGCCATCAGCATCTCCCACGGATATCAGTACCAGAACGTCCTCAGCCCAGAGGATTCTGTCAGGTTAATAAAGAGCATTGGCAACGTGATACACGCCTTCTCCGGAGACGACCATGACTATTGCGAGCTGGTGCACACACCAGACCAGGAAAGCGTCCGGGAGATCACGGTCAAGAGTATAAGTATGGCCATGGGAGTGCCGACGCCGGGCTTCCAGATGGTTTCCCTGTACAATCCGATCGACGAGCGGGGAAATCCACTGCCGGGCTCGCCAAAGGTTACCCTCCAGACTCACCTCTGTCTACTTCCGCAACAGCTCTCGACTTTCATGACCTACGCCGTCCTCGGCGTCTTGAGTGTAATAATACTAATAGCGCGTGCTTTCCTCGTCCCCGTCCTCAACCTCGAACCGTTCGCTCTGGATCCCGTCCAGCACGCCGTGTCGGCTGTCCTCCCCATCTTCAAGGCCAAGGCCGAAGGCGACGAAGGCGGCGGCTACGACGTAAAACCCTCAGGCACGTCGTCTTCGAAATTCCCGTCGGCGCGCGTCTCGGCCGCTCGGACGCGCGGCCAGTCCCTCTCCAACGGGCTGGGTCCGCACGCGCGCGCGCTGTCGCCGAATCCCAGCCGGGCCAAGGGCGGCAGTCCGGGGAAGTGGGGCTGGGGCCAGAACAGGGGCCCGCGGATCGAGATCCGGCGGGACGCGTACTACGACAACAACAACGGCAGCGACCGAGACGGCGGCCCGTGGCGGCCGGCGTCGCGGTCGCGGCGGGGCACGCTCGGGCTCGTCGGCAGGGAGATGTGGACGACGTGCTGGCGGGTGGCGTGGATGGTGCTGCTGTTTTTTGCTTACCTGACTTATAAGGGGTAAAGCCGTGTATACAATTTTGGGAGAAGCGGGGGGGGGGGGTGTTTTTTTTTTGTTGGAAAATTACAAAAGAAAGGGGGGAGTGGGAAAATATGGTGTTATGGTTAGCGATGCATACCAAGGTACATACATATTTGCGTAGGTAATAACTAGTTACCGAGTAATCGATGCTGTTTTCTCTGTGTAGGAGGTGGGGAGTGAAAAAAAATTACATATGGATGGCGCGGAGTAGAGAGCTGGGGTTTTATGCGTCTTTTGAGAGGGAGAAGCTGACGAACGGTGAGGTTGTCTGTCGGTGTCAGGATACGGGATACGGGATGGACGCTTTGTATAATAAACTACCTACCTACCAGGTAGTAAGGGTATGCGTAGCGTAAGAGGTACGGCTATGACTACCGTCAACGCATCGACGAAACGAGAAGACGTTGATACATTACTAGTTGGAGTTGGCTGTGGTTTACATACTTGCTTAGGAGTTAGACAAATAGACTAACATAACTTCGTTTCGTTTTTAGCGCAATGTTTAACGACGAGAAACTACTTACTAGTAATTTATATTTTGTATTTTTACTCGGATTAGGTCCGTGGATGTGTCTTCGTTGTATCTGCTGGAGATTTAATATAGAATAAACCAACAACTAAAGACGAACGAGGGCATTCGCTCGCTTCGACAAGCGAGCCCCCTTTAGACCCCTCGGTGGTCTATGATCGACCATACTTGGGCGAAACCGGGTAGACAGGACGCAAAGACTACGTCTCGTTTCTCATTATTTCGAGGTCATCGGGTTCGACTACGATCGTAGCAGTCGAACTGAGTCTGGCCAGCTCGGCTTTTGCCATGTCCATACATAGTCTTACGGCTCGAGGATCTCTACCTGTATCATTGGGAAAGACACGTGGGCTTTCAAGCTGCTGTCCTCGGAAGAGACGGGATGTGATGGAGAATGACAAAATTGGAGTTACTGTTCATTGAGATGAGAGGATTTCTAGAACTTGGCAGTTTGTCAACAGCCCCTATTGATATTGGCATACAGCCCATTAATATCACCACGCACTACCACAGCCCTCTAGGGAAGTCTTGCAAAGAAAATCAACTTAGAGGTGGCAACATGCATTTCACATCTTATAGAAACCGGTATTTTTCAACACAAATAATGACGTCCAGATGGTCAAAAGGAAAATATAATAAAGGGCTTTCATGTCACTAGCGAATAGAACGCGCACTTCAAATTTGGTAGAACATTTCAACTTTTTTGATTTGTTAGGCTAGCCAATAGCTCAACTCGCGCTGCCTATCTATTCAAGTCGTGGTACACAAAAGAGTTAGGATCTCCGCCCGTCGAGGCTAGTGGTAGTAGAGTATGAAGGTGTAGTTGTAGTGTAATGTAGCGAGGCGTAGATGAGTCCCGTTTACATAATGTCGAGTAGTAGAGGTAGAAGTAACAGTAGCAACGCGGCAGCGGGATGAGGTGACCCTATACTATAAAAAAAAAGGGGGGGGAACATATCGCAGACCCCCAGATGGCGCACGCCTGATGCCTTCTTTTCGTCAGAGGCGCTGCGCCGCGTGCCCGATAATGAACCGGTAATGGTGTCCCCAAGTAAAAATTCACATCTGATCGATCAAGATGCCGCCCGTGGTGTGCCGCCGGACCCTATAAAGTCAAACCCGTAATCCCAAAAAATTCCCAGTGGTGACGAATGATTCCCCGTTAGTCCCGATTCCCCAATTGCCGTTAACTCCATCGCGTTAAACTCCTACGCTAATATATATCCAAAAATGACTCCGAAGAACAGAAGGTTCCCCACCCAAACACTGTCACCCTTTTTTCCCCAGGGGATGATAGAGACCGGTCATGACGTGGGCGGTCGTGTCGTGAGACGCGGAAAAGAATCGGACAAGAGGCTCAGTAGCTGAAGTCGACATTACTCATACCCATTTGATGTATTATCTTATCCTCTTCGGATTGGTTCTCATTAGTATTCGTCTCCGAATGTATCGTCTGTATGCTCTCGCTCGTAGTCGTAGTCGTAGTCGTTCGGGAGGCTTGATGCAGTTCGTGCTCGGGCGGGGGTATGCCACTGTCGGCAAATCCGTCGTCTCGTAATTGTTGGAAACTCCAACTCGGCTCGAAGTCCTTGCTCTTCCACGCGAACGCCACACGCTCGTACATCTCGTCGATTTGCTCGAGACTGATTTTACTTGTCTCGTAGATCATGCCGTACACGAAGATGGCCGCAAGAATACAGAATGCGCCCCACACGTAGAAGACCTTGGCCCCCAAAGCGGCATATCCGGTCCCTTCTTCCACCATAAAAGGAGTACCATAGGCAATGCCGAAGTTAAATAACCAATTGGACGCGGTCGAAACTGACATGGATTTTGCTCGGATTTTAAGAGGATATATTTCGGAGGTGACAACCCAGGCGACGGGACCCCACGAGGCTGCGTAGAAGAAAACAAATAGGGAAACGAAAACGATGAGAAGTTTGGCCACCAAGGAACTCTGCGAGTCATTCGCGATGGTGGAAAATATCGCGATGACCAGTTGGCAACACGCCATGCCCATCGCACCGACGATGAGTAGTTTCCGGCGACCCCAGGTCTCTACAACAAATAATCCGGGAACCGTAGATATAACGTTGATGACATTCATAACGAGGGAGATCAAGAAAGGATCAGAAACACCGGCGCTCGTAAAGAAGGTAGTCCCGTAATACATGATGAAATTGATGCCGGTCAGTTGCTGTAGCATCTGGAGACCGCAACCGGTCAAGGTCCGGCGGCCGAGATGAGGCGTGCCGATGAAGAGGTCACGGTATGACGCGGATCCCAGCGCCAGTTCGTAATCGTGGTTCGCTTCGATTTCGGCCAATTCTTCGATGAGCGCGGGGTGGGTTATATCAAGGCGTCGAAGACGGCTGAGGGCTAGACTAGCGGCGTGCTTGTTGCCTTGCTTGATGAGGAATCGAGGAGTTTCGGGTAAGATGAGCAGACCGAGGCACAGGACGCAGGCCCATGTGAGTTGAAGTCCCATGGGAATCCGATACGCGGGCGGTCCGTCCAGGCCTTGGGTTAAAAGATTGACGATGGACGCGGCCAACAAGCCGAAGGTTATAGACAGTTGATATGCGCACACCAACGTACCGCGGATCCATTTCGGCGCCATCTCCGATTGATATAAAGGAACGAGGACGGAGACGGATCCTACACCAACACCGGCGAAAAACCTACACGACCATCATCAACACGCACGATTCGACGGAACAACTCCAAGGGTCTGGGGTCTGGCATGCACATACCTGCCTGCCAACAACATCGGAATGGCGTCGGCGCAAACCTGAAATATGACGCCGAAGCAGAAGACGCAGACGGAAATGATAATCGATATTCGACGGCCGATCCAATCGCCCGCGGGGGCTGCCATGAGCGCACCCGCCACGGTACCGGCACTTAGTATCGCGACGATGATGGAAATCTGAGAGGGCGAGAGATTTATGTTGTGGTCGCGGTCTACGTAGCCGGTGTTGAATTGAGTCTTGAACGAGCTCATCGCGAGTATACCGTTTATGGTCCTTTTGGAAAAGCATTGGAATTAGCACGCTGCGACTTAGCATTTCCTCCCCCCCCTTTACTGTTCATTCTACTTCGAAGGACGAGATGGGAGATTTGTTGCGCTCACCCAGTATCGTATCCGAACAGAAGACCACCGGTTGCTACGAAGAGGCCGACCATGATAGCCGGGGCCGAAGAGCCGGCGACATTATCGGGTTTGTGCCAGCCCATGGCTATCGCCATGGTATTGGTGTTTCGACGTCAAACCAGCGCTATCGATGATACTACGGCGTTCGTCGATGGAAAGGGTCGAGGTCGAATTTTGTGGTCTCCCATTGAAGTGAGAGATACGGGTTTGGTATAGGACAACTGTAGGTGGGAATCGATAGGATAGTGGGTAATAATAGAAGTTGGGTGCGAGTTGCAGGGTGGAGAATAAAGGGCAGCGAGGGAAAAAAGGCGGGAGAGGAAGAACCCAGAGGGCGCAGAGGGTGGGAATTAGCACGAACTGGGGGACGGCCGGGGGGGACGCAATGGGAGGACGAAGAAACAACGTGCGAGGGCCAAGAGGTCGCTCCGTATGATTGGTCCGAGGCCAGAGTGGGTGTGCTTAAGCGAGTCCAGCAATGGGGTCGCGATTCAACGCCCCGGGGGTTGCTGAACATTGAATTTGGATTTCTATCCTGGTCTGCTTCCAAGTCTCTTCGTTCGCTGCAGCCTGCCAATCATCAGCCGAGCAGCGGTCTTGTATGTGCCCCCAACTCCTTTCAGGTTAGTACCTAGCTGGGCAAGTCGCTTTGGGAGTCACTGTGGGAGTCACTGAATCCTCTCAAGTTTGGGCTGAGCCAGTTTGCTTGCTAGGAGCCTGGTAAGAGCGTAGGATACTAGCCTCACACAAGGAGTCGGGTCGTATGAGAATTGTGCCAAAACTGACAGACCAGGCATGGCAAGGACCACGGTGGTTGGAGATCTTGAGCAACGAGAGACCCCTTTTCTGATCCATTCCCCGTCACGGCGTCACGGTGCTCATTTGGGGATGCATAATAGTAATAAGCATTCGCTTGTAGAAACGGCGTGAGCAAGGTACGACTTGGTGGCGTCCCAGTCGCTGACCTCCCAAACCGCAAAAGAAGGGTATCTCTATACGCTAATCTCCAATCTTAGGATCTTTCGCATGCATGACCAACCCGTTGAGCGACAAAAGGGAGAAGGAACGACTACGATACCTATGCCACATGGAGTAGGTTAACTGGTAGCTTTGTGCTCGCCCTCAGAAGGGATGGGCTGTTCAACAAGGAGAGTAGAGTCTTGCATGAAGGGCATGTAAGTATCTACAGTTCCTCTGCAAGCAATGACGAGAATCCTCTGCACTTGCAGCTATCCATGTAACCAACATATGAGCTAGAGGGCTGATCTTGAGGCCTTTGCAGGCTTCCTAGCCTAGCTAGGTAGGCTCTTGGTAAAAGCCCTACATATATACCTTGCAAGGTAGACACGGGGAGGCTTTGTTGGAAAGGATTCATAGTTCGTATGAAAGACCTTGCCAGCAGTCGATGATTTTCCTATTTCGCTCCGTTTCGCAAGATTTCGTAGCATTGCGATACCGTCGCATTAGCATCATACATTCATACATTATACCTGAGCCGTCTGAGGAGGAGCTGGGCAGCTAGGCTATGGGTAGGCCAATGAGCAATATTTCTCAGTCCGGAAGCTCTCTGATCCATATTCTGGGCTGCAGAATTTGTCTTGGGTGGTTGTAACACAGCATCAAGGTGCGAAAGCCTACGGCCCAGGGGACGGGCTAGATAATGTCGTTGATGTGACTAATGATAATAAGCGACGCGGGCAGGCAGTAGTGGCATGGGGTAAGACTAGAGGAGAGGAGTCAGAAATAACGGTGATTCCCATTGGGACTAGTTCGAAGAATACCCGTCGACGTGATGGGAATAGAAGAGTTACCGGCTATCCAGGGGTACTTCATGCGGTGAGGTTTGCTAGACTGCTAACTTACTACCGATGTACTGTATGTATTCACGGGCAAAGAGCTAAGCTGGTTTGGCTGTTAGGATAATGAGCCAGCTAGCAGTAGCCGTAGATCACACGAGACCTTTGCGGGGAAAAGCCCTTACATCCTCGCCAGCCTCCACGATGGAACGATGCCCCATGATTCGAAGGAACAATAGCGTGGGCGTGGAGTCTCCACGCGAGTCGGGGTGCCAAGCATCTTCCAATTTGGGACTCGCCTTGTCATTTTTAGATGTGATAAAATATTGTCTGTCTGTTTTTTTAACATATCCACGGATGTTATAATTTGGGAGCTTAGAGGCTTCCAATGGAACATCTTATCGCGGTACTCGACTAACAAATACACGTGATATAAGAAATCGTGGAAAATACATTACCTAAGGTATATTCAGAAAGACGCACTCAGTCGGTACCGAATTGCATGCACCTGCTCGAAATTTGGAATATCCATTTCCATTTTGTGGGTCGCAGATGGCACAGAGCTTATGACAACCCCATTTAAAAAGCTAAATCTTTACCGTTAGCGGGCAGTTACCAAGATAGTCCTTTTTTTTCGACGGGAAATGCCATTTCATTTCTCCTGCTAGAGGAATGATTGTCAGATCTCCGAAATACGGAGTAACAATTCCTCGGGGTGTCATTTTCTTTCCCTGCTGTCGCTCATGGACTATTGGACGCCTCAAATGTTACCTATCAAGGTACGGATCATTCTAGCCTTAAACGAAGCTGCTGAGACCAGGCTGGGGCATGATGCTGGGATGATACAAAACGACGAGAAGATTACCAACTACTTGGCAGCCTCGGGCTAAGCGACTGCATACTAGTTCCAGTACCTATCCGCCGTTCTCAGAGCAGCGCGGCGGTTACACAACTAGGATTATGTCTGCATGATCGAGAAGGGTCTGACTTACGTGCGTATACTTGGCCTTCCTGAAGCTGACCTGAGGGTTTGGGGAGCACAAACTGCTGAACCGGGAATACGGAGCTCCAAAGACCAATATAACATCCCAGCCTCTAAGTGGCCGCCGGCCAATCGTCCCTCACATTTGGACGCCCATCGCTACGCGGCCAATGGCGACTGTGTATCCGCTGCTCCTCGCCGCCTAGGCACAGGGCCAATTAATACTCCATCCTGCTTTCAAGACCAACATGTGCCCATATTCTTGTCTCTGCCGCAAGGGCACGCCTAGGAACTGGTCATCGCTTTATTGACCCCTCGGGCTGGGCCGGTTATGTTGCGACAAGTCATTTGTTTGCGCAAGTGACTCAAGCAAACACCTACGCTGAACATGGAGTCCCCCCGTAGAGGAATCTGCATTGGGTAGGCTATCCGAACAGAATCCACAGCTCCCGGGGTGGGAGTCAAGGCTGCATCGCGGAACGATGGCGAGGCACCGACGGGGTCGCTGACTGGCTGCTCGCAAACAACATCTCGCTCATATCTAATAGGGGTTGCCTTCTCGGCCGTAAAGCTCACACCGCCACGCATACGGCTCGACGACCCGGATGTAAATTCAATAACGATATATCACTTTGCCATCAAGTGATTGTTCTATCGCTCTCAGCTATTGGGCCCCAAATCATATGGTCGATGTAAGGAGGACGCAATACAATTCGTGATCATGTTACATTGTAAGCCGTGATTACCTTGATGGCGGTGGCATCTCATCTGGCATATTCACGGGGAAAGTATGGCAATTGCTACATCGTCTAACCCAAGGTTGCAACACCGCTATCTACGTCGTTAGGTGAGGCTATAGATGGCGGAGTTTGTACGGAGTCTAAATCGACTTCACATTGTTGCTAAATTAGGCGCCCGCGGCCCGCGACGACGCGTCACTATATTGAAATGGGGTAGGCAGGGTCTTTTTTAAGCTAAGCCCTGATCCTTTTCTTCTATTGCCTTCCTACATCCCAGGTCCCAGACCAAAACCATTCTGGGTTTCACCATGGGGGGAGATTTGGGTTGGGGGAAAACGAAAGGATCTTTCCCGCTTTTGTAACGTCTTAGTAAAAAGCCGCGGAGCCGGGATACCATGGATGAGGAAGCTGGGGGCAAGCTTACTACACCTGCGCCCCTGGCTACACGGACCAAAGTCGTGCCACCCTCCTGGGACCACTGGTCAAAGCGTAGTCATGCCGGGAGACGGTATGGTGTTTTTCACGGTGAGTCGTCAATAACAATATAGGCCAAGGAATCTGCGAAGCCTTCGTCGTGTGTTACGCCTACAGAAGAAGAATGTACTCGTCTCGCAATCACCATTTAGGGGAGTACAAGACCTACGCTGACTATATGTTGCTCGAGAGATGTAGATCGAATACCAGTAAGCATGGGCTTAGTCCTAGCAAGAAACGAGCGGGAAGAGGGTAGTTAAGTATGGGCGTTCATCACCGTCGCCATAACAAACTTTCAGAAACAGAGCGAGAGGGAGAGTACCGTATCTGCCAGCCACCTAAGCCGCCGACTCACATGTCACTCTAGGGCTCGCTAGAACCTCCAACCACGACCCCCCGTCCGCGACCATGAGCGAGATGCCGGACGACTTTCTCGGCTTCAGCTGGGGCTTCTTCCAGCACGCGGCCGCCGCGAAGAGGCAGGAGGAACACGCGAGTGGGCGGCTGCTTGGGTTTCCAAATACCTGGATCCACCGCTTGTCTCCTAGCGCAAAGCAGCAGCAGATAAGCAGCGGACCGACGAAGCCGAGTTCCAGGGTACGTGTTTGTCGAAGATGCGATTGCCAGTTGGGGCCAGCTAACGGCGGTTAATCAACAGCCGGACGCATCTCTGCGGTCTAGGAAATCGCCACCTCGTCCTCAGGGTCAGCATGACGACGGCTCGTAGCCTACTAGTCGCTGCGTTAAGAATGGCCCGTTGGGGTGGCTCATGTCGGCTAGGTGAGGTAATCTCGCCTAGCTGGCTGGTGATGGACCTTCCGTCGTATTTATAGTTGCCGGCAATGTTAGTCGAAGGGAACGTTCCATATGTCTGGAGTGCTTCGAACGGGTCACGATGCTGTTGGTCGGAAAACGAGCCGCTTCTCTGCACTTGAAAGATGTTGCCGAATTCGTTTCTCCTATTTTGATTTTGAAGCTTCTGCTGCGTCTCTCACTGTAGGGTTACACTATATGCGTACCTACGTGTTTGGGCACAATGGTTTTCATGGGAAGATACCAATATACTACGTCAGGCGATAACTGGCTCAGGTAGAAGCCAGGGAGAGGACGGCGGGAGGTTCCGTATTTAAATTCATTATGCCTTGCGTACACCATAAACATATCGCCAGGCCAAATAATAAGCCGTGGATAACCTAGGTCCCTTTCTGACCATATAGACCTACGTTTTGGTTGACGGATATGCTCACTACCGAGCTAAGGGAGAAGGCCCAGTTCTCGTAGAGTCCCTAGGGATATGCAGCGTATAGACTCGTGATAATATGCCTAATATACATACACCACAAGCAAGGTGATATCCTCATCTAGCATACGTAAAGTATCCTAAACATTTAATTAGGTTAGCCAAGAGTCAGGGTCAGGAGAAGATAAATGTTAGTATCGTCTCTTATCGTGTGACAAGATCGCCGAACACAAGCCCTACCGTGACACTTTTTATTAGCCACTACTATGCGATCCACGCGTGCAAATAGAAGGCCGCGAACGGATGTGGCGGAGCGCGGCAGCAAGCCGTCTGGCCGTCCCGTGGTCCCCGGTCAAGCCCTTGATCCCCGGCTGCAGGTCCTCGGCTCGACGGGTAGGCACATGGTATTCGAGATCGTTTACGCGGCAAGATCGACAGGCATGTCTCGGTACATCTCCCTCCTGAAACAGGCCCACGCGGCCTTTCTGCAGTCGCGAAATAAGTCCGGTCCCGACGGGTTCCTACATAGGAGGTAATCGAGGACCGGACAAGTCATGTCACGGATGCGTACATGTTGAGCGAGCCGGTCAAAGGTTAGAAGCAATACAGCAGGTAAGATATCCAACATGATATATTTCTAACAAGCCACAATGCATTCAAAGCAACCCCTATACGTATCAATACAGCACCCAGCGGCGTAGTGCAACCACAAGCGCCTTCGCCCCAAGCTAGATTTTACCACCACCCGACTCGGGGTGCTCCCAACGCGTCACGTCATATAACGCGGGAGAGTAAAGGGGGGGTAGAGGGAGAGAATATACTCGCTAACAAATAGCAACTCCCAAGCGAACACCCCTCAGCGCCGTCCGATAAAAACCCAAATCTTTTGTTCACACCAGACTCGCGCCTCAGATCTCCAGCGTGACCTTCTGGCCCTTGACGCGCCCTATGACCTGCTGCGGGGCGTACTTGGGGATGACCTCGTCGTCGTGCAGCATCTCGAACTCCTCGGTGGCGTCGCGGCCCATGAAGTTCATGATGGCCTGCGGGCCGCCCGGGTGCTCGTCGAGCCAGTTCGTCACGTCCATCACCACGCCTTTCACCACCACCCACAGGTCCTCCTTCTTGTTGTGCTTGGCCACCTCCTCCATCGAGAACTCCTTCTCCGGCACCGAGAACGCCTTGGCGCTCTGCGGCTTCGCCGCCGCCTGCGACGACTTGCCCCCGTCCGCCGTCGGCGTGGGGCCCGCCGCGCTGGTCTGCTGGCCCGCCGTCGGCGCGGACGAGCTGGACGCGCCGCTGCCCCACTCGACGGACACCTTGCCCGGCTGGGACGGGTCGATGTGCAGGGAGATCTGGCCGAGACGCGAAGCGGCTCCCGCGGTGCCGTTCAGGGCTTGCTGGAAGAGGTAGTTGCTGGCCGTGTCACCAGCGACGCGGCCGTAAACGACGCAGCCCAGAAGCGAGGAGCCGCCGAGTCGGTTGGCGCCGTGTACGCCACCGGCCAGCTCACCGCAGGCGAAGAGACCCTCGAAGGGCTTCTGCTCCTTGTTCAGGACCTGGGCCTTGTCGTTGATCTCGATACCGCCCATGGTGAAGTGGAGAACCGGCTCCATCAGCGAGACGTGGAAGGTGTCGTTGATGTCCAGGGGCATGTTGTGGAAGAACTTCTTGCCCCACGGGTCCTTCTGCTTGCCCTCGGCGATGGCGTTGTACGTGGTGAACGTCTTCTGGAGGTGTTCGGGGGAGCAGCCGATCTCCTTGGCGAGCTCCTTGCCGCTCATCTTCTTCATCAACCCGCGGCCGGAGTAGTGGCGGGTGTGGAAGTCCAAGGTGTTGGACGCCTTGGAGTTGAGTACGAGCCGGATGGGGAACTTGCCCTTGTCCTTCTCCTTCCACATCATGCCCGAGACGTAATCTCTGTGGCCCAGCTCGTCGCAGAATCTGTCACCGTCGGCGTTGAGCAGGAGGCCACCCTCGCCACGTAGGGCCTCGGCGGCCAAGAACTTCCACTTCGACCCGGGGTCCTTGGGGTCGACGAGACCCGTAGGGTGAACCTGGACCTTGTCCATATCGATTCCGTTTCCTCCGATGGCCATGACCATCTTCTGGCCGTCACCAGTAGCGTGGGTGCCGTTGGTGGTGGCGAGACCGAAAGTATCCGGCCTGTGCTGCTTCAACAGAGAGTTCTCGCCGAAATCCGCAGCATAACCACCTGTCGCTAGAATGACGGGGCCCTCGAGAGTACTGCTCTCGCCGCCAGACTCGTATACAACACCAGTAACCTTGTTACCCTCCTTACTTAAGCTCGTCACGCGGGCCTTCTTGATAATCTGGACTCGTTCGGGTTCGTTCTCGGCGAGCTGCTCTAATCTTTGCATCAATGCGTATGTGATGGCCATGCCGGGGAACTTTGCATCGTGGCCTCTGTGTGTTCGGGGTTGGGAGTGTCCACTGTCTAGTTGTCAGTATAAATGAAATACAAATTGACGGACTGTGCACCTACCCCAGCCGCGAAACTAAAGTCAAGTCCAAGTTGAAGACATCTTGCAGCCACTCCACTGCCGCTGCGGATTTGTAGGTAAGGACCTTGATGAGGTCGGGTCTCGCCTTGTCTCGTGCGGATTTGAGGGTGTCATCGTAGAACTGCTTTACGCTGTCCTTGATGTTGTGCTCAACCTGTGTCCGGGTCAAGGCGCCGTTGATACCGGAGGTTGCCTTCGTCGAGTTTCCGCCGAAGAAACCTATAATTGGGATGTTATTAGTCTCCAAATATCGCCGAAACTCATATCGAATGAGTGCAATTCTTACCTTGCTTGTCGAGAACCACTACATTTCCGCCGGCGAGGTAAATTGTGTGCGCAGCACTTAGGCCGGATACTGCATGTGATTGTCAGCTCGAGTGTCGCAAACGACATTGACGTTGAACAAGGGGCGGGGGATAACATACAGCCACCACCAACAACAATTACTCTGGGAGCCATTTCGATTGATGTGATATATTTATACAGTACTGCCTAAACCGCTGATGGAAAGAAGGTAGATTGTACAGGAGGCAGAAGAAGGAGAGGAAGATGAGTATAAGCTCAAAAGTCTCGAAAAGGGAGAGAAATGTGAGAGGAATGTCGGGGCTTGATATTTCATCGCAGTCAGTTCCTAGCTGGCCCTGCTAGGCCGAGCTGCCTGCTGCTTGTCCTTTGAATTGCTGACACGCTGATTCGTGCGCAGGTGAGCCGAGGTCGATTTCTTAGCGGACCAGAGCGCCAGGGGGCGGGTTTGTCTTAGTCCGTGTGATGTGCAATATAAGTACAGTGTATACTGTGCCCAGGTGCTCTACAAGACGATTCATGTACTTAAGACCATTAGTCTATTAAGATATTCGCCTCTCTTGAATTAACGAATCATTTAGAATTCGTATCCGTAATAGACCAATTCTAATACTCCGGCTACTCTCATCCAGCGCTTAGGCTTGCAGTTGGACAGAAGACAAAAAAGGTACAATGGCGCTCGCACCATCTTCGGCCGAAGAGGTGATGTCACTCCCCCAGCCCCAATTAGTCCCAATTAGTCCCAATTAGTCCCCCATGTACGTACACCGACCTTACCGACTTACCCGGTACGATCTAGTCGGAAATGCCGAGGCACTGTCTCCTCGCGCTTCTTCGCTTCCTCCGCATGGAAATTAGGATGAAAAGAAAAGACGAAACCCGAAGGGGCAAAGCCGACGGCCTTGAACTCTCTTCCCCACAGTCACGAGCTGACGAGCTAGATGCTTAAGAGTTTCCAGCGGGATCCCATGGGGTCTTGAATGGATTGTCAGGGACCCCTTTCTAGCGGTCGCTCGACGACGGAGTAAAAAGAATCTTACATGGATACACGCTGCTTCAGAACAGTCATTGCATGTGATTCCAACACCAAGCAGCCTGTGCCCCTGTGCCCCTTGGGCTCCCCAGACGGCAATAAGAAAACCGGTGCTTTTTCCCCCACAAGTTCTCGCGTGTCAGATGATGGCCTTTTTGGTACGCTCGTTGGAAAATCCGGCCGCATGGACAGCTGATCCAGTTTCTTAAGGCACTTGCATCCAATCCCTAATCCCTCCTGTCAGTTGTTACCAGCTAGTCACGAACAATGGGATTTTTTTTTGGCATGTGAATATGCATGATTACTACCGCATAGTACCATCTTGCCCCCTATAGTACCGTACTACTCGAGTAGCCTCATCACCAAGTTCTCATCAATACTGAAAATATGTGTAGAATAGCCCAAACCGATGAGAGTCGCGAAGATATAGTAATTTGGTATGTATGGATGGTATGTAAGGTGATAAATAAAATACAATTATTCTCATCCCTGAGATAGGACGAGCTTGTTGTATATTAGGTATGATGTGATTAAAAAATAGAGTAGAGTACAGATGGCTTCGTCTAATACACCGTGATCTGCCTCTGAGGCCTGTTCTTTATATCGCATTAAGTAATGAAGACACCAACGAGAACACACTGATATCGAGACACCGAAATTCCAAGTACACGTCGAACATCGAATCTCTCAAAGCCCCAACACGACCTCGCCCTTAGACTTCTGCTGCTGTTGCTGCTGCTGCTGCTGCTGCTGCTGCTGCTGCTGCCGCCTCGCCGAATCCAGGTCCATGACGCCCCATATGCGCTGGATCTTGCCGTCGACGAACTGGTAGGTGGCGTGCTCGGTGAAGCGGACGGCGCGGCCGTCCGCCACGAGGCCCGCGTAGTCCCGGACGGGCGTGCCCGTGAACTCGAGCCAGACGGCCACGCGCTGCGACTTCTCGTCCGCGATCAGCGTGTGGATCTCGACGTGCAGGTCCGGGATGGCCGCGAGCGTGTCCTCGACGATGCGGCGCGCGAGCGCCCGGTTGTTGAGCGCCGCCTCCGGCTGGTTGACGTACTTGGCGTAGTCCGTCTGCGTCCGCCGGCGGTTGACCGTGTCGACGTAGGCCCGGTACGTCTCCTCGAGCTGCGCGCGCGACAGCGGCGCCTCCGCCTTGGGCACGGGGTACTCGCTGATCAGGTCGGGGACGTGCTGCTCGCCGTGCGGGCTCGCCAGCTGGCTGCGCATGTGGTCGCTGTTGATCACGAACAGGGCCCTCGACAGCTTGCGCTCGGCGAACCAGATGAAGCCGTGCTCTACGAGCCAGACGTCCCGGCCCGTCGGCTCGAAGCCGAGGAAGGGCTTCTTCGGCTTGAACTTGAACCACATCGAGAGCGCGACGCATTGCGTCTTCTCGTCCACCATGATGCTATCCTCGTTGATCCGGACGTCCCCTCCCAGCTCGGGAGCTACTTGTTCTCTGACGTGCGCGGCCCATGACTCGGGGGTGTAGTCTCTGCCGTTCTGGTTGTACGTCGGACACATGAACGCGGAGAGGTCGTCCCATCTCTTCTCGTTGACGCAGTCGGCCCAGCCTCGGATCGTCTCTACTAATTCCGCGGCGGACGCCATGGTGGTTCGTGAGCGGCGGAATCGTATCCTGAACCTGAAAAGGCGGAGACCGCAGTCAAATATGCTGAAGAAACCCATCGTTACCGACTTTTCCAAGGGGGGCCTCTCTTTTTCTCCCCAACTATGGATCCCGAAAACTGTGCAGGGCCATTCTCGCTGGTCAGTTGGCCGCGTGGTAAAAAAGAAAAGAAAAAACTCTGACGTGCCAAACTCCATACCTATGTACTTTTTTGCGGCTGACTGGAGAAGAGCCGTTATGTGGTCCTTGCTTCCTGCCAAAAGGACACGGAAATACGGCCACGTCAGCGTGGGCAGCCGGACGGGTACGAATCGGCGAGCTCGTGGCTGTCACCGACATTATCACTCTGCGTAGGTACCCAAGTTCAATACACAGTTCGTTCTGTGGTACTCACGGCGGTAATGACACCACACCTCACGACCCCTGACGGTACGTCACCGCTAGTCCAGTGGATTTCGTAGAATTCCATGGTGGGATCCAGCCTGCATCTTGTCACATTTCCTCTTATCGTCTACTCCGCCAGTACACCACTAGTCATAGGTAGCCTTGCAAATAACTCATAGTCTAGCTTTGGTTCTGACCTTATTCAACCAGGGGCTCAACCTGCTTTTCCTATACGTGATCCGTACGTGATGGTGCATGTCTCTGTGAGATTCTACGATGAGGGCGTTGCCCCATAAGTAGGAACTAGGGAAGACTTCTTGGCCTGTAGAACCCGAGCAGTTCTTCGATACGAGAGACTTGTATACTTCCTCCTTGTCTTCGTGTCGGCTTGTGAGTGCCTTCTTCAGTATTTCTCTTGATTCATTACTATTTGACGAGATGACTTTGTACCTCGCTTCAAGTGGCTGATCTGGAGCAGCATCTGGCGAGAGTGGCTTTCCAAGACAACATACGACGTATACAAGGTTGTTATCGACATTCAGGTGCAAGACACCTAAGAAACATTCGCCCCGGGTCAGAAATGCTTGCTCGCGGTAATCGAACGACTCTTGAGGAGTTGTGGTTACGAGTTGAAGATCCCCTCTAAACTGGAACAGGAACGCGTCAGCGTACTCGTCTCCGAATTCGGTGGGATTTTCCCATCGCCGCGGTATCTGCTTCTGGATATATATCTGGCGTTTTTCCAGCGGGAAATTCACTTTCGGTATCTCTGCAAGCGTGTCTGGATTGCTACGCAGATATCCGTCTGGAGTCCCTTGAAGAAATATGCCTTTGTTCGGGCGGTGGAAGACATTATAATCTAGCGACAAGACTATCTTATTGTTCATCAAGAGCATGTGGACATCGTCGAAGCGAACACCCCGGCTTGTGACAACGAATTCGCCCTTGAAGTTACAACCAATGTCTCGTCGATCTGGTCCCTCGAAATCCGCGAACTCGCAAGGATGGCAAGCAAAGATGCCGCGATACTTCCTGGGACTTGAGTATGATAAAGGATTGTCCGGTTGCTCGGTCCACGCAAATAGATATAGGTCGTTACTCTGCTTACAGATCTCTTCTTGCAGCCGAAGGAAGGCTTTTTCTCCTTCGCCGTATATTAGTGGCATGTTGATGCCGAAAATGCCAAGCAGGCAATAAGCGGTGTCCTCTAACCGGGTCGTCTCTCGCTTTGAAGCCCATCGCATTCGAGTTCCAACCGTCGCAGACCAGATGTAGTCACCATCTTTCAGGTACATGGGTTCAATTCCAGTAACTTCGGATAGCGTGTCTAGAAGCTGTGAGTCCTTGGTGCCCATGTATTTCCAATTCACGTCAAATAGCTCGACATTCTTCGGCGCGAGAAGTTCTTGGAGGGTCCAGCCTCTTGTAAAATATCTGCATCCTCTTAACTGCTCTACCATGGCGGCCTCATCTCCACCATCCGATGATCCCTCGTGATTAACGGGCTCGAGGGACGCATCGATGAGATATGCAAAACAAACAGCTGCCTCTTGGTACCATCTGAACATCGAGTTGATCGCTTCGGACAACTCAGCGCTGCTGCTCTTATCGATGCAGCAAGTATCCACCCAAGCGTATTGCAGGTTTTTCTCCTTTGCTAACTCGCAGGTCTTCTCGATTTTAGCAAACCCATGCATCCATCTGGCCGATGCGAGATCTCTGTGGAAAGGCACCTCCTCGAGCCCCCACGTGTGTGATAAGATCGCATAGGAACCTTTGGGTGGATTCATAAAGAACTCAAGCTGCAATGTTTCGGTGTTGATGAGCCACATCTTCCCTTCTCTTTGGTTGCTTTGGTCGATGCGGAAAGGCGGTACGGGGGTGTTACCAGGCGGCACCCATATTTATTGGCGGCTCATTGACGGCTCATTCTGTAGATGGTTAAGCCGATTTCAGCCAATTAACCAATTATGATTCAGCCTTTGGGAACCATTTAAGGAGGTGAGCACAAGGAGGTCGGCAAACTAGGCTGTCATTTTTCGACTGCAGTTCTTCATGTATGCCACGTCTTACTCCCACCAATAAATTGCCCTCAGCTCCTCACGGCGAACCTAGCTAAGTAACTGCTGCCGGTAGAAACATGTTTTCAACACTTTTTGCTCTTCACCGAAGCGTTATTTCCTAGGATATGGTTTATTATACTCGCCTCGGGAATATTAGGAACGGCAGAAACCTACCAGGTAGTTTGAATAGGTACGGACTGTTTCGTCCTGGTAGCTTGTCCACATTACATACTATCATGTATGTGAGTAGCTAATAGCAAGCAAGAACAGGTGTGGCTTTTGTAGCCTTTGGTTAGTCGTCGCATGCTGCGTTGATGTGGGCGGAACCCCTGATTTAACAACTCTGGTCCTGGGCACTGGTTTATGACTCGCGAAGTTATTTTTATTATATGCGTCGCCTAACCATGGTAACAGATTCAATAATTTCTAAGAAATATTAAGGGGGAGAGCAAGACAACCCTCTCGGTAACTACCTTCGTAATGAGTCTGCAGGAAATATTGGTCTTGGGCATCTTCAAATGGTGCGTAGTTCAAATTGATTGACGCGGAGATTATTAAGCAGACAGCGCAGTCATCCTAAAGTCGGAAATATTGACCCTGTGGCATGTGATGAGGTAGTGATATCTTTGGTGATGAACTTGGTGCCTGCATGAGTAGAAATTAGACTGGGCGTTAAGAGAAGTGTGACTTGCAAAGAATATAGGTTGACAGGTCAGGTGTTCGTCAGCTGTTTTAGCTGCCAAGCAGTCATTTGAGTCGGCAGGTGATGTCATCATGTTCCCCACTAAACGTTAACTGGATCCAGACGGCTGGTGCCTCTGCGCTTTCAGTGTCCGCAAACAACAAGTCCATCGTAGCAAGATGAAGGTATCATCGTTGCATCTCTTTCAAATACTGGCAGCGATAGCGTCTGCCAAACCCGTCGCCTTACCCTACGGCATACGCCTGAAGACCGACAACCAACAGCCCCTCATGGATCCCGTCGGCCCCGTTGTCCCGCCGTCCCACCAGCCCGCAGACCCGGGTCGGCCGCCCCTGCAAGGAGGAGTGCTGATCTCGGACGTGATGGGACGCGACCGCAGTATCAACATCTTCGCCGGGTTCACGCGGGACATCGCGTCGATATCGTCGCGCCTCGACGACTCGTCCAAGAACAGCACCGTGCTCGCCCCGCGGAACTCGGCCGTCGAGAACCTGCCGCGGAAGCCCTGGGAAGACCCCAGGGACTACGAGGCGCTCGGCGCGAACGCGTACGAGGGCGGAGATGGACAGGACAGGGCGCATAGAAACCTGAGGAGATTCGTCGAGGCGCACGTCGTCCCCGCTAGTCCGTGGGCCGAAGGGGAGAAGATCAAGACGCTCCTAGATGGAGATAGGGAAATATGGTGGGAGATGAAGGATGGTGTCAAGGTGGTAAGTTTATTTTCTCCTAGAAACCCGTGGAGAGTGAAGGATAGGAACTAAAGGCTCCCAGATTCAACCTGATGGCATCGAAGTAGATAGCGTCGCTGGCCGTGTTGGGAACGGCGAGTTATGGATTCTCAAAGGAGTCCGGAACTACGCATAGACCACGAGCTCCTTAAACAAACACACCGAGCCAAAGCGAAGCTATTGAAATTTAATATATAACGGGGCTATTTATAATCTGGTCTAGTACAAGGATATAAGCTTTCTAAGGTAAGGGGCTTGCATGTTAGGAGAGCGATGTTTGTACATATAAGAGCTCTGGTCATTGATACTCATATGGGTTGGACTGATGAATATCTAGAGTTTGGGTAGGCCCACGAGGGACTGGTGAAATTTGCTTGATGATACGAGCCAAAGGGAGTTCGGATGGATATTAGCGTAAGAGAGCAAGAAGAACCTGAACACTGATGTAATGATATCTGCATATTTGTGTATGCAACTACTCAACATACTTACCTCTACTCGCTTTTACTCTTCCTGGAAAGGAATATTACATGTAGCTGTTAATACCGTAATAGACAATCTGAACACCAAGGAGAGCGTTAATAGCGATAAGGGTGACTTTTGATAATGGCTTTCGTCTAGTATCTGGCAAGGCCGGATAAGATTATCAAGCAAGTCTAGTGGGACTAGTCTGTGGATATGAACGTCTCTTGATTTTAAGCTGCTGTATCACTACTCCGTATATGTTTCGTGAATGACTAAGACTCTCTAGGTGGTTATTCTCTATCTCTCTAGACGAAACAGAGCTCTCGCCTTGATTTGCTCTCTTCGACCCCGAAACGCCTAGATTCCTTAATCTGGAGGCACATGACTGATGCATCTTGTAGTCTGATTTACTGATACTGTATGTGTCACTTATTGACTAACAACTGTGTTATTCCAAGAGTTTCGGGACGAATAAATAAGGCCATCTTGGACAATCTAAATTAGCTACCAATCAAGAAGCAATTCGGTCTGATGACATACATAACACATACAAGCTACAAGCTGTACTGTGCGTACCTCCTTATCGCTTCGATAAGAGTTGGGAAACTGGCAAAATCTCCAATTTGTAACACATACCTAGCATGTATCTAACTAAAAGAAGAAACGTGGTCAGGCTAAACTCGGGTTGTTGGACAATAAAGCTGGGTACTTCATCTTATCACCTCGTGACTTGCCTACAAAGCGTCGGGAAACATATAACAAAATAAAGCGGGCCACCTTCCGTTATCGCGTTCGCTGATCGCACGGCCAAAACTCTCCAAGCCGCGACAGCTTGATCTCATCCAGCTTTTTACCCCTTCGCCAGACACCCGCCAACTCTATTTCCCGTATTGGCACTCTTCTATTGTATGAGCACCTCACCCATGTAGAAAGTAAGTCTTATCCTCCCTGCCGAGTACATAGGGTATAAATACCCCTTTTGTTTCGTCAGTTGGGTAGTCTTCGGTTTACCGTCGGCTTCTTAATCCCCTGACTTGCTCCATTGATGATCGCTCGGGTTGACGCGCGCAATCCTATCTAATAATGGACTTGGAGTGCTCCGCTAACCTATTATATATAGCTTCGCGCCTATTAAGAGACATGAACTCCCATCCCGAGGATATCTCGCACCGCGATCGCGAATCGGCCGAGCGCCACCAGAGAGACCAGTTCCCAGCTGGCACCCCCCGCCAGAGCAACACTGCGTCGCTACAGATCCATCAGCCCGTCGCCTCGCGACTACCGGGTGCTATCCACAGTCCTGGTGGTCTCCTGGCAACCCATGGGGGTTCAGGACCTCCTATTCCCCTCGGCGCTCCCTCAGGCTCGGTGAACTCATTTGGTGGTCCGCTACAGCCCGAGTCGAATCGCCCGCTCCCGCACAATGCCCAGAATGCATCGAGTCAGATGTTCGGGGCTATAGGTGGTCATAATCAGGGTGCTTCGGGCTCCTCAGGGGCTGCATCGCACCTGTTCGGCGGTCCTTTACAACAAGAAGGTACCCGAGCTTCGCAAGTGCTGCCCTTCGGTGGTAGTAGTGGTGCTATCCCCGGCGGAAACCACCCTCAGCCTGGCGCCGGTCCTGGTGGCATGCCGCAAGGACAACAACCCATACTTAACGTAAGTTAAATATATTCATTTCGTCTTATTCTTTCGAATAGGAGTTTGGGAGTATGTCTGTCTGGCTCTTGGTTTCATACCTCCCTTATGGCCTTAAGTGGACAGATAGCTGCCGCCACTGGGCATATTCCTCCCTACATATGTCCTCAGCCGTTTGCTTTGTTCTTTTCCTTGGATATCCCCAAGTGCCGCTGTCAACACCCTTTATAATAAAGAGACTGTTTTCTATGCTGTGGTCTGTCGACTTATTGGAAACCATGGGATACTGTCGTTTCCCTCCGATTGGCATAACTCTGGGTTGCTCTGTTTCCTGTCTTTCCTATACCATTTTCTTCTAGACTCTAGAATCTGTGCATTTTAATTCCTTATATAAGGGGGTCTCGTTTGTAAGCTTGAAAAGAGTGCTGTGTATTCCGGAGATGGGTCGAGGTCGACAGTTGAGGGCGCACACTAGCTAAACCCATTTTATTTTCTCTTATACCCGGCTAACCTCTCTCCTTAGGATGCGCTTAGCTACCTCGACCAGGTCAAAGTGCAATTCGCAGACCAGCCGGACGTGTACAATAAATTCCTTGATATTATGAAAGATTTCAAAAGCCAAACGTGAGTATACACACGTAAATGTTTTTGAAATGACCTCTGTGTTGACTTGAGGAGTAGAATTGATACGCCTGGAGTCATCAACCGAGTATCCGAACTTTTTGCGGGTCATCCAAATCTCATCCAAGGCTTCAACACTTTTCTTCCTCCAGGATATAGAATCGAATGTGATGCTGGAAACGACCCTAACACTATTCGCGTCACTACGCCCATGGGAACAACTCTTCAGTCGATAGCAGGAAGAGCTCATCAAGGTGACGGGACACATAACCAGCCTAGTGGGAATGGGCCTTTTTTCACCCATCGTCCCAGCAACTGGCAACCGCATTCGCAACCGCAACACAGCATCGAAAGTCCAGAATTGTCTTTCAGTGGTCCTACAGGAGTGGTGAACGGTCCCAATTTGTTTGGAGGTAATCAGGGTCAGGGTACAACTTTCGATGGTCCCGCCGTAGGTCCTCAGCAGCATCGTGGCGCATCGCAGGTTCAAATCAATTCCACCACGCCTAACGCGCTTCCAACACGCAACGCTCTCACGCCGACTCCCAGCGGTTCTCAAGGGGCGCCTAATAGTGGTAACCAGCAAGCGAATATCGAGAAGCGGGGTCCGGTAGAATTCAACCACGCGATAAGCTACGTGAATAAAATCAAGGTGAGAAGAGTGAAGTGTTAAAATCTTCAAATAGACCCAAACTCCTTTTCACCTTTCTGGCCCCACATTTTAACTGCAAAAATAACTGTACCTTGGGCCTCCTTCAATACCTACCTACCTAAGGAGCAAAGCTGATCGTTGTGCACAGAATCGATTTCAGGACAAACCTGAAATTTATAAGCAATTTCTCGAGATACTTCAAACCTATCAACGAGAACAAAAACCAATCCAAGACGTCTACGCGCAAGTCACCAGTTTGTTCAACACTGCACCTGACCTCTTGGAAGATTTCAAGCAATTCCTTCCGGAATCTGCAGCATCGAACAAGGCCAACGGCGCAAAGGCCGACGAGGTTTTTTCGATGGCCGGTCTCACTCAAACCACGCCACAGCCGCCTCACAACATAAGAGACGGCCAGAAAATGCCTCCCGTCGGCAATTTCGCACCTCCTGCTAGCGCTAGTAAGGATAACAAGAAGCGCCCTCGCAATGAGAAACAACCGCCCCTACCTGCTCCCGCAACGGCCGACAGCCCGGCCCCAGGATCTCGTACGGTTTCTGGAGCAGGCCCGGTCGGCAAGCGCCAGAAAATCAATCACAAGCCGCTGACCACGGACGTGCCGTCTATCGAGCCGACACTCACACCTGTCCTTCCCGAGCCGCTGCCACCTACCTCGTCCGCTAACGCGACAGCCGATGAATTAGGCTTCTTCGACAAGGTGAAGAAGTTTATCGGCAATCGCTCCACGATGACTGAGTTCTTGAAGCTATGCAATATGTATTCGCAGAGCCTGATCGACACGAATGATCTAGTTCACAAGGCCAGCCAATTCATTGGAGGCAATCCTGAACTTCTGAGCTACTTTAAGACCTTCGTGGGTTACGAAGGCCTCGACGAGATTATCGAGAATCGGCCTAGACCTCCGAACGAGAAAGTCTCGCTGAGCAATTGCAGGGCCATTGGGCCAAGCTACCGACTTTTGCCTCGTAGGGTAAGTCGTACCTTTCTTCCTTCCAGGGACTGTTTGCTGACGATTTCCTCGCAGGAAAAATTGAAGCCTTGCGGTGGCCGAGATGAGATGTGCAACGCCGTCCTGAATGACGAATGGGCATCTCACCCGACATGGGCATCCGAGGATTCAGGCTTTGTTGCGCATCGCAAGAATGCCTTTGAAGAAGGCCTTCATCGCATCGAAGAGGAGCGACACGACTACGATTTCAATATCGAAGCAAACGTGAAATGCATCCAGTTGCTGGAGCCTATTGCCCAGCAGATGTTGAACTTGACTCCTCAGGAGCGTGAGACATTCCAAATGCCGCCAGGCCTTGGCGGCTCTAGCACATCGATCTTCAAGCGGGTCCTCAAGAAGATCTATGGATCAGAAAAGGGTATTGATGTAGTCAACGACATGTTCACCGACCCTTTCGCCGTTGTCCCTGTTATACTTGCGCGACTGAAGCAGAAGGACGAAGAGTGGCGATTCACGCAGCGAGAATGGGAGAAGGTATGGCAAGCTCAGACTGAGATCATGCACCTCAAGAGTCTTGATCATATGGGTATCCAAGTCAAGCAGAATGATAAGAGAAACCTTTCTGCCAAGCACTTGGTGGACGTCATCAAGACGAAACACGAAGAGCAGCGACGCTTGCGCAGCTCCAGGAACAGAGTCCCGCGGCACCAGTTTACCTACGAGCTGGGCGATCAGGAGGTTATCCTAGATCTGCTACGAATCATGGTGCTTTACGGTTCGAACAACGGTCACCACAGTGCATCAGAGAAGGAGCGAATTATCGAATTCTTCGAGTTCTTTATTCCACGATTTTTCGAACTATCGGAGGAAAAGGTCCAAGATCGACTTAACGATATTGATCGTGATTCTGGCGAGGAAGATGCTGAAGAACAGCTACCAGCAGAACTTACTAATGGCCGCTCTCGACGGAATGGCAAGCGATCGGACCTGCTCCGCGATGTGCTGGATCGTGGTCGCAACGGTACCAAGACCCGGGGTCAGAAGGAGGACAGCGCAGCATCTGGCAGTAAGGAGACCACACCAGATAACGGATCTGCGAATGAGGAAGAGATGGCTGATGCCCCCGAGGAACTCACCCCTGCCGAGCAGTCTAACGAGCGGTGGTTGCCTATTGTGCCTCGAGCGACAGTTGTCAAGGGTGACAATCCATTATTGGATGCTGACGGAGAACTGAAAGCCGACGGGTTCTTCCCTCGTCCGTGGTATAACTTTTTCTGCAACCAGACAATCTACGTCTTCTTCACTGTCTTCCAGACCTTATACAAACGTCTCAAGGATGTCAAAGACAGTAAGCAGAGCGTCTTGGATGAGATTGCCCGATCAAAAAGCAAGAAGCCAGCTAAGGATTTGGGTATTTCCGTTAACGATATCAACTATTTCGACGAGAACGACACTGCATCCTTCTGGCCTAAGACGGTCGAGCTTATCGAAGACTACATTACTGGTGACATCGACGAGAACCGTTACCAAGAAGTCCTTCGCCATTACTACCTCAAGAAAGGCTGGACTTTGTACACGATTCAAGATCTCCTCAAGACTCTTTGCCGTCTCTCTTTGACGTGCACCAGCCCCGACTCAAAGGAAAAGACACCAGATCTTATCCACCAATTCTTGAACAGCCGCCACAACGAAGAGACCAGCTATCAGACCGAGATCAGCGCGCGGAAGTTTGCCGAGAAGTGCATCAAGGATGGTGATATGTTTGTCATTTGCTGGGTGAGTGCCATTTGATCTACTGCTTCGTCCGTGCTTAGTGACTAATTATTTTCTCTATAGTTCCCCAAGAAATACGAAGCCACCGTCCGCTGGCTGCAACGCGACGAGACGACATTCTACATGGACGAGATGGAGCGCCGAGAGCGATGGCAATACTACATATCCTCCTACATGCGTGTCGAGCCTACCGAAGGTGTACCCCGCTCCCGTCTCCAGAAGACGGTTCTTGCTCGGAACTTACCTTCTAGTGAAGTCGATTCTGACGATGGCGATGTCCCGAAACCACTTTCGTATGACGAAGGCTTGGTTCTTCGCATCTGCCTCAACTCGAACAAGATAGTCTGGGAGAAGGATACCTCCGAGTTCTTTGTGTACTCGGCGGAGCCTGAAGATCCTGAGGAACGAGCACAGGCTGAGGAGCACCGCCGAGCCGTCACTGAGCATCGCGAGCAGACATTTCGAGAGAAGCTGGTAATGAATAATGCATGGATGCGAGGAATGAGCCAGGACGAAGTGCAAAAGGTGAACGAGAACTTCACCAAGTGGTTCAAGGATGGTGTCTCGCCTAGCACCAACGGTCAGGGAGAAGGCGGTGACAACATGGAGGAGTAAGGCTGGGGACTCTACAGTTTTGTCGAGTCCTTTTCTTTGACTTTTACGGCAACCCCAGCATAATCAGATGATGGGGTTGAGTTGACGATACGGAAGCGAAGGGCATCATGATAGGTGTTGGCGGCTTCCATCTTGCGATTCCTTTCTCTACATTCCCCATTCCTGTCTGTCCTCGCTTGTCTCATTCCCATCGGATGGACGGCATTACGGACCAGACCAGACCAGCTGGGCAGGCGTTCGATTTTCCTTTTGTAACTGTTAGGTTGTATCATAGACAGGCCGATTTTCCCGGCTTTCATAATTCACTGGCTTTATCCTAATGCTGAATGGACATTGGTGTATTAGAAGGTATGTATCATCACGACGACGCGTAGATTTCCACGGGCGAATCAAGCTCACTATTAATAAATACGTAAAGTAGCTAGCTAATGGGTAGCTAAAAGTAGACTGCTATGCATTAATCTCGTATGTTTCCCATTCACTCGTAGAAAGCATCCCTCATTCTATCTTTTTACCTGGCCACTCGGCTCTCTTTCACGACAGATTATTATCAACGACACCTTTTTTGTCGCATCCATCATATTCTGGAATCTCTCCTCCTACGAATAGTGGTAGTAGCCTGCTTCTCGGCGTCACCGTCATCTAGTCACTGGAGGTTCTCGATGACGATGGCGCTGGCGCCGCCGCCGCCGTTGCAGATGCCGGCGCAGCCGATCTTGGCCTTCTTCTCGCGCAGGACGGTGGTCAGGGTGGTGACGATGCGGGCGCCGGAGCAGCCGAGCGGGTGGCCGATGGCAACGGAGCCGCCGAAGACGTTGACCTGCTCGCTGCTGAGGTTCAGGAGCTTCATGTTGGCCAGCGCGACCACCGAGAAGGCCTCGTTGATCTCGTAGAACTCCACGTCCTTGTCCGCCAGGCCGGCGTGCTTGATGGCCTTGGGGATGGCCAGCGCCGGCGCCGTCGTGAAGCGCTCGGGCTCCCGCGCCGCGTCGCCCCAGCCCAGGATCTTGGCGATGGGCGTCACGCCCAGCTCCTTGACCTTGGCCTCGGACATGAGGACGACGGCGGCGGCGCCGTCGTTGAGGGGCGCGGCGTTGGCTGCCGTCACGGTGCCGCCTTGAGCCTTGAAGACGGGACGCACCGTCTTGAGCTTCTCGGCGTTCAGGTTTTTCACCTCCTCGTCGGTGGTGATCTGGACGGCGGGCTTGCCGCGGCCGCCGCTGACCTCGACGGGGGCGATCTCGCGGGCGAAGACGCCGGCGGCGGTGGCCTGCTGGGCGCGCGTGTAGGTCTCGATGGCGTAGGCGTCCTGCTGCTCGCGGGAGATGGCGTGGTCGTCGGCGCAGAGCTCGCCCTGCAGGCCCATGTGCTCCTTTTTGCCGTAGGCGTCGGTGAGGCCGTCCTTAAGGACACCGTCGACGAGGGTCTGGTCGCCGTACTTGGCGCCGCCGCGCAGCGTGGGCAGGTAGTGCGGCGTGTTCGACATGGACTCGGTGCCGCCCGCCACCACGATCGACGCGTTCCCCGTGATGATGGTCTGCGCGCCCAGGATGATGGCCTTCATGCCCGAGGCGCATACCTTGTTCACGCCCGTGCAGACGACCGACTGCGATAGGCCGGCGCCGATCGCGCATTGTCGGGCCGGTGCTTGTCCGAGGCTGGTGGTTGGGTGTTAGCGGGTGCCTCTATCCTTCCAAGGGTAAGGACAGGAGTTAAAAGAGGCGGTGACATACTTGGCGGACAGCACGTTGCCGAAGAAGACCTCCTCTACATCTTCGGGCTTGATCTGCGGGACTCGCTCAACGGCGGCTGGTCATGGCGTTGGCGTTAGCGGGGTACAAGTCGAAACTATGGATTGGCGACGAGCATACCCTTGATAGCATGGGATCCCAACTGAGTCGCACTGAGACTCGACAGCGTTCTGATAGTCACAGGGATCAGTTTCACGAGCTATACATAAAGGGGTAGTGAAAAGGGGGCGAGGAGGGAGGTCGGCGATATGTAGTAAAAAAACCTACCCCAAGAATGACCCCACGGGGGTTCTCGCAGCTGAAACGATATAGACGGGAGGAAGGCCTGACATTTTGGAAGAACCCTCGAACTAGCGACGACTTGAACAAGAGGAATTGTCTCAAGAACGGATCAGGGGTAGAAAAAGTAAAAGCAGAAAATTTATAATTACTCCGCGACAAAAAGTTCGAAGTTGTCCAGCCAGCCACTGGACCCTTCAGAAAAATAACATCGGTACCTAACCTAGGTACTCTATCTTTTAGTTCACCGCCCCTCCGATCTTCACAGCTTCAGGTCCACGCGGGTGTCCACTAATTTAAGGGTCTTACCGAATTTGGTGGTGGGGCAAACGTGCTGTTCCTGGCATTGGTGGATCGAGGAGCTTAAGCCACAGACCGCTCTTCGGACCTCACCTCACCCCTCATCTAACCTGATTGGGCCTGTCCTGCTTGTGGCACATCTCCAGCTGTTCAGCAGCCTTGCATTAGCCACAATAGAATTTTATCATTAGCCACAACGCGATAGATTCTACTTCAGCCTTGCATCTCGCCTCTATAACTTTATAACTTTTTTTTATCGTGACATCAATCTCTTCGTCGCATCCCTACGTAGAACCCATTGTCTTACGCACCACCCCTTTTCACACCATGGATGACCTCTACGATGAGTACGTATTCCAGCGCAATCATAGACTGCTCCCACACTAACTGCCTTGACCAGGTTCGGCAATTTTATCGGGGAGGACGCCGAAGCATCTGAGGAAGAATCCCAGCATGGTGTTGACGCGGGCGCGTATCTCGACGATGAATACCCCGAGGAGGCGCCCGAGACTACGGGCCAAGAGTTGATGGAAATTGACGAGGACGGGCCGTCGAATGCCGTGATATTACACGAGGATAAACAGTACTATCCGAGCGCGCAACAAGTTTACGGAGCCGATGTCGAGACCCTGGTCCAAGAGGAAGATGCGCAACCTCTTTCGCAGCCCATAGTAGCTCCCGTCGAAGTAAAGAAGTTTTCTATCGAAGAGACCGACCTCCCTCCAGTCCACTTCGACCGCGGCTTTATGACAGACCTCATGAACTTCCCAGACCAAATACGGAATATCGCCCTTGTTGGAGACCTACATCATGGCAAGACCGCCTTCATGGACATGCTTGTCCTCGAGACGCATGATATCTCGGACAGGTTAGAGAAGAGACAAGGGAAGAAGAGGGACGAACAGTTGCGATACACCGATACCCACGTGGTAGAAAGGGAGAGGGGCGTTTCCGTAAAGGCCGCGCCGATGAGCTTGGTGCTACAAAGTACGAAAGGCAAATCTCACTTATTCAACATAATAGATACCCCTGGGCACGTTAATTTCGTGGACGAGGTTGCAGCAGCAGTGCGGTTGGTGGACGGTGTTGCATTGGTTGTCGACGTGGTGGAAGGCGTACAGGTCAACACCGAGCAGATCATCAAACATGCCGTCCTCGAAGATATTCCGATGACCTTAATAATCAACAAGATGGACAGGCTAATATTGGAGCTGAGACTGCCACCGAGCGATGCTTATTTCAAGTTAAAGCATGTCGTGGAGGAAGTAAATACCATCATCGAGAACACCCAGCCAGGTTCGGGCGACAAGAAGCGATTAAGTCCGGAGAAGGGTAACGTTCTATTTGCATGCAGCGAAATGGGTTGGTGCTTCACTCTCCAGTCATTCGCAAAAATGTACGCAGACAGCTTCCCAGGCGTCAACACAGAGGAGTTCGCGAAGCGCCTCTGGGGCGATATCTACTACAACCCGAAGAAGAGGACATTCAGCAGGAAGCCCCTACCTGGCGAAGAAGGCGCAAAGAGGTCATTCATACACTTCGTACTCGAACCCATCTACAAAGTCTTTTCTCACACTATCAGCCAAAGTCCCGAAGAGCTAAAAGGAGTGCTGGCGACGTTGGGCATAACGTTGAAACCATCGCAATACAAGACGGATGCAAAGGTGCTTTTGAGGCTAGTCTGTGAGCAGTTCTTTGGGCCATCAACTGGATTCGTGGACATGATCGTCAGAAACGTTCCGTCTCCATTGGAGGCGGCCGAGCACAAATTGGAACAGTACTACACTGGTCCCCTTGACACCAAAGTAGCCGAGTCTATGAAGAAGTGCGACCAAGACGGCCCGTTAGTGGTTCACATCACAAAACTCTTCAATTCGGCTGATGCAAAGAGCTTCTACTCATTTGGCCGAGTAATGAGTGGCATCGCTCGGCCTGGAATGCAGGTTCGGGTACTTGGGGAGGGCTATTCTATCGATGATGAGGAAGACATGGCGATGGCAACAATCTCAAATGTTTACATTGCTGAGACGCGATACAATGTCGAGACTGACGGGGTTCCGGCTGGGAACTGGGTTCTACTGAGCGGCGTCGACAACTCAATCGTGAAGTCGGCGACAATAGTACCGCCGAGACTTGAAGATGACGAGGAAGCCTACATCTTCAAGCCAGTTACTCATTTCACGGAGGCGGTCCTAAAAGTGGCGGTCGAACCTATCAACCCGTCGGAGCTGCCCAAGATGCTTGACGGCCTAAGGAAGATCAACAAGAGTTACCCCCTAATCACTACGAAAGTCGAAGAGTCGGGTGAGCACATCATCCTGGGCACTGGCGAACTGTACATGGACTGCGTTCTTCATGACCTACGACGACAGTATGCAGATATGGAGATCAAGGTTTCTGATCCCGTCACGCGCTTCTGCGAGACGGTGGATGAAATGTCCGCTACCAAGTGCTACGCTATTACGCCGAACAAGAAGAATAAGATTACTATGGTCGCTGAGCCGCTCGACGATGGGATCGCGGAGGACATCGAGAGCGGTCGTGTCAAACTGCAAGACGGTGCCCGGAAAGTGGGCAAATTCTTCCAGGACAAGTACGGATGGGATTTGCTAGCCGCAAGGAGCATTTGGGCATTCGGCCCGGATGAGAAAGGACCTAACATATTGCAGGACGACACACTCGAGGTACGTTGACGGTTTCGTCGTTTTTCCCCCACCCGTTGTGACCTCGAAAGCTCGGCGTCTTACTACACACATCCTTGCATGTAGCGTCCGGAGGGTTACCTTACGGAATCGCATGCGGCAATACCCTCGCAGTTTCAGCCTCAGAATTCTAGAATCTTGCTCTTCTTCTTCTAACTAGATCCCACCTAATCTTTTCGGCAGGTGGATAAGACGCTTCTCAGAAGCGTGCGAGAGACGATTCGCCAAGGGTTCAGTTGGGCAACTCGTGAGGGTCCTCTATGTGAAGAACGTGAGTACCTACATCTCGTTACATTTCGATATCGCCATTCCTACCCAACCCTGTGTCAACCCCACGGTTTCCACTACAGCCTATCTAGAACTTGGTCCCAAGCTTTCTTTCTGCACGTCCACCCCCCAAGTCCTTGCTGCCAAGATTACCATTCCGAAATCCTCGTGGTTCCGGGACAGTTCCGCGCACTCCGCTATCCATAGCTATTCGTGAAGCCGCGACGCTATTGTCATCATTATGACCACTTTCTTCCTCTTAATGGGGACGGCTAAGGCGCTAGGCGCCGAAGTACGGTGAAATTCGGTTGCTGTAACAGGGAGCAATCGATCATCCAATGTCTACCTACTGGCTTTAAAAGCACTAGGCATGGCGACGACCCATGTCTGGTATCATGCCAAGAGACTATGGGGGACTAAGCTTCATCCCTTGTTCTTTGCATTTGTGCAGATTCGATCAAACTTCGTCTATCGAACCCATAGGGCGAGCCTACACGTTCCAGCCCACAAGGGTACGCGGCACTGATATTACAGGGCCACCCAATTTACCCGTGCTCAAACCCCAGCGTCTCGTTGCTCTCTCTTACTAAGGAGCTAAGTGCCTGTCTCGCCTGCGTCGAGAACTGCCGCGCTGATATATGGGTGTTGTACACCATAACTTCCGACTGCGTAGCATCGCAGAAAAATAAGCAGCCGCAGATGAATGACGTTATAGTGTTTCTTTCATGTATATGGCTGACCCAAGACTGCAACTATAGCTATCCGCAACACCAAATTCCGCATCATGGACGTCTCGCTTGCACAAGAGGCGATCTTCAGGGGAGGAGGTCAGATCATTCCAACCGCGCGACGCACGTGCTACAGCTCGTTTCTCATGGCGTCTCCGCGCCTCATGGAGCCTCTGTACGCGTGCTCGATGACTGGTCCTCAAGACGCCGTGCCTGTCTTGTATAATGTCCTGGCGCGTCGGCGCGGTCACGTGTTACAGGATGGCCCAATCGCCGGGACACCACTTTACCGCGTCAACGGCCTGGTTCCCGTCATCGACTCGTTCGGTTTCGAGACGGATGTGCGCATCCAGACTCAGGGACAGGCTATGGTGAGTCTCGTCTTTGATAAGTGGCAGAAGGTACCCGGCGACCCGCTCGATAAGGAGGTCGTTCTACGGCCGCTGCAACCAGCAGACGCTCAGGCCACGGCTAGGGACTTTGTTCTCAAGACGAGGCGACGTAAGGGTCTCAGTGAGGACGTTAGCGTTGCCAAGTTCCTCGAGCCAGAGTTCTACCAGAGCCTTATGGAGAGCGGCACTCTCGGCAGTCCATGAACAGTGTATCTATTCTCTTAAAGCATCGACCCTCTAGATCCCTTTCCAACAGCACCTTACGAAACGGGGATAGAAGAGATGGGTCATATTTGTCGTAATAAGTTACTGTATTATACAATCAGGGATAGTTCAACTGGCGCTCGAGGATATAGGGGAAAAGGTCGTCCATCATCTGCCGGCTTACGAAAGAAGAGTCCAACTTTAGAAAAAAAGATTTGATCGTCTCTTTTTCGTGACGTATGTACGTTCTCGTAGGGTTGTACTATGCGACGAAACCGAAGCACCAAACGGTTTTTACGTAGGGGTAGCTTTCGACGAGGCAAGAAGGGTAAGGGGATGACAGATCTTGATAAACTACGAGGCCTAGACTCGTTTTGACAGGTTAAAGTCGTGCAGAAGGGAAGAAGGATTTTGGAAGAATAAGAAGAAAAGGAGCCTCTAAAAGGGGGGGCTCCTCTTGTCGTGTAACGTCAAGGTGTGGTTTTTTGTCTTCCGTCACACTCGCCCATCTTCACCATACAACATTTTCGAAACTTGTGACCTGCGTTAGTATTATAGCCTGTGGTTTTCATGTAGGTAGGTGTGAAGCTGGCTGTTTCTTTTCTGCACATGTAATAGAAGCGAGGTGGCGCGGTAGCTACCGCGGCTAGTAACGGTAACAGTACCAAACCTAACCTACCCACGGGAAATTCCGCTGCCCCCCCCTTCTCTCTCTTCTTCTTCCCCCTCCACCGTCTCTCATGACTCGAGTGTAGATCTGGGGGGCTGTCATGTTCGTGTAAGGTAGGCGGGTAGGTAAGTCATGTATAGGTACGTTCACATATATACGCCTCGCCTGTTTGCTGCCTGTGTCGGCATAAACCGGATGCCGGTAACAGTGACAGGTGCATATGTAGGTAGGCAAGGGAGCTACTGTATGTACTATAAGCTGGCAGAAGCTTGGTGGGTTCAAGAAGTCGTCGTACGGGAGGGGGGGCTTGCCACGCCTGCTAGAAACCGCCTGGGTCACCTTGTGGACGGTTACGACTTTGCTTAGGTAAAGGTGGTAGGGAGAGACGGGCTGGAAAGAAACCATGTAACTCCGGGGCAGGGCCAGGTGATGTGCGGGCTTGTGGGTTTTGTAGTTATAACGAAAGGACCCTTGGGGTTATAGCTAGGGCTTGCTATATGGTTACTGTTACTGATACTGATAGCAGAGGGCAATAAGATATCGTCGCTAACAAAGGTACCTAGGTGCCTACCTAGGTATGGAGAGGTCTCCTCAGCTAGTAACTAACCTACAGAACTGTCATTGGGAGCTCTAGACTTCACCAAATCTAGCTATACCATGCGATTGTGACTCTTACATGCCTGGACAAGCTACTCGTACTCCATGTGGGGGATTGGCGTGGACTAGGTATGTCGGGGGCAGCTCTACCTGGAATACATTTGGGGCAAGTACCTACGCCTTGTTTTTTTCAGGTCGAAGGAGGCCCTGGGGTCGATCCCGGTGTTAGTTGACGATGATATGAAGGCCATAGTAACACATACAGCCGAGTGGCGAGAGAGGAAATGATGAAGAACTCGAAAGGAAGAAGTGTGTTGGACCTGATGATCAACGCAGGCATGAGTTGGGGCTTGCAATAGACCCCTATCCTTCCCCCCGTCCGGCAGAAGAAAGACCGCGCGCGGAGTGTTCGGAATAGCAATGTGACTAGTCATGTATGTATGGGTGATCGTTTAGAAAACTCGAAGAAAACAAAAAAGAAGGACTGGGGATCAACACCAAGCATTTGTCAGGCAAGAAGCATGGGGAGTAATAGGGGAAACACTGTTTCGAATAGAGTAGAGCAAGCTCGCTGTCGTCGTGATACATGATACATATACATGGCGTAAAAGTAAACGTTCGTCCATCAGTGTACCATGCGAACTACGAAGTACGGCCCCCCTGAAAGAAGCACTGATGGCTCGGAAGATATTTTCTCGGCGTTCGCCATTCGGTACCGCCATCTCTTTGACGAGATCTCAATCCCGAATCGAGATGATACATAGGTATGTATGGGGACAAAGGCTTACTACCAGGTTGTCTTCGTTGTTACGTCGTGAAGGGCGTCGGTGATTTCCAGCATTCATATTTGTGTTTGCGTTTGCGTCTGCGTGTTCTCGCTGTCCGCCACGGGACTGGACGATCAAGAGAAAGGAACTTTTGGACTCCTCCTCCTTCTACTTAGAGCTAGGAGGCGTACATAGTCCTGAAGGCTGGTTGTATCGGTAGACACGCATGCATGGAAGGGGTTATCATCGTACTATGACGGCGATTATGGGGGGGAGCAAATGGAAAAGGGGGGGACAGCGAACAACACAGCTAGGTTAGGGCGAAGGGCGCCAGCAAATGACAGCCCGGTCTTTGAAAGCAACTTGGAGTTCGAAAGCCAGAAAGAAAACCCGCTACCACCCGTTTCCGAAAGGTACAAGGAAGGCCAAAAACCAAGTATCGTACGTGAATCGCCTGCTGGGCCCGTCCTGGATCGACAAAACTCCAGCTCGGTGAGGCAGGATGGCAAACAGGCTTTTCCATCGCAGCGGGGAGCTGAAAACCGGTCTTGATAGAAACAGCATTACCAAGCCCGCAGGTTCGCACGAGAGTTGCAATACGGGGTTACACGGGTTTATGAGCTTTTCATCTCTCCGACTTACAGACGGCGTTCCTCCTTCGTATCGCCGCGCCGGATGACGGGCCCACAAGTCAAATACGAAGAAACGGTTTCGAAAAAACCATGGCAGGAACCAAGGCGGTTGGCCGATCATAGCATGATTCGCGTATCGTTTGAGCAGACCAGGGGTTTTTTGCTCCGTTTCAAAAAAAATATCCCCTTCACTAAGCTGCATACGGTCTATCGTAGTTGTCTCGACGGCAGTTGCCGGCACCTATGATTATGCTGATCGAAGTGGCTCTTGAGCTCGAGGGTGCATGCTATTCAAACAATGGCTTACGAAAGGCACTCCGAATTTTGAAAGTAACAGTACATATCTTGAAGCTAGCAGAGTAATATGGTATCTAAGAGGTAGTTAAGCTAAGCCTAAATGTACCTCGGTAAGTTATTAAACCACTCGATTAGTACTGTTTGTAAGCTTAACAACTGCTTCTGCCTGGAGAGGTATGTCTAATTATCAGAAGCGTTTCTACAGATAAAACAGAGTCCAGGTCAACACTAGACCTCGGCAGCTAGGTGAGTTCTTACGGTCCGGTAAAACCCTGACGTTGAGCTGCATCCCATATCCGACCGGTACCCAGTCTCTTGGCGATTCCAACCCATCTTAGACCGGTGTGGGTTCTCCTGCTGTGTTTATCGTCTATAGGCCTATCATGGTGAGTAGATCCCGGTACTTAAGATCCCCAGACAGCCGATAGGGTGGTATTTCATACATTGCCTGCCCTTCTAGAAGCTCAGGTGACGAACGACTTCAGATCTCGACGTAACACAGTCGCCGAGTAGAGATTATCGCTGGCTTCGTACGACATGTTGCTCAAGGTTTCCTAAACCTATCGAGAACTGTCTTGTTCGTCGGCTACTCCGAGTTCAGGTCGCCACTGGAAGGTGCCTTCATACGCAAGTCTCCAACATCTTGTCCAAGACGCCTTTGAGCGTGTCATTCTCCAATGCTGCTGCAACTCTTTCCTTGTCAGCTAGCTGCTTGTTAACCTGGTCATCCTGACTGTGAGATCCCTCCTTGATCATAACATCAATGCGGTAGTTCGGCGGCAGTGCTTGCTCAAGTCGTACTCGCACACCAAGGCCGATGACCGTGGCAAGCGAGCAGTGAGTAATGGTAGGAGTGATTTTGACCAGGACTCGCGTCAGAGCGTTTGGATCCGCGGCTACTGAAGGAGATGGTGTTATATCAATATCGGGGAGGTTGACGACAGCTAGCTGGCCCAGCGACAGCGGATGTTCCGGGTCAGAAATGGTGGATATGAGGTCTGGGAAATTGTCAGTCGTCAAGATACTGAGACGAACTACTAAATTTAGAACATTTCCCAATCTGGTTGAGCCATGCTGTGGATGTTGACGCATTGACACGATACTTTGGGACCAAAGTTTCGTAACATCTGGGCGTGGGGGGTTGTAGAATGAAAGGGGAGTACAGGGATATCTGAATGCAATGTTTATGCGGCATTGACGAGGTAGAGAACAGCAAGTGTGAAAACCCCGCGTCGTTATGCCGATCGCTGATTCGCACGAATATTCTGGAAAAGTACGGTGGGAAGCTGTATGAACAAGGTAGGTGACTTTACCGTAGACCTCCTGCTCGTCGATAGGCTCTGCAGTGAACTCATCGTCGCTCTCGGTGTCGTCAGACCACGATATGTCATAGAAGGGGTCAGACAAGTATTGTGGCTTGCGCATCATGTCGGTGATTCTGGACCCGACATCTCTTTGCACCTTACGTCCCCTCTTGCCCTTTCTCGTCGGAAGCTGGGAAGTGTTTAGGATGGTGGGATTTGCATTGTCCTTCTCCATCTTGACGGCTATGAAGTGTAGCACGAGTCGGAGTCCCGGGGTCTTGGTGTGTTCAAAGTCAGATGGAAGGGTGAGACGTTTGCTACCTGGGCAGCTGGGGCTCTAGGTATTGGGAGACTCAGGTATTGGATAAGTAGTGTGATGAATCGCAAGATACTACCCTTGGAAGTAGTCGAGTCGTGGCGATGATGTTCCACATCAAACATCAAAAACCTCGAAGTTTGAATGAAGATGTCATTGGTCATTGGATTAGTAACCAGTAGAAAGCGGGGATTGGAGTCATGCAGTTCATTCCACGGTCCATGGAACTTTTGAATGGAGATGGAGGGGCAGTTCGGAGATTCTTTTACCCGGCTTCCGGCTTCTGGCTTCTTTTTATCTAATCAATTCCATCTTATCGTCTTCTCTAGCTGCTATGTATGTAATAGATACTGAAAAACTTACCACTCAAAAACTTACCATTCAACATTCAATCCCCCCTCGCCACCCTCGAAATCTGCTACTGTATGTACAACCTTGGGACCTCCTGACCGCTAGAGTCTTCGAGGGGACTAGTTGTTCTTGAGGGAAAATCTGCTTCATCGTCCCCTAACCGGCCCTTCTCTGAGTGGGAGTTGGACAAGTTTTCGCACGGCTACACTTAGGTACCATCCATTTCTCCAGATATTCGGTCGATCATATCCCCTAAATTCCTACATCTGTGACCTGATAACTAGGCCATACGTGACAATTGACGAATGCAGCGCCATAGATTCGCCCAGGGCTCGATGCAGGGGCTTGTCAGCGGGTCCAGTACCGAATATGTGATACAACCGTTACAGCGACCTGCGGCTGTTTCACTGCGTGATAATTCATGCGCGACAATGTCAAAGCTGGACTAGCATGTCTCTCACTCTATATCGAAATCTGGAAATCTGGAAATGGCAAAAGGTAATACAATTGGACGTTCAACATTGACCTTGTGTTCTCCGCGGGTCATCTCGGTGGCGTTGAAAGAGTTATGGTTATGGTGGGAAGAAAAATGCACACCGAGCTTTTCTTTGCTTCCGCCCCCTCAGCCCCTTGGCTGCTTGGGTACCTAAGGTACCCCCTAGCTGAAAGTTATCAGCTAGAAGTAAGCTAGACAATATACACGGGATCTCCCTTGAATCTGGCCTTGCGCCTTGCTTGCCATGCTCACCGTTCCCGCTTTCAGGTCCGGCCCCAACGCCTTATGATCGACAGGCTATAAGGTACAGATCCGAATATGTCGCCATGCTCCGGGCAGGTTTTCCAGAAAAGGCCAGCGTGACGGCATTTCTCAACCTCGAATGGGAAGTCAGTTAGAACACGCACGGAATGAGCCGTTCCAAGCATAAGCACGTGCCACGCACAAAGAGAGCCAATTTTTTGGTACACTGGTACATACGAGGACAGCTATCCTTGGTCTTTCAGCCCTGTCAATATCATGCTCGCATTTCATCCGCTTGGAAGATTCCATAATGCATCTCGAATGACATTCCCGCCATAAACGAACTACATATTCCATCCTGCAGCCGGCGAAGTTCAGAGACCGACTGGGGGATATATAATATATCTTATTGTATCCGAAGAGAAACACTACCAACACGACTGGCGTTTGCTACTAGATATGTAATGGGCTGCTCTTTTAAACCTAGTAGGAACAGGTCTAGTGGACTGTGGCTATTGATTACAATATTATCACAAAGCAAGCTAGGTCGATGGGCCTAATCCTCCTTCGGCAAGTTGGGACTGCATGCAGTCGCTGATTGGATAGTTGTCCGTGGGGGAGTTAACCTCCCTGGTGATGGTGTTATACCTCGGGTCTTCGGAAGGTTGGACCCCTACCTATAACAGGTAGATCCAGTCATCTATCCCGTGCTGGGCGTGTGTGTACGAGAGGGTTAGGGCTTAGGAACACGGAGAGTGCCGTTCTTCTATGCAAAGCCAGAAAGGTGGTAGGCGTCGCTGATCAGAGATCACTGAGCCTTGTCAAGCGAGGTACCCAAGACGACTTAACAAAAGGATTGCGGGAGCATATGCTGGGTAAGCGAGAACCGCTGACGACGCCGAAGACGACCAATTGTTGCTTCGAGAACAGCCATTCTGGCATGTCACCACTCCTTTTCTTAATGTAGCCGCTCCCAATACCACCTGCAATGCAGACGCAAGTGCTCAGTCAAATCCCTTCCACACTTCGCAACTTTGAGCTTTTACTAGCTAAGCTCGCGAACGCGAACTTACTGGCCAAAGTTGGGAACACAGGAGAGCTCCTCTCATTGGAGTTTGGCGCAGGTAGATCTGACCGCCAGTCCTTTTAGCTAATGCAAACGGGGCAAGCTGCAGGGGTGAATTGTGAATTGTATACTAATCACAAGATAGACGATTAGGTACGATCATACTGACCTGGCGGTTGGGTTCGGGTTCTGTTATTCCATTTGTAGGCGCTAGAAAAGGTCCCGAGCTGTTTGCCGGCTTGTGATCCATGTATTGTACCTGTAATGTGTCTGCCCCTGGATCTTGTTGATACATACATAGGGAGAAGAGGCCTATCCCGCTTGCAGGAACAGTTACACGGAGACAAACCACCACGGGGCATTACATATCTCCAATGTGCAAATGTGTATGTAGGTATATGTATGCACCTCGCAGCCCTATTCCCCCAGGAACAAACATACATATGCAATGTTCGCCAACGTTACGAGGTCACTTACTATTATTCCTATATTACAGTATTACAGGTTCGGCGGCTAGGTATTGTCTTGCCACGACACCATGACATGACGTGCGTCTCGTGTGGGAAAAGAAAAGTTGGTTTTGACATCTGATGCGCTTGGTTCTCCTTAAGACGTTTCATCCTATATTGGGTCTTTTAATGTTGTTCATGCTGACCTACAAGAATAACGCTCGGATTCAATGCTGAGTGGCGCACCCGGTGGGATTTTTATTCTGCTAGGTAATTCTTCAGCAGCGTCTAATGTCAGTCGGGGATAGTGATCGGTGATAATGCAAAAGTCTTCTCGTAAGACACAGCCACGTAAGATTATAAGACTCTTAGGTACGTACCTCATAGAGCAAAGTAAGGGACCTTGCATGCGCGTCAGAAGTCAGGAGCAGCGAGTAAGGAGTCTACCGCAAAGCTCCGATTCGGGATTTCATGACAAGCGTCAAGCCGTCGTAGCTCTGTGGCTTCTGGTACCTACAGCGCTACCAACTACCTATGTACCTAGCCCACGACTCCCAGCCGACTGGCTTCGTCGTTCCTAGAGTCTTGGTATTCGGCGCTAATGTAGGCTAGATATGTGCGAGAACCGAACCGAGCATTGGATGATACGGTACATGTGTTGAGAGAGCGGTACTGCGGTATTGGCCCGCACCACGAGTCCACGACAGGTGAATCCTACGAACCACGTACGAAGCTAGCGATCGATCTTTCTCAGGTAGATTGAATCGCAACCGTAATATATTCGAGAGAGCACCTCCAGGCTCCAGACTTGTACAATATCATACACAACTAGACTAGCCCCCAGACTAAAACATTGTGTATGAGACAAAAACGAAGTAGTACGTAGATGCATGACTTATACTCCGTGAGACTATTAATTTCATTAATAAGAGAAAGCTATTTATAACCATCCTATCGTAACTTGTTATTGTTGTATGTACAGGTACAGATGCACATAGCATTGCACGACGTAGGTGATCTGTTGGTCTGTATGTAGAGAAAGGTGTGTTTGGTAAGCCCGGGCTTGTTTTGGGGCCAAGGGGCCAGCAGGAACCACGCGAACGACAGGGAAGACAGGGGGTAGCCCCCCAAAGTTGGCTTCTCGAGGGACCCGTCGAATGCCCCGTCGCATGCCCATCGCATGCCCCATCCAAGCCCATCTCTGCATCGTTAGGCCCCTCCTTTTAGGCCCCTCTTCGACTCCATATCAGCAGTAATAGTACGATGCAATGCACACTGCAATACAAGCCTGTCGCCTGTCGCCTGTCGCCTGCAGGCCTCGATGAGAACAATGTCCATGTCCATGTCCATGTCCCCATTCTTTCTATTCTAACTGGCAGACTGGCAGACTGGCTGACTGGGCGTCAGGCAAGCTGGCAAGCAGACAAGTCTTCCACTCATGGCAAGGTATGGTTTTATCCCCTCATCTACCTGAATACCGGGTCCCTCCCTGGGAAAAATAGCAAAAGGCCGTTATCACCTGGGCACTACCTAACTTAGACGTTATGTAGGTATTGTACTTGCAAACCGATGGCTGCTTTGACGTCTAGGCAGTCCACTTCTTCCAATCCCAGTCCATAGTTCCCTGCCCACATTCCCAGTCCCAATCCCAGTCCCAGTCCACCCTACCCAGTCTACCAGTCCCAAGCCCCAAGTCCCAAGTCCCAAGTCCCAAGTCCCAAGTCCCAGTCCCAGCTCGCGTCCCAATCCGCCAGCATCCCGTCCCGCCCTTCCCAACTGCAGTACCGCTGTACGGTCATTAACCTTAATCTACCCTCTGCAGCTGCGGATATTTCTGATGCCGTAAAACTGTAAAACTTGTGGCGCGTATCTGCTCGATCTATCTTTTTAACCTCTCTCCCTCCCGCTTCTCTGGACTACATCTACATCTACATCTACATCGTAACTGCGCCATTCCATAACGTCACACTGACCCGACGAGCGCGAGCCAGCTTAATCCGCTACCGAGGCGCACCAATGCTCAAGCAATAATTCGGAGGCGTATAGTTGGACGAGGGTTTCGAACCCATCGAGTCATCGAAGAGGCCGAGAGAAAACGAAGTCGCAGTCTAAGTCGCAAATCGCAAATCGCAAGTCGCAAACCGCAGTCATGTCGAATAACGACCAGTCCGCTCGGAGGCTGCTGCCACAGAGCTCCAACTCTTCGCTGAACTCATTTTCCTTTGCGCCGCCCACTTACCAACCTCCCAGGGAGACTCAAAAGAGTGCGATCCATGAAGACGTCCTAAATTCGAATGTCGTCCGTTATTCTAACCTACTTGACTCGCAGACTATGTATTTGTAGACGAACACAACCGGCACAAGCGGTTGAAGGGTATGGACCTTTTACCTTGAAGTTTTATAGGAGAGCACCTTAGCTAATGGGTCCGCTCACTATAGTCATGAGAGCTTGCGAGGGCTGTAGGAGGAGAAAGATTAAATGCGATGCCGCCACTACGAATACATGGCCCTGTTCGGCCTGTATCCGGCTAAAGCTACACTGCGTGCGACCTAATGGCCAGTACGAAGGATCACAAGACTCGCAGTCCTACGAAGCTACACAAGAGTACGATGTTGCGCCTGGCCAAAGCAGTTTCAGACATATGCCCATGCAGCAGCAACCGCCGCAGTCCATGATGGCCGGCCAGCCAAAGCCCGGCATGTATCCAACACCCGGGCCATATCCCGAGCACCAAGGCGTCTACCCTCCTATGCCTTACGGAGAACCCCCTCCGCCGCCTCACCAGCTTCAATATGGGTCCATGCCTCCCCAGGTTGGAGTTATGGACCAGTCGTATGCGTCCGCCAGCGTATTCCCTACTCCGCCCATGCATCAGCACTCGGCGCATTCCGAATCCTCTCCGGAATCTTACCACCAAGATCAGTATGGGCAACAGGACCTAGCAGATATTCTAGGAGCTCTAAAAGTAGACGAGGCGGGAACGGGTAGGCTTGCCTTTTTAACTTATAAATTAATAATGCTGACGACTCTAAGCCCCGTATCTAAATAATAAAATGGCCCTTTCGTTGGGACAAGAAGAGGAGCCTGCGGTTGAAGACGCAGATGATTATAAGAGCATACTGCCACCTATGCCGTCAGGGCCTGGCTCGAAGATACGGATACCTCCGGAACTCATGCCCGATGAGGGGACCATTATGCACTATTTTGATCTTTATTTCACCAATGTACATCCCTACGTCCCGGTACTGAACAAGGCCCAGCTGTACCAGCAGTGGCATACAAATCGGGAGGCTATCTCTCCTCTGTTGTTAGAGGCGATTTTCGCGGTGGCCGGCCGTCTCGCCGACGAACCGGCTCAAGGGCAACAATGGATCGCCCTCGCTTCGAGTAAGAACACGAAATTAGAATTTAACATGTGCTTTAAACTGATGAGATGCAGAACATGCCGATTCCTTTATGGACGTACCGCGTTTGAGCACCCTGCAAGCCCTCTTGATAATTTTAAAGGCGAGGGAAGCCTCCCCGAAGCGGGGCTACTACTACCGATCCTGGATGTCTATCGTGCACTGCGTCGCCATGGCTAAAGATCTGGGACTCGATGAACATTTTGATGACCACAAAGCAGGCAGGCCTTGCGGTTCGCCTCCGGGTGAATGTATCACGAAGAATCGGATTTGGCAGACGATCTTCGTGTGCGAGACCATGATAGCGGCGCCCCAAGGTAAGAATACTTCACTCCTTAGTCGATTACTTGTGGCTCTAAACGGGATTTAGGACGACAAGATCTTTCCGTGGATCCCGATTCTGTCGATTTTAGCGTCCCGAGACTTATGCCTGGCTGTGACGAGACGGAGTATCATGCCAGTCGAAATTTTGTCTACCTAGCCCGCGTCGCCCGTAATCTCAACAGGGTGAACGCGGTCTATTCTAAGATCAAGAAGAAGAAGGATTGGGGTATCGATCCCGAATTAGTACAACTCAACCCGAACATCACGGGCTGGCTCAACGATCTCCCGGCCGATTTGCGCATCACCTTCTCCCCGGATGGATCACCTCCGTGGCTTCCCTCGCACTTCATCGGAAATATGCATTCGTATTATTACCTGAGCGTAATCATTCTTCACCGACCGCAGTTGAGCTTCCTGGAACCCATGGGTGCCGACGGGCAATGGAAATCGCACATGCTCCTCTGCTACTCGTCGGCCAAGGCCTTGTGTCGAATCCAAGAATCAATGCTGCAATCCTTTGGTTTGAGCGGACTCCAATGCATGCAACGGGGCATCAGTTTCACCATCTATGCCATTCTGTCTTGCATGGTCCTTCACCTTGTGCGTAGCTTCGTTTTCTTGGTTACAAAACAATGCTGGAAGAATCAAGACTAATGTCGAATTGTGTAGGTTGCGCTAACTTCCCCTGATCCCGAGCTCAATACGGACGCGCGAGACTATTTTACACGGCACATGAGGGTATTGGAAAAGACGATGCATTCTTGGCCCCTGCCTGAAATGCTGAAACAGATCGACGCCGTGCGAGAAGCATTCTCTGCTAACACAAGAAAACCATTCGTGTTGAAACCCAGCTTCCCTTACGGAAGCCCACATCCTAGCAACCACTCGAGCCCACCTACCGCAAATACGTTCAAGCCGCCCATGCTCCAGACGAGCTCTTTGGACTCTGGCATGGACCCCCAGGCCGGCCAGCACTCGCAAGTTAGTTATGCCAACCATCCTATAACACCTATATCCGCTGGTTCCGCGGACAACAAGAGTGACTCTCCTTCTGCACAGTCGCTCTCCTTGATGAATTCTGGCCAGAGCACGCAGGCCTCGGCGCTTTCCAGTGGGATGTCGTTAGGAGATCATCCCTCCTGGAATCCTTCGCGTCTATTTGAGTGAGTACATCGAAAGCCAGTTGGTAGAAAGCTGACCCGTTGCTAACATCATAACTACAGCCAATGGAACACGACTTTCGGTACGCAACAAATCCAATCTCAGCCAACTTCGGTGGCTCCACAGTCCAGTTCTCTAAGTGTTCCCTCATCTTCAGGTGCCCCCGAAATCCCTACTCCCCAGGACATCCAACTTGCGGGCGGGTCTCTGCCGTCCGTCACGCAGGCTTTGCCTCAGCAGTATTCGGCTCCTCCCATGCACGCGTTCGTCACTCCTGCCATGTGGCAAGAATCTGTCGCCAGCGTCTACGAAGGTGGTCTCAAGCGGCATTGGGATTACGACAACGGTACTTCGATTGACACAGGACATAAGCGTCGTTAGGCTACCCACGCCATTGCTCACCCGCCTAGAGTACCACCTTCTTTGTTTGTCAGGAGCGAAGCAATCTCGAAAGAATCGATTAGACGGGGGGAGGGGAGGAGAAAAGAAACGATAGGTGACGGCGGCACGTCAAATACCACCCCACGTTCTTGAGCAGCTACCATTTACCATCTATAGATTTCCTCCATTTTAACTGTCACATGTACAACAGGGTTTATGAACCGAATTGACAGGTTCGGATACGACGGAATCCACAAGCGGCAGCAAAGGGAAGTCCAGAAAGAGTTACGAGTTACTGGGGGAAGGAGCGTAAGCAGTCATTACGCGCTGAAGTGATGGATGGCAGGCTTATATAAAACAGCATGGGATGAAGTATGATTAAAGATCTAGGCCAGGGGAAAAGATCGGCAAGCAAGGTCGATCGCCTTGTTTCTACGGAAAGAAAAAAGCGGCAGTTCTTTGAAAAATACTCAACTTGGCAAGGCGTTTCGAGGTAGCATTTGGGACGAGGCCCCACGAGATTTTTGTTTCTACCTTTCCACTTTGTTTCGACCCACGGGACAGAGATAAGGCTGGGGTTGCTATGTCACCCTCGGATTTTGATTTACCAGCTGCCTTTTGTACACTAGGATCTGCATGGCGAAGGCTGGGTGTTTGCTTTTTAAGCTGTATACATGATACCACGGGATCTCATGTTGGGGGTTTATTATCTGGGCTGGTTACGTATTATACATAGTGGGATGGATAGGCGAATGGGAAAGAAGAAAAAACGGGGAGGCCCTTACTGTTCCAAGGGGTTGAAAAAACATCGAATGGCCGGTTACGCGCCCGAGACTCGCCTTGACCTGCCTGGTAGTTGCGTGCAAGTGTGTGCTGAGTATGCCCCTCAAGCGTAGAGACGGGCGTCTATGCGGAGGGGTCCTTGTAAGATGCGAGCTTATCTACATTTACCTGGCGGGTAGGCTGTCGACTGGCATACGACTGTAGCATACAGGTTCAGGATCTAGTTTAAGAGTAGGTAGCTATATAAGATCTAGCTATGGTCCAGATTCGACCTGTTATGCTTAGAAGCCTATAGTCCAACTACCCCTGAGGAATAAATGGAACTGACAAGGGACACATAGGTAATCGATTATTCATCAGCAACGGCGCCGGCCACGAACTGACGTAGTAGCTTGGCAATGTATGGAAGGATATCTACCCGTCCAACGCTGGACACCTTGGTTGACGTAGTAAGACCTTCTAGAAGAAAACGTGGAGGGCACATCACACGGCTTGGCTTCGGGGGAAATCGACAGCGTAGCATAGCTGTCTAAGGCAGGTAAGTATAAATAAAAGCCGTTAAGATTAGCTTGCGTGCTATTGCGTCCGTCAACCCTCCCGGAAACCGACCAATGGGTGTCCCGAATAGGTCAGCAGATCGACTATAAGGAGTAGGTTGAGTTTTGGCTATAGGAGGTAACCTAGGTAGTAAGTTTGAACGAAGCAGGTGAGGGAGTGAGTGGCTTGCGTGACGTGCATCACAACCCCCTATCCATCTCGGCTTTTCCCCTTACTTAGTACCTACAGTACAATAACATCATCATACCACACATCCTCCCTTACCTACGACATAAGCCAGGTGCAGATAACTTGGCGAAAGCCGAGGCTTTTTATACGGAGTCGTTCGCGTGCTCCTCTGTGTAACTGTCGCAACTGGTCGCCGCCCATCACCAGCCGACGACGACAAGCCGACAACTTTGCGATGCGGATAGCCAATCCCTCCTCCGAACTGTTAAGTTACCCAAAAGCAGCCGCAGCGTCATGCAGGACAAGACAGGACAGTACGACCCCGAACCGTGCGAAAGCCGTCACTGGCGCGGCTACCCAATTCCGTACCTATGGTACCTTGGTATAAAGTAGCCCGTTTGGTCACGTACAGTATGTATTTCGCTCGCCTTTCTTTCATGCCGTGTAACATGGATGGCCACAGCACCAAAGGCCTATGCATATGCATGATCAGCGGCCGTCCTGATTGGTTTCCTCCGTTTTTTTCTTTCGAGAAACCCCCCCGGCTTGTCCTGTCTGGTTGGCCCGTACGAGGGGGTGGGATGCTTATAGGTAGGGGTTTAAACCGGATCGGGTTTGTGCATGAAAAAAAAAAGGATGAACTTGGAATCATGGGAAAGGATCATTAACCTACCCCTACCCGTGCAAACACCGCGGACAGAGACAGCCTGGGTTCCTCCGATGCCGACCCCGAGACTCCGCGGCCGGCCCCCAGGTTGACCCGTAAAGGATTGATGGGTTCTACCTAAGCTCAGGTCACCTAAGCTGAGGCTGGAGGAATCTGACGATATCACAAACCAAGCGGCTTCCAACCCATCTTGCCACGGCGGGCGCGCACCTCTTCGTTACACGGCCATGCACGGCTCGGTCCGACCGGGTACGGGCTTTCAGCTTTACCGTAATCAAAGCAACGAAGCTGAGTATATTCGGATAGCCAAGCTACCTAACCTATACCTAGGTCCTACGCCAAGTCCTCTGCATCTACTACCTACTACCTATTACCTACTACTGCCTACTGCAGAACCGTAACGGTATGCACGTACTTGACCTTGCCACCCTCGAGCCTCACCTCGTGCGAGTCCGGCATGTCCCCCAGGGCGTCGAACGAGCACAGCACGTCGACGGACCCGCGCGCCTCGTCGACCACGTACCGGCGGTCGCCGTTGGCGCGCGGGCTGCCGCCGCGCGGCAGCGACGCCCCGCACGGCCGCGTCCGCATCGCGCCCTCGACGCGCTCGCAGTCCGCGCCCCACGGGATCGCGTCCGCGGCCTCGGGGTCCGTCCACATGTCGAGGTACGCGTCGGCGACGCGCCGCAGCTCCTCGCGGCTCGGCCGCTGCGCCTCGTCGCCGATCACCTCCCAGCTCTCCTGCCGCACGTAGGCTAGCGTCTGCGCCGCGTCGAAGAAGAGCGCGCCCGTCGTCGCCGCGATCGTGTCGATCAGCGAGATCGCGGCCGTGTCGTCGTCCGCGTGCCGGATCTGCGTCGCGATCACGTAGGGCGTGGGCCCCGTCGCGGAGATGAGCAGCGTGTAGCTCGCGCAAGCGGTCGTGTCTGCCGACGTCCGGTTGTAGTCGATCGGGAGCGCGGTGCCGAGCACGCCCGTCGCGACGTCCGCCGCCGCGTTGTTGAGCCGGTAGGTGAAGTTCGTGGGCGACAGCGCGAGCCCGTCGGGGCTGCCGCTCGCTTGCGCTGCCACGTAGCTCGCTGCTGCGGCGAGGAGCCCCTCGCGCGTGCACTCTGCCGAGGCCGGGGTCGCGCCTGTTGCTAGCATCGTGGCGGCCGTGGCGGCCAGTCGGCTGCGTAGTCCAACCATGATGGAATCGTTGTCGTCGTCACGATTTGAGATGATTGCTGGCTATCGTGGGGCAATGGCTTCAAGAGATCGCCCGCGGTAAGTGTGATGCGAAGCGACGGCTTACATATATGGTTCATTCTCACGCGAGAGGGCGTCTGAAGAATATGCCGTGCCCCGATGCGGAGGTAGGGAGGTAGTTCCTTGCTATATTGACCGTCCCCGCGTGGAATTTATATTAATGCAACGTCGTTCGCTCGACGACTTTAAGCAGGTCTCCTGTTCCAGGAAATATGACATCGCTTAGATCGAAGCAGACGACGTGCTGATTGGTCTCCTTATATCGTTGCTGTCATTCCGATCCTCCCGGTTCTACGGTCTGTAATTGAAGTTGACGGAGAGCGTGTCTGTCTCTCGGAGATCCGTCCATAATACTAGGTTGAAATCTCGCAGCACGACCTAGCGGTGAGATCTAGATCTTGCTACACTCCTCGCGAGACACTCGAATCGCTGCCGAGGAGTTCGGATTCGGCGTGTTGTGTGAAGTTCTCGACGTCCCAGCAGGCCAGCCCTACCCGGGCGGCGGCGTACCTTTCCGCTGGCCTTGCCCATTGACTCGCTCGATGAAGCGATTATACTTCCAGGACACGGGATGCATCAGCTTCTACTAGATCGGGCGGCGTCTGAAAGAAAGCTAGAACTACTAGTATTCTCATCGTTCTATGTAGTACAAGGCCAAATTCATGGGCTTGGGTATGCGTTTCCGATAGCTGAACGGTGCGGAGCAAATGAGCTACGATACAACGGCTCAGTCGATATTTCGTAGGCAAGACTTGCATCAATTGACGTAAGATACGCCGAGGTTAGTCGTCTCACGCCGAACAATATCATCCAAGGCACAGTCCGCCCAGCATTTCGTAATCTTGGTGTTCAATAGCTTACCTACCTTCTTGGGAACATCATCTATCTGATTGCCACGCCGGTTTATTGGCGACATGGCAGTAGATATAGGCAGCACAATATTCTATTAGGTGATGACATGGTGAACCATCGCGAGTTAGACCCGAAGATCGTGTTGTCATCCCACGCGGTATGTTAACAGGCTAAAATAATATAGGAGCTCCTCGTGCGGAGCATGCAGGAGATGATCACCATCGAACCTTAGATGCTTCTTTTTATGCCGATCGTGGAGCTCAGGGTCCATGCCGTATGATATTTTCCCTATTATCGATAGGGCGGATAATCTGGATCTGGGCCGAAGTCAGGTACGCGAGCTACATAGCTTGGGTTGATGCTACACCAAGGACTTGGACATAGCTCATCCGGTAGGCTATTTACTGAGAAAATGCTCAGTTGAAGATCTTCAAGGACGTCCGGATCAATGTCTGACGAGTTGGTCGAGCTTGAAAAGGGCCGGGTTTAAAATGTAACTTGGCCAGTAGCTCTAACCCTGACTGTTTCTATCCTCAGATATTGACACGATGAAACATACAGGGAGGCCATTGGTATGTCTCTCACTCCTCAGCACATGTGTGCTGGGGAGAATGGCATTCCCTGATTGTGTTGGAGGACCAGAAGTACTGACGACCAACCTTGTCTGCGATACAACCGCTACTCCTGCGGAAAGAGCCGCGGCACTTATCAGCGCCTGGAACATTACGGAGAAGCTAGCCAACCTCGTAGAGTGAGTCAAGACTAGAACTCAACGGTCCTTTTCTCGAAGCTAACTAAGCATCAGCAAGAGCCTTGGAGCGCCGCGTCTCGGTTTGGGCGCCTACGACTGGTGGAACGAAGCTTTACACGGTGTCGGGTTCTCTCCCGGAGTTGTCTTCGCGCCCTCGGGGGAGTTTTCACACGCTACCTCTTTCGCCAGCCCCATCTTGTTGTCGGCGGCCTTCGACGATGACTTAGTTCATGCCGTTGCAGACGTCATTAGCAACGAAGCTCGAGCATATAGCAACTTTGGCCATGCAGGACTCGACTACTGGACGCCCAACATTAACCCATTCAAGGATCCAAGGTGGGGCCGTGGCTCGGAAACGCCGGGTGAAGACCCCTTCCGAATCAAGGGCTATGTCAAGGCCTTGATAGATGGCTTGCAGGGCACAGAGGATGTCACGAAGGTCATCGCAACGTGCAAGCACTATGCTGCGTACGACCTAGAATACTGGGGAGGAGTGAAGAGATACGAATTCGACGCCATCGTCGGAATGCAAGATCTGGTCGAGTACTACCTTCCTCCGTTCCAGCAGTGCGCGCGAGATTCCAAGGTCAAATCGATCATGTGCTCCTATAATTCTGTCAACGGCACGCCCGCCTGTGCGTCAACCTACTTGATGGAGACGGTCCTTCGCGATTTCTGGGAGTGGGAAGACGAGAATCAGTACATCACTAGCGACTGCAATGCCATCCTGAACTTCCACGAGGACCATAATTATACTACTACCGCGGCGCAATCAGCCGCGATATCCCTGATCTCCGGAACTGACAGTATATGCGAGGTGGGGACCAACACGGACATCATAGGGGCTTGGGAGCAAGAACTGCTCCCAGAAGAGGTTATAGATCTGGCGCTTCGCCGCATGTACGAAGGGCTGATCCGCGCAGGATACTTTGATCCTGCCGATTCTACTCCGTATCGATCGCTATCCTGGCAGGATGTTAATACTCCCGAAGCCCAAGCTCTCGCCGTCCGCTCGGCTGCCGAGGGGATCGTATTGAAGAAAAACGACGGTCTCCTGCCCCTGAAAGTCGATAATGCCACTTCGATCGCCCTCATCGGTTTTTGGGCGGATGCCACCAACCTTGCCATGCTTGGCGGGTACGCCGGGGTCCCGTCATATCTTCAGGCACCGCTGCAAGCAGCGCAGAAGTTTGGATATCAAACCACATATGCCACCGGGCCGGTCAAGCAGACCACCTCGGACCCAGACACGTGGACGGAAGCCGCCCTCAGCGCCGCCAACGAGTCGGATATCGTGATATACTTTGGCGGTAACGACATGACGATAGAAGCGGAGGAACTCGATCGCTTCTCTATCGCTTGGCCCGCCGCTCAACTGGCTTTAATCGAGAAACTGAGCGCACTAGGCAAGCCCTTTATCGTTGTTGAATTAGGAGACCAAAACGACGACACGCCCCTTCTAAGCGACGACAATGTCTCTGCCATCCTTTGGGCTGGGTTCCCCGGCCAGGACGGCGGCACCGCCGTCTTCGACGTACTGACCGGTAAGACTGCGCCGGCCGGCCGATTGCCTACTACGTTATATCCGGCAGAGTACGTGGACCAGGTCCCGATGACAGACATGAGTCTCCGGCCGAGCGAGACCAACCCCGGGAGGACGTACAAGTGGTACGATAAGGCCGTGCTTCCCTACGGGTTCGGGCTGCACTACACCACCTTCGAGCCGTCCTTCGGGCCCGACGCGTTCGCCGGGAAGACGTACGACATCGCCGAGCTGCTCGGCGCCTGCGACGAGAAGTACTTGGACCTCTGCCCCTTCGAGACGGTGCGCATCTCCGTGCAGAACACGGGCAACGCGACGTCGGACTTCGTGGCCCTGGCCTTCCTGTCGGGCGAGTACGGACCGACCCCGCGCCCGATCAAGGAGCTCGCCGCGTACACGCGCGTCAGGGAGGTCAGGCCGGGGGAGGCGAGGGAGGCGCGGCTGCGCCTGAAGCTGGGGGACCTGGCGCGTGTGGACGCGCGGGGAAACACCGTCCTGTACCCCGGCGCCTACAGCCTCCTGCTCGACGTGCCGACGCGGGCCACGGCCGGCTTCGAGCTGGCCGGCGAGGAGGCCCTGCTCGTCGAGTTCCCGCAGCCCCCGCCGGATTTGGGCGAGGGCAATGGGCACGGAAAGTACACGCCCTGAATCGTTTTGTACGGGCTCGAGCGTCGAAGGTGTCGGGTTTGCAATTGTCTACCTAGGTAATCTTTATGTATCGTCATAGCTAGGTCTTTGCTATTGAGATGTTAAACGAGGGTCGTGTTTCTCTTAATAGCCGGGAGATTCTTCCCGAATTGGGTGCGTCTAGGAGTGCTTGCCAGATAGATCTGACCTAAAGGGGTCAACTTTGTGCGATTTCTTTCTCCACTTCTTGATGACTTTGACGTCGTCGTACTGCAGATCTGTAAAACGTCCTTGATGTCTAATATTTGATGTTGGACAGTGGTTTGAACGAAGCTGTGTAGCGTCATTTCGCGCGTCTGAGGCTTTTGCTTTGAGTAAAAAAGCTCGTTGTCGCATAGGGCCGCTCGAGAAGTAATGAGTAGGACAGGTGAAATAACCTTTGAGAGGCACCTTTTTCTTTACTTTGGAGAGCTTTGTTCTGTTCTCCCTTGCTTTCCAATAAGACCAACTTATATGGCCAATGAGGAAATGTAGTTCTGGTCGTGTGCCAGCTACCAGGAATCACATGTATTAGTTACCAAATATCTCATATCTCATAGGTAACTGTTAACAGGCGTTCCAGGATGATTTCTGATGCCATTTACACCAACTAGCTTATTTACAGTCACATTTATATCTGAAACCTAGACGAGCCTCCATATCACGACGTCTGCATATATTCCAATCTATCAAACCCTTCACTTAATGCGTATATTGCGCCACACATTACACTCTCTGTGCAGTGATATGGGCTTTAGGGTCTCCAGAGAAATTAAAGTCTTGGGTCTAACTTTGAAATGGATTGGAGACTAACACCCACAAAGGCTTTTACAATCATAACGCAGCATGGATCAATATAATAGCTAAACCAGGTAGCATTATCGAATGGCTATTGTGTTAGACATATGGTTCGAGAGACTAGGGGACTATAACACGGAAACAATTAGCAAAGTGCGTGTCAGAGGCACACCTACCGTCACTAGAAGGATTCGTACAGATACCTACCTACCTACTAGGTGGGTATGTGTATCTTAAGCGTAATAAATGAGCTAGCAGAGCATTGAGAGATAGATAGCGTTTGATAATCATATGTGGATTCCTGTAGATGGCCCGGATATCGAATCAATCGAATATAAGGGTTCATAGCAAGAGATACTAAATTACAACTTGGCGTTAGAGAGCCTGAAAATTCGACGACCATAGACCTATTAAGGACGACTATCATACGTGTATATCTACTATCTTGACGTAGTTACAGATTCCTTAATTTAACCGGGTAAAACTGTTTCTTCTATAAAGAAAACACATGCATGCTACATAATGAATTGAAGATGTAATCCTGTTTTCTCATAATTGTCACAGCAGTCTTTGTCTACCAGACTGTTTCTAATCGTGAGCTTTGTGCCTTGTATACCATAATATTCAGGACTCATAGACAATATGATTGTTTTTTCTTGGCGCCCTTCCTCCCCGATCGTGAAGAAAACTGTTGTTTGGATATCCCTGCTTCCCTAGAGGTGTATATAAGATACTCAAGTTCATCCATAGTCAGTCTATTATTTCTTCACACACACAAGTGCATTCATACACACATACACACACATTTACATTTGATTTCACATTCTACTTGCAACTGAAACACAACATCAGATATCTCAAAATGGGCTCCAAACCCGCACAGCCCGAGCTTCCTACACTCTCGGGCAACAATGGAGACCCAGCCGCATTCTGGGGTTGGGTCTACTCGAGACGCAGAGAAGAGATTGTGGACGATTTAGAAGATGACATGGCTATACTTTACTTTCGACAATTCGGGATCACGAATCGTACTATCCGGCCCGACGATATGCGAGGGGAACCATGGTGGACTGTTCAAGATTTTGCCAGATTCTTCGACTGCCCGGCCGAGGTAGAGGCGTACAACACATACTTGACAGAGTGCGCAGAAAAAACACCGGGAGGAGTCGGCAGAAATGCAGTCCCGCCGTTTAGGGATGTCGCCAGAGTCATGCAGGAAGTCTTTGCCAACAAGGGGGAACTGTCCGGCTTCATGGGCCTTAAAGCGATCGACAAGAGCAAATGGGAGGTTGTCCATCACGTAGTCGCTTACATCGTGACGATGCTCGAATACCGAAGCCACATGGAGATCAGTACAGACGCGACGCGAAGCGACTGGGAGACGAGGCAAGCTTCTTATGCCAAGTCGTTTGGCAAAGATAAACCCTTCTTCCGAGCATGGGACGTGTCGGACAAATGGGTAGCAGCCTGGCTACTTTATGCCAGACTCGGTTTCCAGGTCGAGGAACATGCCAAGAAATTCAAAGAAGGGAAACGACCTGGCGACGACCTTGAATCTGCTCCGAAGCACCACAAGAGGAACAATGCCACTAGCAATGTCACCACGCCTAACCAGGTGCCCCAGAGTCAGACTGTAGCTCAAGTGCCAGCTCCAGCGCCAGCCCAGACTCCGACTCCGACTCCAACTCAAGCGCAGGCACAAGCTCAAGTTCCAGCTCCGACTTCAGCTCCAACCTCAGCTCCGACTCAAGCACAAGCTCAAGTTCCAGCTCCAACGCAAGCTCAAGTGTCAGCGCCTAGCATCTCTACTCCCACACCAAACCAGGGTTCTAACGCTCTCAGCTCTGGTCCCATCAGTTTCTCTGGTCTTGGCCGTGGTGGCTCCCAGCCTCACCGTGGTGGTTTCTTCACGAGTAGTGGTCGTGGAGGCACTCAACCTGCAACTTCTAGCCCTCTTGCTAATCAGCCGCTTAACGCTGTTAATTGGAGTTCGTCTCCTAGTTCTCAGTCTCCCAGTCAGAACACGCCCACGCCTTTTCCCTTTAACGAGCCCCTGCCGGCTTTCAGCGTTCGGCCTGCCCAGACTCCGCAGGCCCGGGTTCCGCAGGCTCAGACGCCGCAGGCACAGGCCCCTCAGGCTCAAGCTCCCCAGGCCCAGACGCCGCAGGCTCAGGCCCCGCAACCTCAGACTCCTCAGGCTCAGGCTCAGACTACCCAGCCTAGAACTACCTCGAGCGGATACAGTGGCCTATTTAGGGGTAACGTCCTGAGTCCCAATTCCAATCTGGATAACCTTGACCCATTCGGTAACCCTATCCAGACCCCGCTCCCCACAGGCGTAAATGGTTCATCGACTTCGGATCCTCTGTTTGGCAAGTATCCGCCGAAGCCTCAAGCGCAACAGCAGGGGGATACTCCCCCGACGCAGCTGCCTACAGTTCCTCACGTTGAAGTTCCGGCGCCGTCCCCTAATCAGCCGGTTTCAACATCGTCGGACCCGTTCGCATCATCTGAGATAGTTGTCCTTGGCCCGTTCCCCCCAAGCTCGAACGCCCAAGCTCCGGCCGCCCAGACTCCGGCTGCCCCTAGCCAGTCAAGTGGAATCCCGAGTTCCGCCGACCCGGCAGGTGGCGTACAGGGAACCACCACCACCACCACCCCGCCTGCGCCGACGAGCAACGCCAACCCCACGAGTCAGAGTAGCTCCCAGTCCCAGACTACCCCGGCGTCTACCTCATCGGCCGACACGTCTAACGTGAGCTACCCGGAGCTTCCCCCGTTCCAGCACCAGGCTTCCTCAAGTCCCAACGTGAGCAATACCGGAACGCCTGCGAACCAGCAGGCCAGCAGTGCGGAAATCTCGGCCCAGGCTATGTATGACGCGGCGATGCGGAGGTTGCAGGAGATCCGGCAGGCTGAGGGTGCGCTGCCTGCTAGTATGTCCGCGGGTATTTACTTGCCGCATTATACGCAGCAGCAGTCGGCTCCGCAGCAGCAGGCGACTCCGCCGCAGCCGGCTCCGCAGCAACAAGCTCCGCAGCAACAAGCGGTGATGCAGCAACAGCCGGTGATGCAACAGCAGCCGGTGACGCAGCAGCAACCGGTGATGCAGCAACAGCCGGCCCAGCCGCAGATGCCGGTTGCGCAGTGGCAGCAAGCAGCTCCGCAGCAGCAGATGGCTACGCAGCAACGACCGGCGAGGCAACAGCAACCGGCCCGGCGGCGAGCAGCCGCGCAGCAGCAACCGGCGGCCCCGAACGCAGCCGCGGCGCCGCAGCAGGGCGCTTCTGCGCAAGCTCCCCGGGCGACGGCCCCGAGCACCCCCGCGGCCCGGAACGCCGCTCCTCGGGCTGCGCCGGCCAACATGTTCCAGGGCAATGCGCAGGCGGCCGGCGACAACGGCGCGGCTCCCGACAGCGACTACCTGGTTGGCTACGAGGTGCCGGATAACCCGCCGCCGGAGAGCGTGCCCCCGGGTTGGGCAAGCAGGTTCTGGACTAGGCCATTTTAAAGGCGTGGCGAGCGTATACGGAGTGCCCAGGTGAGCGTAAGTAGTGCTAGACAGACGACTTGGCTCCGTAGCGATACGTTAGATTGACTTGATTTCCTTTGTTGTTCATGATCAGCGTAGTTTCTTAGTAAGAATAATAGGAGTATTTTCTCTTTTTTTTTTTAATAATTGTTTTGTTCTTCTACTACAATCAAAGTGAGGTGTGTTTACCTATTGGGTATCTGTTAGTCTAGACTTAATACAATACACTACCTCTTAATCAACGAGAATGCCTACCTAGACAAGAGCGCCTGTGAATGACCAAGTCGACCGCGAAGTAGACTTCAGACTGTATAGGTATTCGTAAATATGGTTCGAAATTGAAATGTGTCGATGTTCTTCGTGACACTTAGGTTGACAGTAGCTTTTATATATACCTCGAATAGATAAGAAATGTGACGTTGAGCAAGAGCTTAGGATACGCCGTGCTCTTCGGGTACCTAGGAGGTACTTATATGAATAATGTGTTGTCTGTTTGAAACGCCTGTCCGGATGTCGTGTTAGGATCCTTTTGGCCTTAGCCTATAGCCCGGTTAGGGACTGAGACATGAGCACAAAGTGTCTCCTCTTGTACGTACACCCCGGAGCTACAAGCAATTAGATTATAACTCCTCGCACGACGTTGTTTTCGCTTGGTTCACAAAGCGACAATCGTACGCGGCAATTAATATGGCCGGGATCACTGTTTTTAAAAACAAGGCCGGATTAAGATAGACGGTAAAATTGGATGTCACCGTCTGTAGGTTGCATTACTAGTACTAATCTATCTCCGCATCGAGTAGACGTTGCTACATTTAGCTTCGCGACAGATGCGAAAGACGATGCGAGGAACCATGCCAGCAGGCAACTGACTCCTCACAATGTCTTTTTCGTTAGCAGGCATCTTCATACTGACGATGTTGTATGTTGATGCTTACGAACAAATCTGCTGGAACGACCTTCACGTTCAACTTCCGGAAGCTTATTCATAGGTACGTAAACGTTTATAGATCGCAAGGGCTGCAAGTCCTAGGAACACGCGGTGTCTTCAGGCCTTGTATGACCCTCAGAATCGGAAGAGTCCCGGCTAGAAGACATATTCCACCCATTAGCATTCCTTATTGCACTCTTAAGTAATGAGTTGTCTTCGTAGCCCATTAACGAATTCCCTGTCACCGTACTTTCCCGAGCGTTCCCGTGCCTTGTCATCCGCTTCCCGTTCCAGGCGCTCTTTCTCGGCAATGGATTCCAACCGCTTCTCCCGGTCTTGGTCAAGTTCGGATGCAGCCTCTTGCATCGCGGCAAGTTTACGCGCTCGCTCCTTCATAGCTGCTCTAGCTGACCCGTCTGCACCATTCACCTGGTCGCGACCACCATTGTTGGGTCCGGTCTTGGCCGGGCGTCGATCGCGGTAACCGCGATAATCACGGCGGTCCTCTTGGCTGTCATGACGGTGTCGTCGTTCTCGCGGAGGCTCATCTGAGTAGTCACGACGACGCCGGTACCCCTCATCCTTGGCATCACTCCGGCGCGGGCTCCGAGATCGACCTCTTCGCTGTCTATCGTCGTCTGCTGGTTCGTTTTTAGAGGTAGGTCGCTTTCGCTCAGAGCGCTCAGGATATCCATCTTTTCTTGAACTATGTCTGTCCCTGCTTCCTGACCGCTCTTCTGAATCTGACCGATGACGTCTATGCCGACGCTCTCTCGAGTCGTCTCTATCCCTCGAGTCAGATCGACGGTGACGGCGGTGTCGATGTTCTCTTGAATGCGATCTGTGTCTGTGCCGTCTCGAGTGCTTGCCCTCCCTCTTTCGCGACGAATCTTTCTCTTCGGGTTTTCCCATAGTCGCGAGCAGTTGTCTTCTCTTGATGGGATCATTCATCATGGCTTCGTAAGCGGCCTGCTCTTGCTTCTTGATAGCTAGAAGAGGGTCTTCTCGGATCTTGATGGCAGTATCCCTCTCGGTGTTCGCATTCTGTACAGCCATGAAGCTCTCGGAGCCGGCGGTCTTCTTGAGGTTCTCATGGTCGGATCCTTTGGTCAGGATGTTGTCGATGCGTCGCTTTCCGAGCAAGTAGCCCTCGAGTTCTTCGGCAGTACCGTTCTGGCCATCGCTGGGGCCCTGGTACATCCACTCAACACGATCGACTACCTTTCGGCCTCCGGAGACGGCGAGCTGTCTCTGAAGTTCTTCCTTGGCGCGTTCTTCCTTGATCTCTTGTATGCGAGCCTCGGTCTTCTTGCGCTCTTCTAGCGCCTTTTGTTCCTCCTCGTAAACACGCTTTTGGTTCTTCAACAGCGACGGATGGTACGACTTTTTGAGTTGGAGGTCACCCATCTTGACGAATTGGAGAGTTAGATAGTGTGGCGTAGAAATTCGAGAAGGAAAGGTAGATTGTTGTTGGAAAAAGGTGGATGAAATGAAAGAAAGGTGATTTGATTGTTTTAGATCTAAAAGATGGAGTTGCCACTTTGGAAGTCCAGCCACATCTATTTGCAGGGGCTGTACGTGTATGTACGTACCCACTACGTTAGGTACCTAGGTACTTGTCCCGCAAAACCCCACATGCGACTTCCCGTTACCTAGTACCACTGCAGGCACGCATGTACCCTTAGGTATCTGGTATTCACGTAAAGCTCCGATAAGATAACGCATCCCGCAATGCAGCCTCGCAAACTTCACCTAGAACTGTTCATACTGCGCGTGAAAGAAATGTTCTCTTTTACAAGTTCCTAGAGCATACGTACTTATAGCTTGACTCCAGTTCCTTTCCATTCTCCTGTTCTGTTGCTCTCCTAAATCAATACCATTACATCGTCCGTTCTACCCACCGTCAACATGTCTGACGATGATTTCATGCAGGAGTCCGACGAGGAGCAGTATGTACCCTCTTCATCTAAATCTGACACTTGTTTACTATTACTAAATGCCTATAGATACGACTTCGAGTACGAGGATGACGATGACGATGACTCCGGAGACGTCGATATTGAGAACAAGTACTACAATGCCAAGCAACTAAAGTCCACCGAGCCGGAGGAGGCCGTAGAGGAGTTCCTAGGCATTCCTCCCCTCGAGTCCGAGAAAGGCGATTGGGGATTCAAAGGATTGAAGCAGGCCATCAAGCTAGAGTTTCGATTGGGAAGATACGACAAGGCCGTCGAACATTACACCGAGCTCCTCACATACGTCAAGTCCGCCGTTACCCGTAACTATTCCGAGAAGTCCATCAACAACATGCTAGACTACATCGAGAAGGAGTCGGAGAATGAAGCAGCCCAGAAGGCGATGGAACAGTTCTATTCCTTGACGCTCCACTGCTTCCAGAATACAAACAACGAACGTCTATGGCTTAAGACCAACATCAAGCTAGCCAAACTCCTCCTCGACCGCAAGCAATATCTCTCGGTTACCAAGAAGCTACGCGAGCTACAGAAGGCGTGTCAGCGAGAGGACGGTTCGGATGACCCGAGCAAGGGCACATATTCCCTGGAGATCTACGCCTTGGAGATCCAGATGTACGCCGAGACGCGTAATAACAAGCAACTCAAGGTCCTGTATCAGAGAGCGCTGAAAGTCCGCTCCGCAGTGCCCCACCCCAAGATCATGGGTATCATCCGTGAATGCGGAGGCAAGATGCACATGAGCGAAGAGAACTGGAAGGACGCCCAGAGCGACTTTTTTGAGTCGTTCCGCAACTACGACGAGGCCGGATCCTTACAGCGAATCCAGGTCCTCAAATATCTCCTCCTTACCACCATGCTGATGAAGTCCGACATCAACCCCTTCGACTCGCAAGAAACCAAGCCCTATCGCAACGATCCTCGCATTTCTGCCATGACGAAGCTGGTGGATGCGTATCAGCGAGATGACATGCATACTTATGTCAGCGTGCTACAGGAGCACCAAGACATCCTAGCCGACCCTTTCATCGCGGAGAACATCGACGAGGTTACGCGCAACATGCGCACCAAGGCTGTGGTCAAATTGATTGCCCCGTATACACGTATGAAGCTTGCATGGGTTGCGCGCCAACTGAAGATATCCGAGGTGGAAGTTCAAGATATCCTAGGGTTCTTGATCGTGGACGGCAAGATCAAGGGCAAGATAGACCAGCAGACGGGGGTTCTCGAAATCGAGTCGGACGACGACGCCGAGCGTGTACAGGCTATGGACGCCTGGGCCGACGCCCTCTCCGGGCTGTATACCGCCATTTTCAAGGACAGCGAGGGTTTTAGGGTGGTCGACGCCCACGCTCAGGCGGATGACGGGTCGCTACCATCCATGTTCCCCATCGAGGGCAGCCGCTTACGAAGAGAAGCCAAGTACAAGAAGAACGCCAAGGTCCTCTCCGGGTAGAATTCGGATTTGGTCATACAGGCCAAGATGATCGGAAAACGTGGCCGTCCTTACGGCGAAGAGCACGTCTCATCCATTACCCTACAAAAATAATCCGACCGCGGTGGTTGCACTAATGCGTTTAACGCCTGGTTATTACTATTTTCTATTCTCATGTATGCCTCACTAGACAGTACTAGGTCGCATTCGGATAGAGACGAGATGCCTTACGATTCGCGCTGCACTAGAGATGATGAGACTGGCATGGAATCCGACATGAATATTTGTCGGTGTATGAATGACGAGAAGCAAGATTCTGGCTTTAGCTAGTCGAGTTACACTAATGATAACTTATGGATGAATTCTACATACCATAGTCTTCACGACTTGCTCCTCGTGAACTTTGGTGATGGATTTACTCCTTTTTTATTATGTTTCATACGGTATATTTAGGCACGAATATGCAACTAACCCGATATCATATAAATTTATACGGTATGCGCTCGTCAACATTCGCTTATCAATCTGACAACAACTTCCCAAGACTCATCACAGCCATGGACTTTTCACAAGTCTCCATTCGCTACAGTAGCTCTCCCCGGGCTCCAAATAACTCTAGGTTTGTCCAGCTCGCTCTAGTCTAGGCGCCGTCCTTTTCCCGCCAATACGTGGCCCAGCTAGGCGAGGTATGGGTCAGATTCAGGAACGCCCAGATCAGGATGCCGACGCCGGTCACCAGTGCCACGGCGAGCTTTACCGAGTTGGATAGGTTGACGCTTCCCGTCTCCGCCTGCTTCTGGCCTGTATCAATTCTGCGCTGGTGCTCTTCCGCTTGCTTATACAGGATGCTGACATCGAAGGCGGCACGGATGTCGGCGCTGCGCATAATACCGTCTCGAGGCCAGAGAAAGAGGTACAGGGCCAACCCTTCGTATATCATTAGAACACGGTGATACTTTGACTGAGGCTTTGGTCTGCGACTTACATTCGACGACAACAGTGCACCAGTCTAACACGCCTAGCTGAGACCTCTGCTCATTCCAGAAGCGCAGAACATCGCGAAAGTTCAGACCTCCTTTACCGTTAGTGTCATGCTTGGCCAGTATACCCTCGCAAGCCTGTGAGGGTACGCTTCTCTCCTTTTCGTCATGCTTGTCCTGCCGGCTACTATTCTGACTAGCATCGTAGTAGATTCGCGAGAGGACATCAGGAATGGACCCTGGGTTAGTAGGATACGAGAGGGTTGAATGAAGAGCGACCACGGCCAAAGTAGAGGATGTGATCCCCCATCCTGCAGTTTTCCATTGTTAGGATATTCTCACCACTCGCAGCTCTCAATCTGGAGACATACCTAGTTTCCTGCAGCCTGCATACGTATCTCGCGGCCAAACGATTCCGTCCCGGTCGACATCGAAGTATTCGGCATTCCGTTGCAGCACATCTCCTGGCGTATAGACCGTGACCGTGTCGGTACTACCTCCGGCCACGGCCCCTTTCGGCTGCTCCCGCGACGGCGCTTGCTTCGGTCTTGCGGCTTCGGCACTGCGGCGCTGATTCCTCAGTGGGGACTTTTCTGGGAGAGGTACGCGATGATTATCGTTATTGCGTGGGGAGCTGTTTGATCCTGGCTTCTCGTGTAAGGGGGTCCTATGAGTCCGAGCTGCGCTGACATCATGTAGAGCTTTGTCATCCGGTCCCGGTGCAGACATCCGTCGTCTTCCGTGCCCTAGGTTGGCATGATGGTTCAGTGCTATCTCTATGTGCCTTTGGCTTGTTTGCCCACGGCCAGCTGTGCTAGCGGCTGGTACATTATGGTTTACGGGTGATCGGCTGTTGACGTGTTGAGCCTGTCCGACGTGTTCGGTGGCTGGTTTTCTCGTTTCCTGGGAGTGTTTCGCGCTCATCCTGGATGGGAAACGGAATACTGCGTGAGTGTAAGAACAAACTGGAAAATGAGATGAATCGAAAGTACGTGAGGTGACGATTATTGGTTTATATCAGCCAGTGACTCACCGTGGCTATCGCTCACCCCCTCATCATGAATCATGACATTCTGACCCAACTTCGCTATCTATGAAGCTAGCTAGGCTCTGCCCTAGTATACTGGAGTCTTCCTTCGTAGCCATGACCATAATACTGATGAGCAATGATAACGAAATACCCTCGTCAGATTGAATTGGTCTGTCGCTAACATGTTCCTTGCTAGGCTAAGAACCAGAAAAGCACCCTTACAACGACTAAACCTGAAATTGAGTTCAGCCAAGCAAACGTTCAATCGTTACTACGCAAAGAGCTGCTGTTATTGGCCAAAATCACTATATGTTATCTTCTCATCGGTCATATCATTTAAGCCCCTATATCGATCGATTCCTCCAGCATATACCTGGGTATTCACAAGTTCGCAGAGAAACTCCGTCTAAACCAATGTATATTCGTATCCTATCTATTAACCCAGGAAATTCGACTAATTAATAACCCATTGTGCCTAAAATCTATAGCCTCGAGACTACAAAGTCCCAGTTCTCCGGTCCTCAGTAATCTTCAAGATGTGACCGATCTTGTCGGGCTGCACCCTGTCCCAGAGCGACCCCTGCCCGTTCTGAATCCCCTTCTCGTTCTCGCGCCGGAAGAACTCCTCCGCGCTCTTGATCCGGCCGGGATAGATCTGGTCGAGCAGCTTGTAGTCCCTCTTCGAGATGTCCGAGTCGGCCCCCGAGTGCTGCCAGCAGGTGAAGAAGCCGGAGAAGTTCTGGCGCTGCGTCAGCGTGGCCGGGTCGCTCGGGTCGGCGTTGTACCCGGCGGGGTGCTCGGGGTCGAAGGCCCACACCTGGCGGAAGTAGTCGTCGAAGCCCACGTTGAGGAAGCGCGCCGGGCGGCCCGTGACCTTCTCGAACGCCGCGGCCAGCTCCTTGCCCCCGACGTGGTCGATGGCCACCTTGAGGTCGAGCCCGTTGGCCCGCTCCGGGTCGTCGAAGAGCCACTTGACGTAGTAGCCGCAGTCGTCGAGAGACACGAAGGGGATCGCGCCGTCGTTGAGAGGCAGGCGCCACGTCGCCACGCCGTCCTCCACCGCGACCGCCATGGGCGTGTAGCTCGAGATGGTCATCTCCATGTACGGACCGCTGGTGAAGAGGGCCGCTTTCATGCGGTGCTGGTTGTCTCGGTTCTGCTGGAGGATCCACTCGCCGATGCGTCCTTTGCCGTCGTAGTGGCCGCCACTATTTGCGTAGGTAATTAGCAACTGGCATATCAAAGTATTCTGTAGTCTTCGCCTGGGAGTGGATTGCTCTGATATCTTTAGGGAATGAATGCCGCAGTATCAAGCTTAGGGATGGGTTGGTAGAGAATAGGGGTTAAAGATAAGAAATCCAAGATGCGAACCGAAATTCGGGGCGGTAGCCACTGTTCTTGTACATGTACTCGAGGTTTCCGAGGACGAAAAACTGCACGCCCTCCTCGATGGCCAGCTCGTACGCGCGGATGGTCCAGAACATCTCGGTCTTCTCTCCCGAGTTGAAGCCGTCGATGTTGACGAACGCGCCCCAGGCACCCCGGAACGTCGCCCGCAGGTCGGCCTCGGATGCGAACGTGCCGACGACCGCCTCCACGGGCCCGTAGGACTGTAGCTCCTGGAATCGAGCGCTTTTCGCGTCGCGGGTGAGCGCGCGGACCGTGTAGGCTCCGGACTGGACAAGTTCCTTCACCACGGGAGTGCCTTGTGCGCCAGTGGCGCCGACTACTGCGACTAAGCGTGGTGACATATTGAAGAGCTGGATTGTATGATGTGAAAATTTAATTGGATAAATGGTATTCTGTCTGTGGTAGGTTAGGTGTAGACTTGGGATGTATCCTTAGATTATAGATCTTGACTCTAAATCCCCTTATCCTTTATGGCTCTTATATACTCTTCTATGCTTCGATTAAGCTTTCCTGAAGTTTGTAATCACTCTCCTTTAGCGTATCATCGAGGAACATGAGCCGCCACTCAGCTGGCCGAAACGGGATTTTCTGATTATTCTATCAGGAGCCACCGGCATTACTAATTGGACACTACGACATCCCATGCACAATTCCATCTCCCGGGACTTATTAATAGTAGGACTGTTAGCAAATGAGTAGCTGCCGTGTAAATGAACTCCTATTAGACTGGGCAGCATCTAGACAGTGACGTTGTAAACGGTCATTCCACTAACAGATTACATATACATTTACAGCCACTACAGGGGCTGTGAACCATCATATCAGTAAACAAAATACATCTATCCAATGAATCTCGATGAATAGTAATCAAATATCGACTCTAAACTTCTTAACCGAGGCCTGAAACCGGGGTACGTGTGGTTACACAAGGATCTAATGTACACCCCCTATCGGCTACATGACCTTCAAATCGCTTTGATACCTGCCTTCGTATGATACTCACCATTCGAAGCTGCATACAAGTAATGAAGTTTTCGCTAGCAAGCCATTCAAGGATGTTAATATAGAAATAGGTATTAGTCACTGTGTCATCTTGCAATTGAAGATCGCATTTGGACTTCCAGTCATGCCTCTTAAAATAGGTGGTATTAAGTACAATTATACTTACATAGGTACTTTTAGAATGACATCGACTCAACTAATCCTTATTATAGGCGAGCCTGGCCAATTATATCTCGATTTCCGTTATAATATCTAATGTCATTGAGTGAGACATCGCTGTCCCAATTGCGGACGACCTGATCACGACTTTGCGGCTTTCAGTGAAGTAGATGGATTGACAGTCTATTTTTCTGGGCATCCACGACGTAGTCCGTAGAAATTAAATGAATGTAGAATATCTAAGCCTCTTGCCACAATGGTACAGCTCTAAAATAATCGTAGTCTGCGTAACGGGGTATTCGCCAGTAGAAAGTAAGCCCATATGAGGTACAGTAATGGTGAAAATCGAAGAAGTCGCGGAACTTCGTCGAAGCATAGCTCCGTTTAGAGACTTATGCATGCGGGATTGGCGCAGCTAATAGGCCGAATTTCTTAGCACACTCGATCCCCTCGGCAAAGGTGCCTACGCGTGCGTCGATTGCGCAACCCTCGGCCTCGTATCTCTTGCATTCGGCATAGAGATTGGCCAACGCGACGTGGAAGACCTCGATGAACTCGTCCTCTTCTAGCTGCGTCTGCAGGTTCTGGTTCTCGGGCAGACTCATGTCGACGGTGACATGGACCAATCGCAGGTTCGTGTTGCAGAATCCGGGGTCTAACATTTGTCATCAGCAAGTTGTCCAGGCAGCTGCAGGTGGAAAAGAAGCGAGAAGAATATACTGAGGTAGATATCGGTCTAACCTCTGATAATGACGATCCTCCGCGGATTATTCAACTCGTGTCAGAGATCTGTAGTGCTCGCCCAGTACTTTCCGAGTATCCTCTTCCCAGGCAAAGTTCGCTTGTGTTGATCCATACCAACAATAAAATATCGGGATTTTATAGAAATGAAAGAAGAACCTACCATTGAACATCATGGGCGACGTTTCAGCGACCTTACCCACATAGCCTGTCTCCTCTTTCAGCTCCCGAATGGCGGCTTGCTCGGCGGTCTCGCCTTTGTCAACGAGACCTGCCGGAATCTCGATAGTGACCTTATCGACAGGCGCACGGTACTATCCCACGTTTAAACGTCAGCAAATTGAGACACTCTTTCCAATAACACCGATAAGCGACCGGAGGAAAAAAGGGGGAATTGCACCCCCACATTCGGGGTGTGGGGGTCGCAAACGGAGCGTATCGGACCGGGCCGCGCCGTGGGGACCGGAAGTCCGATCTCATATGGCGGTGAAAGACTGACCTGCTTTTGGAGGATGAGCTCGGGACCAGTGGGTTTCTCCAGGATAGCTATGATTCCCACACCGTCGATATCGCAGTCTTTCGGCCTCGTGGTGCGCTCGGCCGATTCCCAGGTGCGCGTTTGACCCTTTGGATCAGTATAAGTCAGCCTGGAAATATGGTGTCAGTAAAGTAATTCGCAGCTCACGAGGAGACGCCTTTTTTTCTTCTGCTGCCTACTTCACGAGCTTGGCCCATTCGGCTTCGCTGTTTGCCTGTGACGGTGTTAGGGTCGGCTCAATTGGACGGGAAAGGCTGGATGCTTACGAGAGGTTCCGTAGACAGAACCTTGGCATTGGAAAACGACATGGTAACTGCAGGATATTACTAGTTCCTAAGAATGCTATGGTCGCTTCAGGTTGGTGTTTGAAGATGGTAAAGAGAGGCGGAAATTGGAATTTTGTGCGATTGCTTTTGTACAGCTGTTTGGCAAAGGCCGTCACCGATATTTTGCCACCTGGTGGTGGGCACTGCCAGGTGCGGGTCCGCACTTCAGGGGTTGAAAAGGAGAGTGATACACCACGAGTGCTCTGACTCACAGTAACACGCCAGATATGAAGTATGAAATAATAGTGATGTGTAGGTAGTTCATGTTGAAAGTTGCGAAATAAGTAGTCACCACTTGTGACAGCAGTATCAAAATAAAAGATAAAAAATCGACTCAGGAGATAATAAAGTACGTGTATTCGCTCTCTGTCAGGCCCTCAACCTCTGCCATAGAGGTAGGACCAGAGCTAGCTGAAGAGAGATATGACAGGAATAGCCTCTGTGCTCTCGTTCTATGTATATACCCGGGGTCTGTTAGCTGTTAGGTTTATCGCTCTTCGTGTAATAATATCATCGTTTCCTTATCGCTTAATTGGCCTCTTAACAGAGACTTCGGCTATCAGGACTCCCATGGAGCAGCTAATAAGGATAACATACCAAATCTAGAATTACAATAGAGCCACACCTATTTGATCAACCGCTTGTGTCGGTGATGATACGTAGTAGATGTGCATTTGTGGAATAGGAAATTCATCCAACATCCGTGTTCCCATGGCCTCTAATTATGGAAATAGAACTCACCACGTTTCCAACAGTTAGTTTCCCTAGACAGTTGGCCAACACTCGTTGTGATTGTATGGCCCATTGTTCAAGCCTAGCAACCCCCTACTAGGTAGGCGGTGTCACTGGCAATTCCCAAGCAGTTGCCCGAGTACAGCCTCTCAAGTCCTTACCTTAGGGTACCTAAGTTACCTACTTACTTCCTTACCTAAATCACTCGGTAGGTACTTGACAAAGTGCCCCACCTCGGCCATTCAATTTCTCTTGCTAGAACAACCCAGTCCATTTTTCGACCTTGACCTAAATTTCCATTTCATCCAATCTTCCTACCTTCACCTATCCGCTCATTTTTGCCTCCTTTTTCCTCTACCGTTTTCTTGGCTTTGAAAATGCCGCGTCCTCATATCCCTCCTCTTGCCGCACTGTTTTATACGTCGTCTCATGGCGGGATGCTCTGGGAGACCCGAGGAGAACAGTCAGACGAGGGCAAAACGAATTTTCGCTTCCTTCTTCAACACCCACATTCCTTCCGCATCTCGAAAGTAAGCACCAAGGGTCTTAAGACTGAGAGGCGTATCATTATTAGCCTGGCATTGAGCGATATCTATGAATACGCCGCTGAGAACATTGATTCGTGCGGCTGCCTCGAGCCTGAGGAGTTCTTCGGACGTGCCAAGGATTGTTACGAATGGTCTCAGCCCATGACAGACGCAGCATTCTGGGCGTTTACATACAAAGCATTCCATGCCAGAGCTCGCTTTCTCGCGACCTGTCGCGATCCCAAGAAGCTAGAGGCAACCCAGCCTTTAGCAGCAGCGCTAGACGCATTTCAACACGCCTTCCTTGAGTGCTACCCAGTCGACCATGTCAACATCGCCGCCGATGGGAACTATAGTAAGAATCAAGAAGACATTGAGAGTGTGAACGACGAAGTTTCCCGCAACACAGAGATCCGCGAGAAATACTTCCCCCACCATCTCACTCATCACGCCGCCGAAGGAGACGGTACGGACAAGCTCATCACAAACTTCAAGCGACATCCTAAACGCGCCCCCCGCCCTCAAGAGGACCTGGATGATCTAGATATGTCAAAGGTTCCCGATGAGGAATTGTTTTTCTACGACACCGAATGCAAAGCAAAGCACCACGACGCCTTCAAGGATGTTCCCAACAAGGTCGGTTCCGGCTCGAAGAGAGACCTGCCCCCTACAGAAGCGAAGAGAAGCTACAATGCTTTTCTAGATTACAGGGAGAGTGGGGTCGAGGATGAGGAAGAGGGCGAGGGAGCTGGCCAGTCCAAGGAGGCTGTCGATAGGGACGGTGCAGTTGGAGAGGAGGAGCTCCCCGATCTCAAGAAGCTGAAGATTTCAGAGGAGGAGGAGAAGGAGGAGAAGGAGGAGCCGGAGGAGGTTCCCGATGTCGAGAAGCTTAAGATTTCAGATGACTAGGTTCATCTTCATACCATTGCGCAATACAATGATATCCTGAAGGCTCTTGCAAAATCTTAACTGTGCTTCATTCGTCTTCCCCCGCTTCTCATCTCTTGGCTGGCATCGTGACATAAGTGGTTGATTAAACAGGTGTAGTACTGTGGTAATTATAGATTCTGTCATCCTTGTTATCTGTTCTAGGGAATACCCGATACCTGAAGTCTCGGATTTCTACATTCGTAAAGTATCTACACAAACAGGAAGGGAGAGAAAAATTAGAAGGACAAGATGGAAAGGAGCGAGAATCGAGGAGGGACATAGTCTACAAGGAGATGTCGTAATGTGAGGAACAAGGCAGGCGATCAAGAACATATTCAGGATTGAAGGTTGAGATGCGCGATCGTGTAAGGTATCTAGTTAAGAACAAAGCACTACTAAATTTAATAATTCATAGGCATCATTGAGCATAAGAAATGGGATGGCGAAGTGCGCTGTGGAAGCGAGGCATGTATGGTGAACTACCTAGGTATGGGAAAACCTCGAAGTGCAATTGGGGGGCATTGGTTGACTGGGTATCTGGCACCTACTAGACTAAGACATATTAATCTAAAGAACCAAGTAAATTAGCACAACAAAGAGGTGGTTGGCCTAGTGGTCAGGGTCAACGGTTCAGGTCTCTGGGTAACCAGTCACTTGAAAAGTCTAGGGTTCGATTCCCTGTGAGAGCATGTTTGGTGAGCATATTTGGATTTCGAATACTGCACAGCTTCGAGAATATACAGGTAAATTAGGTATCTGAGATCGATTCGGCGTTTCGACTTCCAAGCTCTGGCAACTGGGGGATTAAGAGGGCAACTGGGGGAACATGCCTCACGGAAGGGGTGGGATGGCCACGAATTTTTTGCCTTTTCTCATTCTCCTCAAGTATTCCCTACACATTCATATTGTTTCATATCCCCATTTAATCTTACTCCTTTCATCTACCTAGGTACACGATGCAACCCTTTTTTCAAGTGCTGCAATCATGCACCTAATCTAGACGCCTAATTATCTACCTACTTACATCAAATACCTACATACCTACCTAGGTAAACATAAAACAAATAATTTGCATCACGATTTGCACCATTGGTTCTCGCAAATACTTGCATAGTACCTACGTAAATTAAATCGAAGCACATTTTTGCTCCGATCACTCACTCTCACAATTTCTGTCCCCCAACCATTTTGCAACGCACCATATGTTCAAATTAGTTGTCAATTATCTCCTCGACTGGCAACCCACATCTGGGGAATGACTTTAATTACCCTCGGATAATTCACATGGCCTGCACCTCGCAATCGAAGCAAATCGAATTGAAAATACAACCTTACTTACGATGTAGCGCTGATGATTGATGGCCACACCAATCGCTACTATTCCGAACGACCGGGAATGTGTGTCGGGTTGTCTGTTTAGGGAGAAGTCGGGGGTATCCACTCGGAGAGAGCCGCATCGAGCGGCAGTAGTTCATCGGGCCGTACCTAATGTTGCAATCTTTTCGGGATCTAATTTAAGAAACTTCATTAGTCATCAAGAACCATTACACTTTCTACGCCACCTCCTTTTCGCGTGCCCAAGGTAGACCTAGCAGAGTTTATCTAATCATGGCATCTCATTGGATTCTAGATGCGCAAATGCATGGCATAATAGTAGTCCGTTACCACGGAAGCTATACTGCACTCTAGGCACGAGTCCTGTTAGCTTGCCATGCATTGCGCCGACTTTGGCGAATGATGGGAATTTAAACAGCGCCACCTATTCAGATTTAATTCCCCGCATAAGTTGAGCTTCTATCGGAGCCATACATCCTCTAGGTAGTATTTTGAGTTGGCGTTAAGAGCGGCCCGCGCCGGCTTTCAATGATGGAACGGACGAAAGCCTCTGCTACATCGCTGAGGATCCTGTCTCTTGGTAATTCATATTTATGCAGCTATTCTCAGCCTCAACCGCTTAGTAACAGTTGTAAATGGCGGCAGTATCCGTGGCAAATCCAGTCTCTTGATTCTAGAAGAGATCATGGAAAGAATTGCCAAAGCCGAAGGTCTTAACAATGTTCCTAAACCAAGCGATTATTTCGATTTAATCGGTGGCACAAGTACTAGGGGGTACAGCACCTCCCTAACTCTTCTTCATACCTGACGGTAGATAGCCATACTGATGTCACTCGGGATCATCGCAATAATGCTTGGGAGGCTAACCATGACCGTCAACGAATGTATACAAGCCTGCGATAAGGTCGCTAAGCCTGCATTCACCCCGAAGGTGCATATACCGCCTACTCTGCCCGAAATCTCGAGGACGCAATCAAACAAACGGCCAAGGAGTTCTGTACGGAAGAAACATCTGTAGGTCTACATCCAAAGGCACATCAACAGCGGGAACATGCTAACACATCACAGGGCTGTCCTTGCTATAACAAAGGATAATGTCAATATACTCCTTACTCTTTTCACAACGTACGACACATCCAGTCATCTCCTAAGGGAATATGGAGATGAGATTCAGCAAACGCACTGCGAAAAGTCGATGTGTAAAACTATTCCCATACTGTGAATGTCCCTTGCTGCTATTCTATATAGATGCTCTTTCGTAGCTCAATGCCTAAACTCTAGAGTACCACACAACACCATTCAACGAGACTCTGGTTTTGTTTTGAGGTCAAGTACACCAGAAGCGGTTGGTTTCGACAGGATCCAAGAAATTCCCTCGTCCATTGCCTTGTTCCACCGTTCAGTTTCTGGCAAAGCCGGAAACATGGCGAAGCTATGTGGCAGCCCTGGAAACACATGCACATCTGTCGGTACGCTAGGGCCTTGTCAGGTCGCTCAGTTAAGACGAAGGTATTAGCACGAGAGCCACTTACCCAGCTTTAACTAAGGTGCTCGCAAACAGCAGACCTTCATCTCTAAGGACATCTAGCCCGGCTACTGCGCAAACCGTCGGGGGGAGCCCTGTAGCCTGAGATGTTGAAACATAACCTGGATTCAACTTAAGATCATGCTCGTCGGGGTTTTGAATCTTGAGTAGCCCCTATTGTGATCACAACCGGTTATTAGTAACGGGAAGACGATCCCACTCATAGAAGCCACATACCGTGTAAAGCTGCAAGTTAGACATGGAAAGCATGGGCTCGTCCTTGTTTTGGTTCAGAGAACACACGGCTGGGTCTTGGAACTTTTTGATCATTGGCTCGTAGCAGTCGACGTTGATCAAAGGCGGAACCATTAATATTTGGCCTGCAATGGAAGGGAAAGTCACGGACGTTCGGCCCAGATGCTTCCCGAGCACGAGTGAAGCTGTTAGGTAGGCTCCTGACGACATGCCCCCGACAATGACCCGCTGCGAATCACCGCCCAGGTCATTGATATGGTTGTGCAGCCATTCAAATGCATCTTCGGCGTCATTCCAGGGAGTGGGATATACGAATTCGGGCGTGTGCCGATAACAGACATTCAAGACGACAGTCCTCGTGTTGACGGCAATGCGCGAGCAAACGGCATCCTCAGTGGCAACGGTGCCGGAGAAGAAGCCACCACCATGGAAATACAAAATGACGGGTAGCTTTTGTGTGTCGTCGCAGTCAGTCGGTCTATAACTACGTGACTGAAGGCTGGAATTGTCCCTGGTCGGAATGGTGTGGTCGGAAGTTTGGACCTTTGACGCCCAGATTTCCATCAATTCCGCCGAACTCTTTTCCCGTTCCTTGTTAGCATAGTCCCGGCTCTGGTCGAAGGAAAGATTAGGCGGGGGTGCTGGGAGTCTGTTGCTCAGTTCGAGCCATTCCTTGCTGGGTACGCCATAATGTGAGAAGTCGTACATGATGTGTGGTATCTCTGAGGAGCTCTAAAGGAGGATGGAGGCCACGGTTGTGTGCAAACGGTGGAGAAATGTTGCCTTTTACTCGCTGTCTACCTAATTATTTGGTAACTTATGTCCGACTTTAAGAAGGATATGCCCGACTTTAGGAAGGATATATCCGACTTTAGGAAAGATATGCCCGACTTTAGGAGGGATATGCCCGATTTTAGGAAGGATATGCCCGACTTTAACAAGGATATGCCCGACTTTAGGAGGGATATGCCCGACTTTAAGAAAGATATACCCGACTTTAAAAAAGAGTGTTGCTATTTCCACCACCTTGTTTTGCTATCGGGGGTAGACGTATGTAAACCTTTCAACAAAACCTCCCACACACGCCTTCTAAATCACTTTCAACTTGAATGCAACTTAAATCATTAGATTCAGCTAATTGAGAGCTTTCGAATGATATAAATTTCGAGCTGGTGCATTCCCTGGTCGTAAAGTTATTCAAGTTGGAAAGTTGAAGGTGTACGGGGCCAGGCACGTGATACCCTTGAATTCCAACAGGGGAAATACTAAGAGCACAAGGCAAAAGTCTAAGAGGCTCTAGATATATGTAACTGGGCTTTTATGTACAGATGAGGTTGGTGCGTGCCCATAAGCCATGGGGTCTCATTTCTGGGCTCGGATTCCAAGAAATGTTGGCATTTCAATTCCAATTACCTTGCGTCAGGAGAAAATATTTCCTTGGATAATCCCACTTTGATGCTCTTCCTAAACTATCGTGGGCAAGAGCCGGGCCTCCCCTGAGCGGCGCCCGATCAGGCTTGAGCAAAGCGACAAGAGATGGTGTGGAGGGTAGGGGTCTGGCGAGGGCAACTTTCGGGCAATGAAACAAGCTGAGTACCTACCTATCAAAGAGACGCAATAGAGTTGTTGAACGGTGAGAGTTAGTAAGAGCATCGTGGGTGCATGTCAAATTGCACCTTGGGTTCGTATAATAAAGCTTACCGTATCTATAACGGCCCCTGGAGAATGAGCAAAATGGTCGGTCTATATGTCGTATTTTCGTTCGTCTAATATTTTGGAATGTCAATGTTGTTGCGCGGAGGGCTACAAACCTAACAGCTACCAAGCTCCGGGTAGGTATATACAGGAGGTGAGGATAAAGGGGCTATGTAAAGGGGTCTATTCCTTGCCGCATCTTTACCAACCATAGATCTGTGGTATTAATAGAAACTCAAAATCCGTTTAAAACATTAGTGTCTGTGTAATAAATGCCAGAGTATTCCGGGCAAATATTCTTACCTATTAAGAGGTAAGTAGGTAAATTACAGTAGGATTAGAGAATTCTTTTGCAAAGCGGACTGTGGGAGTCTTCAAGGAATGGTAGGCTTTGGAGAGCCACGTATCTATTGCCCCTGCTCTTACTTTCATAACTCGATTGAGACAGTTCTCATTGACGTTACACTCCTTACCTAATATTTCATAGAATTACTATCTCACTATAGAACGGCAACTCTCTCTTTCACCCCGCGGTACTGTTCGATTAGTAAAGGAAAGCAAGGGCCTCGGAGATGGTTTCAAAGAAAATCTATCAAAGGGTTATTATAATAGAAACAATACCTCCGAGAACCTTAGTCAAAGGTACGAAATTAGTACGTAGATGATTCTTAGCCTAGTCCTCGGTAGTGGTTGCAAGTTGCCTACCTGGCAGCAGAAATACCACCCCTTCAAGACCGAAGGAGTAGACAGTTTAAATGACAATATTTACTATGACCCTAACTCTTAACTCTTACAGTAGCCCTACACCCTACACATATCATAAAGCAATTTCGCATTATGCCTAATGAAATATTTTAGGCATGTTTTCCCAGAAGCCATCAATATTCTGATTACATGTGTGTGGACAGAAGCAACTGCAATATAGAAGTAACTGCAATAGTATTGGCTTGACGTGAATATGTTCACCCGTCTATAGGTACATGTACCTAAGGCATTGAGGTAAGTGCCCCCGAGAGGTATGTACCGATAATCACGTGGATCAACCAATCACGGCGGTTTATTAACCTGAGGCGTGCTACGCATCCTACCACCCAAGTGAATATGCCTCAGGTACATATCTACCTAAGGTAGTGAAACAAACACAGCCTCGAAACTACATGTACATGCGCAGATGCATCTATCGCTTTTGCCATGCATATTGGGTCCCCCTAAGGCTCGAAAGAAGGGAGGTTTGGTTAAGCGTAGGACGGCTAGACCAAGAATAGACTAGCGCCTCCTATTGCCGTTAGTCATCTATCCGAAAGAGGCAATTCGGCATGCAGGTTGCCAGGCAGGCCTGAGGTTTAATGTACGCAAGGCTGGTCGTTGCTGCTTGCTGAACGCGACTTCCCAAGTTCACTCGGTTCGAGTCACAAATCAGTTGTCCAGGCATCAAAGCCTTCTGACTTAAAATGTTTTCTTCCAATTCCTTCCTTCGCCGTCCATCTCGGACTCATCCGCCGAAAACGATTCCTTCCTACCTAACCTTCAACCCTCAGCCTCCTCTTAGACATTGCTTCTATCGAGGACATTTTCATTTCCCTTCATAAGGAGTATCGTGCCTCGCTGTGCAACACTGCTCTTTCCCTAACGTCTATCTTGGTAACACGCAAGACTGCAAGGAAACTTCACCGTGCCATCATGGCGCAACCATCCGCCTCGCCTGGCGATGATGCCTTGAAGTGGACCCTCGAACTGGATATCGCTGACTTGAAGGCTGCGAAGAAGGACACGACCGAGAAAGAAGCTGAGTTGAACGCGCTGTTGCTTCGCAAGAATAAGCCTAATCTAGAGCTTTCGGACGGTAAGCATTGTCATCTAACCACAACTTCCCGATCTCTCATTCGTTGTTCATTTTTCTTTCGACAACCTGCCGACAACTCTTACGCGAAAGTGTGAGATGCAACCTTTCACCAATACAATGCATTGGGTCGTTGTTCTGCAGTGTTCTTTCATTCACACTAAAGATCCCTTGTCATGACACACTCATCTCACTTTTAACCACGATTTCATGCTCCTCTCACTATTTAGGTGACTTCGCTCCTCAGCCACTATATCATAATGATATCCCCTCTGTTACTGTCTCCCCACGCCACCCGCCTGTATTCAACTCTAGCTGATCTATGTTGTAGACGCTCAAGCTTCCACAAACGCTGTTACATCCCCGAGCATGTCAGACCAACTCGAATACTTGTTTACTGAACAGCCTACTGCTTCCATCGCAGGTAGGAAGCGAGAACGTAGCAAACGCGATGAGTCTTCTACTTCTGAGCCGCCGCACAAGTCACGCCGTACCGAGTCACTCCTATGGGATAGCGACGATGACACGGAAGATGACGACAAGGGAGTCATCAGCCGTCCTTCCAGCATGGACACCAGCATGGACACCAGCATGGGCACCCGCATGGATGAATCCAAGATTAGAGACCTGTTCGCCTCTAAGGATTCAGATAAGGAGCAGTATGAGGACCCAGAAGCAATCCAATGCACCCTGTACAAGCACCAATTGATTGCACTGCAATGGATGGCGAAACAAGAACGAGATGAGCTCAAGAGAGGTGGTATACTTGCAGATGACATGGGTCTCGGTAAGACCCTTTCGACCATTGCTCTCATGGTCAGCCGGAAGGCCGAACACTCTTCTCAGTCCGTGAAGGTAAATGACCCCGATTCTTCTTTCTTTATCTGATCGGTGCTAACATTTCTAGACCAACCTTATCGTTGCGCCTGTCGCTTTACTTATGCAATGGCAACGCGAAATCGAGCAGAAGATCAAGCCCGAACACAAGCTCAGCGTCTTTGTCCTGCATGGTAACCGCAAGGCCGATTACATCCAGTTGCGTGACTACGATGTTGTATTGACGACCTACGGAAAGCTTACGTCGGAGTTCAAAAGGATGGAAGAGTACATCAAAGAGGCCAAAAAGAAGAAGGAAGGCACCGACAATGACCGTCTCTCCGGACTTTGTCCACTTACTGGCCCATTGTCCACCTTTCACCGCATTATCCTTGACGAGGCCCAGTGCATCAAGAATGAGAAGAGCATAGGTGCCAAAGCCGCCAGCCAGCTGAAAGGACGGTATCGCTGGTGTCTGAGTGGAACCCCGATGATGAATGGTCCCATGGAGATGGCCTCCTTAGTGCACTTCTTACGAATCAAGCCGTACGATAATATTAATCTGTACAAGAGCGTAAGTTTCTCGTCCTAGATTTGAAGTGGCTTATCTAACCTTGTCTATTAGACATTCAAGCCCCTTGATCCCAAATCCAAGTCAAGTGTAGGACGCAAACGTGCATTGCACATCCTCCGAGCCCTCCTCTCGAGTATCATGCTCCGACGAAAAAAGGACCAACTGATTGACGGGAAGCCCATCATCGAGCTAAAGGAGAAGGTTGAGGTAGTGGATTACGCCGTTTTCGACGATGACGAACTAGATTTCTACCGCACTCTGGAGAAAAAGTCCAGGGTCGAGTTCAGCAAGTATTACCAAGGGGGAGCAGCCGGAAAGAATATTACCAAGATCCTAATACTCCTACTTCGACTTCGACAGGCGTGTTGCCATCCTCATCTCCACCTGCTCGACTTGGAGACTGCTGGCCCCAATATCTCGGATAATAACATGGTTAAGACGGCGAAGTCTTTAGGTCCCAAGATAGTCCAACGGACCAAAGAGGCTAAGAACTTCACATGCTCCGTTTGTGCTGACGTCAGAAAGACGATGAACATCATGTCCCCTTGCGGCGACTATGTCTGCACCCCATGTGTTGAGGAATTCATGGATCTCGCCAAACAGCAAAGCATTGAAGCTGGCAATGGCGAGGGGAGCGCATCCAAAGGAAGCCTAGATTGTCCGAAGTGCAAGGAACATTCGAAAGTCGTCACCTACGATGCCTTTACGAAGGCCCATATGCCCCAGGGAAGTGCGAGTGCCTATGTCACGAGCGATACAGACGACGACAGCTCTGATGGCGACATCGACGACAACTCCAATAACAAGGCTAACGATGTTGACAGTCGTGGAAACCTCAAAGGTTTCGTCGTTGGTGACGATTCCGACGATGAATACGTTGATGATGAAAACATCGACGATGAGGACAGTGGTGAATTCGAAGACAGTGATATGGAGATGGAGGACGCACCTAACGACGAGGAATCCAACGACATGGAGGAGAGAGATGAATCCAAGGCCGAGCGCAAACGCAAGTACAAGGCTAAGGCACAGCCCGTCCAGCTCTCTGTGTTGCGCGAGAAAGGGAAGAGCAGCCAAGAAGCTCACAGACGATACATGAAGGAGCTGCGTAGAATCTTGTTGCCGTCATCTAAGGTGACCAAGTGCCTCGAGATCATTTCTACCATCCAGAAAACCACAGGAGAGAAGATCATTGTCTTCTCTCAATGGACCTTTCTCCTGGATATCCTCGAGGTCTCCATCACGGACCAGCTCAAGATCCGCCTCTGCCGCTTCGACGGAGGTATGTCGGCCAGTCAGCGTGACAACGCAGCGACCGAGTTCACAACGAACCCGGACGCGAAGGTCATCCTAGTCTCTCTCAAAGCCGGCAATGCAGGTCTCAACCTCACCGCTGCATCGCAAGTGATCTTGATGGATCCCTTCTGGAATCCGTATATCGAGAACCAAGCGATTGACCGAACCTATCGAATCGGCCAGAAGAAGGACGTAACGGTCCATCGCATCCTTGTCAAGGAAACGGTCGAAGATCGCATCATATCGATCCAGGAGCTAAAGCGTCACATTGTCGAGTCGGTGCTTAGCAACAAGAAGGCAGCCAAGAGCGTGGCTTCTCTCGGTCTCGAAGAACTTGCCTTCATCTTTGGCATGAAGTAGCACTAGAAGCGCAAAGGTCCAGCCCAGGCCCAGCCCTTGATTCTCTACTCGTCTAGAATCCTCATGTTTCTCTGTTTCATTCTCTACTACTAAACACGGATAATTGTACGCATTGGTCATTCCGGCATGGCCAGTATGCGCACAGGCAGCCTCCCGGATAGGGACTCTTTCGCCAATGTTTTCGGTGGCGTCGCGGTGGATGGATGGATGGATGGTCTGCAGAACCGGCTCATCTTTCCAAGGGGGCGTGTGTATATCCTTTGCATTTTCGGATCGGTTTGGCCCTACAACGCAGGGTGGAACTATAGGTAGATTTGCTTGAGCTGGGCCACGATGGCATGTACTAGGACTTGCACGGTGTTGCCGTTCTCTTGCTATAGTGCGAACTAATAAAGGTGTTTTTCATGGACACATCCAGGTTTAATGTATGCCAAGTGATATGCGTAGATTCTTACTCTGCATGCCAGATATCGTGGTCAGCTCCTTATTCTGTTCGGTAGGTAGTGTAAGTTAGATACGAGACGCCTAGTCACATCGACGCCTAGTCACATCGACGCCTAGTCACATCGACGCCTACCCTACGACTCTACAGCGCCCGTACAAGATCAGGGGTAAAATCTACATCAGGTCGACAGCAGTGGTAGTTCGAGCATAACGAGGTTTGAAATTAGGTAGATTAAGAGGTAGATTAAGAGGTAGATTAGGTAGATAATTCTAGACGAGCAACAAGACCAATTCGCAAGATTCATCCGCAATCCATCGATCCATTTTACGCAGCTGGGCTACCTAGGCACCTAGCCACCCCTATCCCTGAAGCCAGGCTATCTATCCGCAGGTTCCCAGCCGAACCAGATGATGTCGAGTAAACATCGGGGAGACGGACGGATACTCCAAGTTCTCTCCCGCTTCATTCCTCGAAAGGGAACATGTCCATGAGATCGGCAGTGGTGGATTGATTACCAGAACCGCTACACCTCCGTCGGCAGCTCCGGATGATCCCGCATGACCGCAAGCACAGCCTCGGCAATCCCCTCACCGGTAGCGTCGCCGCGGTCGGCCCTCCACGCCCAGCGGCGGCTGGCGGCGTCCCTGCCGCTCCGCCACTGCGCGTCGAGGGTGAGCTCGAGGCGGCCGTCGGCGGCCACGGTGATGTCGACGCGCGCCTCCTTGTCGTCGCGGTCCGTCACCGCCGGCCCCCGCGCCGTCTCCGCCCACCCGACGTCGTCGCGGCCCAGCGCCGCCGCCGCGCCCTCGGCGAGCTGCTGCGCCACCGCCCGGATCGCCGCCTGCCGCACGTAGTAGATGGCCTCGCGCGCGCTCGGGTACGGGTCCCGGGCCGCGTCGGACGGCGGGTACGAGATTTCGAGGGGGTTGGACGGTTTCTTGTCTTCGCTCGCGGACGCGTTGTTGGTGGTGTTGGTGTTGGTGTTGCTCTCGGCGGCGGCGTTGCCGGGGTGGGGAGAAAACGGCGCGAGGGAGATGCCGAAGAGCATCCCGATGTAGGGCACGATTACTATGCGGCCGCGCGCGTAGATCTTGGCCTCTGGCGTGATGGCCAGCTCGAAGACGGACTCGAGACGGCCGACGAGATGGTTGATGAAGTTGAGCTCCATCTTGGAGTTGTAGCGCGCCGTGCCACCTTGCAATAGCGCCGGGACGAGAGGCTGGGCCGTGGATTTGCAGCTGGCGGTTGAGATACCGGCACGTCTTAGCGTAGCGGTCAACTCGTTCAGGAATTCGGCCACGGCCTGACAGCCCCGGAAGTATTCCGAGTTCGCAATCACGGCACGGAGGATGGCGTAGGGTTGGTGCATAGTCACGCGGCTGTTTGGTAGCTGCGTCATCGTGGTGCGCCTATGGTAGTTCTGTCTATGACCCTGGTATAGGAGGAACTGCATGTAGACAGAGTATGCGGTACACGAGCAGTGAAAATTAGAGATAGTCTCGTATGTGTTGTCCGGCTCTGCTAAATCTTCAAGGGTAAATATTAATTTGGTTTCCTGATCCTGCTTCCAGGTAATGGCCGTCGTATCGGAGTAGACATCCGAAGAGACTAGATTGCGGGCTTCGCGATTTATCTCGTACCATAGCTCTTGATGGAAGATGGTATTCCTCGCCTCCAGCACTCGGTCCTGTAGAGGCGCATCTTCCGGTGTTCGCCCCGGTAAAGGTGACTGATCCATGATCACGCCATTTTTCTTGAGGGTGATGCGGACTCTCTGTGATCCTTTACCGACGCGACCCAGATCCATACGGACCGTTCCGTCGTCATTGCGTCTCAGAGGAGCAATGCTGCTGTTTCTAAATTCGGGAGCGGATTCGGCAAAACCAAAGCGGACACCCAACGTATGCGGCTCCTGTGGCAGAGCGCAGACCGCCCAGCCATTCTCGCTGACAGCCAAAACATCGGCCCAGTACTTGGTCTCTAGCTCCATTTCCTTCTCTAGCTTCTCAGCAGCTGCCACGACCGAATCTACCATGTTGTTGATCCCCATAAGTCTCCACCCAGTCGCGATGGCTCTATCATCGTGTCTCCGGGCTTCGGTAACGTTCGACTCCTTAAGCTTCGACGCTCCAAGTGTACCGATGCCTACTCGCTCTCGTAGCGCTTCTGATAGGGGAAGACTGGTATCGCTAGGTTTTTCTTTGGATAGGAGGAGAGAGACGAAATCGAGACACAGCATGGCGGATTGATGGGCAACTCTGTACTGCTGTTAGCACAATGTATTTTCCCCAGAACTTATCTTTTCTGCTCACTCGAGATTTCTCAATACTTCGTCCCGCGCTTCCACGATGTTCTTTGTCTTGTCCGCGTCGGTTTCTTCCTCCTCTTCTTCCTCGTCCGATGACCGTTCAATCTCGACGCGACCATCTTCCTGGGCCGCAATCTCCTCGCGCAGTTGAGCCTCGGTCACGTTACGGAAACCACCGCGTTCGGCATTGACGCGCGCGATGAACTCGCCGAGGTTCTTTGGTTTCTTGTCGCCTATGGGCCAAGGACGCAGGGAGAAGGGCGATACGTTTGGAGTCGTCATATTGGCCAATCTCCGGCCGTAGCCTCTATCATATACTTTATAAGACTTATATGCAGAGGTAAGGAATAGAAGATATCGCCTTGGTATACGTATTTGGATGATGTTGCGAATTACCTAATGAAGCAATCAAAAGGATCTACAAATGTACAGACGTACCTCTAACGACCTTGCCAGGTGCATGTGGCTACCCGGACCCACTACAACGTAGCCTGTGGCTTTTTAAGGCTGCGCGACCAGGTTTGAGCTCCACTAGAAGTATCGTTAGCGCATTGGCAGAAGCTATCCCTTGTAACAGATCATCCAGGGCTTGAATTCCCTTCCATTTCGTCATGTATTGTATTGTACCAAACCTCGTTCCTTCATACGAAATGTACCGCTGCAACAAGTGATAACAGGTGTGGATTTCTCAAATATGAATTAGATCTCAGCGACATCTACCGAAGACGAACATCTATGATGAACTGAACATGCGTCATACACGATCGTGATGCGACTTCACTCGCGAGAGCTCGCTCGACATGAACTCTGAGCTTCGCATCACATGGTTGAGAACAACTCCGGTCATTGTTTTCCAAACGTCGCGCAAGACGCCGCTCTTCGATATATTCCGTGCTCGACGGATCATTGGGAGCTACCAGCTTCTCAGGTTGATATTTTATCGATGGTCAAAGCTCCTATATTTTGTGGTATGACTTGCGTTACTCAAGTACACCCTTAATATACGATGCAACCATTTTCACGACCAGTGAAGCCGTTCCACGCCGTCTTTATGATGGTATCCTCCACAGAATCATTCGATCATTTCAGGATATACGACAGGTCGACCCCATCATGCTATCTATTACTCTTCTCCAAATTATGTATGCTGTTTTGGACTCCCAATCAGGTTGTTGAAGCTCGTCTCGAGAAGCGTTGCAACAGCAACATGCTTCGAGATGCAGCCGAGCCTATCGGACTCCAATTGAGAACTGCGTCAGGGGCTTGATGGGCTTGATACAACGGTAGGCTGCATTGAAGACGGAAGTAATTACCACCAACCATCACCTCGCATACACAATACCTATAACTGCGGGAATTTTCGACATGTGCCTGGATACTCCCCTGTCCATTGACCGGGGACTCTTCGAATAAGGGGGGCCTATATGCCTCTTATGGATCCTACAACTCAGCCTCTACGTCAGTGGGGGTTCTGACTTGGACGCTAATTGATCGCCGTAACATGGCAGCGTGGTATGTTATGGTATGGTACATATTCTCCATTCTTCAAATTTTTCTATTATTTCTATTACGGATAAACAGCTGCTCGATTACGTGACTCTAACATCAATATATCTGATCGAGGTTAGACCTATGTACAGTATAGACGTCTTCTGTACAGTTTCAGAGTAGATACAGACATCCAGCAAGATATCTCATGGCTACTTATAAGCAACAAAACGCTCAACGGTGAAAATAACTCAAAAGGTGAAGAGAAGCCTCGCCATTCAGCTGCAGCATAATATGAATTACCCTTATACCTTATAGGTACGGAGTACGGAGTAGTGAGGGGTTTATTGGTACATCCGCTCCCTAAGTCAGTGTAAGTGCTACGTAAGCGGGGCTTTTATAGGGAATCATTAGCTCCCCGCACTGATAATGGATAAGAGCTTCTTCAAAATTGTTGTAGTTTTTTTGTCTGTCGATGACATCCTCTGGAAAGGATTAAGTGAGCTACCGGCATGTAAGCCCACCCTTTTTTCTCTCTTCGTCACATCACATATCTTGTACTACACCCTACGGACCTAGAGCCAGTGGAGGTCCGTCTCGCTGTCACCACGGCGGCATTGATAGGTATCTCCACCTACTACCCTCTTTGCTCAGACCACTCGCATGGGCTGACTCGTAGCGTGAAAAGAACGCATTGTAGGACCTTGCCGTTTTCTCAACCATCTTGCTCGCCTCTAGATACTCAAGTTAGATCCGGGCCCACGCTTATCCTGTAGACTTATATCTCTCTTCCCTCCCCCACCTGTATCTGTGCCCTTCGAGCTCGACAATTACCTTTACACCCCACACCTACCGTTTCCCAATAAGCATCATATTACCATGGCTACGCCAAAGAAGAAGATCGCCGTCATGACCTCCGGCGGTGACTCGCCGGGCATGAACGCTGTCGTGCGAGCTGTTGTACGTATGGCTATCCACGTGGGATGCGATCCCTACTGTGTCTACGAGGGCTACGAAGGTCTAGTCCAGGGCGGCAATTTCATCCGAAAGATGGAATGGAACGACGTACGGGGTTACCTCTCCGAAGGTGGTACCCTCATAGGTACTGCGAGGTGTATGGCCTTCTACGAGCGCCCCGGACGTCTGACTGCTGCCAAGAACATGATACTCAATGGCATTGATGCTCTCATTATATGTGGTGGTGATGGCTCTCTCACCGGTGCTGACAAGTTTCGTGCCGAATGGCCTTCTCTACTCGAAGAACTCGTATCGACCGGCCAGCTGAACGGCAAGCAGACCGAACCCTACCGCCACCTCAACATCGTTGGGCTTGTCGGCTCAATTGACAACGATCTTTCCGGAACAGACGCTACAATCGGTGCCTATTCTGCTCTAGCACGTATCTGCGAGATGGTCGATTATATCGAGGCCACAGCCTCCTCCCACTCGCGCGCTTTCGTCATCGAGGTAATGGGGAGACATTGTGGTTGGCTTGCCTTGATGGCAGGCGTAGCTACAGGTGCCGACTTCATCTTCATCCCGGAGAAACCTAGAGAGGACAATTGGAGAGAAGAAATGTGTCAGATTATCCAAAAGGTATGCGACCCATCTACCATTGTGCCCTGGGGACTAAACGGAGACTAATACTAGCCAAGCACCGAGGTTGGGGAAAGCGCAAAACTATCGTCATCATCGCCGAAGGTGCCCTTGACAGGCATGGAACCAAGATTACGCCGGAAATGGTGAAGGACCTCCTCGCCGATAAGCAGGGCTTGGCTCTTGATACCCGCATCACTACCCTTGGTCACGTCCAAAGAGGAGGAACCGCTACTGCGTATGACAGGATGCTCGCGACGTTACAAGGAGTTGAGGCTGTCAAGGCCGTGCTGGAGGCGACGCCGGAGACGGAGACTTGCTTCATCGCTATTACCGAGAACAAGATCGTCCGTAAGCCTCTAATGGCTGCTGTCCGGGAGACCAAACAAGTTGCCAAGGCCATCGAAGCTCAGGACTTTGACCAAGCTATGTCCCTCCGCGACACTGAATTCTCAGACCAGTACAAGTCTTATATGATGACGACTACTATGGGACTTGACCAGGATATACACCTAGAAGACTCAAAGGTCAGTGCAGGACAATTCAGAATACACGCTTACATGGGTACTAACAATTTAATAGAAGATGAGGATCGGCTTTATCAACGTTGGAGCACCCGCGGGCGGTATGAACGCTGCGATTCGTGCAGGCGTAGCTTACTGCCGGTCTCGTAAGTCATCTCTAGAGAACCTGCGCCGCCTTTGTTGCATGTGGGAGCAAACACTTCAAAGTTTACCTCATGAAATATAATGTTTGGGGCGTCAATGTCGTATACTGACTGAGCCAATATAGGTGGACATGAACCTATTGCGATTCACAACGGTTTCGCCGGCTTCGCTCGGCATCATGGAGACAAACCTCTTGGTGCTGTACGAAACTTCGACTGGCTGGAGGTCGACGGATGGGCAAGTAAGGGTGGTTCGGAAATAGGGACGAACCGCGAGCTCCCCGAAGAGTCGGGCATAGAGCTAATGGCCCAGCTAATCGAGAAGTACAAATTCGACGCCTTATTCCTCATTGGTGGGTTTGAGGCCTTCCATTCCGTCTCGCAACTACGCAAGGCCAGGTCTAGGTTCCCGTCGCTCTGTATTCCTATGACTTTGCTGCCGGCGACCATTTCGAACAACGTCCCCGGCACGGAGTATTCTCTAGGCTCTGATACGTGTCTAAATGAACTTGTCGCCTACTGCGACAAGATCAAGCAGTCTGCATCGGCGACCCGAAGACGAGTTTTCGTCATCGAAACCCAGGGTGGTCGATCAGGATACGTAGCAGTCCTGGGAGGATTGGGCGTCGGTGCGAGCGCTGTCTACATCCCAGAAGAAGGAATCAGCTTAGAGATGCTTAACGCGGATGTCAAGCATCTAAAAGAGGTCTTCACGAGAGACAAGGGTCAATCACGAGCGGGTAGATTGATCTTAGTCAATGAAAAGGCAAGCAAGGTGTTCAGCGCTAAACTAATCGCGGATATTATTCGGGAAGAAGCCCACGATCGATTCGAGTCTCGAGACAGCATTCCAGGCCACGTCCAGCAAGGTGGCGTGCCCTCGGCCATGGACAGATGTCGCGCTGTTCGACTGGCCATCAAGTGCATACAGCACCTGGAGAAGTACGGCCCCATGCCGCAAAAGAACCCCGAGAAGATCATCAAGGATCCGCTCAGCGCGTCTGTCATCGGTATCAAGGGTGCGGACGTAGTGTTTTCACCCATGCTGGACCTAGAGGAGAACGAGACGGACTGGAAAAACCGGCGGCCGACGGCGGCCCATTGGCTGCACAACAAGGAGGTCGTCGACATCCTAGGCGGCCGTCCGGAATACCCGCTGCCGGAGAGGGGCCTCGGCGGCCTTACGGCTAAGGATGCGAAGCGTGGGCTCATCTCGGAATAAAATGGAGAATCAGAAGCTAATCAGTTTGGGGGAGACGGTCGAACGGTCTGGGTTGGGGGTTCAAAGGTAGGGGGGGCCTAGAATGTGCATTGGAATAGCACCTTGGTAGGCAGGCAGATAGATCGGGAATGGTTATGCGAGTATGATTATTATGTATTTTCTGAATCTGGGGGGAATACGGTGAGGACTGGCGAGGCAAATTGACTTCCCTGCGTTTCTATGAGCTGGTCTTGATGCTATGCTTACTATATTCATTTCCCCAGGTGAACTCAGTGTCAGAGTCGGTGCATTGTTGCCGTGTGCGATTGCAGGTCGTAAAACGTGGCTCTGGTATAGGAAATCCTGCGCGCCACCCGACTGTTGGTTCAAAGGTTCAACTTTTCAGACGGATTCGCCTGAATATTTCGGTCCCGAAACCCCAATGTGAGATTACGAGATGTCTTAACGAAGTCGGAATGAGGCGAGTATAATGTAGGATGGCATTTCTACACACATAGGACAAGACAAGGGGTTCGGCTATGTTCTCGTTGCTGAACCCGTGTAAGATATAGCCCTACCTACCCGCAAGGGATAGCACATTGGTTCAATCCCCCTTACGTTAGACAATATACTTGGCATTCGAATTGTGTACTGAGTGAGATGGGCTGCGAAGCGATTGTGTAACATCTAGGTTACCATAGATATGTTACCATAGGTATCCAACTGATCAGCGATCAAGTACCTGAGCGAAAGACGGCAGCCTGGCTGTTGCGTGCCATGTTGTGCGTAGGAGGCGGAAGCTAGACTGGATCCGATGGACAGGATCGTCAACCTGGTCGACCCCTAAAAACACATTAAATGCACCTCAGGTCACCCCTCAGATCGCCCCTACTCTAGAGTTGATGTGATCGTTGATTGGATACGATATTATCCGACGATTCAAGTTACACAGAGCGGCTGAAGAGTCGTCCATCAGCGAGGGAGGGCGGGTTCAACCCCAACCTCACGTTCATCTGGTGACAATGACACTACCTATCGCGCTAAGGGTTCTTGATCTTCAATGGCGTTCCTACTGCCGAATTTGACGTCAATGGTATTCCTCTACACCATACCTAACCACACAAGATATTCCATCGACTAGCTTTGTCGTTCTAGTGTCGATCGATTTATTCGATTCGATATGGCAGTATGGTCAAGAAAAGAGAAGCTCAAGTAGGGTAAGCTGACACCACCCAGTCAGGCCTACAGGGGTCTGGATAGGTACAGCTGAGACAGGCTGGTTTCAGGAGACGCCACAACTGCAATGGTACATGGTACTTAAGTCAAAGAAAGCCTGTCCAGGCGCTACGAAGAGATCAGCCTCAGATATTATTGCAATTTGACCAATTTGGCTTAATCCGGGCCTTTTTGCCCAGTGTCTAACGATTGCGCCTCTCCACCAGCAGCACAACGCCCCAACTCAAGTAGAATACTACGTACGACGTCAGCCAAATCTACTAGAAACACGTGCAGACGATGCAACACGACTCTTATCGACCCGGTCTAGCGGTGACTTGCTGACTCCAGCCAACGACAATATGCTAACCTCTAATAGCCTAACCTCCGCTTTCTTACCTACTATCTCGGTACTTTTTGAAGTCTTAATCAAACATGGCAGCCATTTACTGTTTGTATGAGGAATCAATTCGGCCATCCAAGATTTCGTATAGGTTAGACTTGTCTCTTGTTGATCTGCACACCCATCGAATCCTCCCCGATGCAACGTCAACTACACGATCTGGACCCAAGGGAATAGGAGCTTAACTCTTTGCGAGCTCTTGCATAGGTACATACACGGGTCCTAGGTATGAGAGACTTGACAAAATACTCGACAATGCCTGCTGGGTTTCGTAGATCAGGACTGCCTGTTCGAGGCCAGCCCCCATCCATCGATTAGGACATAAGATGCCTCCCCCTGCAGCTCGAGCATTCATTGGCTTATGGCTGACGAGAGACATCGCTGGTAATAAGATCTCACTAGTCCCGCTTCTCAAGAATATTTGCTTTTCTGCTCTAAGTGTCCTATTTTGTCTTTCCCATTTCCATATCTTTTCCCTTGTGAAGTAGTTCCTCTCTTTCACTTCTTCAGTTGTGATCGAACCGTGTCATGATGGTGTTCTAGCGTCGTCGGTATCCTATCCTCATTATAACCCTTCCTAAACTAAGACTGCCGAAGAGTCTGCGTCTACAACAAATATGGCCGCCAAACTCACATCGTTATTCCATATATCGATATGGATGTTCGCCGGACAGGTCTCATGCGGCTCCATCGCGGGGTGGTGGAATGGTCAAGCCCCCAGCTTCTTAATGCAAGACGATGATACAGGCGGCATACAATACAGCCTCTGCAACGGCAATCACACACCAATTTTCCCGGCCGACCAAACACTCACAGTGCCTTTCACAACTTACTTGCCGAAGAATAAAACAAGCCTGGCCGCTGCTGGGTGGACGGACTCCGAAACCGCTTGGGTGAGTAAGAGTGAAGAGGTTACATTGCTCACTATCACAAGATGAGCAGTGTGGAGTGGTGGAGTCGGCCACGCCGAGTGAGAATTTGTTGCTGACGCCAGCGGACAGGCCTCCATTTTCTACCTGGACAACAACGACGAGATTGTCAATGCGCTACTGAAATGCGATTGGAACACGGGGCATTGGCTAAATACGGGCGAGTACATCACCTCCGGCAACTCGCCCAAAGTAGCGCCGACCACAGGTCTGTCGGTAGTGCTGCTAGGAGCCACGGATGGATATCGCGTATTCTATAACGACCTCGACGGTACTCTGCATCAGATCGGGTACACTAGTATCACCACGTGGAAATACTATGGCGTGGTTTCAAATGACAGGGTGTCGGCCCAGGCCATCGGATCTACGTTCTCGAATAACAACATTACCGTTGTGAGACCGAGAGATGAGAAGAACATGGGCGTGTCGCGATTATACAGCGACCAGTCATGGCATCTATGTAAGTTTAACGTTAGAAGCTCATCTTTTGGGGATGTTTACTCATACCATCTTAGCCTCTTTCCCGGAGTCACTGACACTCACGGGAAACAAATCCACCAACGCCACGGACGCGTCGGACCTGCAGCTCAACACGACGAGCGCGGACTTCGCGCTGCCGTCGTGGGACGGCAACGCGTCCTCGCTCGCCGTCGGCATCGACAAGGCGTACACGCGCAGCGTCTTCTACGCCGGCACGGACCGGAAGATCTACCAGGTGGGCAACGCCAACTACCGGTGGGGCGTGCAGGACCGGCCGGCGGGCAACGCGTGGCCGGACGCCGACGCCGCGGGCGCCGCCGTCGGCCTCGTCAACGACTTCGCCAGCGGCACCATGCGCCTGTATTACGTGAGCGGCGGCCGCGTCGTCGAGGCCAACGGTGACAACGGCAACTGGCGGCCCGCCACGGTCCTCGCGACCTTCAACCAGAGCCAGGCGGCCGACCCCCCGGCCGCGAACGCGAACGCGACCGCCGCGCCGTCGCCCGACGGCGCCGCGCAGGGCGGCCTGAGCGGCGGCGCCAAGGCCGGCATCGGCGTGGGCGTCACGCTCGGCGTTCTGGCTGTGGGAGGTATGTTCTTCGCGTTCTGGTTCCTGCGCCGGCGCCAGGGGAAGCTCGACGCCGCGGCTGCCGCGGCCGCGGCCGGCGGTATGGATGGCAGCGGAGGCGATCCGCAGTACAAGAGCCCGAGCAGCGGGTACACGGTGCCGACGGCCGGCAGCCAGGACGGGTACCCGCCGCAGACGCAGGCGTACGCGCCGCTGCCGGGGGGGTACGCGCAGCCGCAGGTCGGGTACGCCCAGCATGGGTACCCGCAGCAGGCGGGATACGGGCAGGACGGCGGGTGGGCGTACGCTACGCCGGGGGCGGATGGCCAGCAGCAGCAGTATCCGCAGGAGCTGGCGGATCAGACGCGGCCGGTGGAGCTGATCGGGGAGGGGCACTATAAAGAAGTACCGTGAAGACGGCGTGGGATGTAATCGGATCGTGTACGATACCGACCTACAGCCTATAAAATAGCGACGGTGGCGGCACTTTTGCTTGGTGTTTTATGATACCTGACGAAACTCTAGACAGACAACATGGCGCATACCGGATGGGGATCCTTAATAGCTTGGCGGCTTAGCTAAAATGGCGATAGGGACGGCTGGCTGGCTTGTGTCTATACATATAGGGGTCTACGCTACATTGCATATATATAATTAGAGAAAATATAAAATATTGCATGGATCATATGTCTTGATTCTGGGAATGAAGGTTTGCGTTGAGCTTGGCTTTGACTGTTGTGTTCATATCGTCGAGCGTGGTGGTCTGTACAGTAAAAAGGAGCCTACTAACTGCCCCTATTTAGGTCGTTGAGGCGTAAGATGTTCACCTCCTCGGAGATTTCTTCCATGCCTAGCTTTGAGAACATTGGCTAATGATGATGTTTTTACCAAGCGATGATACAGGTTTACAAGGCTCATCACGACATGTGTGGCTGTGGCATAGACTACGAATTACTATTACACTTCCCGAGCGCACGGGGTGTCTAAGAAGCTATATTGAGCGTCTTGCACACCAAATCCTCAAGGGCCTAACTCCCTATCCCATAGCACCAGCGGTATTTTAACGGCTACATGATGGTAGACTCTGCGCCAACCATAAGTCCAGCTCTTTCACGTTACTACCTGGACCGTCATGAATATAGCATGTTGCCTTCGTAGAAAGCCCTCTCTTACCGCACCTCGGAGAATACTGTGATATCATCGAGGCCAGTTGTTCCGTGTACCCCCCATTGAGATGATCAGCAGTTACCACTATACTTAGACCATCTTACCTTTAGCTATAAGCAAAACCATGCCCTTCGTTCCTCAGTCATCGGAAACACGTTATCTCAACATGTCCCTTAATGATAATAGTAGTCTGGAGAGTAAAAATTCAGCATCAAGTCAGTTGATAGTGGAGACGTTGATACTGACGTATTATTGGATAGAACACGTAGAAGTGCAGTATCATCCGGCATGCAGTGGTACGATAGGAAACGGGTCTCGTACGTCCTATGCTCATAGTAAACTGTGGTTCTCGAGTCCCGACAAACCCGGATGAGTTGTCGAAGGTTCAAACTAACAAGAAGGTTTGGTCTAGACTTATGTAGTCTGGACCCGGGAACCCAACAATCGCCGGCACGGCCCGTTAAATATGCGAACCGGCGAAGGTAAACGGAACGTCAGGGGCGTAATTGGCCACCCGGCTTTCGAGAAGAGACGGTTGGACAACTCCATGTCATCTTGCATCTTGTAGGGTTTAGGACCAAGAGTTCTTCGTGGGTGGCAGGGTTAGTTTGATCTGGAGTTCATGAGTGACAGCCCATCTCAGTCATTAGCCGTGGTCGTTATCGACTTGATGCCCAATAGCCACCTAGGCCGCAAGCAGCCGCATCCCATTCGTAAGAGTAGTTCCTAATAAAGTATATGGGGAATGCATAAAATGTCCAATAATCTTGAATACCAGGATTTGCAAGCTTGAAAATGGATTCTTCGTATTCCATGTTACTGTCAAGTTATAGTCCCGTGACTTTCCCATCTTCGTGTCGAGAAGGACGTTACATAAACGGAACCAACCCAAATAGCGATGTCGGTGAATGTCGGTATGCGGTATGTACGAAGATACATACATGTTACTCGGGTCCATCACGAGGGTGGCCCGAGCTTTATACAAGACGGCTAGACTGACTGACGGACGGAGGCCTGACGAAAAAAAAGAGAAAAAAACAGCGGCAAGACTGGGACAGAGATGGATCCATTTGGACTGCACAATTGCGTCAGCGTCCTCCCCACTGGTTTTGGTTTTGGTTTCGACCCCACCTTCAGGTCTTCTGCGCCCATCCGTCACAGTCTACCAGTCTTCCAAATCTACCAACCTCGCCAGCCACTGAATGGACGACTTGGCAATTCCATATGCAGCGAGCGCCTATGTATGATGCATTCGATTTCCTTTTCGACGGAACGAAGAAGGTTTGGTGAAGAAAACGTTCGGCAATTTCTGACGCTGACCGCGGCGATATGCGCTGTTGTACGCGGTACTCTGCGGTATCGTGAGTAAAAGCAGTGGCGCGTGGCATTGCCCGGGTTTATCTCATGGTCAATAGGTCAATAGGTCAATAATGATCAATAACTCATTTGGCTGCCCAACTGCGTCTCGACCTAGGCGTCTTGGGTGTTTGTCTCATTCTACATACTTACCTAGGTACCTAAGGTATACATGGTTCTACTGTCTCACGAGGGAGCCCGTCACGCTCAGCCTGCACTGTTTGCACTGCCTGCAGCGACCTGCTGAGTGAAAGATCTAAGACATACCCTTGTCTCTGCTAGTCGCCGTCGAAGGGTCTTTACGTCTGTACGTCTGTATGTCTGTACGTCGGTACGATTCCAACACATCATTCAAGATCTGGACGTCTATGTATTATATGTGAATATGTATTAATGCTATTTTCGTTAAACCTCGCCTGATTTTCCGTGGCATTCTTCCCCCCGTCTGCCCCTCGTTCCCGTCGTAGGTAGCATCGTTGCATCGCCAGGACTAAAGAGGATCCTAGCTTAGCTCGACAGGCTGGACTGGCCCCAAGCCTGCCTTGATTCCCGCCCACCGCTTCAAGCCAACCCCCCTGCTTCTTCTCGTGTGCTTTATTAGTCTCGGCCTCCCATGCCGTTGCTGTAGTATGACGACGTTGGTTTTTCCCTAGCTTCTTTTTTCGGTCCAAAATCCAATTTCCAGAATTACACAAAATTGCTGTCTAACTCTTATAACAAATACCTGACATCCTCCCCTCACTTCGTGTATGACTACGGTACCTTGATACCTAATCCGATGAGGCCTTAATTGTTAGCTTACCCATACCCATATCCATCCATACCCATAACCCGCACAATCCCTGGGCTTGAAATCGTGTGACCCCCCCATCACCTCATTAGTCCTTCTGACACCTTCAGCTCTAATCACTTCCGCAGTTCTCAGTTCTTCCAACTGTCGTCTCACACTTCGAATCTTTCCCCTGGTTTAAACAAACAAAATATACATCGAGCGTTTTCTAGATCAGAGAGCCGCGGCACGCTACTTATTTCAGCGTTGATCCTTTCTCATATCAGCCGCAGCTATTGGAATCCCATCCTACCCCGCTAACCGCTGCAAGAGTGACGCACTTTGTCGGTGAATCTTTCACCTCCCATTGATCCGCACATCACTTCGTCTACCCCTCAGATCCCGCGAGGATCGGACTGAGATTTGAAGAGATGGCGTACAGAAGTAGTCGGAGCGATTATAGTGAGAGGGACTACACACCGGGTCCCTCGCGGAGGGTAGCGACTCGGGACATCGACGACGTCGAGGTCTTTGAGCGACGAGAACGTCGCAGTCCTCCGCGCCGAGCACCCGTGAGAGAGTATGAGGACATAGACATTCACGTCCGCGACCGGGATCGAGACCGGGTAGATCGCACTCCTGCCTTTCTCAAAGAAGAAAACAGGAAAACGGAGACTGGAGCCCTAGTCCTGCGCCAGCGTGACGTGGAGACGATCGACCGACGACGGCCTCGTTCGCCGAGTCCCATTCGGTACCGGGAACGCTTCGTCGAGAGGGATCGCGAGAGAGCCCCTTCGATGCCGCCGGACAGACGGCCAAGATATATCGAGCGGTCACCCTCGCCGGCTCCGGCGGCCGTGCGAGTAGAGTCTCGCACGATCGAGAGACGACGCGAGCGGTCGCCGTCCGTAGACAGGGATCTCATCCACTTGCGCATCGAGCGCGAGAGGGAAAAAGAGCGAGCTCCCTCGCCCAGCCCGTCGCCGCCGCCGCCCCAGCCTCTGGTCGTCCGAGGACCCACGATCGAGCGTGAGGTTATCACGCACTACCGCGACATCGACCACGGTAAGTCTTTTTTTTTTCTTTTGCTAACGTCGTAAAAAAAAAACCACTTTTTTTGTGAGATTTTTTTTTCTCCCCAAGACAAAGTTGCCTAACGTCGCACCAGGCGTCGTACGAGCGAAACCGCCAACCCCGCCGCCGCCCCCGCGCGTCGTCCCCCCGCAGGTCCGCGAGCGGGACCTGGACATCGACATCGACATCCGCCACAACGAGACGGACGTGGACATCCACTCGCGGTCGCGGTCGCGGCCCGCGGCGCGCTCGCGCTCGCGCCCGCGCCCGCGCCGGCAGCCGACGTACTACGACGAGGACGACCTGGTCATCGAGCGGGACCGGGACACGGTGCGGGTGTCGGACGGCCGGCGGCGGGCGCACTCGGCGGCGCCGCCGCGGATCGCGACGACGGACTACGAGGACGAGGCCGAGTACATCACGGGCAAGATCGACGCGCGGGGCCGCATGGGCGAGGCGCTGCACGGCGCCACCAAGGACTGGACCATCGTCGACGTGCCCCCCGGCACCGAGCGCGTCAAGATGGACGGCGTGGGCGGCGGCGGCGCCGAGGTCACCTGGCAGCGGTACAGCGGCGTGCGGCGGTCCAAGTTCGTGCCCGACCGCGAGGACACGCCCGTCTCCATCATGACGGAGCCCCCGCCCGCGCGCGGCCGCGACGTCTCCCGCGAGCACGACCGCGAGCGCCTGAGCATCCAGGTCTACGACAGCCGCGAGAAGTCGCGCGACCGCGACGTGGAAGTGGAGGAGATCCAGGACCGCCGCATCTCGATCCGCGACAGCGACCGCGCCCCGCGCAAGCGCAACGAGATGTGGACCGAGATCACCAAGGACCTGGTGACGCGCGAGGCCATCGAACGCCTGGGCTACGAGTACGAGGAGACGGAGTGGTTCTTCTACGTCATGCAGTACCTGCGCTATGTAAGTCTCACTTTTTTTTTTCTGTTTCCCCCCCTGTGGCACGGCATGTGTGTGGTACCGAAACGAGAGGAAACCCACACGTATATGCTGTACGCTCTTGCTACTTGGGAAGTGCAGCGACGCTAACGCATACACGCAGGAGGACGTCCTGGAGCTGACCAACTTGTCCGACGACATCCGCCGCGCCCGCCGACGCAGGGCCCAGGAGATGGAGTGGGAGCGCGAGTGGGACCGGAGACACCGCAACCGCCGGTCGCTCAACTGGGACAAGATCGACGACGAGCGCGTCGTCGAGCGCGAGGTCGTCTACGACCGCGGGTCCCATCGCACTTACGTCCGCTAAGACTGCCTAGTCTAAGACAATGTCTCACGTCTGCTGCGAGTCGCCGAGTCTGCGTGTGGGGATGAGGATCGCGAGGGCCGTTGAACAACACACCACACTCTTCTCAACTGACAACTGACAAACCGAGATAAGTAAACCGGCTTGCCTTAGAATCAGCGCCAAACGGCAGAAACGTCTCGCTATGATACTTTCAAATCAAGCCTCGCAGTAGTGGTTTCGCAGACGAGGAGATATACAATTGTTTTTCTTTTCCTCTCTTTTTCTTTAATGACGTCACGGGTTTACGAAGGCAATCCAAGTCAACTCATGAGCGAAGTAGGACGGAGGTAATTTTAAGGTTTATTTTTTTCTCTTCTCTTTTTTTGGATATTTTGCGGTTCGAGATGATGATGAGTCGAGGGCATGTTTGCTGTATCTAGACTGCTGTAGGTGAACGGTACGGAAATTGATCACGACTTATGACTATAGCTTCTTGGTGTGCTTGCGTACAAGTTACGTGTGCATGTCCCAACCTCTTGGTATAAGCAGGTAGCTATAGAATATCGGCATAGTCAAAATACCTGTATGTGTCCGTGTAGAAGTAAAGATTGGTACGTACACAGAAATACAATCAATCCTTGCTAGAAACACGAAGAGAGACAAGTAGAATTCAAGGCTTCTACGTATATATCCGCGAAATGGATAACTGAGATACCATAGTTTAGACTTGAGGCTGGCCTTCATGGTAAACGCCCCCTAACTATTTCCTCTACCCCCCTGACGACGTACTTACCATTATGTTAGTCTTACTCCTAGTCAACTCAAGTCATTCGCACTGAAGACTAACAGGAACGATCGTAGCTTCATATATATAATACCAACCCCAACACCACAAAGATAAAGATATGTGATCCGAAAGCGGCAAAACAGCATCGAGAAACATAAGAAACATACCATCCCATTTGCCAGCGTCTCTCCCCAGTTCGACTGTACACTAGACCCTGATCCCTCACGCAAGGCATTTCTAACTTGCATCGACAACCAAACCCTTGTCTCTCAGACCAGATTTGCGACAATAACTGCCCTCAAAAGGATCGGTTCCAATCCGCGCCCTCGACACATCAACAAATTCCTCTAGAGACTCGATGGCGGCTTCCATCATCGCCTCTTTGATTTGGACGTCTATGGCCCGGAACGTTCTGTGCTCGGCTGGAATATTCCAGTAAAATTTCTCTTGGATGACAGGCTGCAGGACCTCTCGCGCAAGCGTGCTTTCCTGTCCCTTGAGATGTTGGATGACTGTCTCCAGGGTCTCGATCTCAGCAGTCAGGTAACGGTCTCGGACGCCCTGAAGCAGCCTCCCGAATGCCTTAACGTCATCATCGGGTGGTGGCATATACTCTCCGGGTAGTTCCGAGTGATCTGTTCCCATCCTCCATTCAAATATGTCCAATGGTGTATCCCCATCTTTGTCTTGCACTCGCACGTCCACTGTGAACCTAGTTTCTTCAAGAATATCCATGCTTCCTGCATTTGCAAAAGATGCTGCGTCGATCAACGCATTATCCATCGTCGGGGTTGCATCAAACCTGCAGCCAGCATCAAGCAGTAGGCGAAGCATGACCTCGTTATTCTCCCTTAATGCTCGCATTAAAGGAGTATAACCATCGTCATCTTTTCCAATGAGATCTACCCCGGCAAGGATCAGTATTCGAAACTTTTCTTCTGCTTCTGCAGTTCCAGGATACTGCGCAAGCCAGTGCACCATATTTCCACCGTAGTAATCGGTCAGTTGAGCACCATGATTAATGAGGAAACTGAGCATTTTTGCCGTACCCTTTTTGCTCGAGTCCAACGCGGAATAAAGTGCATTGTAGCCCTCATGGTCCGAGGCATTGACATCACATCCGCCGCTAATCAGAGCATCAGCACAATTAAGCTGCGGCTGCCTAACGGCGTCCATAAGTGGAGTTCTGTTATCTGAGTCTCGAATGTTTGGGTTTGCGCCGTAAGTTATTAAAGTTCGGATCGCGGTGTCGTCGCCTTCATCCACGGCCCAGTGCAAAGGTGCGTTTCCGAGATTATCGAGAGCATCAATACCTTCCGTAGACCCCTCTAGAATTTCCGTTAGGTTACCACCGCAGCGTACTACCTCGTGGATGGGCCAACAATCTTCCGCATTCTCGTCATCAAGTGCAATTACCTTTTGCAAGATGTATGCACCTCTATCACGGTGTGGCTCATTAAAACAAAGCTCACGCCTAGCGCGTATTGCTGAGCGTCTGCGATGTTAGTAAGTAGGTGGTTAGAAAATGAAACGTCTTGATACCTACTTGCCGACATCTGAACCGCTCAAAGTTGATGCTGACTCCTCCAGGAACATCAATGCTATTTCGTATTGGTACCAAGTTATAGCATACTAGCATCTCTTGTTATTACGACTTCTGTGATATTGATGTATCGACCAGCTTACGTCTAAAACGCTGCGTTTCGCATCTCCATCAATGGGAGATATCTGTCCACAAGCCACCGACAGACGTACTCTTTCAGTTTTTCCATAATATATTTCTTGCCAGATATCCGCACACCCCGGAATAGGACGAGCCACACGTAGATGAAGTGAAGCGCCAGCGCCAGCAAGGGCACCTAAAGACATGCTTGCTTCGAGGACCCGAGAGCAAAACAAGAGCGGAAAGCGAAGATTAAATCGAACTGGAGAATGAGCTCGTCGGCAGGTGTCTGTGTCACACCTACGCACACCAAACTGCGGGACGCTGTTGTAGGCATAATTGAGCCATCCATATATAGGCGACATGGCCGGGTGCGAACGAGGTCGAGAAGTAGGCAAGTGGCATCGGCACGCACATTTTTTGGGACAAGCTCTGCGCAGAGTAGTCGTCATTTGTATCAGTTGCTCGTGGTTCTGGAATTCCTGTCCATTGGGGGACATCTGCAGTGAGCCGTCTCCTGTGATGCTTGTCAAGTTTGATTGCTTGGAATCATCGGTTGGTGTAGCGATGCTAACAAGACTAGTACTTGCGTCAGTAACTTCACTAATCGTACAGTCGTCACTGTTATCTGTAGAATGAGATTCAATCTCGTGAATGCGATGGCCTTGGTTTATGGATGGCGGCAGGAGGTTGTTGCCAGTGCGCACTTGAGTTGTCATCATTGTACGTATCTCCATGAGCATACTTCCATTAGACCTATGCTATAATCAGCACAACATTAGAGCGAGTGCTAAGGATCGACTTTTCGACATACGTTGAAGTGAAGAAAGATTCGCAAATGAGGATCTCCTGCAGATATTCGCGGTTCTTTTTTGCTCTTTTGCTCAGGGAAGCTATTTCACGCCTCTTTAGGAGCCACTTCACCCTATCAACCTTGAGCTTGCCATTCTCCTTGGTCCCCCGTTGGAACTTTTCAGCCAGTTCCTCAAGCTGTGTTACGATCGATCCCAGGTCGGTTTCGATTACTTGCAGCAAATGGGCTCGTGGTACGCTGAATCTCGCGGTCGGGTCGTCGTCTGGTATGTTCTTGATCTGCTTGATACGGTTCCATAGTTCATCTAGCATTGCAATCTGAACGACTCAGCTTGTAGTTCGATATATCGAGGGGCCAAAACGAACCTCGTGCAGCAGTTGAGTGACCTCCTGTCTAACCTCGACAAGGGAGCATAACACGCGGAAGATCTTTGGCGTAGCTGCAAGTGCTTGGCCGATCGCGATGAAGCTCGCGATTGCACTGATAGGCTCCATTTTGGAATGAGCTCTATGATCAAAGCACACAGCGGTATGAAATGAAAGGAGAGGGGATTGTTAAATGAGAGGCAGCCTTGTCGGAGATGGAATTTGGCGAGCGTGGGGGGCCAAGAACACGACGTGGTATGCAGGCTCGATGCCGAATTTGGGCGAAGTAATTTTGGGGCTTATAGCAGCCCAACCTAGAGATCAGGCGCCTCAGTAAGGCATTTCTCAAGTCTGAAAAGAATGTATATCAGAAAAGTGCCTAACGCGGAATATTATCGAAGTGGGTGTTACACCGCTTCAGCATATTTCAATGTTATATGCCATCTGTATATGAAGCCCAAGATGGTGAGTTATATCGACTTTGGAAATGATAAGAGTACGTTTCTTCATGAATGCTTGACATTTCGGGATCTGGCTCGTTCAATCAACTTGTTACCCTGGAAAAGCAATTTGCGAAGGCTAGACATGACACTCACACGTAATAGATGCAGGCCGAGACTGCATATAGGCACCGCCTCACTTGAATGTGTAGACCTGCAGGTAGGCATCAACCAAGGCTGAAAGGGAGTCGGGAAGATTCGGGGATACGATACGATTTCGGGCTGACCTTCGGTCCAGATTGACGTAGAGAACATGGTTACACAGCATCTGCGTCAGTAATTGCAATACTGAACAAGACCTAGCCTTGGCCAGAAAAGTAGGTAGTCAGCAAAAATCGCCTTCAGATTAATAGTGTTCCTTATCCATTCCTGCTGGAGTGTAACCATGACCGACGCCATTTACCGAAGCAAGCCTGTCGCATATCCTCAAACCAACGCCGTCCAATGCATCGTCTTCCACCCTCGCCGAGCTATGAGTACCGTAATCAAATCGCCACCCTCGAGGCATGGTATGCCAGTGCCTTTGCAGAAGGCTCAGGCATGTCTCTCACGAGCCGCCTCAAATTGCTGTCTCTGGAGCTCCTCCAACTCCTCCAGTGTCATCCCACTCTCCTCGAACTTGTTGCCTCGTTTCTCGCGAACCTAGTACGATTAGTTTATACACCGTGAAACGAAAAGGGGGAAGTTCATGTACCTTTTGCGTCTCCTTATGTTGCGCGGCAGCCTCTAGGACAGCGGGGATATAGTCGCTGAACCCCAAGGTATTCAGCGCCTTCGTGATATGGTCGCATGCGATCGTCTTCTTCGCCTCCTTCTCCGATATCTCGTTCGCTTCGGAAGAGACAAGGGTGATGAACTCCACGCAGCACTCTATGAGTAGATCACGCGCTTCCTTTGAAAAGGAGACCCCACTTGATGCAGGAAGAATTTCGCTGACGATCTTCTGGACGGTTGCTATATTCTGTTAGCAAACTCCTAAAGTTCAATGCCTCGAAAACGGGCAGAAGTTATAGGATTGCATACCCTTCGGAAGCGACAGGTCGTCATTACCTAAAGGATTAGTTAGCAAACTCAAGCGCCACATTTGAGAAGAGAAGTCAGATAGGAGGGCATAAAAGTGAGTTGAGGTTCATGTTAGTACCGAATGGATTAGAGTAGGTCCGATCAAGTTCCTCCTTTGGTCTTCTCATATTGCTAGCTGAAAGCCAGGAATTTGATATCGATTTTTATCGATTTTGTGTTCGGAATAGGAGTTACCAGGAAAACTGGCTTATAGAATTCCCATATGGAACTCTCAGGAGAAAGGACGTGAAGATATGCGACGACAGGGATGCAATGATTTGAATGAAAGAATGGGTGCCTACAACGTGCCGCCACCTATCTATATTTACCTTGATATGATATCCATAGATGGCAGCAGTCATTGTACGGCAAGCCCATTGTCATGGTCATGGCTACGCCTTTGACACACTAAACGTAGGACTAAGGAAGATGTAGGTACTAACGCCACCTATCCTGATTGTGGTCCAAAGAGTTGGTCATTACGGTTGCTTCGTTACTTTGGTGCACCCATGAAAGGCAGTATGATTCATCCAGATATAATGAGGCTGAGAAATGTCGGAACAGAAATATTACTTACCACCGTATTCATGGTCAGACATGATGACCTCAAATGCGAAAGTTCAGACGAACCCCAATGGAAAAAGGTATTTAAGGTGACGGGTTCAAGTTCCGAGTATACCGTTTAAATGGCGAAGCTTATGCTTGAATTTTTAAAATGTAGATGGAAAAGGTAAAGTGAGAAATGGGAGACAACTTGCTTTCTCAAAGTTGAAAGGAATCAACGATGTTTTGTATCGCAATGGCAGCCTTAGCCTCAGACAGAGGTCCACTTGTGCAATTGTGGCGTACTAATGGGGCTAGTGGCTCATGCTATCAATTGTATTGTGGGTCAACGAGCTTTATCTTAGCTCCATTTCCTACCAATTTAAAATAAAATTCTTGCATTTTCCTCCTACCAAAAGTTTTCAACCTCAACATGAAGTTTCTCGACATGTCTTGCAACGATAACCGGCCACACCTGCAGTATCTTTGACGCACGTTCTACCAGCCGTTGCATGCAGTCTCGGCCTGTTCATTTCGCTGGATACAATAAGCCGCAGATGCTGCTGGCTTTCGCCAGAGAGCTGCCACAGATGATTCAGGACTAATTCCAACGCGCATTTCGCAGCTTCTAAAGGTACGCAAATCTATAGTCTATTTGTTTTTGTTTTTACTATGATGAGCACGCTGTCGCCCCAGTCTTAACTACAACCCAATTGTAACATGGTGATTGACACGTCAAGCCAAACGACAACTCTGAGTCCATTCAAGACACAATCTTCCATATTTGGCGCTGTTTCGTTTGCAAACACTGACGATAAGCTCGCAGGTTACTTCTATGCCGAGACGAAGGTAAAATACACCCCGAGAGCTTCCCATGATACCTACAAGCATGATGTCGAAAATTAGTACTATCAAATACCGACTCCACCTGACGGATTCCACAATTTCCTGATCGATCTTTCCATTCTCACGATATACTATCTATTGCATGTAGGATGTGGAAAGCTGATATTGTATATTAGGTCATCGCATGTTGGCTGCAATTCGAACCATCTCTGGTCGTAGGATCAAGGACATCCGTTTGTAAGGTATGATAGCCATCTATTCTATTTATGTAGCTGCTTGTGATGACTTAACGTGCAACCGAATCTCCATATGTTGAAACTTTTCAAGTCTTTTCATCTTTCGACTGAAGCAATACCTATTCCTTTTCGTATGACAAAGTAAAGAGTTGCTTCAAGCTAACTTGCTTTGTAGTTCACACGCTGAAGTACCCATTGTTTCATGCCTCCTGGAAATTGGCCAGCTCTGTTCCGTTCCAACTATGATGGGTTCAGCGTGTCAGTATCCTGGAGCATGGTTGGTATGTACATACCGGAAATATTTCCCGTTGATATCCCTGGTGGCACCATCGACCAGCTTAGCTATTACACCCCCTGGCTTTTTCGGGTCTAGCAGCTTGCCAGTCTCGTGCTCGTCCACAAAGCTTGCATGAACCTCTGGCGCCATTCCGGTTTTGCCATCATCTCTAATCTGTTTCTGCATCTCGGTATCAACCTTGCCAGGCGAGATGGCGACACTCGTAATGGATGGCTCCTCTACAGCTAGGTGTGCACAAAAGTGAGTGAGGGCTGCCTTCGAGGTACCATAAGCCCCCCATCCCGCGTATGCGCCAAATGCTGCACCAGATGAGACAAAGACTACTCGGCCCTTTGATTTTCGAAGCTCAGGAATAGCTTCTTTGATCTGCATGCAGTCAGCGCAAGTACTAGAATGCTACCTATGGTATAGGCCGAATAGACTCACAAGTGCCACGGCACTGAAGACGTTGATATCATAAGCACATCGCCACTCGTCGCCACTCGATTCGGATATCCGTGTGATAGGAGACAAGACGCCATGGTTCACAACGATCCCGTCGATCTTACCAAAGGCTTTAAGAGTAGAGTCGATGATTTTGGGTGCGACCTACGGTTAATGTGAGTTATATTACCAATGCCAAGGTCTCCGATCTTTGAGAGTGTCTGGTCTCGATTTACCTTCAAATCAGCTAGATCTACAGCCATAAAATCGACCGAAGATGCATGCTGTTCTTTTAGGGCTTGCAAGTCTTTCTCCGTTCTGGCAACTAGAAACACCTTATGTGAAGCTCGAATTAATGATTGTGCCACTGCAAGACCAAGACCGCGGCTAGCGCCAGTGACGATGAATACTTTGGATGACATTGTACCGTAATGAGCAACTGATCGCGGCTAATTCTAAGCTACCGTTGAGAACTGCTTCGAGAAGTGTGTTTGTCAACATAAGACATGAAGTTGTAGCAGTTTTTTTTTTTTTTCAGTACCTCGTTATTAAGGCTACTGCTTGGATTGAACTAATGGTGGGGTTGAAGAGGGGTAAACGTCATTCAGCGTCTTGTTTTTACAGTGTTCAATGCCTTAAATCCCGAATATTCTCCTATATCATGCGTGAATCCATCACCAGAGACGTAGTTGGGAACAACCATTTGACTCGAGAGTTCCTGTGAAATAGGAAATGTCCGCGCCATGTCTACGACTGTAATTCTAGGTGCAGGCATCATTGGCACCTCGACGGCATACTACCTATCTAAACACCAGCCGGCATCCAGCATCCACCTCGTTGAGCCCTCACCCGAACTCTTCGCCTCGGCCTCTGGGTTCGCGGGCGGGTTCCTTGCGAAAGATTGGTTCTCTGCGGCGTCCGCGGAACTGGGCGCATTAAGTTTCGAGGAACACCGCAAGCTCGCCGAGAAGGACAACGGTGCGCAGAAATGGGGGTACGCCCGTAGCACGTCGATAAGTCTGTCGCCGCCCACCAAGTCCAAGAAGAAAATCGACGTGTGGTGTCGCGACGGTGCTAGCCGGGCAGAGGCTGCAAGCGGTGATCCGTCTGCTGGAATCGCGCCGCCTTGGCTAAGCCGTGAGGAGGGCGATGCTGTGGAGGTTATAAGTGACGAGGAGACTGTTGCGCAAGTGTGAGTTAGTGGCCTATTATTTCATAGATGCCCGATATACACTCTATGAGTATATACCAGAAGGACCGGTGCTGATCGTAGAGTCTCAGAGATCCGCTACAATTATCCCAATACCTACTACAAAAATGCGTCGACGCAGGCGTGCAGCTGCACCACCCGGCCAAAGCGATATCCATCCAGACCGACATGCGCGACGAGCTCTCGAGCATATGCGTCGCGGACACGCAGTCGAGCACCGAGACCGACATCCCCTGCACCACCGTCATAATCACGGCCGGCGCCTGGTCGCCCCAGGTCTTCTCCACGCTCTTCCCGGCCTCCACGTTCCGGCTGCCGCTCTCGAGCCTCGCGGGCCACTCGCTCGTCGTCAAGTCGGCCCGGTGGACCAAGGAACACGAGGCCCACGGCTGCCACGCCGTGTTTATGACGAGCCAACCGGGTTACTCGCCCGAGATCTTCTCAAGGATAGGGGGCCATATCTACATCGCGGGCCTGAACTCGGCGACGGAACCGCTGCCGGGCTTGGCTACGGATTCTAAGGGCAGGATTAAGAGAGATGCTGTCGAGAGGCTGCGCGATACGGCGAGGGAGGTGCTTGGGGAGGCCGATGTGGAGGTGGTGCGGGAGGGACTATGCTTCCGGCCGGTCACGGACAGCGGCACGCCCATCCTAGGCCGCATCCCGGATACGTGTCTGGGTCCGTCGGTGAAGACGAGGCCTGGGCCCGAGGGTGGAGTGTATCTCGCTGCCGGACATGGGCCGTGGGGCATAAGTATGAGTCTAGGCACGGGCAAGGTCATGGCCGAGATGGTTCAGGGAAGGGAGTTGAGCGCTGATGTATCTCGATTAGCGCTTAAGGTTTGATCTGTGGGCATCACCATCATCTACATGTAAAACATTGGTTATATGATGGTGTTTTTGTTTAATAGATACGTATATATTCCCCCGGTGCCTCCGCACTCTGGTACTTTGGATACATCTTTGAGTTTCGGAATGGTCTGAGCTGGATCGAGATTTTCTGGGAATAAGAACAGCCCTTCGAGCTAAGTTCCCGCTCCGCGGATATTCGGGCCTCCAACATGTGAAAAGGACACTTCATGACTCACAGGCCTCGTTCCATCGGAGTATTAATGACAAAATCTCTAGTTCATCATTAAGCGACCAAAGCTAGTTTGTTCGCTTCCCTTGGGTACCTCGCGTACCTACCTTAGCTAAGAGACTTAATCGCGGAACGTGAGCACCTCGTGGCCTTCCTTCTACAGCGGGAACAGGGACAATGCGCCGGGAAACTAGACGGATAAGGTACCAGGCACGTAAACCGCAGAAGTCAAAAGAGTCATGGCCGGCGGGATTAAAACGGGAGCAGTGGAAATGCGTCTAAAACATTGGACCCTACGAAGCCCGCACATGGCGGAATGGGAATAGGGGCACGGCTAGCAGACCCTGGGGACTGAGATCGCAGGAAGGTTGAACCGATCGTGGCAAGCTACGCCGACGCCTGCGGCGACAATGAAGAAGAGACAGAGTTCACCCTTTACTTTTCCCTTGCGTTCGCGTCCGCATGGAGTTGGTCAAGACAATAGGTAAGCACCCCCCCTTTTGGAATTGAGGGTCGCGAGAACCGATAAGGCACAACATGTGAAGAAAGTGGCGTCGGTTTATGATAGCGGTGGCGCTCTCTGATCCTCGGCTCGCAAATTGCGATTCGACAGCGACATCTCGCTTCTTATCATCAGCTGTCTCTCCCCACGCCACCGAAACCACTTATGCCCATTCCAGTTGCTCGCTCGAAGGCTAGCGTCCGTGGCACGCGAGTGGTCGAGAGGCATTGTCTCAGTTCCTGAGCTTCATGTTACCGTACCTGTCGTGTCAGCGTGGGTGCATCAGCCGGGGACTTACGCAGGGGCTGGACGTAAGTTACGCCCGATGTCTGTCTCTCCAGCCAGTTCTCCTTTTTGACCCGAATGTCTGGACTGTCTCATTTGTTCTGGCCTTGACCGAAACCGCTTCTGTCCTCACTTTACGCCCACATGAGACATGCGTCGTGACGCCTCGGGCTCACAGATGTCAGCCGCCACCGTTACGCAGATGCTGTCCACCTACCGTAGCTATAGCCTCTTCCGGCGATAGTTTCGTCCAGAGTAGAAGGTGGGCTGGCTGCTAGAACTCAGCTGTGTCTTTCTTTACTAGACTAGTCAGAACATGGCTAAATAAACAACGCGTAGAGAACAACGCGTAGAGACTAATAAGGATCATTGCGAATATGAACATGAGGATGAATACGAAAAGGTGATTTTCGATTATTAAACGCTAACTAAGTAAAGTATCAAGTGGTATCTTTGTCCCTGCACCGTTTTACACCCCGAAATATCCGTGCCCTAGTTGAAGATATGTACAAGAAAGTTATGGTGGCAGGTACTCAAGATGATCCCTCCTCCGCGTAGCTCTCAGGCTGCCTGTCTTGTCCTCCGGCCATTCATGATCCTCCTAGTTTCCATGGGCGTCGTCAAGACGTTAGATTGGAACTGTGTAATACTAGTAACACAAAATGTTGAAAAGTGTCGTAAGAAATGAGTCAAGAAAGGGGTTTTCACTCGGGAAGCTCGAAGTGTTGCTCCTGTTGTTCCTCTTCATCAGTGGCGAGGTGGAAGACGATGCCTCTTCGCTTCCAATCTCCGCGTTTGAGTAGTGCATCCCTATCGTTCATCCAGTTCGTGGGACGTCTTTGGTTGCTGGGACGGGTCGGCGACTCCGTGGGTGAGGACGTGGCCGAGGAATTCAGCTCGGCCAAGCCCGGCGGAATAGCTTGCCAGTCCTTTAGGGGCCATTGTACGGTCTGGTCGTATACGTACGGCTTGTTTTCCGTCGGCCGGGCGAAATAGCAGTTGTGGCCCTTGATGGGCGAGTACACGGCCGAATCTTGGATGTGTTCCTCGGCGTGATGTGTCGGGTTGAAGAAGTGTCTCTCCCGCTCATCCTCCCGGTACCTCGCCTCGTCGTACTCGTGGATGATGTGTGGTGATGTGTTGAGGCTTAGAGGTGGGTGTAATGAGAGCGGGTCGTATAGTCTATCGTGAGAACTCGTCGTCGACGATGTTTGCGAGACGGTGCTCGAAGTGCTCCATTTTCGAGCGTGAGAGGATTGCTCCTCGAGGCTATTGCTTCTGCCTGATAGGTTGCTCTTGGACTTTCTGTGAAAGAGTGTCGATTTGTTGAGGCTTCGCATGATGACGGCGTTTGTGTGCGTCCTCTCGGAATAGGAACGCCAACAAATGTAAAAAAAGAAAGGAAATACTACTACTGTGTGTCGTAGTAAGAAGTAGTCCTAGGTAAGCGGTAAGGCTTAGCTAAGGGTAGGTGGTGCAAGGTAGAGACCAGCTACTTATTAGTAAAAGCTGGTAGTTGGAATGTCCGGATGTCCCGAGTATGAGAGCCTCTGGAAACCAGAGCTTCGGTTACAACCCCGGGGTTTGAGGAGTTGGGAGGAGGTTGTTTAATATCCATTCCACGATCCATCTAGATCGTCCCTGAAGATCCGGAAAAGAGGAGACCTGGTGCCTTGCAGGTAGCTTGATTTTTTTCTTCTGCACTAACAGATGCGGACGTTAAGCTGCGGGCCAAGCTAGACATCTCACTACGCAGGTAGTACACACCCTCTTCTATACACCCACACCAAGAGCTAAGAGCTTGCCTAGAAGCTCCAAGACAAGAAGAAGAAAAAAGCTTATTGTCCACACGACCGGCACCACAAGACCATCACGATTCTACCCACTAAGCCTTTCGGTGGTGTGGATCGAATGCGTCATGGATCAATAGCGGCATGTGGTAGCGACTCTATTGTATCCCGTTATAGGATCGACTAAATTATCGGGTCGCTTGTCTCAGAAGCCCGGTCGGACCTTGAACAGTTGTGAGCTGTGGAGGGATGGGACAATGGGACAGTGGGATCAGAGTAAAAAAGATGATTAGCATTTTACATATAACCGAGGAATGCGAACACGAAAGAGTTGTGCATTATTGTGTTCCGTGAGTTTCAACAAAGTTGTATGCACGAGTCTCGGAGGAGAAGCCATTATAGGTATTTTGATGGTCTCTCCCGTTCGTGTTCCTATGCAAAAACTTCGTGTTCTGGAAAAAGAGACGAGGGGCTTCGCAAGGCTAGCTACCCTGCTACTACCTTGCTATCTTCCCTGGCTTGCCAGCTTGCCCGGCCGACCCATGTCGTACTTATGATCCCATCAGTTTGGATGATCTTGCAGATCGTCGAGGTACGAGCCAGTGACAGCGAGGCTTACTGGCCATGTGGGGTGGTCCAAGACCGGTTCAATACCAGCATCTCGCAATAATTTCAATTGCTAACGGCGGCCGGTATTACATCTTCGTCTGAACTATCTGAGCTATCCAAAGTAGTGTATTAGCCTCAAGTAATATCTCCAGTTTCATTGGCGCTTATAATTCCTCATTAAACGTTTAACCAGTTCATAAAGGAGGGGGAACTTGAAGTCATATTGATAATCAGCGAGGCTCTCGAAAACACTGAAACATCATTTATGCAGAACCGGATATACTTACGTCAAGCCCGGCGCTTCCTGGGTGATGCTCGGAGTGGAATTTTATGCGGTGTGCGGCTGAACACGAATGGAACGAATGGATTTCGTGACTCTCGTGCTGATGTCACCCGACCATTCCGTGAACCGTTTTATTTTATTTTATCATCTGAAAAACATCCCCAGAATCCACGCAACCACGCACTACCTACGGCGTGTCTGGAATGCCAGCGCCTCATATTTTCCGGGTCTGCGTACGCCACTTTAGATTTCGGTTCCTCTTTCCCCCCCTTTCAAATCGTCGGTGGCAAATAATTTAATTACATACATAGTAGATAGGTAGTATGTTTTTAGTTCAGGGTTTCGAGAGCGGAGACGATTTGCTGTCGATTTCGAAAGACCTGGATCGTCTGAATGTTCGTCCCGGCGGTGAGTTCGCTCGTTCACTTAGTCTCGATTCTTAATTGGTGGGGCAAGGCTTCTGCCGCCTTTGACTGGCTCCCGGGTTCTCAACCGAGCGCCCCCTAGATAAAGACCGCTTATCCCCTCAAGCACGAAACTAGCCCAGCACTAACGTAAAATATTTATTCTGGTAACCTAATATTCTAGCCAATTAGATTAAGAAGAATTTGAAAAATAGTACTTTGTCCCTTGTTTAACCTTATTTTATGGGGATATAGCTTGCTTTAATAGCTTGTTTGATTGGGTGCATCTTCATATAAAAAAGGGGCAAATTTGGCCCTTGCTTCGACAACAGATTTGATTGGGTGCATCTTCATATAAAAGAGGGGCAAATTCAGCCCTTGCTTCGACAATAGATTTAATTGGGTTCTTGAACTAAGCTAGCTACTTATTGAGCTTAGCCTCTAGTAAAAACCTTTGCTTTTGATACATTCTGATTCTATGGGGCTTATTCGGCTCTTGCTTCAACAACTGATCTTATTGGCTAGAAAGCACCCCCATGCTAGCGCTGGGCTAGTTCCGTGCTTGAGGGGATAGTATCAAGGCGCGAGTCAAGCTACGAGACGAATCTTCAGCCGTTTATCCCAAAGCGATGACAAGATTCAAGAAACTTCTTTAAGGCCAACTTAGTTGTTAGCCGAAGGTAGTGGATTCAGTCCTTGTTTGGGTAAAAGACGAAGTTCATCGTAACGATGTAAGCAGTGTTGAACTAGTCTTCTCCAAGGTTCTAGATTCCCCCCAGATTCCCCCCTTTGGATCCGGGGATTATAAACCATAACCTAATTCCCCAGACGCTAGAAATCCCTTCCATCCCATGTCGTCAAGATGGTCTGATTACTTTATAGGAATTACATAGTGATTGATATAAGCGTACTGTTCAAACACCGGAAGCTACTGGATTGCGGAACATTACCGACCCGTCTTATGCGATTTGATACTCCGCCTATGGTTTAGGACCGCATTTCATGACTTATATCATTGCTTATGCTTCTGACTCCGTGTCACATAGCTAACGTCAGCCGCCTAAACCCGCAAGTCCAAAGTGTTGGTTCGGTGGACAGAAGGATCAAAACGTCTGAGCATTAGCAGCGTAGGCATTGGGTTATTTAGGTGATAAACTAAACACCGCTCCGCTCAGCCGAGCTGAACAGTTAAGTATGTATCTGCATATCGGCCTAAACCCGTCAGATTTTAGTCTTTGGATGAATCGCAAATCTCCGCGTGATGCTTCCTCGCAGCCAGTTGTCTCCAGATCGAAGACGGCGATTTGGGTTTCCAACTAGACCTGCCCCTAACTTCTGGGGGCGGACCCGCTCAGTGAAAGACATTCCAATATAGTCTGCTTTTTCGAACAATACTATGGTGCTTCATCGATATAGTGAATTAGGTAATCTGATCCGACGTTCTGGGTTAAAGTCTCTGGGGCAGTGGATCACGCAAGCCACAAGTGACCTCGCTTAGATGGAAATGCGCCAACGCCGATATCAGACATGGTAATGCTGGCAAGCCAGTAGAACGCATCTAGACCACTGGTAAAGCTCAGCTATAGCACGCCGTCGTGTTCTCCAGGCAGTCTCTTGACACGTTTCTGCTCCCAATTATCGATGTCTTTCGCAGCCAATCTCTGTGCACATCTACATTAGCATGTGCTTCTATGTGACTATAGCACAAACACCTAGATTCTCCGGGTAGACCAACATAATACTCGTCCTTAATATTGACCCTGCGCCCTGACTTGCCAACTCCCAGTTCTTCTTCCCGAGTCATTTGCCTGACTCGGCGGTCGTGCTTCTCGTACCGTACAGCCGTCGCTGGGGTCAAGACGAAGGACCCGGCTACGATGATAGACATGAATGGCAATCCAAACAGTAAGAACGGATGCCTGGCCATCAATGCGCGGTATCTCGCCGCGAACGTATTGGTGTCACCGGCACCGCGAAATTTTTTGGTTGGAAATACTGCCATTGCGGGAGAGGAGGGGATCGTTCGATCTCGATTCGGTTGACTTCTGTGGAAGATCAGTAGACAATGCTTTCGAAATTAGGAAGAAGGCGATCTAGAATTGATAGTTGTCGGTGTATCAGGTTCAATGTTGAAAAGATTATGTTGATAAATTGTGGCATGACATCAATTCTCAATAGATCGCGGATCTTGGCAGAACAAGGGTACTGAGGTTACCTAATCAGTAGATATCTTAGGTAATCCAAACGGCACGGGCACGGGCGAGGGCGCAGGGCAGGCCAAATTTGGCCCAATCTAAATCACGTGCTTCCGCGACAAGTAAATTCGCGTGAAACGCGTTTTCCCAACTTCCAACACGCAGACTTCTTTCGTCCGATATTGGCTTGGTTCCTGAACATGCCAACGAAGCCATGGCGCCTACATCTCACGGAAGGGTAGGACCCAATGGTCGCGACAGCCTTGCAAACGGCTCTTTGAATAATGGTCCACCGCCATCGACCTTGGCAGCGCAGCTGGTGGATAACATCTCGACTTCGGCTCGGTCTTCTCGACCGGACGAGACACCAGAACTTAAGAAGTTCTTTAGCGTCATTGAGAAGGTTAAGAACCAGCCAGAGCTGCTGAAGACCCCGAAGGAGCGGATGGAACATAATCACATGCTGATCTATGTCTACGCTCGTGTCGTTCTGGAAGGCCTCAGATGGGATGACCCCTTTGCCGATAAAGCTCAACAGCGCGCAGACATGTTAAGAGCCGTAAACTTCCTAAGAATTACTATTAGGGAAACTCCAGAAGTTCTTCTCATCACATCCGAGACAGCTTCGTTTCTCTTCAGAGGTAGCGAACCTCTTTGGCTCTGGATTTTCCCCAAGGTCCTGAAGATGCTTGGCAGCAGCCACTGTGCGGATCTGAAGAATGATATTGAGCTTTTCTTTAGTGAATTGCTTTTAACTGCCTCTCAGACGGGGGTCTTATGGCCTGTCGTACCGCAGTTCCTTATGTATATCAAACTGAACCTCGATGGTATGCATGTGAATAATCTTGATTCATATAGGAGACAGTCCAAGCTGACAGACTACTAAGCAACCACTAACCATGTCACCGAGTCTAAGGCGCCCTCGACAAACCGAGATATTGCTCTCCACTTACAACTACCTCCAGATTCGTTTTTTGAGTCGACAGGCAACGGGGATTCCTCACTGCTTCAGCAGCAATGTACTTACACTATATCATCGGCATCCCAGGCTTTGCACCACGCCTCTGGTCTTTTATCAATTATGACAAGTGCTATGATACGCCATGTCTCAGAATTTGGCATTATGTCCGCCTTTGAGGAGCACATTCCCTGGGTATTGGACGCTTACCTCCATCTCTACGAAGCACAGATGCAATGGCGGTCCAAATTCCCTGAGGTATCTCCCGTACTTTTGCGCAGCACGCTGCAATTGTTCGATGCCTTGGAAACCGCAAACAGCATAGACATTTGCATCCAGCAGAAAGCGTCTACCTTGCTAGTCCTCCTCTGTATGGAAGTGACGAATATCTCACTTGACGACTTTTACATACACGAATGCCCGGAGTATGATTTGCTTTGTACATCGCTCGCTAAAGTCGCCAAGGCTTGCATGCACTCCAAGCCAATATCACGATTAGTTACGTCGCAACTGATTCCTGCTCTGATGAAGTTGTTCGGACCTTTCGCAGACCCTTGCGACGAATCTGACCTATATGTAAGAATTGAAACTTAGGATAAAGGATGGATGACTAACTCCTGTATAGAGATGTTTGGAGTTGCTCCAAGAAGTTACCGCCGACCCTGTACCTGTCTCTATAGGCGGAGATATAGAATTTCATGACCAAGACCTCCGCCGGCAGCTCCGCCAGTTGAACATAGAGTCTTCAGACTCCGCAGACGCCGAAAGACAATCAAAACGCAGGAAGGTTTCGGCCGAGTCACCGTTGGTACCCAAGATCACTGCCCAGCTATGCCACATATTAGGAATCGAGACCGAAGCGAGCCTTAACGACACGAAAATTCTAGAGTATGTTATTTATCCATCTGCGGTCTATTCCACTTGAAATTGCTTACGATGGTAGAAGCCTATTCGTATTCCTACTCAACTCCGAATCGTCAGCCAAGTCCAAATTATGCCCAGCTATCGACCTCTTGGGATACGCTTGTTGCGCCGCAGATGATATGCTTACAATGCATAATAGTAAAGACGACAAGTCCCCACTCATCAACTGTCGTATTTGCCAAGGTGCGCAACCATCGCAGGTAACGCCAACTCACCTAGGCTTCGCGACGATGCGGACGGTTCACCATATTTTTACCGTATTGGTTCAACATCCTAAATTCCTTGAATCACGAAAACCACGCGTAACTGCAATGACCGCACTGAGACGCATTGCAAGGCATTGCGCGTATTGCGCCGACTCTGAGTTCCTGGATATAGAGGTTTCGGCAACTGCACAGTGGTGTTTAAAGTCGCTCCAAAGCTCTGTAAGGGAGCTTCGCATTGCTGCTGGGTAAGTGAGCGTCAATGCAACGTTACAACTTGTGTCTAATGGAGCTATAGACGAACCATTGCCATGTTCTTATCTAGCTCAAAGTTGACGGGAATGGCGTCGAGATTGTTCCAAAGGAACTGCGCAAATGTACTCAATATACTCCGCTCACTCTCTGAGCAGGATACGCCTCACCTCACTGAGACGTGCATCATGGCTTGGTCCCAAGTCGGAAGGTAAGTATTCTAACCGAGCGCTATATGTGGCCAATGCTAAACGCTTTGACTAGTGTTATATCTGACGACCAGCTCGACCTTGTGCTCGTCAAGTTGGTTGACTATCTAGGCTATGAGAGTATGATTACATCCGCGGCTGCGTTTACTGAGGTATGAAGAACCACACATCGTGCTATCGTATCTGCCAATTTGTCTTACGCCTTAACTATATGTAGATTGCAAAGCTTGCTCGCTCTCGCGGCATGACTACACGACAATTTTTTGAACCGTTCTGGAGATACCTCGCATTCGCCGCAACTAAGGATTTAATATCTCGACCAAAATTGACCCGCTTATTAGCAGAGCTGTTAGATATGAGTGTGGTAGAACTACTGCTTTATATCCAGAAATACGCTCTACCTTGGTTAGTGCTCACGAAGAAGCGGGACGTCATCCAGAAAATTGCCGAGGCTCGAAACGAGAAAGAAGTCTGGCAGCCTTGCCTCGATGCTGCTAACCTTGGACCGATACTGGCTCTTTTACTGACCCAGGAGACCGCCGACGTTCAACAGCACTCTATGGACTTGCTGAAGCACATCTCGTCTCATCTAAATAAATCAGGTGGTCTTCTTGAGCTTTTACGAATCGAGCCGATTTCAACTACCATGGAGCTTCTGAAAGCAGCCGGCGATGCCGAGGAAAGTCGCAAGCCTCATGTAGGAAATCAACTGCCACCTTTCGCTAGTAACGTGACTGATTTCACTCATAGATTCGCAATGCTTTAAATAAAATGGCCACCATGATGCTAGCGGGGACTGGAGAGCTTAAGCAGAAAAAGACAAGTGCTTCAGGCCCTTTTCTTCAGAGATACGCCTTAGCTCTTATGGCTGGCCTGGCCCATACCATCAACGACGTCTCGACCCGGACCCCGACGCAAGAACGGAAGCGTTACATCAAGGCGATGGAAGAAATGATTCGGACAGGAAAGCGCTATATCCGTATAGCTCGCCCGCAGGTAAAGTTGACATTGGTGCTACGGTCAATATATGCTAAATTCAGGACAGATTTCTGCATGTCTTCAGGCAGCCATGTTACATGACGAACTTCGCGCTGCAGCTTTTTCCTGTTGGACTGCGATGATTCTTCACCTAGAAGATGATGTTGAGGCTCTGATTGAGACGACATTCTTCCTGATCAGCCATTACTGGTCCTCATTTGACGAAGTAACGCAACAGCGATCCCGAGACTTGATCGAGTCTCTCCTGGATAATGAATCTACCATAATAAAGAAGATGATAAGCAAGCTGCCCTCGTTTAGTCATCTTACCAACCTCTCCGATATCGAAGCTAGGCTGAGTAAGCTTCGTCAACCTGTCGATAGCAGGACTGCTTTCTCCCTGCTAGCGGAGCGGATTTGTCACGAGAATGGCGGAGTTGTCTTGTTAGCCTTGAGGGAACTTGCATCTTACTTACAGAGGCAGCAAGGCTATTTGCAAGCATCCGCCGTAAGCGAGCAGCCTGACTCGGTTGTGCCTACCCTTGCTCGCTCACTCCTTGATTGTTCATCAAGATACAACGGCATCCATGGCGAAATCAGCGATCTCTGTACCCAATGTATTGGCTTGATGGGCTGTCTGGATCCGAATCGTGTGGAGACGGTCCGCTCCGAGAGGCAGATGGTCGTCAAAAGTAATTTTGAACATTCCGGCGAGACGACAGACTTTGTCGTCTACCTGTTAGAGGAAGTATTGGTTAAAGCGTTCCTCTCCGCAACCGACACTAAGGTCCAAGGCTTTCTCTCGTATGCTATGCAAGAGCTTCTCGATCGATGCGATATTAAAGTCGCTGTTGAAATGCAGGGCTCGAGAGAAGCCGGCCCTATTTATCGGAAGTGGCTATCGATGTCTGAGACTGCCCGAGAGGTGTTAATACCTTTCATGACTTCGCGATACGTCCTCCAACCGATGAAACCACAGCAGACGGAGTATCCAATCTTTCAGCCGGGCAAGATAAGTTATGCCAATTGGATGCGAAGCTTCACTCTCGACCTCATGCGCAAGCCCCAAGGCCCATTTGCTCAACTCATATTTGAACCCTTGTGTCGAGTGATTCGCATCAAAGATTTATCAGTAACAGAATTCCTCTTTCCTTACGTGATCATCCATAGTATCGTCGGCGAAGATACGACGGAAGAAGAGCGCTCGAATGTGCTTAATGAACTCCTAAATGTACTCCGGCACGAAGTTTCCAGTAATGCTAGCTACGCAGAGATAGAAAACCAAAAGCTCTATTGTGAGGTAAGATACTCGATCACACATTCAAATGCTTTGTACTGATCATAATAGGCTGTTTTCCGCTTGATTGATTATGCTATGCGGTGGTTACAGCTGAAACGGACTCACACCCAACTTGGCCCTCGAGATCTTGCCGCAATGAAGCAGGTGCAAAATGTTCTCGACTCTATCCCCGCCGAGTTAATATCACAACGAGCGGTAGATTGCAAAGCCTATGCTCGAGCCTTGTTCCATCTTGAACAACATATTCGCCAAGTAGACGAGGAGAATCAAGATGCGCGCGAGAGAGATCGGTTGCTCCAGAGGCTACAAGATATATATACTCAAATTGACGAACCTGATGGGCTTGAGGGAATCTCTGCGCATCTACACGTACTCGATGTCAACCAACAAGTTTTAAGTCATCGAAAGGCTGGACGGTGGGCGGCAGCACAGACCTGGTATGAGATTAAGCTGGCTGAAGATCCCGATAATGTTGATGTTCAGATTGACCTCCTGACCTGCCTTAAGGAATCAGGACAGCACGGTAAGTCTCAACCTATAAGCCCACGAAGTATGTCGACTAATGGTTATATCAGATGTTCTCCTCAATTACGTTGAGGGAATTGAGAGGCATACCGCTGTTGCGACAGTTAATCGGATCGTGCCGTTTGCTGTGGAAGCGTCCTGGGCAACTGGACGATGGCAGGCAATGGAAAAGTTCATTCAGAAATATCAAGGAGACCGCACGGAGAATTTCAACGTGTCGATCGGCCAGGCCCTTCTCTACTTACAGAAACGATGGATCAAGGCCTTTGTCAACGAGATGAGAACTATGAGGGACAGGGTCAACTCTTCCATGAACTTCTCGGCCACATCCTCCTTGCAGGCTTGCCACGAGCCGATGTTAAAGTGCCACGTACTAACCGATCTAGAGCTGATTGCTGGCATCAACAACGACGGCGATCAACATCCTCAAGAGTTACTTAAAACTCTCAGCCGGCGTCTCGAGGTTCTCGGATCATACGTCAATGATAAGCAATACGTACTGAGCATTCGACGGGCAGCCATGGAGCTGATGCGGTAAGTCTACGATTTCCATGTCTCTTCATCCGATAGCTAACCCAACTAGGCCAAGATTTGGGGATTTAGACATCTCCGCTCTGTGGTTGTCAAGTGCTCGACTTGCGAGAAAGACCAACAACATGCATCAATCTTTCAACGCTGTCCTCCATGCCTCGCAGCTTGGCGATGACTCCGCGACCATTGAAAACGCCCGACTGCTATGGAAAGAAGGCCATAACAGAAAAGCTATCCAAACCCTCCAGGGTGCTATGGAGAGCAAAGCCTTTACTAGCCGGAGTTTCACTGAGAACGAATCATCCGAGAAGAGCGTCGAGTCGCAGCAGAACATGCTGACCGCACGTGCCCAACTGCTTCTTGCAAAATGGCTCGACAGTGCAGGCCAGACGCATGCTTCCGCATTAAGGGAGCATTATCGGAATGTTCCTAAAAATCACACCACGTGGGAAAAAGGTCACTATTACCTTGGCCGACATTACAAGAAGGTGCTTGAATCCGAAAAGGCCCTGAAGCCGGATGATCAGAGTGACGAATACCTGACGGGAGAGACGGCCAAGCTTGTGATCGAAAACTACATCAGATCGTTGAACTATGGGACGAAGTACTTGTATCAAACCCTTCCTCGAGTTCTTACGTTGTGGCTCGAGCTAGGGGCTCAGATCGATAAAGCACCAGAAGGTAAAGTTTCGCTTTCTAAAGAACTTCACCATCGCCGAAAAACCCAGCTCGACTCGCTTCACAAGTACCTCTTCAAGGGTATACAACGGCTACCTGCATATATATTCTATACAACTTTGCCCCAACTTGTGGCCCGTATCGCTCATCCCAACGCTGAAGTATTCATGATACTCGAGGAGATTATACTAAGAGTCGTCGAGGCCCATCCGAAACAAGCGCTCTGGAGCTTGTTTCCCTTGATGACTTCCCGGCAGGCGTCCTCGGAACGAAGGGCGCGTGGGCAGCAGATATTACAAAAGCTCAGGAGTAGGAGTAAAAAGGCGGAGAACGGCTCATACGACATGAAAATGCTATTACGTATGGGCGAAAAGTTGGCAGAACAGCTGCTCCTAGCCTGTAATAATGGGGACTTCCAAAGCAATCGGACGACGGTAGCGAGCATCACCCGCGATCTACACTTCAACCACAAATGCACTCCGTGCCCCCTCGTGGTGCCAATTGAGACTTGCCTCACGGCGACGCTTCCCACTCTGACAGATAATGTCAAGAAGCACAAGGCATTCTCGCGCGATGTTATTCAGGTCCAGTCGTTCCTAGATGAAGTCTTGGTACTAGGCTCTCTAGCGAAGCCTCGAAAGCTCACGGCTCGCGGGTCGAACGGAGTAAACTATGGTCTCCTGATCAAGCCTAAAGATGATCTCCGGACCGACCAGCGACTCATGGAATTTAACAGCATGATTAACCGATCTCTAAAGCGGGATGCCGAATCTAGCAGGAGACAACTTTACATTAAAACGTATGCAGTTACGCCGCTCAACGAAGAGTGCGGCATTATCGAGTGGGTCGACGGGCTCAAAACTCTTCGTGATATCCTCCTGAACATCTACAGATCTCGTGGAATTACCCCCAATTATGCACAACTGACTCAGATGATGAAGGATGCTGCTTTGGGAGATAAGAATACGAAAATATTTACCGAGGGTATTTTGAAAATGTTTCCACCGGTGCTTCCTAACTGGTTCATTGCGCAATTCCCAAATCCATCGACATGGTTCGCGGCCCGACTGCGGTACACCAGATCGTGTGCTGTGATGTCGATGGTGGGAACGATCCTCGGGCTTGGTGATCGGCACGGTGAGAACGTGCTTCTCGAAGAAGGCAACGGTGGCGTGTTCCACGTCGATTTCAACTGTCTTTTCGACAAGGGCCTCACATTCGCGCAGCCCGAGCGGGTTCCATTCCGGTTAACTCACAACATGGTGACGGCAATGGGGATATACGGATACGAGGGGCCTTTCAGACAATGCTCAGAGCTCACCTTAAGCATCTTGAGACAGCAAGAAGAGACGTTGATGACGATTCTCGAGGCATTCATCTACGACCCAACGCTGGATCTGCAGCGAGACAAACGCAGAAAGAACGAGGTTGTTAGGCTCAATCCTCAGAGCGTCGTAGACAGCATCAAGAGGAAAGTCAGGGGGTTGCTACCAGAGGAGAGCATTCCGCTTGGGGTTGAAGGGCAGGTGGAAGAACTGATCGAGCGCGCTGTCAGCCCGAAGAATCTGGCCGCTATGTATATTGGCTGGTGTCCTTTCCTTTGAGCGGACACGGATACCGTAGTCGCGATTGGAACATTATACCTGCCTGCGCTATCGCCTGACTTCGGCCGAATATTCACGCTTTGCTATGGTAGTGGCTTCGTATCAATGCAGGTACACATCCGGAAAATGCAGATGCAATCTGTCCAACGGTGACGACACTTTTAATTATAAATAAGATGAAGGAAATATAAACAAAAAGAATGAAATGAAAAATTCGATACGTCCGTATTGTGCATGATCGGCCCGCAAATATAAGGATTGCGTGTAGATCAATGTGACGGGTGACACAGGCACAGGGCTATTGATTTGCTGCGGCAGCAATGCTGCCTGACCTAGGCATCTAAATACCCCCTATAATCCTGGCGCTGGACACTATAATTGCTGCCAAAAAATGGAGGCTTAGGTCCTGCAGCACTAAAGTATAGGTCACTGTTAGGTGCCTAATTGCCTGGAGTAATTTATAGGTCACCTGCCGGGGTCTTCAAAATTTACGTCCTCTACGCGATGCTGCTAACCTACGCGTTTCGCCTCTCTCAAATTCTTCCAACCTCAACTGACCTGTTTCTCGTTGTCTCTTTCGACGTCAAGGACTAAATAATCCTCACCCTTTCTTTTTCATTTTCTTTCTCATTTCGAGTGCCCTGATTTCAGTTTCCCTTTCAGTCTTAGGGAAACAAGTACCAGGTCAAAAAAAGTTCAGGTTCTTGATTCGTTCTTGATTCGTTCTCGAGCCAACCCTTACCCAACCCAACCACCTTTAAAGACGTTAACCTTCTCAATCCATCACGCCAAAAGAGATCACCATCTGATCCCATACACAATTTTCTTTGCGCCCTTGGTGTTGTATTGACCTACAACATCCTACATTATCACTCCCACACTGCTTTTTTTTTCGTACACTTCCGCACGTCAACTGTAATCACAAGCGACCATGTCTTATCGCATCGGTATGTCCTAACTTTTCCTTGCCTTACCTGACCCCCTACCTTGGTAGCCTTCCCAAAACATGACCTGCGATATAGCTATTGTCATCACTACCACACGACCGCTTTCAACGAACGAGCCGAACAGTGTAACTAATCTAGTCATCAGAGCTCTCCACCACCAGCCGTGCTGGTTGTCAGGACAAAGTATGCAAGGACAGCGGCGATAAGATTCAGAAGGGTGCTCTTCGCCTCGGTGTTTGGGTTACATTGCCCCAAAGCGACAATGGTGGCTGGAAATGGAGACATTGGTATGATTATCAGTTCGTATAAAATGAGTGACTAGAACTAACTGACTCGCAGGGGATGTGTCTCCGGCAAAATCATCTCCAACATGCAAGAGGCTATCAAAGATGATGACGGCGGCTTTAAGTGGGATATGATTGATGGCTACGACGAGTTGGAGTAGGTCCCACGAAAAAAGGATTATCGTCTTTTTACTGACATTTCGCCTACAGTGCCCATCCTGAGATCCAGTCCAAGATTCGACGTGTCTTGGAGCAAGGTCACATCGACCCCGAGGACTTCAATGGTGTAAGCTCTACCTTGTGTGCTCAAAGATCCTTCCCTTACCAACTCTCAATAGGACCCCGACTTCAACAAGCCCGGACAGACAGCTATTCGTGGCCGTGCCAAAAAGCCCAAGGCTGAGGACGCAAACAAGGTTAGTGCATGCCGTATGACTTAACTATTCTATACTTACATATGTCCGCAGGCCGATGAGGATAGTGAATCTCCCGAGAAGGCAGCCCCTCAGAAGTCTGCTAAGCGTGGTCGCAAGGTGGCCGACGAAGATGATGAAGAGGAGGAGGCGGAGACCCAGCCAACTAAGAAGGCTCGATCTGGCCGTAAGACTAAGAAGGCCACCGAGAAGAAGACGGCCGTTAAGGAAGACGTGGATGAGGAGGCAGAGGTTGCTGCGTCTGCCGCGTCTGCTCCCGCCCCTGCCAAGGCTCCTGCGAAAAAGGCTCGAGGCAAGAAGGCTGCCAAGGAACCCACGCCTGAAGCTGATAAAGACGAGCAAGATGAGGAGGCCGAGGCTGAGGCTGAGCCCGAGCCCGAGCCCGAGCCCGTCGTAAAGGCTAAACCTAAAGCTAAAGCCGGTCGCAAGGTTAAGGTTGTTAAGCCTGAAGAAGGCCAGGAAGATGAGGAGTCTGCTCCGAAGGAAGAGCCTAAGAGAAAGAGTGGCCGCAAGACCAAGTCAGCCCCTGTCTATGCTCCTGCCGAGGAGGAGGAGGATGAAGAGGAGCCCGCTGCTTCGAAGAAGGGTCGTGGTCGAGGTCGAGGTCGTCCCAAGAAGGCGTAAGTTCCTCCAATCTTTTCTACTTGGTGAATATCGACTAACGTAATGAGCAGAAAGTCCGAGGAGTAAATCTAATCATCCCCGGACCTAAGATGAATGGTTGTTCCCACGACTTATTTCTATTGCGCCCATGGTAGACTTATGCGTACCCATAGTCATTGCTCGCCGCGCCTAACCTCATTGCATGATACCTGAGGCCATTCACACAGATGATATTTTCTTTTCTTTTTTCCTTTTCACGACCAGCAAGTTTCGAAGCCATCCAGGGCTATTCAAGGCGGGAAACTTACCGTTATGCGGTGTGTAATATTAGGGAGGGAGAAGCCTGCAGACGAATGTTGTGTTCCGAGATACCAATTGATGCCGAAGATTGTTACTTGTTTTGCCGACAGAGACAGTTTGACCCGCAGACTGTATGTTGCATGAGAAGATGACAAAGGAGAGAGGGCACATCAGCTTGTCTCTTTTTTACAGCTCGTAGCTATTTCCTTTAATGACCAGAGGCAATCGATGCCTACACGATAATACAATACGTATAACCTGCTGCTTCGTTACTTGCATTGTTTTCCGTTGGCAAATGATGCATAAGAGCATGTGTCTTTCCATTCCTGTTATATGCATAAGTAACTATGTAAGCATTGTATCATGGCAGAGTGGACCCCTTGTCATATCAACTTCCTCTAACATCGATGAGACCGACGAGACCCCTTCCAAGTCGGCTCTACTTATCAACTGCCATGTTTCACGTCACTTAAGACGACATCTTCCGTTCCACACAGCATCTAACCTGCGTAGGGTCTCTACGCCTCTACCCGAGATGCATTTTCCAGCGCAGACACTATCGATCGCGGTGCTGCTAGCTCTGCCTGCGGCTGTGCGAGCCGTCTTCAGGGATGAGGTCGGCCACATCGATTACCACCACGAGCTTCTCGGCGTCCCCCAACGCGAAACCACATTCTTCCACCGACCGAGACCTCAGGAGAAGGCGAGTCTCTTGTACACTCTTAGCGATTTGGGCGTCCTCGGAGCCGTCAACCCCGGCAATGGCGCTATCGTATGGCGACACCTGTTGAATGGGAATATCACCGAGGGTGGAGGCCACCTACGAGCTGGTGAGGACGAGACATGGTTGGCTAGTGCGCTGGGCAGCTCTGTACACACGTGGGACGCCATTACCGGCCGCAATGTCTGGACGCTTGATTTCGACGGAGCTGTGAAGGACCTAGAGATCATGGAGATGACGGAGAACGACCGCAAGGATGTTCTGGCACTGCACGAGGAAGATGGCGCAACTGTTGCGCGGAGAATACACGGTACAGAAGGGCGCGTGGTATGGGAGTTCAGGGAGATCAACAACGATGTGCCTTTGCAAGTTAGCACCAACGTGGGAAAGGTGTTTGTCGTCACTCTACACGGATCGCTGCTATCATACAACCTGAAAGTCATCGTCTTAGATACCCTGACTGGAAGTAAGGTCGACGAGATCATCATCGGCACTAAGGGCGAGGTGCAAAACCCCGAAGACGTCATGTTTGTCGGCGCCAACTCTGCTGCTCCGGTCGTGGCATGGACGGACAATACCTTGACGAAGCTGAAAGTCAACGTCCTTGGCTCTAAGAATAGGCAGGAGTTCCCTCTCATCGCTGACACGGTTGGCATAGAGATCCACGCTCCGCATAACATTCAGTCCTCGCCGCATTTCCTTGTTCACACCCGTACTAATAAGGCAAGCAAGGCAGACGTGTTCCACGTCGACCTTAAGAGCAATGCCATCAGCAAGGCCTATGACCTACCATTGTTGGAAGGCGGAAGCGCCTTCTCGACAAGTTCATCTGCTTCCAATGTATACTTCACCCGAGTCACTGCCGACGAAGTTATTGTTACTTCATCGGTTTCCCACGGCATCCTGGGCCGTTGGACCTTGAAATCGGGAACGGAAAAGCCAATCGCTGTGCATGGCGCCTCTGAGGTCATTAAAAAAGCAGAGGATAACTACGCGGTCCGGTCCGCCATCGTCACTGACGCTGACGACTGGACGCAGATCGTCAACGGCGACGTGGCTTGGACCCGGCCAGAAGGCCTGAGTGGTGCGGTTGCGGCTACATGGGCGGAGATCCCCGAATCAGAAGACCTGGCTAGAACCCTGGACGCTGAGGCTCATACCGATCCCTGGTCCGCTTTCGTTCACCGCGTGACTCGTCATATCAATGAGCTTCAATATTTGCCGGCGTATCTGCAGACCGTTCCCAGCCGCCTCATAGCTAGCATACTCGGCTCCGAGACCTCGGTGTCTAGCGATACACTTTCACGAGATAGCTTCGGGTTCAACAAACTTGTTGTTCTAGCAACCAAGCGCGGCAAGCTCTACGGTCTTGACACTGGAAACCACGGCAGGATTATCTGGTCCAAGTCGGCAAATGAAACCCCAGGCGGAAAGCCTTGGGATGTCGTTGCCATCCACGCCGATGACGCCAAGGGATTTGTCACCGTTCGAGGAGCTAATGGCGAGTTCATTATTGTTAAATCAGACACAGGCAAGACGGTCGAGTCGCTGCCCTCTGGCTTATTCCCACCGGTGGAGAGCGCAGTCGTTGTGGACAGCGATGCTGGGCCTTGGCTACTACCTGTTGGTAAAGGCGGGAAGATCCCCGAGATGCAGGGATCGTGGGCTCCCAAGCAGACCGTAGTTACGCGGACGGAGGATGGTGGGATCAAAGGGGTGAAATTTGAGTCAAAGGGCGAGCAGGCCGTCGAGATCCCCACCTGGACTTTCAACCCTCCGGCGGGACAGAAAATCGTCGAGGTTGCCAGTCGATCCAAGCACGACCCTATCGCCTCCATAGGCCGAGTACTAGGGGACCGCACCGTTAAGTACAAATATCTTAACCCCAATACCCTAGTCGTCGCCGCGATCGACGAGCAAGCGGACGCGCTGTCGGTTTATCTTCTGGACACCGTATCAGGACAGATCCTGACCTCGTCGACGTACGAAGGTGTCGACCCGGGCAAGGAGATCACCTGCGCCATGGCCGAGAACTGGTTCCTGTGCTCGTTCTACGGCCAGTACAAGCTACGGGACGCGCAGCCGCAGAACCTCAAGGGGTACCAGGTGGCGGTCTCGGACCTGTACGAGTCGGACAGCGCCAACGACCGCGGCCCCCTCGGCGATGCGGCCAACTTCTCCTCTCTCGACCCCGTCGACCTGCCGACGGGCCCCTACCTCCCGTCCGTGGTCTCCAAGACGTTCATCCTCTCAAGCCCCATCACGTGCCTCACGGTGACGCAGACCCGGCAGGGCATCGCCTCGCGCCAGCTGCTGGCCTACATGCCGGCGGCCCACGGCATCGTCGGGATCCCCCGGGCGGTGCTGGAGCCCCGGCGGCCGGTGGGGCGCGACCCGACGCCGGCCGAGATAGAGGAGGGCCTGAGCCGGTACGCGGCGGCGGTGGAGCTGGACCCGCGGCTGCAGGTGTCGCACCGGCGGGACGTGCTGGGGGTGCGGGCGATGCTGGCGGCGCCGGCGGCGCTCGAGAGCACGAGCCTCGTGCTCGCGTACGGCGTCGACGTGTTCGGGACCCGGGTCGCGCCGAGCCTCGCCTTCGACATCCTGGGCAAGGGCTTCAACAAGCTGGCGCTTATTGGGACGGTGCTTGCGTTGGTCGCGGGGGTGGGGGTTTTGCGGCCTATGGTATGTTTTACCTTTTTTTCTTTTCTTTTTCTTTTCTTCTTAAAATCTTTTGGGGAGATGGGGTTGAATATGGAGCTAACGTAAAGGTGTAGGTTCGCAAGAAGCAGATCGATGCCCGCTGGAAGGCGTAGATGGGTAGGTATGTTGGGGAGAAGTGTGGTAGAGTGAGCAGGAAGGAAGGGAAGGGAAGGGAAAACAGAAGGATAGGGGTAATATGTAGGGCTCGATTGTACACTAAGTTTTGTAGTAGCCCTCTGCCGTTTTGGAGTCAAGATAGGTAGGCTGGGCTTGATGTGTGGAGGGAAGCATTGCATAGAAATACACATTCTCATGTCAACCTACACACTCTTCCTACTCTCGTGGGTAGATGTGATTCAAGTTGTGTTGTGCGTCATGTCTACCAGGCAATTATTTACATCTCAGGGCAAGATAAACTAAATTACGAAATTCAACACAGATAATCAATTTCATTTTAGCACCGACACATTCTCAGGTCATGGCAGATTCTTTTTCCTAATTCAGCTCTATCTATCGTACCGCCTACCGACTATCCAGCCCGAGCCGGGAACTCGGAGCTCCCAGCAGCGTCTAATAGCTCCGAGCCCACGAAAAAAATCATCCTCTCATAAAGCACAGCCCCGAAACTACAAAGCCACCACCTCCATTTGCTTGATTACGGCGCCAGCCTCTTCGGCGTGCGCGGGTAATAGCTGGTGAGATGCACGCTGGGCAGGTTCAGGTACCAGGCGACGACGCGGTCGAGGCCGATGCCGCCGCCGCCGTGGGGCGGCACGCCGGCGGAGCGGAAGACGTCGACGTACTCGCGGATGCCGGGGCTCGCGGGGTCGATGCCCTTCTTGCGGAGGCGGGCCTCGAGCAGCTCGGGCACGTGGATGCGCTGGCCGCCCGACAGGATCTCCTGGCCGCGCATGAAGAAGTCGTACGCGTTGGTTACTTTGGGGTTGGCCGGGTCCTCGATCGTGTAGAAGGGCCGCGCGCCCTCGGGGAACTTGTCCAGCACATAGAAGTCGGTGCCGTACTTCTTGCGCACGAGCGCGCCGAGCGCTTTTTCCTGCGGCGTGCTCATGTCCTCGTCGTCCGACACGTGGCGGAACTCCTCGGGCCCTTCTTCCCGCAGCAGCTTCTGGCCCTCGGCGAACGTGAGACGCACCTCCTTGCCCGGCTCCGGCAGCAGGAAGTCGTCGGACGGGTAGATGGCGCGGATCAGGTCGATCTGCTCCTTGCACCGCTCCTGCAGCCCGCGGAAGATGTACAGCATCACGCCCTCGATCATGGTGATGACCTCGTGGTAGTCGTCCTCGATCTCCATCTCCAGATCGAGACCGGTGAACTGGAAACAAAAGCTTTGTTAGCCCCTTTTATACCCCTTTCAGAATGTTAGTGGGAAGCATTAGTACGTACCTCAGTCATATGTCTCGGGGTATTCGAGTTCTCGGCTCTGAACACGGGTCCGATACAATAGACGCGCTTCCGACCGCCGGCAATCTCAATCTGCTTGTAGAACTGGGGCGACTGGGCCAGGAAGGCCTGCTTCTCGAAGTACGGCAGCGAGAAGACGTTGGCGCCGCCCTCGGACGCGGCGCCGATGAGGCACGGCGCCTCGAACTGCACGAAGTCTTTGGAGTCGAGGTACTCGGCGAACAGCTTGCGCACCGTCATCCGCACGTCGGCGATGGCCTGCTGGACGGGCGCCCGCTTGTGCATGGCCGGGTTGTTGAGATGCGTGGACAAGCTCGCGGACGGCGCGGCGGCAGACTCGGTAATAGACAGGTTCTCGACGGCCTCGGTCGGCGCCGACGGGTCCTCGTCCTCGAAGCTGGCGATGGCTCGGTTCGCGGCGTTGAGGCCTAGGGGCAGGACTTCGGGGCCGGAAGCGATCAGGTAGCACTTGGTCAGGTGCAGCTCGTAGTCGCTCACCTTGCAGCTCTTGACGGGCTCTAGCGGCTTCTGGACGGTAGCCTCGACGAGCACGAAGCTCTCGAGTCGCAGGGCGCCGACCCATTTGACCATCTGCTTCGATACGGGCTTGCCCTCGGCGCTCGCCGCCATGACGCCCTGTATGGTCCAGTTGCGCTCCTCTCGCAGCTCGACGAAGGCCATCTTGGCGCCCTGCATACGAGCATTTTGGATCCAGGCTCGGAGTTTGATGGTCTTTCCGAGGTGCTCTTCGCCCAGCTTCTTGAGCTGCACCTTGTCGGTGTCAACTTTTGTGGTAGGGGTAATGTCGCCGTAGTTTTCTTTGGCGAGGTCCTCGTTTCCGCCAGAAGCAGCTTTTTGGGCTGCAGCTGCGGCTTCTCGTTCGGCAGCTTTGCGTGCCTTCTCTGCTTCTTTCTTAGCCTTGGCTTCGGCCTTCTTTGCGCCCTTCTTGGACTGGGCAGCTTCGCCGTCAGCCGGAGCAGAGCCCGCGGCTTGGGCTGGGTCGACTGGGGGTTCAGACATGATGTGATGTGGTGTAGTCTAGAAGATTGAGGTGAAATAAACACTCAATTGGAGGGAGTATCCGAAGAAGAGATCGCAGAACTCCCTCTATTTAATTTAGCGACGGTGGTATGATAGGAGACAAAAATAGAAGCTCTGACTCTACCGGTCAAAATCGTGTGACTCTTGGCCTGGTGATGATGCTGGTGATTGTAACGCGGGGCACTTTTTCTCTTTACTCTTTACGAGGCAGATGGCGGGGCTAAATCGGATAATTCTCGAACTCGGGTTTATCGAATAACCGAATAACCGAAAATAGATCAAGCTTTTTGATGGTTAACTGAATTTTCACTTGGTCAAAGTCTGTCTACCTTACATCAAAATACTTTCAACCTGACAACCCTCCCTGCAGCCCATGACTTCATTTTCTGGAAGATATTTACACTAGCAGCAGATTTGAAAGATGTCGGAAGAGCAAACAGTAAAACAGACTCCGGCTGCTCCGATAGCCAAGTCCAAGAAGCGTCGTCATCATCAGAGGGATCCCGAGACCGGTGCTAAAAAGCGAAAAAGGGCAGCAGCTTTTGAGGAAGATGAAGAATATCTCGACCTGGAAACTGGAGTAAACAAGAAGATCGGCTTGATTGATAATCTACTCCTCGCGGACCACCTAGCCAAGAAAGTCAGGAGATTTGGCACCGGCCTAACACCTGTAGAGCTTAGTCGGTTAGACATATCACGTATGGTCTCACCCACAGCTCATGCCCTTCAAACATATTTCTAACAACTAAACCAGCGAGTTACATCACGGATACCACATCGTTCCTAAAGACGCGGAACCTGGAAAACTTGCCAGAGTTTCTGGAGAAGTTTGCGGATGCTAAGAAGCTCGGAGAGGCGCCGAAAACGAATGGCTCACCGCACACCCTCATCGTGACCAGTGCTGGTTTGAGGGCCGCGGACATTGTCAGGTATGGTTCCTCTGATAATCCCCTCTCATATTAGCATAAAGAGGGCTCACAATCTGTAGATCGGTCCGGAAGTACCAATCAAAAGACAGCGCGGTTGCGAAATTGGTAAGACAACATCCTCGTGAGGAAAGTGGCTACAAATAAGCTAATAATCATCTGTAGTTCGCCAAGCACATCAAGGTCAAGGAAAGCGTAGAGTTCCTCGAAAAGTCCCGTACTGGTATCGCCGTAGGCACACCCGTGCGACTCTACGAGTTAGTCGAGAACTGTAAGTGCTTCTCTTTCTCAATATCGCCCACCCACTCTCGTTTGCGGTCATACCATCTAACAACATAACCAGCTGCCCTAAAACTAGACAATCTGGAGCGCCTGGTCATTGACGCCTCGCATATCGACCAGAAGAAGCGCGGCGTCATGGACATGAAGGACACCATGTTGCCCCTGGCCCGTTGGCTAGCCCGTCCCGAGTTCAAGGAGCGGTATATCGATGCCGAGAAACCCTTGCAATTGCTATTTTTCTAAGCCTGTAGGACGATTCCATTGGTAGCGGAGAAATCGGAACTCTTCAAAACTGGTATACCATTAGGTCACAGGTGGTTTCTCACCCGAGTATGTATAGAGAAGCATTCACATATGATACCCACTAGATGGATTAATCGTGTCTCATACGAAGCAGACACCGAGATATAGATTATAGATGGCTTTTATGAATGTTGGTCACCATATCATGCATTGAAAACGTGGCTGGAGCTAATAGCCGATCCCCAGTGCTTCGGAGTTCAACTCCTACAGTCCATCGCAAGACAGCTTGACACCTTACGGTACTACATGCTGCAAGCGAAGACTAGGTTCGCACACAAACAGCCCAGGGGACAGATAAATGAGCTGTTTCTATTTAATAGCATGGACAGGTACCAGTGGCTAATTAATTATAGGAATAACCCACCACACCTTACAGTATTAACATTCGTCTTCCTCTAATGGCGCGTTATCTTATAACCCGCCTCTTGAACATAAATCAATCGACAATGGTGATGTTCGCCTAGTTCTAGTAGCCGGACTTCCAGTAATCAAGAGCAAGAACCAACGAGATCCATATCACAAGCCCGAAGAACGAGGGTTGAGATCGTGCCGCCGGCGACAGTGGGACAATCCAGGGCCGGCTGGCTGAGGTGGCGGTTATCTCTGCCGCTTGGGTATCCTGAACGAGCACAGAAGTGATCGGAGTTACGGTGATGGGTGAGTAGGCTACCGTAATGAAGTTAGTGACCGTGGTCGTAACGGTTGTCGTTGGCCCGAAGCCGGCGATGCTTTCTTGTCGTAGCTGCAGCCCCGGTACGTCTTTGACCTCCCTTCCAGCTAGGTAGTCTTCTTCACGAGACTGCAGGAGCCCATTGTCGACGGTACCAGGAGCCACCATGTAAATTTCGGCACCCAGGCGCATACAGAGGGAGATCGAATGGCTCAGAGCCGGGCCATAGTTATTCGAGTCGCATTGAGAAAAGAGGCACTGGAAGAGGGACTAGGTATATCAAAGTTAGATGAGGTGGGTGGCAATTAAGAAGGATCCGGACCTTCTGGTAGTCTCTCTGGTTGCAGAGACACCTTGTATCGAGGCATTGCGTCATGAACATGCTATCGACCATGCAACGAGAAGCGCAACCTTAGGCCACGTTAGCCTGAATACCAAAATTCAGCTGGAGTTTGAACGGCTAACTCACTGGGTGGTCCAGGAGGCGGTCGCGCAATCGTGCCATTGTCTATCCCGGCGGCAAATTCTAACAGGCTTGCGAGCAAAACCCGCGCGATAATCGTGTTGAACTTCATTGGGCCCGGACGCGAGTACCTAGAAGCACATGGACCGATGGAATCGAGGAGAGTATGCTACACCGTGTTTTCTTTTTGGATTTTTCTGCTTTTCTGGATTCCATAAATCGTACAAAGCGAAAAGACTGAAGACAGTAAGGATGGTCACCCAAAAAGATCAACCCGAAAGGGGAACGAATGTTGTTGTTTGTCAAGATCCAAAAAAGAGTGATGTGTGGAAGGATTTGATATTGTATGGATGTAAAAGGAGAGACGGGACCGATTGGAAAAGATTGAAAGATAAGATGGATTGACTTTCACCTATATGAGTAGGTGCCTCTTATTCCGACTACGCTTGCACCTACTCGTAGTTTGGCCGTTGGAAGGTCATCACTACGAAGGCAAAACCGACAAGTGGAAGGGTCACTCTGATTGTCATCATCACCCTTATCGGCACTTATAATCGTGTCTCACTCGAGACAAGTCAGTGTTGATATGTCTAGTGTATGGCAGTGAGAATATGATTTTGACTAGATATTGTAGCTTTACTCAAGTAGATACGAAGACATTAAAACCTCCCAGATATAGATTTTGTGTGAATTAATGACGAGGCGAGGCCAAAGGCAGGTATGGAATTCAAGAAGGTATATATGTGATGATAATCACCTCGCTGTGTGTCCTTTCTCCCCAGCTCGTTTATGATTTTGGTTGTTTTGACGAATCCTGCTCTGGTAACTTTTCTAGTTTGAGCCACTGTCGAGTTCTTTCGTCTAGTTTCTCCGACTCATATTGGCACCAATCAATAACTTGTTAACCCTTCAAATCCCTATGTTTGCCACTCCACTTCGGTGTAGACGACGGAAGGCATACGCTCTAATGTGGACAGTCATATGGCAAATATTAGAGAATGAATATGAAGCCTAATCCCTCGTACATTCCCAAACACTTGGGACGATGAGCAAGCTAATTTTTGCATGAATACCATATGGACAAGTCGTTAACACAAATGTAAGTGTCTTGTGTTTGTCTGTAGACCCTAAAAGGCAAAGGTAAAAGGTGTGCCCGGTGTAGGAGACTAAAGATAGAAAAAAGATGACACTTGTGAGATATATAGCACATAGGGATAAGAGAGAAGTATAGAAGAGCATGATCTTGTGTGTATATCTGTAATCCTTAGCAGTTAGGTTGAGTTTTTTTCTGTGTGTGCAATAATGTGACTGTTTCTGCACTTTTTTATATGTACAAGTGATAAAATACAACCTGAACACACACTCAATGGTAAGTTTATAGAGCGATATGATACCTGCTTTACGACAAAGATCCTTAACTGATACCTCCCTGATTATACTCTTTTGGAGCCTTTTATCACGACCGCCGCACAGCTCCCCAAAATTCAGAACAAGATAACTAATGACACATGTATGGCTCCCCAACTTTTCGCCGGTATTTCAGAACAATGTCCTGCCCGGGCCCTTTCCACGGCGAAAGGTTTATTAGCAGAATTAATGTGGCTATCCCCATACGCTACCCAGTTATCCAAAGAAGCCTTGGTTGGTCTAATGGCAATGACGCCGGAGGGTGAATCTGTACTCATGAGCTAGTAGGTCTAACGGTCAGGACCGAGGAGCACTGCGGGGTGGTTGTGCAGATTCATCTATCCAGAGATGTCAGTTCGAATCTGGCCCCTGGTAAAATTTTTCTTTTCTTTTCTTTTTCTTCTTTCATTTAACCCCTTTCTATTTTACCCTCATCTACCTACTCAGCTTTATTTTCAACCCCCCTTTTGAATAATAGTCGAATATCATCTGATTGCTAAATATGTTTTCTAAGGTAACGGAGAAGTTCGTTGTCATGGATACTATGAGTTCTTAGAATAGGAGGCCGTGATATAACATAGACGTCGAGTTGTGGATTGCTTCTCACAAGAAGTCCATTTTCTTCATAGCTTGACCAGAGGGTTATGCTTCAACCCAAATACAGAGGTTTCCCTCTTTCTAGACCTCAGGATTACTACCTCGGTATCTACCTTACAAGTAGATATGAGAATGTCATCAAGCGTAATAGGGGCTTGTAGTCCCGATAAATAAAATATGCATCTAGAAATGCAGTGACTGAGACCATTTATGCACTTACTCCACGTACCTAGCTAAGTGACTAGTAGGCCTTAGCGTGCATAAGCTCCACCCGACTAACTGGTACTGGCCTCAAGGTCCCACTAAAATTTTCTGTCGCTGAACTTTCAGATTTGGGCTCGTGAATTTGTAACTTTAAGTTGGGTTGCTCAACTTTCACTCCGACCACCTTTTCCCGGTATAGATTTGAGGCGAATACATTCATTCCGAATTGAATAGCGTCGTATAATTCAACCCTTTCAATCTTTTCTTCCAAAAAAGAACAACACCAGCAATGTCTTCCAAGAAGCGCAAGTCGGAAGACGACCCCGCAACAGCAGTCGTCGCCGTGAACAGCAGCGAAAGCAGCAGTAAGAAGCGGCGCCTCAGCACGGACGAGGCCGCCTCGAGACCCGAGAAGAAGAGTAAGAAGGACAAGAAGGATAAGAAAGAGAAAAAGGACAAGAAGAGCAAGAAGTCTGAGAAAGACAAGGATCGGAAGCACAAGGCACCTGCTGACGAGGAGGACGAAAGCGCTGATGCCGCAGTCAAACCGACTGATGTCGAAGTCGCAATTGAAGACACCCCAATGGACGAGGCTCCCGCAACTACAGAAGAGGCGACTGGCGACTCTAGCGAAAAGCCGTCCAAGAAGAGCAGCAGCAAGAAAGACAAGTCCAAGAAGAAGGACAAGAAAAAGTCCACCAAACCCTCTACTGACGAACCTGCTGCCGCCGAACCCACCGACTCTAACACCAACGAGAGCAAAGAAGACGACGCCGAAGCCGTCGCCGAAGACGACAATGGCAAGTCCAAGAAGTCGCGCTTCATCGTCTTCGTAGGCAACCTCCCGTACGCCGCCACCGTCCCGCAGATCGAGACGCACTTCGCGGGCGTGCACCCGACATCGGTGCGGCTCCTGCACGACGCGAAGACGGGCAAGTCGCGGGGCATCGCCTTCGTCGAGTTCGCGCGCTTCGACCACATGAAGTCGTGCCTCAAGAGCCTGCACCACTCCATGTTCACGTGCCCGGTCCCTGCCGACTCAGGCAGCAAGGACGGCAAGGGCGGAAACAAAAACAAGAACAAGACGGAAGAGCGCCGCATCAACGTCGAGCTCACGGCCGGCGGCGGCGGCAACAAGTCGTCCAACCGCAAGGAGAAGATCCGCGCCAAGAACGCCAAGCTCAACGAGGAGCGCGCCCGGAGGGCCCAGGAGGAGCAGAAGGTCAAGGCCGGCAAGAGGAAGGAGAAGGGCGACGATGCGGTGGAAGAGAAGGCTGGCGGGATGGAGGACAGCATCCACCCGAGTCGCCGCGCGAGAGTTCCAGGTGCGAACTAGAACCGTCTTCGATAACATGATACCCTACGAGTTATTGTATCTACTGCATAGACGAGGTAGAGAGATGGCTTGTTTATGAATGATCATCGGTGCATTTTCGGCGTTCAGAATAGACGAATAGACGAAAAAAATCGAGTGGTATTGGATGCATACTTCAAATTTAAATTCCTCTCGCGAATATGCTATCTACAGAATTGTGAAAAGGCGAGTTGAATATCCTTCTGGGTTTGGGGGATTCGCACGACTCTCTTGCCACCGTCGAGCTCCAGTTCGAGGCGCTTCCTTATGGAAACGACCAGGTTAACCTGTATGTCAAACCCGCCTAGGCCAAGACCGTAAAAGAGCGGATATGACAACTCGTAAGACACCAAAATCGAGCAGGATCCGTATGCACCCGGTCCTCGCAGACGGCTTGCAAATTCGCTTCTTTCCCCCTTATCCTTATGGTCGCATCCCGTAGCCCGCCAACAACAAAACGGCTACCAAAAACGTCTGTGGGTATGTAGTTCAAATGAAGGGACGTGAAGATATATGGGTAGTCGGCCAACAGAAGATGCCTGAATACGTCGGTTCCCCCATCGAGGATTAGTACTCTTTCCTATATGTCCACCAAAAAAACGCCATCGTCGTTTCGCAAAACTTTCCGGCTCGCTCGACCAAACTTCAAATATTGCAAACAATCTCGAGCCGACGATTATAGGATGCAGCACTTCGACGGCTTCTTTTTCGACGGGACAGGTCGAGGGTTGAGAACGGCACTACGACTACGGTTAGTATACAGCTGTTGGATACGAAGCTACGGAGAAGGATCGACATACCGGATAGCCTCGTCGAAGACACTCTTAAGGTTCCGCTGCGTGAGGGCTGAGCATTCCAAGTATTTGTGAGCCCGGATCTCCTTCGCGCAAACTAGAGCTTGGTCGTATGACACCGGTTCCATTCTCTTAGATCGAAGGCTATCCAAGGTGGCCTGGTCCTCTCGCAGATCCAGCTTGGTACCGACCAAGATGATGGGGATGTTGGGCGCGTGGTGGTCAATCTCGGGATACCACTGAGCCCAAGTTAGCGACCTCATTCGGCGAAGACCATTGGGCTAACCAGATTTCCTATACGGCTGGTGGCTTACGTACCTTGGCTTTTACGTTATCAAACGAAGGCGGGCTCACGATGGAGAAGCAGATTAGAAAGACGTCGGTTTGAGGGTAAGAGAGCGGCCGTAGTCGGTCGTAGTCTTCCTGACCAGCAGTATCCCACAGTCCCAAGCTGATGGGCTTGCCATCTACCATCACACTCGCCGAGTAGTTGTCAAACCTGCAGAAAGAATTTTAGCCAAGGCGCTGTCATGGGGATAAATACGATCGACTAACACCGTGGGTATGTATTCGCCCGGGAAAGCATTCGTTGTATAGGAGATAAGTAGACATGTCTACCGCTAATGTTAGATCTGGGATGCAGCTCGAGTCAGTCGAGATTGATAAGGTTGGTTACGGACCTTGCCGACAGCACCGTCACCGGTCACGACGCACTGCATAAGAAGTTCGCATTAGCACTTGTGGTTCACGATGCAAAATGTCACCGAGGGGAGCGACATCGCCACGTACCTTCAACGATTGGACACCAGGGGCTGCCATGGTAGGCAATTTTCAATAAGGAGAATTAGGACTATCGGCGATAAACTGAATGGAATCGGAATCGGTAATTGTAGTAAACCTAGCGACGTTGGTATCTTGAAAGAGAGAATGTCTTTGGGGGTATGGTATTTTCTAGAGACTCGTTGGCGTTAGGATCAGGAGCAAAAAAGGTGTAGAGTGAGCTGGCGTTGCATAAGGGTTAGAAATGTTTTGACACAAGGTCGGAAGGGTGTGGTGCCGCAGATCGCAGGAGGCGGGCAAGCTGGCAACTGGCAACTGGCAAGACGAAGCACTGGACCAAGGCACCAAGGCGCTACCAGCACGGTACTACCTAGCAGGACTAGGAGCCAGGGAGCTTAGGTCTTGGGTACTAGGGCCGTAGGTACTGAAGTTGCACGGTCCGCAAGCTGGAACGATAGTAGCTGGTTGAATAGGCCCCTGACGACTGGCCTGATAGGGTAGGTAGGGTACCCCGAAAGGGATGCTGGAGCTTCTTTTTGCGCTAGGAGTGTCTTGGGTTTCCTTGGAGGTGTGGACCCTCTTACCAGACACGCTGACACGACAGCGATTGATTCGAAGACTGGTGATCTGGGTGGATGGTTCGAGCGTCTTGCAGATGGAAACTGATTGCGCGGAACAAATGTGGCGGCGATGGGGCCGGGAGACAGGAATTGTGAAATCCGTAACGACTTGATCTGAACCAGGACAGGAAGCAAGATAACAAGGATACCCGATATCTTAGGTATGAGGCGGATGGATATACGGTAAGCCGTATGTACAATTATATGTAGGTAACTTGAGAACAAAGAGATGTGTGATAAAACTTACCTAGCGCGATAACAACCGGAGGCGCTGTATCTGCGTAGCTCCGTACCGAGTCGAAAGTGAAATCAAAGTCAAGATATCATTCGATGGGACATGTGTGATTGAGAGAGACGCCGTTGCATTTGAGCCCCTATAAGTCGGGACTTATTCACCCACTCAGAAAGAGCGAAGTTGTATTTCTTGTGGCTCACTGGTGGTTCGCCGGTGGGGAACAGATAGGCGGGGGCCAGGAGCCGGCGAATGCCAGATAAGATACATGTGGTGCATGTACCCAGGTACTTCCCCCTTAAGGCAAAGAACAAACTGGTCTGAGCGGACGGTCACTATTGGCTATTACTATTCCGTAACTCTTTGTCGAGATCTCCAAGTCCTAGGTTTGTTTAACTGTCCCGGCTCTTCAGTCTGCGCTTAATTAGCCTAAGACTAATACATAAGTAAACTATCTTCAAGTGCCTTAGATACGATACCTTATGTAGGTAGTAATAAATCACAATTAGGTAGTACATGTATATATAGATAAAGTCTTATGTACTAAGGGTATAGGAAAACGAAGCTACTTAAATAAGCCAATAAGAGCTCTGCGGGTATCGTACAGGAGTAAGTATAGCACTATATATACTATGTACTATATCTCGATCGATTCTAGACTACATTGCCGCAGCGCTTCCCGCTCTGCATACGCATGTGCTATGTATGTAGGTGGTTTACCGTAGGCAAGCAATGTGACACACATTACGTATGTAATCACTCTGCCCTACCATTGTACAGATCAAGACCTAATAGAAAGGCGAGAAGTGTTTGAGCCACTATGTGTTACGCCATAGGCCTTGGTGCCACTTGAAGCGTCTCTTGTAACAACCCAGCTCCTCTGGAACATCCGAAGACGTATCGCTTGTCATGGGCTACGTGGGTGTCAGGGGTCACAGCCATTGGTGCGTCAAACTAGAAAACGAATATGGATATTGGATGGTTCGTCAGATGATTCGAGGCGTTAGGGCAATCCCGATCTTGGGTATCTGACGAATCTCATGAGGCCGTCGACCCCCATCCATCCAGGAAGCTCTCCAAGCCAGTCATCGTCCTCCCTGCGGCAGATTCGTTTGTGCTTATTGAGCCAATCAGCGTAGAGCATGCCGATAAGGTCTTGAAAGGAAGATGACACCAAGAAGCTAGAAGCGTCTTGAAGGTTAGACAAACTAGTTTGCTTCATGCTTCATATATTGAAACCTGTCAATACAAACGTCAAACCACATGCGCCTACAGATCGATGATCCATAAGAACTAGCGCGACGTAAAGCTTCGAGTTACCTAGGAGGTACCTACGCATACAGTGAAGCGGAGTAAAGCAAGCGGAGTATTTACTCCAGCTCGAGCTCGAAGCGCCAATTGTGATACTTGGGTAATAGATGGATCGCTTGGCTGGTATCATTCTACCATTCGAAGCTTTATGTCGGAAGACTATGGAGTCAGTGAGAGACGGACAGGAAGATAAGGAAGATGGAATAGAAGCTGTTTCAAAGTGTTCTGGCACCGGCACCGGCAAGCTTTAGCTGTCGGGGAGTTTACCTTAGGGAGTTTCGGCAGGGCTGCAAGATGACAAGGGTGACCTGGAAACGCTAGAGATGTGCCCCGCACCTCCTAAATGATTTTGGTGGAACAGTGCGAGAACGCCACGTGCAGTCCTTGCTGAATTCCACGCCTAACAACGACGCGTCTGAGTTCTCTAATCGCGTTGGAAGGTAAGATAATCAAGATAATCACCACACGTCATACCGCCCTACAATTACACCGACAGACAACTATTCATTCCCGAGGCGGAGCCAAGTATTCGGTACGAGAATTAATAGTGGGATTGAGAAAATACAAGGGGAATTCAGAAGGGGAATCCAATGCTGTCATGAGCCAAGAACCAGAACCATAGCTGGGTCACTTGTATTTCCAAGCATCCCGCTAGCTGGTAGACTCGGGTGAAAGAAGAATCTCGACACTCGCAATGGCGGACTCGGCTCCAAACAATGGGCGCCTGGCACCGCTCAGGACGCCCCAGGCTCTCACGACTCCGAATCGTCGCGCCATGAGCGCCGACCCCTCGTCCAACCGACTATCCGCCTCAGCCCGCCGAAACAACCCCAACACACCGCATGCGCGGGCCGCCATACGAGCCATAGATCAACGTCGCGCGGCTCTCTTTACACCCGGTCGAGTCGGTCGCCGGCGCAGTCTGGCCCGTGAGCGGGAGCGGGAGACGCCGATGGACTTGTTGCGGAACCTTAGTCGGGTTCTGGCGCCTACTTCGACCGCTCTGTCTTCCTCTTCCTCGTCACCCGGTCCCGGCGCCAATAATGATTCTTCTTTGCAAACCCTTTTGGAAGGCGACGACGATGATGATTTTCCTATTGAGAGGCCACGTTTCTCGTTACCTTTGGATCGGGATGATGATGACGACAGCGATTTGAAGCCACCCCGGTCTAGTATACTGGAGGATGAAAACTATACAGCCCAGTCGATCGAGATGCCGCGCCGGGTGTGGAGCGAAGCACCCATGAGTCGCCTGGACAGAGGAAGTTTTGGGAGCGTGAGAATGAGCGACTATGCGGGGCCAGAAATAGCAGACGATGATAATGACGTCGGCATAGATTCTGGTTTCTTCCCGCCGCCCGCATTGGACGATGATACTGGAGGTCTAGCTATGGATGAGCCCATCTTCGAACGGTACGGTCACATTACCCTCCTTTACGCTCCCCGACAAAGCTAATATCATATAGTATGGATGAGGACATGAGACGTCAAACGATGGGTGGTATGGATGATTTTGGTCCGATAGAGATACCTGAATTGGGGAACGAGAGCACATTCGTCATGGCCCCGGTAGAATCACCTACCCGCGACCAGACTGTGACTGAAGGTCTCGAGGCAGAAGACCCACCGCAAGTAGAAGACTATGATGACGATGGGGGAGAGCCATTTGGAATGACCGACTTTCAAGACGATGATGATGATGACAATAACCAAGAATTACTCGAGACGACCGTGGTGTCGCAAGCCGCCGACCCTCCAGCTCATCGAGCCAGAAGGAGAAAAGCTGGCAAAAAGATTTCACGACACGGCATCGAATATCCTTCGTTACCTCAGGGCGTGGTGAAACGACTCGCAACGACGCTTGCTAAAACGGCTGGAGTCGGCAAGGCGAAGATTAGTCCGGACACGCTAGATGCGATTATGCAAGCGACGGATTGGTTCTTCGAGCAGTTAGGAGACGACTTATCAGCCTACGCCCAGCATGCAGGTCGCAAGACTATCGACGAGAGTGATATGGTAATGCTTATGCGAAGGTATGTTGGTACATTTCTCTTTGTCTGAAGGGTATTTTAAATCCTAAACGTACAAATATCTGATTATATATGACAGACAACGGCAGACGAGTACTTCCACTACGCCCTTCGCCCTGGCGCAGCGACACTTGCCGAGGGAACTTTTGCAGGAATTGCGTATGGCAGTCCCGGTACCGAAAAAGACTCCTCGGAAAAGACAGTCACGGCAAGCGGATGTAGATGCGGAGGAGGAAGTGACATGAGCTTAAGCCAGTCGTAGGCTTAATCCATGTCAACAACAAGGGGGCTATGACCACTCCTTGTTCAGCCGCACGCGGCGTGAGATATCCGTGGGCGGTTTCTTAACCACCATGTAGAACATGATGGACGTCGCTATCGCGAGCCCATACCTAAATATGACGTTAGTACGATGACGAATGATGAAGAACAGGGGTATGAATGCAGATGAGGATGGAGCATACCATGTGAAGATGTACTGGGCATGGTTATTCCTCAAATTGACCTCTGCTGGTCTGCCAATGGGTATGCCCTTGGACTCCATGTCTATAGCCTGAAGCAGATCGGGCTCTGCAATAGAGAAGGAATTATTAGCCGAAACAATATAACAAAGTTATGATACCCCGATATTCCTGCCCTAGAATACGTACCCATAGTCTGCTCGATCCATACAGCTTGACTCCCCGTCAGCTCAGCCATCTGCTTCACATCAGGGAAATAGAATTCCCCCTTGTCTGGCCGGTTGTCGGGCGTGAACATGTTCTTCTTCCAGGGCTCCCGCAGCAAGCCCTCGACCACCACCTCCCCGGTATCCAAACTATCAGGTCGATCCCGCTGACTCTTGTGCTTCTTGCTGATCCAACCGCGGTTCACCAAGACCGTACTCCCCTCCCCGCCCTCCCGCTCCAGCGGCGTGATCACCATGTACCCCTGCTCGCCGTCGCGCATGCGGGGCCCGACCAACATCTCGCGGTCGTGTCGGTATTTCCCCCTGGCCCGCACGCGGCGGTAGTCGAAGTCGTGGATGGCGTCGGGGTCGACGCGGGGCGGTAGCGGCAGCGGCTCCCGCACGATGCGGTCCTCGAACCGGGCCACCAGCTCCGTCTTCCAGCCCAGCCGCTGCACCTGCCACGTCCCCAGCGCGAAGGCCGTCACCGGGATGACGGCCAGGACGAGCAGGCCCGGGCCGTGGCGCCGCCCCGTGCGCACGAGCTCCGGCGGGTTGTCCAGCACCGACGTGAAGGACGGGTCTTCGGCCGGGGGGCGTGCGGGACGCCGCGGGGTGTGCGTGAAGGGGCGCCGGAAGGAGGGTTGGCAGGGTCGATGGATGTTATGGCTGCATCGCGAGGTGGAGGTTGAGCTGTAGCTGTGGGATGCGCGGGCTTGGGCTTCGAGGGATTGCTCGACTCGCCTGGCCAGGCATTGGGGACTTGACCACCCGTGCCACTTCATTGCGAAGGGAGGTATCTATTCTGCAGCTAAACAATGAGGTTATTATAGGTGTAGGTCCTAGATGCAGGGAGCCTCGTAGGGCTTTCAGCGCTGAAAATGACGTTCTTTTTTCTAAGCTGATTGGAGTTTTCTAATTGGTTCGACGTTCCAAATTCGACAGGTGGTAGGGTGGCATAGTGGGGCTGACAGGGAACAGGTGCTGTGCCCGGCGACGCTAGCGGGGGAAAGCACGTAGGTGTCTGTTGGTTGTATCCTAGCACAGCAACGCCGTATGTACAAGCCATCTTAAGTTTGGACAACTTACAACACAATCGTGCACCAGATTCAGATTCACATCTTCATGAATCCGTGCTGGCTCATTATATTATAAAGGCGAAGCAGGATACCAGATCGGTAAGTACTTCATCCTTTTGAATACATGGTATCATATATAGTGTTTAAATTAAACTAATTAGAAGCTTCTCACTTCTCAGCTTAAATATCGCCACAAGACGGCCTCAAGCTCTGCGCCATTCTGCGCCGGGAGCTCTACTATTGCCAACGTCATAGTCCTACCCTCCTACTCCAATCAAGATGGCGACCACGGCCGTCTTTTTTCAAGGCAGTATTCAAGACGGCATCGCTCTTGCTCTCCAGCAGAAAAAGGTCGTCGTCGCATTTGTCACAGGTAAACTAAACATGCAAAGAACATACACAAGATCTAACTAACACAATTCTAGATGATGGAGATCAGAGTAGGATGTGGGAAAATGAGTTTGTCACAAATGACACTGTAAGGGAATAACACCTAATACAAAGGTACATACTAACTTTGGACAGCTGAGATCACCCCTTGAGAGCAAGGCATTGGTCTTGCGACTACAAGCTGGATCTAAGGAGGCAGGTTTCCTAGAGGCCCTGTTTCCCGTGCCCAAGAAGCCCACCGTTGTCATCATTCAGTTTGTCTCATCACATACCTCCAATATTGGCGTATGGGATATCGCGGCTTACTTATTTCATAGGAATGCTATATTGAAAGAGTACATCGCGAGCACCACGACCAAGGAAGACCTGATTCGTAGAGTCATTGCAAGCCTGGACCAAGTAGCAGCACCTACCCCCGCTCAAGTCCAGACGTCATCGGACACCCATTCACAGACTGCCCCCCAGGCTGCCCCTCAGACGGCCTTCCCATCGACAGCTTACAATGGCGGCGGTGACACATCCCCGGCTGGAGTGTACAGTTCACAGTCCGAGCCCTCTGTGCAGCAACAGGTTCCGCAACCCCCAGCCGAAATAGACGCCCAAGCCCAATCCGGCGCGCAAGTACAGGCCCTCTTTCTAGAGCGAGCAAAGCGACTTGAAGCTGACAAAAAGGCTAAGGAAGCCAAAGAAAAGGCTGAGAAGGAAGCTAGAGCCAAGCAGCGTCACGAAGTGAACGAGAACAACGAAGGCCAGTCGCCTAACATCAACGCCGCGGAGCGAAGCTACGCCGAAGCAGTCCGTCACCGGAAGATCCAGGCGGCGGAGGAGAGGAAGCGCATCCTCAAGCGCATCGAGGATGACAAGCGCGAACGCAAGGAACGCGAAGCACAGGAGCGACAGATGAGATTGCTGATGAGTGCCACTCGGGATGACGGTGGATTTACCAGCCACGTACCGCCCGTCCCCCTATCTAGAAACCAGGGAGGCAGGGCGCAAGGAGATTACTGCAACCTCCAGGTGCGACTCTTCGACGGTTCCACACTACGGGCCCGCTTCAAGAGCGACGCCACCCTGGCCAACGAAGTTCGCAAGTGGATCGACGAGGAGCGCACTGATGACGACACGCCGTACACGTTCCGCGTCCTCCTAACGCCATCGCCGAACCGAGCCATCGAGCCCACCGAGGAGATCAAGTCGCTGCTGTCGCTCGGCCTGACCCCCTCGTCTACCCTCGTCCTCGTTCGCGCCAGGTACGCCGCCGCCTACGCAGGCGCCGACAACCGTAGTATCGTATGGAAGAGCTACGCGTACATCATCGGCATCTTCAGCGCCATCTCCTCGTTCCTGTTCGGCGGCATCACCGGCATGATCTTTGGCAGACGGGGAGGCGAGCGCCAGTCGGCGCAGGAGGACATCCCGCTGCAGGACCTAGGCGCGCACTCCCGCATCAGGGGGTTTCAGAATCCGGACGATCGACGGGACGCCCAGCTGTATAATGGTAACTCGGTAAGTTAGGTGATGCTAATGGATGGGGAGCTAAGTACTGACATTGCTATTTTCAGTTGAACTTTGAACCCCGACGAGACGACGACGAGGATGGTGGAAGTAGCTAGGAAGTTCCAAGGGTTTTGAGCAGCTGATGTGTGGTGGTGTATTGGAGGACATCCACCCGTCTATTTGATATTCGCTGCCTCCTTGGGCTGCTGTAATCAGATTAATCCAGGTTAAAATCGAGGAATGACAATATCAAGGCCATGATTGAGTCTCATTGCTTTAGTATTCCCGCTTGATTAAACACTGAGTGTGCAATATTGGATGCTCTTTGATCAAGCAGGGTGTGCTGGTATTGAACAGACTCGTTTGGCTTGATATAATGTCCACCAGTTCTAACAAAGCACATTTGACGAAAATAGTCTTCAAGAGAAGATTATGCGTTCCCGGGCAATATCTCACCTCTCATATCCGCAAATAACACCTCCAAGCTCTTACAAGATCGTGTTTATACCCCATATCTGACTTGCTAAATCCAATGTTCATTAAGGCTCCCAATCACTCCAACGACCTTGAAAAAGAGGAGCTCCGTGTAATGCCATACGAAGTTCAAGAGCAGTACGAATCCTAAGCGTTAGGTCGTCGGGAAGATCGAAGGAGCGTAATGGACGACCACTATCAACGATGCGAAACCGTTCCGGGTAGAAAAGAGGCATCAAATATATTTCGGCGAGGAGGCATATATGACAAAAGAGGGAAGAGGGCCAAAGTCGCCCAAATCTTTACTATGACCAGACACCGTCCTTCCATTCTTTTGAGAATGTCCTCAAAGACTATAAAGACTATCTGTATCCATTTTGGAATTCTACTATCGACCATATATGTTGTATGGGGAGCGTTAATATGTTGGTTTTATAACATTAACATGCATTTGAATAATCGAATAACTTGTTTAATACAATATGCAAGAATCCAACCTAGATGCAACTCCAGAGCCTCAAGTGACCCCCGCCAACATTTTCTATTGAGCTGCAGGCCTAAATCCACCCCACTATTCTATACACCCAACCTGCTAACACATACAGACAGCAAAAGGCAATCATGGCCGACGCAGAATTAGAACAGGTGTGTGACTTATAGCTTCGAAAACGTATAGTTTTAATTTTCGTGACTGACATGTTCCCGAATCCCAGATCCGCAAAGCGCGCCTAGAACAGCTCAAGGCGCAAGGCGGCGGGGCAGGCAGCCCTGGAGCCGGCCAAGGAGCGAGCCAAGAGCAACAGAAGCAGTAAGCGCTTCCCCCTGTTCCTTTCCTCTTTATAAGAGAAGAATAAGATTCCCGACTAACAGCTGCTCGCCTCCAGACAAGAAGCCGAAGCGCGGCAGTCCATCCTCAACCAGATCCTGCACCCGGAGGCGGCCGACCGGCTGGGCCGCATCCGCCTCGTCAAGGAGGAGCGCGCGGCCGACATCGAGAACCGGCTCATCATGCTGGCGCGGACGGGCCAGCTGCGGCAGAAGGTCACCGAGGCCCAGCTCAAGGAGTTGTTAAACGCCGTGGCCGAGACCAAGGAGGAGGAGAAGATCGTCGTGAGCAGGCGCAAGAACTGGGACGACGAGGATGACGACCTTCTGGACCTGTAATAAGTCGGACCTGATTTTCTTGGCCGGGGTGAATGTGGTCGGGGAAAGATGAAGTTGGTTGACGGAGATACGGCGCTTGGGAAGATACGGAGTGGCAGAGCAGAGCATGGCATGGCATGGCGTTAATGGGGAAAATAATTACGGATACCTAGGTACTCTACGCGGCCGTAGTACAATAATGTACAGTTCATACCTAATGGCAAAATGACTTCTTCATTTCCATCCATTTCATCTATCGCTCAACTCGCACCAGCCTGCGCGGCAGCCGCCTCCCTCAACCTCTTCTTCTCGGCGCGCTCCTGCTTGCGGATGTCCCTGAGGTCCGGCGGCCTCTCGATGCCGAGGCGAGCCCTCAGCTCGTCGACATCCGTCTCCATCTCCTCCTCCCAGTAGACGTTGATGACCTCGTCGCTCCGCAGGCCGTTGCGCACGGCCCAGGGCCCGTAGATGGTCCAGAAGCGGCGGCGCTCGGCGGGCTTCATCGTCGTCAGGGCCAGCAGCGCCAGCCCCGTCATGGGCAGCAGGGTGTTGGCGAACTCGAAGGCCTTGAGGGCGACCTCGCCCTCGCGCACGACGGGCAGCCCCGTCAGCGCGTGGTAGAAGTCGTGCGACTCGCGGTACCGCTGCATGACGTACGCGCACTCGGCGTCGTCGACGTAGCGCACGGCGTCGCGCGTGTCGGGCGACACGCCCTCGCGGTCCAGCCACGCCGCGTACGTGCCGCCGACCGTGTTCCGCCCCAGCCCGCGCAGCCGCCCCAGGTCCAGCGTCGCCGACGCGATGCGCGGCCGGTCCCGCAGGATCCGCCGCCCCGTCGCCGACGACAGCATCGCCCGCCGCAGCCGCTCGATGAAGTACGGCGACGCCGTGGCTTCGCCCAGCGCCGCGATCATGTCGTGCCGGTACGGGTCGAATAGCGACACGACGCCGGACCCGACGGCGAGGGCCGCGCGCTCGAGCCCCGTGAGCGGCACGTGCCCTGGGTAGTTGGGCGGCGGGCGGTTGAGGACCGAGAATGGTCTTCTGCTGCCATTGGGAGTGGTGAATACTGCTGTTGTTGCTACCGGGGCTAGTTGCTGTATATGGTGTGTGGGTTGGAAGACATATTTGCTCGAAAGGGAGCTTAGACGGGGTGAGATGGCTTTCATCTTGGTCCTGAAAAAGCTGAGCTCACCCCTATCCTAGATTCCCTCAATTGTTTAATTTGTAAACAATAGACTTGTAAGAAGCATGTTCCTGCCAAGCTAGCCGTGAATAGATGTGCTCTGCTAGGTATTGACTTTGAAAGGTGAGCAGATGTTGAGCTTGTATGTCGACTGATCTTTAAGCTGAAAGCTTCATCAATGGATGTCATTCCGCTCTATTGCATATATCAGGCACTTACATAATCCACGGATACAACAATACATCCAATAAGGTTCAAGCCGCATCTGGGGAATTGCCGGTGCTTTCCAGGTGCCGAATTGGCAGCCCGTGATTGGCCACAGCCACAAGCAGCTCCCCGGCAAGCTTTCGCCTCACCTTGTACATTTTTCTTTTAAATCCGAACTCCTTTCCGCCGTCTTCCACACCTAGACTCGTTAAAAAATAAGCCGAGCAATTTTCGACAGCTTTTTCCCAACGCTCTTTTCGTACATTCACTCTACGACCCCATCCACCGACTTCGCTCACGAAGAATATCCCAAGATGCCTCGTAACCGCTCCGCCGCCAGACCTGCTCCCGCTCGTCCTACCGTTCCCGCCAGAGCTCCCGCTCCCCAACAGCAGCGGCCCGCGGCCACGTACGCCCCGGCGCAGCAGCACTCCCAACCACCTGCGGCCGCAGCGGCCGCTCCCCAGGCCTCGCAGGGCCCCGGTCTGTTCGGCCAGATGGCCAGCACCGCAGCGTATGTCTCCTTCCCGTCTCCGGTTCCCCCATCCCAGATGGAAAATGAGGTTTAAAACACAATACTAACATATGGTGATCACAGCGGTGTCGCAGTAGGCTCGTCGATCGGCCACGCCATCGGCGGCCTCTTCGGCGGCGGCTCCTCCGCCCCGGCCGAGGCCGCGCCCCAGCAGGTCGATGCCTCGTCGCAGCAGAACGTGAACCAGAGCCAGTGGGGCAACAACTGCGCGGGCGCCACGCAGAACTTCACCAAGTGCATGGACGACAACTCGGGCAACATGCAGATCTGCGGCTGGTACCTCGAGCAGCTCAAGGCCTGCCAGGCCGCCGCTAGCCAGTACTAAGCTGCTGGAAGAGAACGAGATGATGTGGGAGGGTAGAGGAGGAGAGAAGTAGATAGCAACAGCTGTTTTCCGCTCTTGGGAAGGAAAGAAAAAAAATGAGAATTCATGTCTATTACTCATTGCTGCATTTTGTGCATAGCAAGTCGAGGATGGTCTGCGATGTGTTGTTATAGACTGCATATTGCTTCCTCCTGGGGTCGTGTTGTGTGTACCATAGTATTCAACGATCCACTCACGTATATACTTATATACTCTACGTTCCCTTCCAATGTTCGTCAACAGTCTTGCGGTCTGTGTCCCTGATTCCAATGGTAAAGTATGGAAAAGAAACTGTTAGAATAAGTGCAGGCATAAAATAATATTCTATCTACTTTAACTAAAGCTGGCCCCTAAGCTAAATAGACAGGTTATTTCGTTTATCGCTAACATGGTAGAAGTGATGTAGGTACCTAATCATAGAAAAGGCTTTGGATCGCCACATTGAAAACACCCCTCTTCTAGAAATTGCAGCGGCATTTGAGCTTGACTATATTGGAACGTGACGTTTAATTGAGTAGGCAGATCCGACTTCATCTCTAATTCGTTATACAAGTGGTATGTGTACAGATACATAGGTATATACAGCGTTCTAATGCGGCTTAGGAGTCCAACTCCACGTCCACTTCTGGATCGTGTTCGTCCTGGCCGCCCCCGATCCGGTCTCCATCCAGCATATACGGCTGTAAGCCAAAAGGAATGTCAAACTCGAGCTCCCTGTGCCTGGCTGTCTGTCTGGCTTTTACCAAAGATACCGCCTGTCTGTTTTGGGCGGGATCGATGCCAACATCTTGGGCCCGCCTCACGAAGTACCCGTTGTAGAAGTCTACAGGGGGTACTTGTCCCTTGCGGACCATCGAGATCCACCTGCTGTATTCGCTCCCACTCCTCTCGAGTTTCACCTTGAGCTTCCTCCGAAATGAAGGTTTGGCGAACTTCTCAAGAATCCAAGGATAATCACGAAACTCGGGAAGTAAAGAGACAATTAGCAGTGTCTCGCTCAGCATCTTCTTCCACAGCGACATCGCCCAGTGATTACCTCGGATCTGACTGAACCTACAGCCCAGGATAACTGATATCGTGTCGGCGAGGGACTGGTAAATCATGTCGGGTAACTTCTGCAGCAAAAAGAGATGCCAGGGAAGGCCAACTGCATTGAGATCACCAGCCGCGGAGAGGAGATTCATCATATGCTGAGTATGCTGACTGCCAAGTGCCTTGGCAGTCTTCCAGTCCACATCGGCGTCTTCATCTCGAGAAATGGCGTGGAGTAGCAACTGGCCGCCGGGAACGTGCCGCAGGGAATATGTGAACGAAGAATGTCTCGAAAGTTTGTGCTCGCTATGGCAGAGGATATAATTTGGCCTTAATTCTGGCACATCGAAAACGCGTTCGTTCAACAGCTCCACCAGTCCTAGCCCTGGTTGAACCAAGCAGATGGTAGTTCGACGATCGATGTATGGACGGAGTCGGGCGAGAGTGTAGAGAGTAGCCCCGGAAAGGGTGCTTATAATAATATTATCCAGAATAGGTGAACGTCCCAGCCGGATTCGATATTTATGAATTAATTCCGGGCAAGGTATATCTCGAGAAGATATGGGGAACCCATTGTGATCTAGAATGTCGATAGATCTACCCTCCTGTCCCCATTTTGTCATAGATATCGGATGATGTGTAAGTATTTGAATACGAGGTAGCTTCGGGATCGCGGCAAGGCCGTAGACGATGAATTTGGCATGCGTATCGAAACCCACTATATGAATCTTGTTGGATGTTTTGATGATCGGTATTGGTTTAGTGGTTTCCTCCGTTTCTGCTTCCGCTTCGACCCCAGCTTCTGCCTCTGCCTCTGCCTCTGCCTCTATCCCTGCCTCTGCCTCTGCTGCTGCCCCTACCTCTGCTGCTGCCCCTGCCTCTGCTGAGTGCGAGGCAGATTGCAAAACCGGCTCTTCAGTTGGAAAATACGGGACGGTAAGCCTGTATGGTGGTGGAGGTCTATAAAATGGATAACCCGGTGAAGTATTCTCGGAAGTCCCTTGGCTGGTAGGGGGGTAGTATATTGGAGGATCGAAACGGAAGCCGTCTTTTCGTGAAGAGAGGCCTGATGTTGTAGCAGCAACGGCAGACAGGTACATGGTGGTGGCGCCCCGGCCCACGAAGAGGTTATCGCGATTCCATAGTGCGGCTGTGCTAGGTATTCGCGCCAAAGCCCGCGAAAGCGGCCGGGGAGGAATATGAGAATACAGGGTGGAAGTTGGCGTGATTATCTGTGTGGTCTCACGTCATTGGGTTGGCACGAGTTTCGAATCGCGAGTTTGGCGTTCCGAAGGTGAAGGTGAAGATCAAGATCAAGATCGGTCATGCGGCCAATTCGTTACCATTGATGGAAATGGGTTAAACGGTAAAAGGCGAGATAAAATTAAAACAACAAGATCCAAGCCTAGGAATTGTAGCGATCTAAAGGGAGGCCGGTAAAGTCGCAGCCTTAAAAGACGAGTGGGTTGAGGTGTAGACGAGCCCTTCGGAAAGGGTACGGCAACAACTTTTCATGACGGTGATATTAATTTTTTTTTTCTCTGATGGATCTATCCGGGATCCGCGCTAAAGTGGCTTACTGGTCGGAATTTGTACCATGTCAATTGGCTGAAGGACAACCCACAACCCACTAACCATGGAACCTCCGAGTCCCGACCCGCCGGCGCAGCACCCTAGTCACCTACATTCTGCCGTTAGACACCGCCATAATTCTTTAATACCTTAGGTACATACTTGCTCCGAACCATCATCTCCCGACTCGCAATCCGATGCGACAACTTCGATAGAATCACCAATATCGGCCACTGCTCTAACCTATCACATTTAGCGTCATTGAGCAGTTTCCCGCAATATGGATCCTACGAATATATCACCGCAACTAGATCAGCTCGACGATGAGCTCGATACTCTCGAGGAAGCCCTACAGCCCATCCTTGGTAACATCTCGGATGTGGCTAGCAAGCTGCCCTTACTGGACAAAGCGAAGTTATATGTACTCGCGACCTACTCTATAGAGTCGATGCTGTTCTGTAAGCACCTTATACAATATGTATTAACCATTCGTGAATCTAACTGTCTACCAAGCTTCCCTCCGACTCAACAGTGTCAATGCGAAGGAACACCCCGTCTTCAAGGAACTGACCCGGGTACGGCAGTACTTTGAGAAGATTAACAACGCTGAGAACCCTCCGCAGAAGCCCGAGCAGAGTCTGAACAAGGAAGCCGCCATACGATTTATCCGCGCCGACCTCTCAGAAAATAAGGACAAGCTAGTCAATACCAAGCTGACCGAGATGATTGCCAAGGAGCGCGCCAAGGCTGCTCTTAAGGCGGCCAAAACTGGCGTTAAGCGCAAGGCGGAAGAGTCGAACCCGTCGGGCGAGCCGAGTGCCGACTCCAATGACGAGAAAGAGGAGGTGGATGAGGAACCTTCGCAAAAGAAGAAATGGAAGAGGAAGGAAGGGAAAAAGCATAAGGATAAAAAGAGCAAGAAGTGAGATTTAGGAAATCGACACCTTTGCCAGTAAGGATCCATAATCGAGTTCCTACCCGACGATGAGATACTGTATCTCTCTACGTAGCGGAAAGCGAGAAACGAGAAGCCGAGGGAATGCGCAAGAGACTGAGTAAGTCCCAGGTGGAGTACTGAAGATATAGCCAACGCATGGCTGACGCAGTGGTCCGGCAGCTCTAGTTTTAGAGAAGGATATCATACCTTTTGACGGCTCTTTATGCTCTTACAAGTATCAGCATTAACCGACAATGCCAATGGGGGTCCAATGATAGCATGGAGGAGCAATTGCTTATAGACACCAGACCTAGCTAGTAAGTAATGGCTTGGCGGTGTCACTTAGCACAATGATTGAGTCCACGTCATTGATGTTAATGTCATTGTGTTGATAGGAAATTCACACACCTATGAGTACCATCAATCAACGCTGTGACCCCTACCACCTTCATCCGGCTCCATGAAAACCGACCACAGGCCTGCTTTCATATGTCAGATATGATAGGAGACGCTGCCCGCGTCATAGAAATCAACGCGAATCATCACTTTATACCCGTTTTTCTCCATTAACGCCCATGAACAATTTCCGGCCTTCTCCCATCAAACCTCCATAGCACCAACCCCTAGTGCTCAGCAATTATCAAATCCAACGATGACGTTGAAGTTGTCGCTGTCAAACACTTGACCCTTCGCGGTTATATGTCCGTGATGTATTTCGTGTTGGCAGTCGTTGGCAACGTCATCGACATAGGAGGCCAACGAGCTGCACTGCGGTTCGATACCATCTGTCTTGTCATTACAGAGCCATACCGCAGCGTTGTCGGAGCAGCTGATTCGGCTGCAGACTCGAGGACCCGGGCCGACTTTGCAGTTTCCGGGATTACGGCTGAGGTAGTCACGCTGCTCTCGGATCAATCTGACTAGCGCTCCATCTTTATTTATGCCTCCTACGTTGCAGTCTGGCGGGCTCTGGGCCGCGACGGCGTGTTAGTGAATACCTCCTATGGAACACAAGTTTATTCGGTGCTTGGATTACCTTGTCTCTCTTGCCGATACCTTTGTCTGTCGCGTCCTGCACGTGGTCGTTGAAATCCTTCAGGAGGCCTGCCCAATCGACATCCAGGTTGATTCTGCGGATCGTCGCAGTGACCTCCTAAGACACTGTTATCACCTGTCATTCGTAACGCTGCCATATATCCGTACCTGTATAGTGCCGTTAAGCGACACCTCTGGGCCGTCTCTTTTGATGGGCCCGCTCCATGTCATGGGCCTCACCTCGTATCCCTCAGGTACACCGGAGTGGCCCTGGACTATCCGGTTCGTCTATTGCTTCTAGTTAGCTATAGTTCTCTCCGGACAGTGGGCATCACCCCTTTCTTGCCTTGATGCTAGGCGCCGCAGCCGCCATGCCGATAACGAGAGCAAGTAGGAACTTCATGTTTGCTTTGTGTAAGAATGTAGTAAAGTGGGTTTAAGAGTGGTTGACGAGACTCGGTGTGTGGAAAGGGGAAGAATGGTCAAGGACATATGGGAGAAAAACAGACTTTATAGGAAATACAAACCTAGGTCTCGGGATCCAAGTCATTCTTACACGATAATACTAAGTGATGGGATCAGAAGGAGGCGTACCAAAAGTGACTTCCTCATTTCACCATATGCGTCACTGTTGGTACGGACTCCGAGTCAAGTCGCTTCAAGCAAAGCATACCAGGTAAGTAGTAGAGATAACAGTCCGCAAAGTACCCCATGCATAAGATGCATACCTACCAAGTACATATGTTACGTCAAAGATTGTTGGATCTTCAAATCCACATTCCCTTAGGCAGTGTCGCAAACATATCGGTTTGCCGATATCTCTTTGAAAGATGACCCCTTTTCTTTCCCCTCCTTTACCCACTAGTTTCGTCTCGTATAGTTATCACGCAACCTTCAAACTGCCGTCACTGATGCAAGCTGCTCACGGTCATTTGAAGTGTACCCCGGCTAATCATCTGTAGTTGTTTGTTATCTATTATCTAGGTACATATGTATGTAGCAGTGACCAGTCATTCTGCATCAAGTCTATTGTCTCTTGTTCAGATCCCCTAGCAAATCTAAACGAGTATCTACATGGCATCAATTAGTTGTCGAGTAACACTGCTTAATTGACCGGAAATGGCGTAAAGGTAGTAGACTCATAGAGAAGTATCTCTCGACCAGGTTTGAAGGGAACACTTCCACAGCCGAATATATAGGGGGGCAGCCAGTGGCGAGTTGTGCTGAAAAAAGACTGCTTATTTGGGAAATTACGATTGGTTTATTCTAGGAAAACTGTTTACAGTCGCTTACTATTGCCGTAGTCAAGTCTACATGTTAATCTGGGACAGAGGAGTACCTACGTACAAGTATCTTCCAGCTACAATTCGTGGTGGCATCTCAATATCCAATTTCAAGCTGAAGGCATCATTTCAAGCTCTCCCCAGCGAATTTCACTGGGTAGAGTTGAAATGTCGGAGCAGTAAGGAGACAGACGTCTCCTTTGCGAATAGGGTTAGGGACGACATCGACAAAGCTCACAAGGTCAGCTGGAACCATGAAGATGACCCGGACTCCATTGTCTCCGTATGGGTTCTCGCAATTTCGGTCGGGGGCCGAGATATATCTATGGACGAGAGGATGACCGCTATAGCAAGAGATAAGGAAATCTCCTGGAAGCCACCAGTCAACTTGACAAGTGATGGGTTCATCAAGATATGGACCTACCACTGCCGCGTCCAATCGTTTTAGTTCGCTTCACATTCTATCTTTTCTTATTCAACCCCAGAGATGTTTCAACGAGAAAACAACTAGCATGTACCATACTGTGTATCAGGTTGGATTTCGGCCCAAAGCATGAGATTGTGTGTCATTGGCTTCTTCAGTTTGTTGTACTAGAATTGTTTTGTTTTAATATATACTTGATGGCATACAGAACGCTTACTCAATAAATGGTTTGTGTGTTTTACTTTGGGTTTAAGATGCGGTCCAACATACTTCAGGTCAATTTCATGTAACATAACAATTGCCCTCGTAAGTCAGATAGTAGAGTTTCTAATCAGCTTCAGGCTTAAGCTGTTCAGGATATGTCGTAGTCTGGCGGATAAAGTTTTGCTACAACTTTAGAGGTCCATTGGCATTTGGCAGACACGACTGCGAATATGGCAGCCTAGGCTGCGACACAAGCACTCTCCGTGAAATACCCATAGTGGTATGTTTCTTCCACAAGAGCGTTGTCATTACACGTTCTCTACATGGCATTGCTATCTTATCTGAATAGTAGGCATATTTTGGTATATTCTTCATCAATATAAGTGTAGTGTCAATACAATCGTCCAGGAAGGTGTCGGGCAAGCTTACAAGACAAATACGAAGATTGTTGGATAACATGGAGGTGTAGTGTATCCAACGCGGTCAGCATGTCCTCGGTAGCCCTGTTATACATATATTTTAGACGAGGTTATAAGCGAAATGCTAATCAGATGTTGATGTTATGGCTGGCCCAGGAGCTAGAGGATACCGGCAACTGTTTTCATATGTTAGGGAACACGACTGCAATGCTCCGGAAAAGGTAGAGCGCAGAGTTATTTGCGACACTACTGAAGGTGCTACATCTATTACGAGTGTGAACAATTATCTGTGGTTATTCGGTCTGGTCTACCCTACCAGCTACCTAACTTCTAATTTACCTGGCAGCATAATTTCTGGGGTTCGTCGGGTATCATAGAGGCATGCTCTCTAGATCCCCGCCGATTTACACGTCCTGGATGGGATGCTCTTTGACCCGACTGCCAAACGAGAAAGCCGAGAAAGCGGTTTCGTCAGAGGCGTATAGAGTAACCAGGCACGACAGGACAAGTAATGAGAAGCGAAATTCGTGCAGTTGGCTAGAGAAAATCTTAGACATGCAGTTTAAACTACGAGATCCTGCAGCTGCTGTGTAAGCATCGATGCACCACCTACGAGATTCGAGGAGACGGCATATTTGGCGGTCAGCCAGTTCGGGAAAGCCGCGGGAAGCTGCCAATGACCTAGCCGCGAATCGACTTGAGATTTCGCCGTGAGGAGCGTGGTAATGTGAGACACGAGGTGGATCGGCCCGTCGATTTGTATTTCCCGAGAAGAGACACGCATGCAGATATCAGCACGGGACCTTCATAGCTGCCTGTAGAACCATTCTTCGTATAAAGCCACAGGTAATAATGACGTCTACCTCCGAATACATCCGACACAGCGGAGATTAGGTTGGTAGTAGGCTGGGCGTTGTCGGAGTTCCATTATGATAAAGCCAGAGCTGCATAAAAAGAATCGCCCAGGGTTGCTTTTGCCTGCATGAAAAAACATATGCCGTTGACGCATGCGGCTCTCCGCCCGTTGAAGAAAACGGCTTCTAGTTTATCTTGTGGTGGGGGTCTCGAGGTAGGATTGGTTCGTTGTTACTATTCAGGTGGCAGCTCGGCATGGCTGGTTTCCCGTCCTGCAGGATACGCCCACATAAGGCGAATACAATGACATGTCGTGATCACCTCCGCCTGGAGCGTAGTGTTGTCTATAACCACTAGGACGAGTTTGTCTGCATCACCGAATAAATCTTTATATTAAATAAAAGTTCCTGGCGGGGTGAGACAAGTCTCTGCCGCTTTGAGAACGGCGAAGCTATCTCTTTACGCAGAGATCTGTACGAATTATCCATTTCTCTCCGGCTGTAACTTCTCTCCCCTCATGCTGGGATGTGATCGATTAGTGCTGGAAGGTGATATGAGACGATGCTGTACTTACGAACAAACACTCGTCTCCGTGTTTGTGGAGTAGAAGCAGTCCCGTTTCAGGGGCGATGGCAATTTCTTCTTTGGGTGACTTGCGGTCGTGAGGATAGAAAACAGTCTCTCCACCGACGCAGCCTTCGGTAGACGAAGTCAAGTACAGCAATAGCGTCCAGGTTGTTTTCGTGCTGACAGGACTAGACGACCCAGCGGCAGCCGGTAGGGTGACCAAGTTGGAGTCGTCATCTGCGGCGGCGGATTAGTGAACAAGTTATTTGCGCCCAATGACCTTGACGGCGTGGTGGATTCGTAACGAGTAAATTGCGATTTCTCCAATGATGACAATTAGGCCCTTCTTGAAAATAAGATGGAGTGCTGCCTTTGGTTACAAGCCACCGGACTTATACGATGCATTGAAGTCGGTCAGGTGGATATACTGAGACAAAAAGATCGGACCAACAACTCTCGCCGTACATGTGCAAGAAAGAGAAAGAAAGAAAAACATGTGAAGATGAATTTGGAAGTGGAAATTACCTACAGTGGCAGTCGAAATATTGGCCTTTGGAATAGCGATACACTCGAATGTTGGGGTTTAATCCTACTACATCACCGCCCCTATTATTATTGGTTATTAGCGCTGCGCATTTTCTGGGGAGACGAAGCATCGATATTAGGGGCGGAGAGGGGATGAGGCTCCTGTCAACTACTAACCATAGATTCCTAGTAGACTCTTCCAGTAACGCATCTTTCAGCCCAGTCTCAAGCCAAAGTCTCTGAGAGAAGCGGTGATCGTCCACTTGGAACCTATCATTGACTCTCACTGCCTCCCCACGTTTTGGCCTTCCGGGCGTGGTGGTCAGAGGCAGTGTTTTGAGAAAATTGACATAGTCTCGACAGAGGTTTTTGGGCCAGAAGTTCCGTACCAGAATTATCTTGTCTTCCAGCCCCGGTGTAGGAGCTTCTGGGGTGAGCTGTACGACAGGCAATACTGGTTTGAAGGGTGGCCAATGTGGAGGTTGTATTGCAGCAGCCACCGGAGATTGGAGTGAAGATTGATTCTTAGACTTAGATGGCTTATCCTTGTCCTTGGCCCTTGCCATATCCTTTTATTGCTTCTCGGTGATGGAATGATGGTCCCGTAGACATGTAGAGTGGTGAAAGGGGAATGGGGAGTACAGGATCGATCCAGCCAGTGCCCGGCTGCCCGGCTGCCCGGCTGCCCGGACACCCTAGCAGCCGCATATGCATCCGCACTAAAAAGCTTGGCAGACTGCTAGGTAAGCTGGCAGGCTGGTAAGGCAACTCCTCGTATGTCATATATCAAATCGAAAGATTCTATTCAGCTTAAACTGTTTCACCGCTCCCACTCCCATTCAGCCACTTACACTGTCCTAGCTTTGTTTGCTAGGATACCGCTACACAGCACGGAGCTTACTGGTTTGCCCCCCTTTTGCTTTTCCTAGTAGAAGCTGAAAGTGAACTTCGTCTAGAGGTTCGTTAGCGAAACTGGATGGGTGAATGCATCCCAAGCTATATATCGTATGGCTGTACCTGGCCCTGAATAAAAGCACAATGGTTTCTGCCATAGTATCGTCTAAGTGTCGTCATATTTCGAGGGACTCTCTTACATACCTTCTACGACACTAGTATCTTCACCCTCTCCAGCTAAACGATGAGTAAATTCGCAGCGTATTACGAATGGACCGTCACTGCTCGAAAGTGCTTGGACGGTGAACTACCACCGCCACATCTTGGAGAGTTTCGATTACCGAAAAGATGGATACACTTCCCGCTTGCCGGGCTAGAACATTCTACCCGCGTGGCTCGGTTCTACCAAGAGCTTCTCGATGAAGTAGAGCGATCTAGACTGCACGAGAAGCGAAAGGAGCTCTACAGAAAGTTTCAAAATAGAGTCGTCTTCGCCCATATCGCCCACGAAGAGATCCAGGTGGTGCTCGGGACAGCTTCGAGGCTTCGAACATCCCTCGCGCACCTCCACGTGGCGCTTAAGTTGATGAAGGAGTTAAAGGAGTACGATGACGAGCATCCCGTCCACTGGTCCGAAGTATTTCCAACCCAGAGCGCCCAGGGCAACTTATCGCCAGAAGAGCTCTGGTTCCTCTTTAAACTTGAGAGCCTCCGACCATGCCTCGTTGCTCTTGTGCGGCTCCTCAGGCAGGTCCTTCCGGATTGTTCGGTTTTGTGGAATGAGTGCGAGGGAAACCTGCTGAGAAGAGAATGGATTTTTCAATTCATTCTCGATTTACCGAAACCCCTAGAGACGCAGGTTCCGGCCCATTTTCTGAGAATATTTGACGTCCCACTAGAATAAGATGCTTGACCTAGCAAAGGTCGAGACCGACAAAACTCCCTTCTCTAAATACTTATGCTGCTCAACGGTCATGATGTGGTAGGTGGTTAAAATCCGAATTGATGAGACCTGTCACTAATTCGTTTCGTATGTGAGCAGACAACGGACTGGACGACATGACGGGCCGAGTTAAAGGTCATGTTTGGTTAGGTGCATTGCCTATGTATATAATAGAGATATTTGATCAGCGATTTGATTTTATGCAGCTTATTCTATTACCGTGTGACTCCACCCACCCACTTACCCCGGATTTGAAATGGAGAAAATGGGGAAAGAAGTTGGAACTCCAACATCGAAGCATCGTGACAAAATTTCTATCACACGACAATGACACTCTTTCATCAGCTTGTTTGTGGACTCCTGCTTACGACATATTGCGAAAAGCCAACATATTCGTCTAGCGGTACTGATCGCTACATAATTGTCACATTCTCCCGACTGTTTTCTCCTCACACTCGTTGCCAAATAGATATAGAGACGTAAACACGAATACCATGTGGTCCTTCGGAACTACTATGACAATGGCCGATGACAAGGAGCCTTCACCGACCACTCCTGTACAGGCTCCAGCTGCATCCCAGTCCTCCCAACCTGCCCAAGCAACGATACCACCTCGCGAACCTCTATCGCCGATATTGTCGCAACGATCACTGAAACAATTGGGCCTCTTCTTCGCCGGAGCCGGCTTCCTCAGCCTCTCGACTTTAATCACGAGGCGGGCGGTAGCAAGAAAACACATGATGACGGTACCTAAATTCTACAGCCAGAGCAACCGGACCGTCAACAAGATGCAATCCGACAGCTCCTTAATAGCCCTCGAGGCTTTAAATCTGGCCACTCTCAATGTCTTCGGGTTTGGCATCATGGCTACTGGCGGTCTGGCCTGGGCCTTTGACATCTCGAGCGTTGACGACTTGAGACGGATGGCGCGGCGACACATCGGACCGGAAGGTGGCCAAACTGACGAAGAGGCCGAACGACAAATCGAAGAATGGGTAGCGAAAGTCCTGCTGCGGAAAGACCAAAAAGACCAAGAGGCAAAGCCCTCCAAGACAGATGACTAGCTTGCTATCAGCCATTCAAGCTTGCAGGAGAGCGGCTCCGGTACCATATCACTCGACAATGTCTACCTAGTCTACGTCTTGCACGTTTAACCCCAGCGTGCCGTCAGCCATCAATGCTTGGTGTTCTCACCAAGGACTTGTATTGATCAAGGATCAAGCTGGATCTCGTCCGGGCAAGCCACGCAGACTAGCTTGTCAGCCTGTCTCATGTATCAACATTGCCTCTATATACCTATGCACACTGTACTGGAAGTTAGATGCTTGTACAACTATTGGTAGATGCTCGCGATCTGAGTATTATGCGCTATCTGTTGGGATCCCTATCCCCTTCTCGTGCCATCTTTTTAGAGGATGGTCTACCTACTGTCGCATTAGTCGATCGCCATCATCGTGGAATTACTAGACTGCATTCCGGCCTAATCCATACTTCCGTTCACCGCTTCCTCTTGCAGCACGCGCCTTATGGACTAGTCAAGCGCCAGTGCGCTGTTCGACATGTCGAAGAACATCTAAGCGCCCCTTACGCTCTTCAAGGATGTCGGCTTCTGTGCATGTTTGCTTCTCCAAGATCTGACACGTAACTCCGCGCCACACTCCGAAGGGGGGTTAACATGAGTAAACACCATCACGAGGCCTTCAAATGATGGCACCGTTCCTAAGATCTTGGTCGAGCTTCGAGGGTAGCTCATTTGCACACTAGGAAACGGTTATGCATGATTTACGACAAGCTGACTGCTATGGCTAGTTATCACATATACGTCCGGGATTATCATTGGTCTCATCACAACCTCGTCGTACAATCTCCTATTCTGAAGCTGAGCTCTCCCCCAACGACGCTTATCATTCGACAACTGGAAGGCACCAATAGGGAAGAGCCGCGGGTGGTCGGCAGCATTGCCGACTTGAAAGATGATATACACGGCGAGGTGTACAGGACCGAGGCACACGGCTTGTTCGTGCCGACGGACGGCCGGCAGACAGCCCCAGCTCCCGTCTGGGTACTCGTGCAGAACGACGGATGCAAGGAGAATGAGGTGCACGTCGTGAATCTGGCCACGTTCAAGACCACCAACGCACCGATTTCTCAAATATGTTGGATTCCCGGTCGTGAGGGACCCGATCAGAGTTTATATACGGTTATCGGTGCTCCGCGAAAACTGCTAGGGGCAACAGCGGTTTTGGCGCTCGTTCAGCGGATGTGGAATCCGGCGGAAACCAAGTTCATCCTCCTCGATCCTTCCAAGCTAGCTAGTTACGAGGAGATCAGTGATGTGCGGAAGAAGTCGCTGTTCGAGATTCAGCTGCGAACTGTTCAAGCCAAAACCAAACCGCCCTCGGGGTTTCTTCGAGACGCATATCGTTTATTCTCTTCCCCATATAGGCATGGGTATGGTAGACGCACTCTGGACGAGATCTTCGATGAGGATCTCGAAGTTCCTCGTCTGTCTTCCGACTGCAGTTCTCAGGATAGCATCAGCGACGACGATATGCTAAATGACAAGCCTGTATACGAGTCACTCGTAGCGGCCCCGAATGTAAGTCATCTCATATGTACTTGCTAGTCATTCCGAAAGGAAACCCAACGAGACATTTCTGATATTGTCGCTAGCGCTTCTATGACTGCGACTGTAAACACGCCGGCCTAGGACCTACGCATGTCAACCCACGTCCGAGTCACCGCCACGGTAAGGATCAAGAGTGTTCTCTCGGTTCCGCCCACAAGCACTGCATATTCACGGACCGTCGGCCAGGTGACTGTGTTATATCTCGTTTACGAGAACCGCACCAACATTGCATCGACCCCTTGGAAGCCATCCAGTCCGAATTCGAGCGGGATCACGGGAAGGACTACTGTGCCAATGCGGACGCCCTCTACGAAGAGGCGGGCCGCAGCAGCCAGACCTTAGACTTTATGGATTTCGAGCCCTCCCTCGTCGACTCGCCGCCGACATTCGCCCGCTACAGCACGCCCGGGCCTATGACCCCGTTCCAGCTGCCGGATGCACATCTCGCATCCGGAATGCATTATGGCCCGACGCTGTACCCTCACACGGACTTTGAGATTTGTCTATCTCCAGAACCGCCGGATCTGCAGTTTTGACCTTCCTGCGACCTCGCCCGTGGCCGGGCAAGTGGCGTGTGCAGGGCAGCGTGTGCGGACGGTCTCGGTTAGCTTGCTGGGGTTTACATTGGAGGTTGCCAATGTCCTCCTTTTATCTTTCTCCCTACTCCGACGGTATAGACGATGCGTTGAAGCAACAAGGGAGTTGGTATTTGCTGAGTCAAACTAGAGCCTCATCAAAACTGAGCCGCAGCTGCGTGTTGTCTCTAGAGTTATTATGGGAAATGTCAGTCTCCTGTATCTCTCCACTCCTCTTAGTCTACCGACTGGAAAATACACGACATTTTGCGTGCTGCTATTTTATCTCAGCTCCATACACTCGTATTAAGTCTTCATCGATTAGCCATACTGTGCCCCCCTTTTTTGTAGCCCAAGTGTTCCATGGCGTCTAAGTGAATCCCACGAAGAGCAGTTGACCTCTGTCAGAGAAAATCAAACAGTGCCAGATATAGGATTCCAATCAGAACGGCCGACCCTACTTGGGAGCTACTTGCCTACCTATGTCACGATGCCATATCTACCTCGCCCTCGCGTCTTCGGTTGACTCAACATTTTATTTGTATAGTAGGTAGGTAGCTAGAATCCATCACGTGGTGTGGATCGGATCAGATCCATCGGACGTTAACCCGTACACCACGTTGAGATGGAAGAAACGACAATCATACCCTATCTAATATGGTCGGATGGTGTAGTTGGTTATCACGTCAGTCTAACACACTGAAGGTCCCCAGTTCGAGCCTGGGTTCGATCATTCCTTTTGCATCTTTGTTGGTAATAACAGAGACTTGTTTATTGTTGTGACACTTGCTCTTACTGCAGGTCGACGCAGGAGCTCACATCGATAGAGTCTGTGTTGATTGGGCCTGACTGACCCGACAGGACATTCAAGTACAGTTGAATTGGTGTGTCCACCCACCCCGACCAGACTTGTATTTTTTGAGTATGTGTGCTTCGTCGAAATACTGTAGGACACTGTTCAAGAGAAGAATCAACCCAAACCGGCCAGTTAGGATCTTAGACAAAAGAATAGCTCAAGTATTGGTATATTAATCTAGGACATCATCGGTCTCGTAGACGTCTGTAGTAAGTTATTTTGGGTAATATAGTATAATGAAAAGATATTGTACGTTTCCTTCCGAGCATGTCCAGACGCATATCAATATCCCTTGAGTGGGTAAGAATGCAGAAGGAGCTTCTGATGTGAAGGACGTGGTACGTCTCAATATCACGCATTAACTCGTAAGCCTGCCTAGATCTCGCTTTGGACTCTTTCCTTATTTGACTGATGATTCATCGGAGTTATAAACCACATCTCACCAGGCTTGTCTATCATGAAGCAGCAACTTCCTCTGCCCGCAATCGCAGCCGCTCCTCGAGCCCATCGCCCGTCCCGAAGCTGCCCCTGCGACCCCAGTTTTGAGGTTGGTGCTTGAGGAACGCTCCTACGGCGCCGAGGTAGCCCTCGTGCCGTAGAAAGTAGGCCTGCTTCTGGCCTTTACTCCAGAATTTGATGGCATAACCCAGCGTGTTCATGGTCTGCGGATGGCCGCGGATGAAGGAACCGCCGAAGTAAATTCGCGAGAGCCCGTGTACCTGCGATTGCAGATACGATATCTGGCCGATGTTGTTACTTATGGCGTATAGGAGTGACCGAGAGATATCGGCGCTGGAAAAGCGCGAACGCGCATACTCGCTCGCGCGGGAGGATGTAGGCCTTTGTAGTGGTGTTCCAGATGTAATCTGCTCCAAGCTCTGTTGCTGCCGCCGGTTTTGGTCATCGCCGTTAGAAAGACCGCCGGTATCTTCGGCCTCGTTTTCTGCTTCCCTCTTCATGCGGAAGACTTTGCCGAAGGAGCTGGCGATTGTTGTGCTCTTCAGCCCGATCTTGCCGTAGTCGGCGCCGTATATATCGCCGACCAGCATATCCACTTTGCTATTATCGCCGTGCGCTGCCATGTTCAACATATCGTCGAACGATTCGGCGGGGGTAAGAAGCGAGAGTATACCCCAGAGGGTACCGCCTCCGAGCGACGTACCACCCACACGCTCGTAGGTCCGCGGCCCAGACACCTTGAGGATGCTTACACCGGATCCGATGTTTACGAGCATATAGGGGTAGATGTCGGCGCTGGGGGAAGCAAAATGCATAGGGTCGGTCTCCGAATATGTGAAGACTTCCCGGGGTATCTCTGTAATGAAGAAATCCAAACCTACGAGGCCCGCACGTTAGTGATTGGGTGTTTTCAATAGTCGTCACGAATCTTGGGACTAACCAATAATCAAACATTCCATTTCGTCTTCTCGCAATACGTCAACTCCAAGCCGTTGCCGGATCTTGTCGTAGAACTTGTACGCGCCGCCTCCCGTAGCCATGACGCACAGCTCGCCGGGTCTAGACCCATTGAGGGCGAGCTGCTTGTCCTTCAGGTGGCGCATAAATTCTATACAGTCGTCTATTTGATCCGTCTCGAAAGATTGGAAGTTGAGCCTCCCACCAGGCTCGGTCGAATGCGGTTCGCGAGAGAAGTAAACGAGCTTCGCTAAAGAGCCGCCGATCTATAATCGACATAGTTGTAAGTTAAGCGTCACTAATCCACGATTGCAGCGTGAGAAAGCTTACGTCTACGGCAATGTGACTTATCACGGCGGTATGATTGGGGAGGCGGATGTCCTTCGTCTCATGGTAGCTACTCCCGCCTGGGCCAGGCAAACCAGCGGGAGTGCCCGGCTGCTCGGGGGTATCGACAATAAATGCGCCCTTGACGTTGATGCGTACAGAGCCGGGATGGATTATGGTACTGTCGATCTCGGCGGTACTAGTCATGGTTCGCGGTCTGCCTGTGGTCACGGTTTCCTCGTCGGCCTTGCCATCATCGATCGCAACGGCTTGGTATGTGTCGCCGGGCATGTCTCCTCGTTCGGTCAATGCGGGATATGAAGCGAGCGAGGGGGGGCAAAAGAGGGACAGTGGGGTAGATAAAAAAGAGAGGATATTCAAAAGCTTCTGCTGGCTCAGAAGCCAAGGTGTGAAAGAAGATCAGGGAGGCATGAATTCTCGGTCTAGGCTCAAGTCCTTCTGGTCCGGCTCCTATAAAGATACGACTAACGATAGCGCCAGCAATTGAAGCATCAGGACTGCGGAGGGATACAGGAGAAGAGGGACGAGCCTTGAAAGAGCGCTATTTGGTGGGACAAATGACATGGATTATTTTCTACAAACTCCATGGCTTATGGTAATGTGACATGCACCTTTTATGCTTATTCTTTATCGATAACTCTTTTCGACCCAACAACCCCTCAATTCTCTGCAGGTGGGTATTGTACAATACGTAATGTGTAACATGCCATCGTGCGACCCTGTAAGTCCCCTAAACTTAGGTCCATGATCCTACCCCTAGGCTTGCCCTACCCGAGGCTTTAAATCCCAACCGAGGCCGCACCACTAAGACGGTTTTCAAGACAAAGTCATCTGTCATAACATTATATGAGATCCAGTATAGAATAGTGATTCAAGATTAAGCAAAAATTTAGTCAATATCAATATAAGTGACGAAGATTGAAATTCAAGGAAGAGCAAAAATAAACCGTTGCATCAGCCGCGAATCGAACGCGGGGCCCATCGATGGCAACGATGGATTTTACCACTAAACCACTGATGCATCTCGTGATCGCTTCGTTGATCTTTGTTTCATTACCCTGCCGATGCTGAATATATATCAATCAATTTAAGTTAAATAAACAAATCGTATATACCAGGTACACAAATCAAGAAACATCCCATTATTCACATTTAGATTAAACTTGGTTAGATTTTAAGGTACTGATTGTATGATTGTATACGCAGTTGCCCGTAATTGTAAATTAAGATTAGCCCCTGAAGCCGCTATTTTCCAACCCAGCGCATATCGTATTCTCTGAACCAGACACATGTATGCCTTCAGCCATCCCTCAAAAGAATATCTCTCAAAAGAACCTCCCAGCCGGCACAGCAACGAACAAGGCAGTCAGCACTGCCGCGCCCGCGAGCCCGGCCAGCACGCTCTGCGCGAAGATGACATCCTGTATCTGCCGCAGCGCGGGCTCCTGGATCCAGACCTCGCGGTCGAACACCTTGCGCACCATGTTCCTTTCCTCGTACCGCGCCACCCACGGCTCGTCTTCGTAGCTATTGCTCGAGTCCAGACTCCTGCCCTCTCTCGGCCCCTCCTCGAGCTCTACGCCTTGCTCACTCGGCGATGAAGAGGAGATGGCGGCGGTGGTAGAGGAAGTAGTAGGAGATGAATCAAGCAGCTCCCAAGGCCGCACATGCCGGTGGTGCAGCCCATGCAGCACCACGCACATCCCCCTACCCGCGGCGACCAGCGTCGCGATCCCCAGCACCCAACCCGGCGCGAATAGCGCGCGCCACCCTCTGCCCGCGCCACTCAGCGCCAGCGCGCATGCTCCTAGGGTAGCGAGAGCGATGAGTCCAGCCCCTAGACCCTGCGCGAACCACACGCGCGGCGGGTTGCCGTTGCACACGGACCAGCGGACGAAGTTCGGATGCGCCTGCCACCGCAACGTGTGCTCGACGGCGCGCGCGACGTTGCGCAGCGCCGTGGGGTGGGTTGTGTGCGCGAGGGCCTGGACGGCGGCTTTTTGCTCGCGGGACGAGAGGTTGAGCTGTCGCGGCGAGTCGGTCGTGATGTAGGTCATGATCACGCGGTTGATCTCGGCGCGGAAGGGCTGGATGGCGACTTGGCTGCTTGTTAGTGAGTGGCTGGTGATGGAGGGATGGGGGGTGGGACGTACAGGGCTGGGTGGTGCCGGCGGCGCTGAAGACGTCTTGGATGGGGGTTCGGAAGCTGGTAGCCTGGGGATCCGACAGGAGCGAAGGGGTATCTTTGACGCTGGGGGTAGAGGGTGGCGTGGAAAAGAGGTTTCTATTCTCGACCACGACATCTGCTGCCCCCTTTTCGAAATCCGTGCCTTTGAAGATGGCGGTGGCTATTTTCGGTCTCCCTTTCATCTTTTCGATGGCATCTTTTTGGATCTTAGCGACCGTCTCGTTCTCCATCGCTTGCGTCCACTCGGGAGAGACCTCGGTGTCTGCGGTGTTGGCGTCGTTGAAACGCTCGACGTAATCCCGATACCAGAGAAAGAATTGCAGGTTCTCGGCCGCGTGCTCGATGTAGAGCAGATAGTTCATGAAGTCGCGGATGGTACATGGCTTTGAAGAAACCCCTTTAGTATCAGATTACCATTTATCCAGCCAAGATGACTTACGGGGCAAGTCCCGCCGCTCATGATCCTATCGAACGTGAGGGCATCGGGTATACCATTCGAACTTTTTGATCTACCTGATTTGAGCGAGACTTCACTACCCTCTTCCGAGAGGAAGCTGTTGCTTTGTTGAAACTGTTCCTTATCGACATACTCTGGCCTCCGATAGCTGAGTGGAAGGAGTCTCATGTTGAAAAGAATACCTATTTACTAGGAGGTAGTGATGACTGAAGATATTTGTTGCACTTTTGAGACAGACCTTGAAGAAGGGCGAAGATCAAAGGTGATCGACACTCAAATAGTATGGTCCACGTGATTTTATATATACAATACCTAGTCCAGCAGAGGGGAGCGGGAACGAAGCGGAATCGACCTCGGGACTGCCTAGCTGGATCATGGCAACTTATGGTAGCGATGGAGCAGTGTCTTGGATCTATGGGTTAGTACATCCGAGGGCACGGGAGGCGGCATATAGTCCCCGACGTCAAGGAGGTATAGTCAGGAGCATCCAATTCACATGGTATCCTTAGGGCAGGTTCGTTTCGAGAACTATCTCACATACAGAACCTGACGTGAGCGGTGGTCTAAATCAAATTGTACTCTTGTACATTCATTATACTGTTAATGAGGCTACTTATGTCGACACACATATGCCAGGTCCGTATCAGCTCGTAGTGAGAGGTATGGTTGACTTAATGCCATTCTAGTTCAAAATCAGGTGCCTCGTGAAGCAGTGACTCTGTTCCGCTTACCAACGTAGCTAGATACCTTAGGTAAGATATCAAACGAATGTAGAATGGCTTAATACACCCTGGTGGCAGTTAGGTAACTGTCATTGTTCTTAAAAAGAACTAGCCATGAGACACACCATGACGGTGTGCCATTCGATTAGACCTACAATGAGGTCGCTCGGTGTAGGTCAAGGTTGCCGAGACTGAAGACCACTAGAGGACAGCCAATCCTAGACCAGATAGCTGACCCGTTGGCGAGCTGAAAATCTCTTGTTAGCCATTCATGCATGGCAAACGGCTTTGCAAACGGTTGTCGTGTAAGCGCCTACATAAGACATGCCAGGTACCTTGAGTAACACGATTCTAAAACTGGGAAATCCAATCAAGACTCGAGGACCCTACAATACATAACAATATCGAATAGTGATAAATTGAACATCGATGCTCAATGATGGAGATGATAGGAGAAGTCTGTGAGACCTCCCCCGGCCCGGACCCAGCCATCTGACAACGCCCTTGTTGATCCCCACAAATCGATCGGCGATATAAAATCTACGAAGATCTACAGGGGTCTTCATATCATGCATCGGTAGGTACTTTCTTTTGCTTAAATAAAAAAGGCTCCCTGGCTTCATACATGAGGTATGTCGCACGGCATTTGTTGACAGCGGATACGTGTTGCTAAGTTGTAAGACTATGTCCTACAATATGATCTGTGTGTATCCTTTTCAAGTTAGGATAGAGATTGGATCATCTCATCTTCACTTGGGGCAAATGCCTGGGTGCTTGGTAGGTAGCAGCGAAACTGCTAGACCGGACATGCCTCCTAACTCATGCAGCCATCCCCTTACATCATTGGTGCTTTGGTTATATAAGAGACATGGTCGTTAATTCGAGGCGTTGCGTTCCAGCTTTCTGATCAGTGGGTCGATTTAGATTAAATAAGCGACTGTTTCCATGCGTTGGGCTAGATGTCAGTGACAACGAAATAATCCTCAAAATGATAATAGTCTTATTGGGTCATCGTTAGTAGATGGCCTAGTAGAGCTGACAAGAGACCCTCATGGCTTAAGCTGCTGTAAAAGGCAGCGACTGGTCATTTTATCATCAAATCGAACTTCACAGAGGAAGTGTATAGAGACGTACGTCGACGCTCTATCATTGGAATGATACCTACTTGCTATATACTTCGTCAAACTCCACTTGATACTTCACATGAATCAGCAGCCGGAAAGACAGTGCAAGTCGAGCCGGGCCAGGAAGTGTATCATTTCTATTGTGGTAGCACAGACATGTTTAAGCTCATCTCTCGTAAAAAAAAACAACTGGTCATTTTTCCTTTTGTCGCATGATTCCGACGCCATTTCGGCTCGAGCTTGACTACCTAACCCAAGCTAACGCCAGTAAGTGGTATGTTACATGCAAGACATGCATACGGATCAGGAGGCTATATAGGGAATTCCACTCATCCTGGATCGGGATATCCCTTTTGGATAAACGCCATGTGCTCGAGGCCATGTGACAGGTATCCGAACGTGTCAATCCGCCCAATTCTATGCAAGGTACGCATCTTATAAGAGGCCTAGATCTGCGGCTCTATTGGAATTGGTTTACGAGTGCTGGGTATAGAGTACCTACCTACCTCCCTAGGTGGAAACCAGTCATCGGTGGCGAAGAAGGAAGTTTACAAAAATAAGGCTCCCAAATATCTTAGGTATGCTCCTGTGTCTTTCTCCTTCTCCGTCTCTCGCAAAGGGAGTACTCATGGAACATGAACTGGTACTTTCATATATAACCATGTTGCGCTTGTGTATCTATACTACACTCATAGAAACTGTTCATTTTACCAGTGCTTCTCAGAGATAGGAACCGTATTCACGTCCACTCCGTCCTTATACCATCGTTCCTCGTGGGTGATCTTGACATCATCTCCACTCACTAGCAACACTCAGTTAGCAAACGAGCTCTAATGTTTCTATTTCGGCACCATAAGATAAGAAAAACTCACTCTGCCTCTTCCTCATTAACCCGTCCTCAGCAAACGTCCAATCCTCGAGCCCGTAGGTGCGCCACCACTGACCTTCTTTGTCGTACCATTCGTACCAGAACTGCACCGCGATCTTTTTGTCGGTGAAGGAGAACAGTTCCTTGCGGAGACGGTAGCCATTCTCGCGCTCCCATTTCTTGGTTAGGAAGACCTCGATCTCGTCGCGCCCCTGCAGGAATGTGTCCCGGTTACGCCAGATCGAGTCCGGCGTGTAAGCCAGCTTCACCTTTGCCGGGTCCCTGTTACGTACCCCCTGATCAGTATATTCTCTTAATTTTAAGATAGGAATATACGCACTTTGTGTTCCAGGCATCTTGTGCAGCCTTCACCTTGATCTGAGCAGTCTCTGCCGTGAACGGGGGATACGGGGGCCTTCCCTTGTTGTCGCTTGCCATTGCGTCTTGAATTTACTTGGTTTCTTAACTGTATTGTATTTCTTGAAATTGGGTCTGCGGATATTCCAAATCCACCGGCTATTCCATTGTCTCATCTGTACGTCTTATATACTCGTGTTTCATGTATACCTATGCAGTCATGAAAGAGTCAACCTATTATCATAGATACTAAGGAGCCCGAGTTGCGCTCAGGTGATTGGAGCAAGGGGGTCCAGTTAGCACCGGAAAAGTCCACGGGCTTGCGCATACGCCGCCGGCATTCGTTCGGTCGGCTTCGGGAATTACGGGCGGGCAAGCGTCAGGTTATATCGTTAACCTATTTTGACAGTCGATCTTGACAATTTCGGTGGATATAGACCGGCTCTGAAGGACGCGCGTAATTTTGTCTTCTCCTCGGGCTTCAAAAGTGAAGGTGGAAGGGTTTTATGTCTCACTTCCCCCTTTCAATTCCCGGCGGGGTCTAAGATCGAAAGAAGACGACAGCCAGCCGAGAATATTTGGATATATGATTTGAATAGATGTGAGGTAGGTACTGACGATATTAAGATCCATTGACTCATAAAGATGGAACTCAGCCCTATCAGGTCCGAGTCGGAATCTGCTAGTTTCACCAACGTCACCGCCGGATCTCCCGCACGAGGCAACGATACCTTGAATCAACACCAAAATCCAACAGATAAACAATTCAAATACTGCCTCTCGACTGACAACGCCTAGACCCTTTAGGGCGTATATGTGTAAGCCGCCGGCCACGTTCAAATTTGGAATTCCGATGGATTTCTAAGAATGTAGGCCACATCCCCTGTGACATGCGGTAGGGCTTGCATCGTGCCCAAGACACGGATTATTTCAAATAAGAATTGTCCTTGTTTTCTTACCTAACGGTCCTATGCCATTGCGTAACCTACCCGTTTCTTCTTGTTACCCCGAGGTACAGTACGGCGAGATCCGTGATACTGTTTCAGAACGCTGAAGATCCAATTCCAAATTTCACATGGACAATTCGTTCAGCTTAGTAACTTGGGTTGACTTGCTTGCGTGCGCCTGCCCCCCACATGCTTCCTGGCGGGCCGATAGGTGTTTGTCATGACAGGTTTCGTAAGGTCGTGACAGCCTGAGAGTCCCCCCAAATGTTGAATAGGATCCCTCACGGCTAGGTAGGTCGTTGATTTGGTGCCGAGGGCAACTCATTCTTGAGGGCTTTATGTGTGTGGTTTCCGACAGAGATTACTAAGGTTATGTCTGATGTCTGATGTCGTATGTCAGGGGTAATGCGAGCCAAGTGGTGAATGACGAAATACTCGAAAAGGTGCATGAAAGGACAGACGACCGCGGCTATGGGCGTCTATGTACCCGACATTATATTGCGAGTCTCCTTTATTCTAACGCTCGTTTGTTACGGGTTAATATGTTTAATGTAAATGCGTGTAAATGCGTGTAAAGTGGCTCAATAAGAGAAAAGTACCTCTAAAAAGCTCTAAACCCCTCTCTCCCTCTCCCCCTCTCAAGTCCATCAAGGTACCCGGTACTCATCCATGCAGCCATGTAGCCATGATCAATGCCCCACTAGAGCATCAAAGAACCCCACCATTAAGCAGGATGATGGACGATGGTAGTGGTGCATCATGTCGTGATCCAGGAAAGAAACAAGTAGAATAGAAAAATAACAGTCTTGTAGCTTGGCTTGCAGTCGTGCCACATGCGGAACCTGTAAAACTGTAACCCTGTACCACGCAAATAGTCTTGATACGTAGAACCAAGTACTTACCGGAAAAGGACCAAAGGACAGGTGCGGGATTCTGTATATCCGAATTCGCAACGCACTATTATAGAGGCTAGCCACCAGCCATCATCTTCCATCCCCCATCTTACTGTAACGAACCGAAGATCTAGAGTTCGATACAGGTATATAGCCAACGACCCATCCCGCGTCTTGTCTCTTATACCCCCTAACTACCCGCAGCCTACTTCCAACCATCTCCCAGAGATAAAGCCTACCCAAACCGAACATTACACCCCCGACCTTCATAACCAACAGCAAAAATGTCTGCCCTCAAAGCTGGAGATGACTTCCCCGAAGGCGTGACCTTCACCTACGTCCCCTACAACCCCGAGCAGGGCTCCGTAACAGCCTGCGGTATGCCCGTCAAGTACGACGCCAGCAAAGGTGAATTCTCTCCCAATTGTCCCTCTTCCCCCTCCGGCAAGTCTAACCCGACGATAAAACTACAGAGTTCAAGGAGAAGAAGGTAGTCCTGGTCTCGGTCCCCGGCGCCTTCACGCCCACGTGCCAGAACACGCACGTCCAGGGCTACATCGAGAAGCTACCCGAGCTCAAGGCCGCCGGCGTCGACGAGGTCATCTTCATCTCGTACAACGACGCGTGGGTGATGTCGGCGTGGGGCAAGGCCAACGGCGTCAAGGGCGAGATTGTAAGTTTTTTTTTTTTCAACCTCCTTCCACCCATCTATCTACCATCTATCCATCCATCTATATACCAATCTACAACACGGGAAATGTCTCGGAGAGAAGGGAGACGCCATTGGACGGCCACCCGCCCGTGCGCACACACCCATATTATATTAATTTACCCAAGCCAGCAAAATACCCAAAGCAAAAAACATAATGTACCTGCACGTATACTGAATTCACACTCACACTCACTCACAAAAAAACAGATCTTCGCCTCGGACGACGGCACCCCCTTCAGCACCAGCCTGGGCTGGACCCTGGGCGCCCGCACCGCGCGGTACGCCATCCTCGTCGACCACGGCAAGGTCGTCTACGCCGAGAAGGAGCCCGCCAAGGACGTCGGCGTGTCGGGCGTCGACGCCGTCCTGGCCAAGCTGTAAAAAAATAAACAAATAGCCTCACCTCTTGTAAAGAAAAAAATAAAACATGGCCCCCCTAGAAGAGAAAACCGCGCAGACCCGAAAGTAAAGAGAGAAATGATGCGATTAGAGGTTGGGCGAGGGGAAAGAGGATGGGAAAGGAGGAAGGGTACAAGCCTATTCTTCTTTTCGCGTTTGTTCTAGAGGAAATGATATGGCATACGCCTACATACCTAGCTGAGCTGCCTTATTGGTAGTTCTCGGGAAGAGATAGATGGGCGTTAGAAGCTGGCGGATTGCCTCCCATAGACTCAACTCAGCTTACTCAACGCCGTAAATCTCTCTACCTTCGTAACATGTCGTCGCTGTGCTATAAATGACGTAATGTGAAATCCCATTTTCTCTTTTGCATCAATAGTATACACTACGCGACCCGAATTGAAGAAGTAAAACCCCTACAAATAAACCATGGCTGTATGGGTCAAATTGCCTGTCACAGTATCTTGTCTAACCAAACGGACACAGACGGGATCATTACAGACCGTAGAACGAGCTGGTATTATGAAAAGCTACCAGGTGGAATTCCCATGACCCATAGGAGATTCCATGCATTTCCCCAAACCGAATAGATGTATGTGGATCTCTTTATTCGCGAGGAATTTCATTTCCCACCGTTAGACGCCGCCGGAACAGACACAAGAGGGCTAGTTAAAGATGTCTTTCGTCATCATCATTCCTCTTCATATCCTTCTGCCCCCAACCCCTAAGCCATCGAAACCTGAGCTACGTGTTGACTTAACGGCTCTTGGCCTGCACCTTCATCTGAGCACCGCGCGCGCCTTGCTTTCCGACGATGCGCTGGGTCTGGCCCTTGGAGGCTTGGGCGGCGTTCTTGGCCTTCTCGGACTTCTTGGCGGCGGCGGCCTCGGCCTTCTTCTCCTTGGACTCTCTGATGGCGGCGAGGCGGGCGGCGGATCGGGCCTCGGGTCGCATCGATCGCTTCTCCTTGATCACATCGAGCGAGGCACCAACGATGGCACGCTGGGCCTTGACGGTACGGCGAGTGCGCTTCTTGGCGACTTCCTGCAAGGATCGTTAACCACTTATGTTCCCTTCCATGTCTAGACTTATCCTCCGTCTGTGATGAGGATTTGGATCCATCGTACCTCAGAGATACCCTTGCGGTGTTGTCGTCGGAAGAGAACGGTCCATGAGATTCGGCGGGGGTTCTTTCGCTGAAGGAAGAGCGACTCGGACTTGCCGTTCTGGAATCGGAAGACCTTGCTGTCGCCTCGGATGTAGAGTTTACCCTATTGCGATTCCATTAGCATCTCAGTTCGCATCGGTCGAATATGAAAGGATGGTGATCTGGCTTCATGGTCGGGGACATTTCGTAGTTGGGAGCATGTGAGGGCCAATCCATCGCATCTGTCTCGTCGGCCTTTGTTCACTTCTTTCCCCAAAGCACAGAAATCCCAGTAGGTAGCGATCGGAAGATTTGAAGATTGGAAGCGGGTGCGCAGGGCAGGAAAGAATTGAGCATACCTTGCCAGGGTAAATTCTCTGGCCAGAGAAGGTGTCGTCGTATGTTCTCATTTTGTCGGTGGTTGTGGTGAGAACTGGACTGCTGTGTGGGAGGTTAGTAGTTTCGTGGTTTGTTGGTTGGATGGAGATGAGGGCGAATTTCGTAAATGTCAAAGTTGCGCACTTGTGTGGGCTGAATGACTAATCTCCCCAAATTTTTGCTTAGGGTCTCGCTTGATGTGGCTTATCTGCACTGTGGCTGTGCCGGATAAGGATAAGCGTCAAACCCCTTTATCCGTACTATTCCCTTTAGTGCATGCGATAGATTCTTCAAAATGGAGGCACCTGCGTGTACTTATACACATTTGAGCTTTCTCATAGATTTCGGCTTCTCTGGCATGCTAGATTCAATAATTCGTGTATATTGAATATCCATATTCAATGCGTGTGACTCGTTATCAGCGAGCTTGAAGATAGGTTATACAGAGCAACTCTCATCTACGAGCTCGACTATGCCTCCATGAGTGCCACGCCAGACGAAATCGCAGCGCTGGTGCAAAGGCATTACGATGCGCTGCCAGCAAAGAGGAAGCCTGTAGTTCGAACTAATGGATTGCGAGAATGGGTGCCCCTGGCTGGCATAGTGGCTGAAGGTAGCTTTCCCAGCTCGATGTACATATGATCATAATATAGATATTAACATCCGCAAATAGTAGGAAAGAATAAAAAACTATGTTGTATCTCCCTGGCGTAGGTTAGATTCTCGCGTGTTTATTGTCTCGCCGTTGAGTCAGCAGGGTTTCAGTCGAATGATCTGACAAAAAGGGCAGAACGGGTATGAAATGTCTGCCCGCATCCAAAATCCCACAGACGCAAGGCAACGTGCTGCACGACTGGCATGCGGAAGTTCTAGCGATCCGAGCCTTGAACCGCTTCGTGCTCGACGAGTGCAAGGCCATGCTTCAGGGGTGCTCTTCGGAGTTCCTGCGGCTGCGGACTAGCGATGAGATGACCGCCGGGGCTGAGGGAGGATGGAACGGACAGCCTTTCACCTGGAGGGAGGATTTTCGGCTGCACATGTACTGCTCCGAAGCCCCTTGCGGCGATGCTAGCATGGAGTTGATAATGGCCTCGCAAGAGGACGCTACACCCTGGGATACACCACCACCACTTACCACCATTAACGCCGCAACTACAACTCCTACGACTTCACTAGAACCTACGCTCCCAGGCCGAGCCTACTTCTCTCAACTAGGCGTCGTCCGCCGGAAACCAGCGCGCTCCGATGCGCAGCCCACGCTGTCCAAGTCGTGTTCCGACAAGCTAGCCCTTAAACAGTGCACTTCTTTGCTATCCTCGCCCGCGGCGTTGCTTGTTGATCCGCGGCACGTCTATCTGGATACGTTGGTCCTACCAGCATCCCGGCACAGCGATTCCGCTTGCCGTCGAGCGTTCTCCGCGGAAGGACGCATGCTTAGTCTGTCAAGAGAAGTAGAAAAAGGGGGTTGTTACGCATTCCGCCCCTTCGTCGTCAATACTACGACATCTGAATTCGCATTCTCGCAAAGGACGACATCCCTAGCCGCAATTGAAGCTAATAGGAACGACAACGAAGGCAACGAGCAGAAGACAGCAGCGGGTGTAGCTCCTAGCAACCTGGCCGTGGCATGGACTCACTCGGGATTGGAGGAGACAAGTCTGGGCGGCACTCTACAGGGGCGGAAGCAATTCGATCCTCGGGGAGCTAGTTTCGCTTCTCGCAGGAAAATATGGGCTCTTGCTGCTGAGGTGGCCAACTTGGTCAAGCAAGTTGACCGGGATGGTGAAGGAAATGAAGGTGAAGACAGGGAAGTCGATTGCTTAGTAGTTGCCGATATTCGGAGGGCGTTAAACGCAGACACATACGGTGAAATGAAGAATTCACCCTTACTACAATCAAGGAGGGCAGTCAAGGAAAAGGCCAGAAGTGAGTCGCTCAGAGGGTGGGCCAGGAACGCTGGCGATGAATCTTTTACCTTATAGGCAATAGCCATCTATCAATGGCTTCGGACACATCGAATACCAGTAATTTGCTTCATAGTGTTTCTCAGATTCCGAGTCTAAGCAGTGGCAAGCGATTCCTCACCGCCGTGCCTGACTAATCTACCAGCAGCGCTTGACGTTAGACAATGCAAGCTGCCGTAACAGTAGGGGGTACGTTTGCGGTTGCGAGAGGGGGCAAACAAACCAGCCAAACTACCTCCAAAATGACGATTGTGCTGAAAATCCCATAGACATCAAATGCAAAGGACCTAACCGAGGAACTCCCTTTCCTAGCCCCCTTCTCGCGAGAGAGACGTGACAAAGACTACCCATCACCAACCGATTTGACCGAATGCCATCACTTGCTTTTTTTTTTATCGGTAGGTGCTCATCACATTCATTCCATGGGAAGACGAGGGTTTTTGGTCGTCGGTTACGTAACGGGAATGTGGTTTGTTTTTGGATTAGGCTGTCTATTCGACCTTGTTCTCGAAGTTCTCGCCAGCAACCAGATCGGGGATGTCGTCGTCATCGGCGTCCTTCTCCTTGGACATGCTCTGGTAGCTCTCGGCGAGCTTACGGAGAGAGGCGAGGGAGTCGGGACCGAGTTGGTTGAGGATGCCGGGGACGAGTTCCGTCAGCTCCTTGTCCTCACCAGCACCGTAGATGGCGAAGGTGTTGGCCGGGACGGCGGCGTGGACTATGGTACGTGTAAGCGACTCGTACAAACACCCATAAGGACCGCAACATAATAGACGACTCTAGAACTTACCCTTAGGAGCGGAGAAGTGGATGACATTACCATCGCTCTTGAACATGTTGACCTCCTCGATGGCCTGGATGGGCTGGGTGTTGAGCTTCTTCAGGGTGGCCTGCAGCTTCTTGTCGTCGTTGGCGCTTCGGGCAACGTTTCGCTTTTGCTTGTGTCGCGGGGTTCCCTTGCCACCTATGGAAAGTATTATAAATCGCCATTCCCTAGAGTATTGACTTGATCATCTACATACCGGTGCGCGAGGGCGCGGCACCTCCGAACTTCTTCTTCAGGATCTCCTGCACGTCCGCCATGGTGGATAAGCTTTCTCGATCGGCTTTGGTGAGGGGTGGGTAGTAGCTTGGTTTGAAGAAACTGCCTGGTGGCCTGGACGGGGTTAGCGATTGCTATGTGGTATGTGGTATGTGGTGCGTGGTACGGTCGGACAGATGGTAGGATGAGTGGGATTGGTTGCCGTCGGCGAGAATGCTGAAATGTGAAACTCACCTTAAGAGCAATTGCGAGATTTTACCGTCGTCAGAATTATCGTAGCTTCTCTCCGATGAGGCCTGAGAAGTTGGGGCGGCGGGCAATGGGAAATTGTGCGTTGCCAAGACTTTGGCAACTTTTTCGCTTGAGGATCAACCCTCTTCCGCTGCTAAGTACCTATGTACCTTTCGTCCCTTTACATATACTCACATGTGCACCGAACATGGAACCATCCCCCTTTCAAGCCTTTCCTGTGATAAATACTAATATTTCCATGAATACCTTATGTATAATCAACTGAATATCCAGTCTTTTATGTTGACATGTCATTTATCATTTTTTGGTCATAATCCCTGGTGTCGTCCATGTCCTCCTTCAGACCTTTGCTGTCTTCACGCAGTGCATGTGCATATGCAAAATAGGAGACAAATGGGGAAATCGTAGCTTGCATTACTACCTACCTACCTAAGGTAGAGAGTATAGCGGCAGAAAGCTATATATAGCTTTCTAGCATGCGAGCATTACAAAACTCCTACACAGAAATGAACGCATCGCATGACTCAAGAATATCCGGGGAGACATCTTCTATCGTGTGGCACTATCATGCGTGCCAGTGCTATGCCAATTGCACAACGATGCCTTTCACACTCAGTTGGCTAGTCGAGCCAAGGCATCCAAACCGGCGTCCTCATCCTCCTCCAGATCGATTATCTCCTCGTCCTCCACCAGCTCTCCCTTGACTGCTTCCCTGGTTTGGGTAGTGGCCGTCTTGGCCCACAATGTTTGTGTTTGACCATTACCATTGACCTCTTCATCGCCCTCGATAACGCCAGCACCAACAAGGCGTTCGAATTCATCGTCATCCTCCTCGTAGTCACCACTCGATACCATTGTCGGCTTCGGCAACTCTTCCAACTCGAACCCCTCTTTTGAAGCAGCGATTCTACCCAGCTCGCGCTCAAAGACCCAGGGGAAACTGATGAATGGCACCTGCTTAGGGGTTGGACTCAGTGGTTGACCCGTCTCATTAATCTCTACCATCTGTGCCTGCGCCTGTGCCGTCTGGACCTCTTCCCAGGTGACATAGTATGCAGCTGCTACTACAGGATAGAGAATGCTGGGCTCCGTGGAACCTGCCACCTTGATGCACGCTGCTCTGAATCTCTCTCTGTGGTTTGTTACAATCGGCTCCATATTCTCTTGTCTCTTGTATTCACTTCCGACCCGAGGTCTTGAAAGCACAAATGTTGACCAGACTTCAAATTCGGTCTCGATGTCATGCTGGTTCATGATCTGCCGCATAGTCTTGTCATGCTGTCTCTTGACCAGTCGCATTGTCTTCAGTGTCTCGGCTTTCAGCGCAAATCTTCGAAGAATCCTTTCGTCAAAAGCTCCGTCCAACTTTGGACTAAACTTCGTCTTGGCTACGTGGTCGTACAATCGGCCTAGGATCTTGTTCGAACGATAGGTCTTGTGCGGTGGCTTTTCCATGAAGTGCGGAAAGCGCTTTGGCCGTAGCGTAGGCTTCAGGTGAGCTTCCAACCCTGTTTTAGGGTAGTCGACCGAATTGGAGTGCAGATGTGCCAGCTCGATACATCGCGGATCTTTAGGTCCATCGAGAAGTGCGTCGCTCTGTGCCAGGTGTGCGTGAGCAATTGTGCTGAGCGAGTCATTCTTCATATAGCGTACGAAGAACGAGATGAGATCCGTAACCCTTACGTCCCGCTTGAGTTCCTTGGACTTGGGCGCTTCATGAACCATGGGAGGAAAATTCCACTCAGAAGGTATTAGCTGAGGGTCCCAGATGACGAAGTAATCATCGCCGTCAAGATCCCCGCCGGAGCACATCGAGGGAATGTCGCGATCACCGACTGCAGGGAACACTACGACATCTCTGAGATGTCGCAAGCTCGGAACGTCCACGGCCTCCACCACTCGGATATCGCCCGGATGCAGAGACGGGTTCCGTCCAAGCGCGCATATTCCGGTAATGATTCTGTACTCTCCTTGCTGTCCAGGTTTACCTCCTGTCCTCGGGACTTGCAGAAAGATCTGCGGCAAACTGTTGGGATCGTTCTTCTCCACAGATTCTGTTGACTCGCAATATCCTCGTAATGTCCGGGTTTCATCTACACAGCCGAAGACGAAGGCGCTCTGTTCGACCACGATTCGCGCCTTTTCGCGAAGCAATCTCATGGACCAAGCACGCCAGACTTGCAGGATCGCCATGACAAAAGGCTCTTTCGCCTCCATGAACCCGTCCCCGATCGCCTGTGCGATAGTCGTAGTAACACCATTTTGATCGATAAATTTGCTCAACAGTTGCATGGCAACTTGCGGGTCTTCCATTGCACGCTCATAGCTTACCACCTGCTTCTTCAACATGTCCTCGAAAACGGCATCCGGCACGCCCAGGCAACTCAATATGAGAATGGTCTGTCGGTTCAGGGTTGCGACGGAATACCGAGACGCCTTAATGACTTCGAGGCCTTTGGAAGGGGCAGTGAACTTGTTTTGGGAAGGCCTCAAATGAACCTCGTTGAAAGGAATATCCGGCCACTGCACCAAGATCCCCTTACTACCTCCCAGTCGAAATTGAAAAGCGGACGGGATAGACTTGCGACTCTTGTCCATGTTATTGCTAAGTGTCTGTACGAGGAATACCGCGCGGTTCGGGGCAATCTTCCCAACCCCGTCTGTGAAGCACCAACCATTATGCTCGATGTCCTTGATTGGAACGATGGTTTGACCGATTGGGGAAGCCTTGGGTGCTTTGGTCGTCGAAAAGCATTGTCCAAGTCGGGAGGCGTACTTGGCGACGACTCGGATGTGGTTAACATCGCCCATCCAATTTCTGATATTATCACATGTCAAAAATTCGGTTGGGCAGAAAAAATAGGCACCGTTCTCCCGGAACTGAGAGTTGCCGGTAGCGAGGTATTGGAAGTGGCGGCCGCCGATCCGGATCCCATTCTGCAGCGTTCGGTGTACTCTGTTGAACAGAGCATTTTCCTGGTCAGTGTCCGGAGCTGGATATATACGGCCTTTCGTGATCTCGTCGGTGAACTGGACGCGTAAGAAACGGTCTTCGTGATTGATGTACTGGCGCAGAACGCGATTCGACGGTTCCGGTACCGGGCTGCTGAGGTACATAGTCGTTGGGGTAACCACAACTTTCCTGAGCCATTGGCAGTGTTCGGGTATCGACAATTCTGGATAGTGGCTCATTGCCTTCTTGTCTTCGAAGAGCGACATTGGGTCGTAGATCCTCTTCTCGTCCAACTTCTCTCGATCCTCGACGCGAGTTCCCGTGGGAGGCTGTGCGATATACACCAAGAGATCTTTCGCTCTGTCTCGGCGGGCGGTCCGGCGTTTCGAGAGATCTGCCAGCTTCTGTAGAAATTCGGCTGTGATATCGAATTCGTTTAGGATACCTTGAGAAATGCACACTTCAAGCTGATATCGGACATCATAGGGAAGGTGGATGTCTTCAGTGTTAGCGAGAAGGGCTAGGTTGTCGTTTGATCCTAAAGCGCTAGTCTGTTGAGGCTCGAGGATATCCCAGACGCTCGACTGCTTCGGCGGAACCTCAGGAAATTCCATCAACGTCGTGTTATCCACATTGATGTTGAAGTCTCGCAACGCAGCCTTCATTGTGCTCCAATCAGCGAGGGTTGACTTGTCAAACAAGAGTCGATAAGTAGTCCATCTACCGATATCGATGAACTGATTAATTCTGCGTAACGCGACAGGATCATCCTTAAACCATGACGTATCGTAGGTAACATCGACCGTCCGATTCCAAGCATCTCTCTCATTCCAGATGCTACGGCTCTTCGAATGTGACACCGCATGGTCCGCTTTCTTGTAGAATAGCGGCGGGCTCGATAGAGGGATAAGAAGAGCCCAGGTGTTCTCGTCAATATCGATGAAGACAAGCTTCTTAAGGTGCGCAAATGGGATTTGTGTCTTATACTCTTGAGTATGTTCCATCTTTCCCACGGGAGAAGTGTGGCGTATGCTAGGATCGTCGCGACGAGGGTCCTTGATATAGCATGCGAATGCGATCTCAATACACTTGAACTTGAAATCGGCAGTCAGGGCAAATCCACCTCGCGTGTTATTCTGGACCGTTTGCAGTGGCATGATTTGATTCTCACGAGCAAGTATCCCAAATTGCAATGCCTTCATCGCGAGGCTCAGCGACGGCGGGTAATTGCGGCCACTCGGGGCTTGTATTTGGGCCAACGGTCGATCTTGCTGAAAGTCGACCTTGATTGTTACCTGTCGTCCCTGAATGGTGACAGTCATGATGTCGTCCCAAAATTGCTGTGCGGGAGGGGGCGAAAAACGTACACGACCGCCCCCATCTCGGACCCCATTCCTCTCAAAGAGCTCGACGAAAACGATTTGGCCATGGCGCTGGAAGAGCGACCACAAATCATATGTAGTTGTGGCGGCCGGGAGACCCACTACACGGAGGCAGATGCTGCGCCAATCAGCCCATTGAGCTCTAATACCGCTGGAGTTGAAGTTATGCTGGCCGAATCCGTTGTTGGTACGGCGTCTTCTATCAGGTGCTTCGTAATCGCTTCCATTGACATTGTGAAGTTGTTGGCTTTGGTAGGGGCTGGACGCCCGAAGGATTGCTGAGTCGTGATCAGATGATCGATCAGGCAGGAAGCCAGATACCCTGTTGCGGTTATGATATGCCTCATTGTTAGATGATTGCCTTGGAACATATGAATTGAAAGAAGGCTGCTCGCGAGGCGGCAAGGTGTCTGAAGAGCTCCTGCTACTAGCCCTGTCGAGTCCGTTGCTTCTGCTGACTCTACCACTGCTCCTGTTGTCTCTAGCAGCTGGCAGGTAGGGATTGCCTTTAGGAGGGCTAATATTTGGCTCGTTTGTCAATTTGGCATCGCCTCTGACACCTAGCGGTAAGGCAGGCCGCTGGACCAAGGCCTGGCTAGGCTCAGTAGTATCAGATTTGGCATCCATTATTCTTGGAAGTGAACTTCAAAGTGTTGTGTGTGGGTTATCGGGCTAGTATCGCGTCAGTATCTTATCTAGAAACGAAAACGAATGTGAGATGCCCAAGGATACATTTTATTCTTTGCGAAGATGGCTGGATACGATATAAGGGGATGACACTTTGAGCGCACCAGCGATGAGGCACTTCAGGAAATGGTGGCACTCAAAGGTGGCTAGAGCATGTGCATCATAGAATGAACAATGAACACAGTGATCATTACCGAGGAGACGATAATGATATTCAAGTAAATGCTTACCTGCTGTTGTGCTTGAAAGGGCAACCAAACAATGCAAGAGCCACATAGATGGTGCTCGGGTATCCATGCGATTGTAACGGAAAGAAGACAGCAGAGACGTGTTTCAATTGCTCCGTAGCTGGCCAGAAGGAACAGATATGATTCGAAAATCGAAGAGAGTGGCTTGGAGAAGGGTTGCATTAATGAAGCCGATATCGATGTCAATGTCGATGATGACGTAAAGCCATCGACGGCGAGGACGATGATATCGTAGAAAGCGTGCAAGTGCTACCCTCAGAAGGCCGAGAATGGTAGATGAGTACGACGTGAAGCGAGAGTCAATTGGTAAAATTTCGAAAAGGATAAAGAATTTGAGTGCGCGCCGACTAATCGACCCGGAGCATCAACGGGAGTAGGGAGGGGGCAGTAGAATGGGGCAACAGGGAAACGACGACGAGATCATCAGTAAACTTTAGCGAGCAACTGGAAGGCGCACCTCACACTCTACACCCTTCTACCTTCAAATATTTCCATTCATGTAAAAGCGCTCTAATTGTCAGATCATGCACTTACCCGAAACGCAGCGGTGTTTGTTCGCATTTGCGGTTTAACTAAACTATCAAACCATAGACTCTGTCGAGCATCTTGCCCTCAATAAATGAGATGCGATATAAAACTGTATCTTCCAGTTATTTTAGTGTCGATATGTCCGTAGGCCAATTTATGTGTGATGACCACTCGTGTTTGTCCGATCTCCTCGAAAAGGGGCTGTAGCTTTCTGGGGCGGACCCCAGCTGCAGGCATGTTACTCTTGTATGAACGAACTGGATCTGCAGTCGCGTCGACCATGTCGCGGGTACTGACTTTCATATGGATGTAGTTACGATTAGTAAATCCTGTCTAAGTCGTCTTCTCCTGGTAAGTCCGATTCGTTGCATTTTGTGGTCGCAAGATGATTGGAATCACCTCCCATCGCGATATTGTGATAGAATACAACTGTAGGAGATCAAATGGAGCTTCCATTTTCAATTAGAAGCGACAGTGCCTCTATAACGATAGGAAAGGCAGCCCCATGCAACCCTAAGAGGTAATACGTACCTCAGGAGAAGGAGAAGGTGAATATAGCGTGGACCATAGTCGTCTAGTGCGTGATGAAACTCCATACTGGAGAAACTATACGAGAAATTTTACCATCATTATCGATATAGTTTCATATTTGATCCCCTAGTAATCGTAACGTTGCCGTGACCTTCACTGTCTAGATCAAGTGTAAATGCCGTGGTGCTGTAGCCCTGGGGAGGTACCGGAATGTGCGATCTTACCCCTTTATTACCCCTTTAATCAAGTAGCATAACACGAGTCAGCCTGGGTATTACTTATACCTCAGGCAATAAAAGGGATCCGCCCCTTTTTGAACCTCTTGGGCGAACAGGCTCAGTTTAATCGCTGCCAAAAGCAATGCCTAGTTCCGCTTCTAAACTTACACCCATACTGAGGCACTGCCAACATGCTAGACACAATAATCGCCTGTATTTCAAGGACTAGGGCTGACCAGCCAGGTATGGAAACCCCCTCCAGGAGGAGCTTGTCTATGAGTTGTGAGGATATGCTAGTAAAACTACCACCTATCTAGTTGGTGATATTGTATCCAGCCGCCATTCGGTGTGCCCCATTGAGACACCGCGAATCAACAGAAACAACGGACCGAATCGAGACTAAACGTGTTTCCTGAGCCAAAACTTGTTTTCCCCGACGAGTCATGTAAAGCCTCATGGGTACCGTGATGAGCTATGCAGTAGCCTGATCACCTCTATAGAAATAAGAAAATGAAAAACACCAGATGAATTTTGCTCGACAACCCACATGCTAAAACCCAATAAGCACACATGCATAGTCTTCCAAGTTTTGTTTCTTTTTTCGCCCCTCCGGCACCGTAACCGATGTTTTTCGTGTTTGGGGCATGGTTACCTCGTGCTGTAGATAAAAAGATGATGTGTAAACTCCGAACGAGTAAGTTTAGAGCCGAAGTAGCTGAGCTACATCGTTTAGAATTGAGAAAGCCAAAGGAAAGGGGGGTCTGGGAGATAGGGTAGTAGGAGAGATATAAGGGGTTAGGGGTTAGGGGATGTCCATGATCTTTCCTGGGTTCATGATCCACAGAGGATCGAGGGACGACTTGATCTGCTTCATGACGGCGAGCGTGTCCGGGCCAACCTCAAGCAGCAGAGAATCCTTCTTGCCCCAGCCGATCGCATGCTCTCCCGTACACGTCCCCTCCATATCCAATGCACGCTTGACCATGTTCTTGACACACGTCTCTACTTTCTCCAACTCGTCCTTGTTCTGCCGATTGTACATTATGCTCTCGTGGAAGTTACCATCTCCTATGTGGCCTAGAATGCTGGCGAATAGTCCCAACTCGTCCATCTCCTTCTTGCTGACTTCTATGATGTCTGCTAGTCTGCTAAACGGGACGGCCACGTCGGTTGACCCTGGATAGAAGTAATCGTCAGTTTATGCAGTAATCATCTCCCGGTTGACGATCGAAAGCAACCTAAGACCTGCTCATTCGTAGAGCAAGCTTCATTCAGGGGGTTGTATGTTAATGGGGCCGACTTACAAACTTCGTCGCCTTCTTTCCTCATTGCTAACATAGACCAAAGAGACTCTTTCCTTGCCGACCATAGGAGCTTCTGTTCTCGAAGGTCCTTTGCGAATTCAAAATTGCTTCCCTTATTGCGCTTCGTAATAGTTTGAACGCGGCTGATGTTCTCCTTCACGCCAGCCTTCGTCCCAGCGAACTTGAAGAACAGCGTCGGCATCTCCTTCCACACCCGCGGAGCAGTGGCTCCGCCTATGTTGACAACTTTCATCTGAACTTCATCCATGATCTCCATGGCTGCGATGGGAATTCCAGTCTGCATGACCTCTGCGGCAGCTGAGGCGGCATCGCGAATACTGGGGAACGTTACCACGGCCACGGAGAATTCCTCTGGGACAACAGCAAGTTTCAGAGTAGCTTTACGGCTGTTAGAGCTCATCATCTTCCAGCAACATATTAAAAAGGGGGGTGGGGGATTTACACACCTTCAGTAACTAGGCCAAGAGTTCCCTCAGAGCCAACGAATAACCCATTCAGGTTGTAACCCGCAGAACTCTTCCTTGGACGCCTGCGCGTCTTGATAACTGTTCCATCTGCCAACACGACGGTTAAGTTGATAACCCAGTCTTTCATCGTACCGTATCTGACCGCATTGGTTCCAGAGCAATTGGTACCAATCATACCTCCAATCTTGGCACTCGGGCCTACGAGTCGGAGTTTGTTAGCCACTCTGATATCGCTAGTGCTCATCTCCGAATGCTCAAGAAGAAGAAAAAATAAGGGGGGGGATAAGTTAAATAGATAGCTTTCTGAGCTTCTAAATTGGCGTCTTTCTCTAATCCCAGGAGAGCCTCGAATTTGTATTAGGGAGAATCAATACTTACCAGGATCGATAGGGAAGAAGAGGCCGCTGCCCATTCTGCTAAGCTGCTCGTTGAGATCTTGCCAACCAATGCTCGGCTGGACCACAATATCCATATCATCCTTATTGAACTGGATAATCTGGTCCATGAACGCAAAGTCGACGCTGATGCCCCCGTAAGGGGCCGAGAAATTGCCTTCCAAGCTCGAACCCCCTGAGTACGGGATGATGGGCACCCGATATTTGTGGCATATGCGCGCTATAGTCGATACCTGCTCTGTGGAGCGTGGGTAGATAACAGCGACTGGCAATCCATCGGGATTCGTCGTTGACCACTCGGAATAGCCGTGGGCAAGAAGATCTTCGGGGTCTGTGCTGATGATGTCTTCTAGTTCGCCTTTCTTAGAAATTTCGCGACGAATTTCTTTCAGCGCCTGGAAATAAACTTAGCTACAATCACCAAATGACTATTACTTCCCCTGAGCGCGCGCTCTCTCTTTTTCGTATCTTCGGCTAAGGGGGGCAACTTACATCCTCCAACTCATCCATTGATGCGTACTGGGGCGTCGGCATCTTGCTATCAAGGAGTGTAACAGCACGCTTCGGGGGCCCTTGGAGCGAAGCCGCCGCAATACCGAAGCCCAAAAAGCCAGCGGTGGCTGAGAGGACAACAACGGAACGACCGGTCCATCCAGGTGGGCGATACGCCGGGTTGAACGATGCTCGTTCGGATCCGGCTCCATTTCTAATAGTAGGCTTCTTGAACGGCGAAGAAGTGGAGAACGCCCGTCTCCAGGCGCTAGGAAGGCGTCCAGCGAAGTGTTTCGCCGACATGGGTTCCAGGTCTATAATAGCAAGGCTCAAGTGTGCGTGGGTCAGGACGCATACATTAGATGCGGTAGTATCGAAAGGAAAGCTAGGAAGGGGTGATAGAAACTCGAACCAGGATTAGGAGCTTCAGAGTTGCAGTAGCAGGTCCCTTAACAACCAGGTTAAGTCTTCACATGCACCGTCCGTCCGGTTCTTTTCAGATAGAGATCTGGAAGGTGTGGATTTCCCGCTCGGCTCTGGGTAAAGTCTGACTCCAAGTCTTTGAGCGAGTAAGAGCCGGTGTTCTAGTCAACAATATCCTCCCGGAAAGTTGAATTGGCCAGAGGAATAACCTAGACGGACCCAAAGAGGAAAGCCGAGAGTGAGCTCAGCCTAGCGGGCGGGGGGGACAAGCTTTCTTTATATATTTATAGTAGGGGTAGCCGGATGGATAGAAAGTCAGAGTGGGCGTGTTCGTAGTTTCGCCTTAATCCGAGAGGAGGGACACGGCAGCAGCTTACGCTGGAAGTGGTTCCAGAGGCTTGGTGACAGTTGCTTCTAATAACCAAGTTACGGCTCGGTCCAAAAGACTTCCGAGAGCGGTAATTGGAGTGATATGGATTAAGGCGTGATAGGTTCGTCGACACTGAAGCAACTAGCTCTATCGGCTCTGCTAGACAACACTTGTGCTCTGTTCTAGACTCGGTGAACCGCCCAAGGTGCGTCGAGGCGGAAGCCGTGTGACTCTGAGTGGAACCAAGGCACCGGACCCGACAAGAACCCAACGAGCCACTGGGGGAATCAGGACGGTAGCGAGTACTTCCCTCGGAAGTAATAGCACTTTGACTAGATAGAAAGAAGAGATAATATGCGGGAGACAACTGATAATAGTGATGCCAGTGGCTACTGGCAGAGATACTGGAGAAGAGAAGATATACGTGCTCAACACACGAGACTTACACGGTGTACGCCGCGGCGGGCTTTATAAAGAAATGTAAAAAGACCTACGTACATGTAATACGGCAACGGTTGACCATGTGGGAGTAAGTCCCACGATTGGAAGCTGGTTGTAGGTCCATGCCACGCCAGCCAGGCCATCCCTGGTGCTGGAAGAGTTAGCGGTAGCTAATGGGTAAGAAAAGGCCCACAAGTATGTTGACGTTAGATCCCAATCGTACTCTACGCTACTGTACGACAACGAATGAGGATCAAGTACGAATCAGACAAGGGGGACCGAGAGTGTGGGAGTGGGAGAGGGAGAGGAAGAATGTGTTAGTGTTGGCTATTAGTGTGAGCAAGGAGAAGAGGGGTGAAAGGAGGTCGTATGCCCTCTTGTTTTGACGTGGAGGATGGACTCGATCAAGAAATATTGGAGATCGAGTCGATGAAGTAAAAGAAAAAGGGAAAAAGGCTTTTGGGAGTGACGGTGCTTGGTAGCACCTAGCATATCCGCGATCCGTGGGGTGTATGCCGCCTGGCAGTGTTCCAGCGCAGGGCACCCAAGTCACGAACTACATGTAGGTACAATAGATATAGCTGCATCTATACGTATCGTAGCCATACGTCGTGGTTTGGTGAAGACAAGGATTTTCTTCTTACCATGTTTGGCCCAGTATCCAAGTAGGGTTATCGTAGGAGACGGTGTGATCTGAGAGGTAGACACTGTCAAGCCGTTGAAACTCCAGGTACTTTAGATGCATATCGGTATGGCTAGCACGCGACCAGAGAATCGTCTGTTATACAGAATCGTCTGTATGGCTGGCGGTAATCGGCGTGTTTGCATACACATGGAAGTTAAGGGACTATGAATGGTGCGGAGTGGTTCGGAGACTGATACAAGTACTGTTGGATCAGGTGGTGTCGTACTGTGCTTCTAAGCCGAGACGCACAACACATGGAAGCGTGTAAGTCATGAAGGTAGACGCAACCCAGTTGCTCGAGGTAACATCACAGGCCCTTCCAAACCTTGGATGGGATGTGCGTGATATTTTCATACCACACTCATTGGTGGTATATTCCGAGTCTGGATAGGAAGAAAAGAAGAAGCGCAGAAGTCATGAGAAGGTCACGATTTAGACAAGAGCGTATAGTGTATAGTACTAGGTATAGTGCTAGGTATAGTGAGGGGCACATCGAGACCGATGAGGGGTAACACAAGATCATTTGTTAATAGAATCAATCTAAAGGAAGTGGATACACCATACACCGGTGTACAGGGCCCCTGTCATACATAGTATCGCATACGTTCATAAAAGAGATATTATAAGTCTCTTTTTGCCAATGGATTGATTATCGGTTTTCTTGGCTGAGGCAGGCATCTGAAGTGGACAGCTGAAGTAGAACACAGCAGGAGGCTATAGCTAAGACTATGCCTATGCCTATACGACTTAAGAGAGGCTAATAAGATGATGATCTTGGTTGCAATTTTATGAGATACGACATGAGCTTCCGCAGCTGACGATCTGGCTCAGGTAAAGAAGATTAGCTGAGTGTAATGCATGCCATCGACGGGCAACACCTAGCTAAGGTATATCGTCCGTTGTCAAGTTTCGGCAAGATGGTCATCGAGTCGGATATACTCCCTGCCTCTGCATGCCTCCTGTATGATTCTCGGGGTCGAACCAGGCACAAGTGGGTATGTTTCGTATTGTATAGGGCGCTAGAATTGTTCTAGGTTAAGTCACGTAGCCTCCATAGACCAGGCTCTCTCTCGTCTTACTAAGCGCAAAAAAGGGGCCCTACCGTATATTGACCGGTATATGCATTTCTGGAGCGGTCGATCCTCTGCTCCAGACTTCGGGAACCAGGATACATCCGATGAAGAAGGTTCACGTCGACCTGGTCGTCTCATGCAGGCAAGGCCCAGTCCGAATCCGGTGCCAAAGCCTCAAGAGGCAGACGGGCTGAACTTAACTCATCGTTATAAGCCTATACTACGACCGGGTCTAGTCTGATTTGCGAAGGAGAAATGGTTGGTTTCCGTGCATCGTTCTAGGTGAAAATGGCCATGCCGAAACGTCTGATGAACCAAGCTGCCGTGTCTGTTGGGAAATGGCTCAAAAGTCGACACTGTCTATTTTGATTGTCTGCCGTACCTATTCAGGTAGAATGCCTATATGGCTTCAGTCCCCAGTCTCCAGGCTTTGGCTGACCGCTAGTCGTACGGAAAATATACGTGCCAAGAGATCTCATATCCGATGATGGAAGAAGAAAAACAAGGCAAATTGCCCTTCGCTGCATGTCAGAGCTACACAAAACTAGTCAAGGCGCCGAGTAGGCAAAAGAATGGCCTATAGCAGGAAGGCAACGCTTTTTTGCGTAAGAATAAGTTAGGCACTGAGGAAAGCGGCGGAAGATGGCAATCAACCAAACTTCTAGTGTATTGATCGAGGTCACACGAATCGCGACTCGAGATTCGTCAGAGTCGTCACAGCTACCGCTGCGGTGTAACAGCGATGCCGAACCATATCGAGTTGATAAAGCCCCAAGAGATTGTGATTCAGGCTGAGTTCGACTGCGGTGTCGCCCTAAAATAACGTGGACGACATGCTGTCACCCCGGAACCTGGGAGTCTACCCCAGACTCTACATTCGACCAGCCACATAGAATCCTGCAGGGGCTGCGGCTAGCCCTGCGAGCTTGCCAAAATAGGGAGCTTCCAAGGTCCAAGGGGTAGTTAAGGTAGCAGTGACTAATAGTAATGGATTCGAGAAAACTCAACAACTCCTAGAGGAACGATGTTGGACGACAGTTCCATCTGATCTAGAATGATTCTATGAAGATCAGCTCATCTTGGCTAGCGGGCAGTGGGGGTTTTCGTTACCTCAAGCACCTTACATGGGCGCCTATGCGTGCGCCGAAACGTACTAAGCGTGGCACTCGACAAAAGATTCCAGTCCTATTCAGATAGGATGGTCGTGTGGAATCTCGAAGCTAGCCCGATTCGCTTAGATCCTCGGTCTACGTCGCTCATACGATAATCGGCGGGCTAGGCTACCAAGGTGGTCAATATAAGGATAGAGGTCTCGTAATCATTATGAGGCGGCATCAAAGAAACTGGAGTAGGTGAGAAAGGGAGATCAGCCCCTAAGGCGCACAAGTACCTGAAGCTTGACTCGAATAGTTCAAAGATCTTCAGGCAGTAACCGGTGGCGGGATGTTTGCGTCTCGGCCATGCTAGATATCTTACCTACAGCTCACCGGTTGCAACCCATCGTATACTTCAACTCCGCGCTTAACACCGGCCGAGAAGCTCAAAGGGGTGGCCCAGAGATACCCGGACATGTAGATACGACACACACTGTACTAAGCTGACACGTCCCATCCTAGGTATTGGATATGATGTCGTTCTAGGCGAAGTTGACATCACCACGCGTGAAGCTTCAGATACTACCTCCTGGCACGGGACGGGAAAATGCAGGTCTCGCATACGGATGACCCGGCGCAAAGTTTTCAAGGTCGGTCAGGATCAGGTAACAATCGGGCCGCAGGCCAAGAGAAGATAGAGAAATACACCCATCATGCAGTCCACGTGCCCCCTCTCGCCTCACCTGATTTCCAGGAGACTGCAGCCGTGCAGGAGAACTGAAGCGCGCTAATAGCATTATCTGCGGGAGTTGAAGGATTGTACTTGTAGTAGCTGCAGCAGAAAACTCGCGTAACTACCACGGGCATTTCCAGGACGGAACGGGAGGTACTGCAGTGCTGTTCGGGAACAGACGCCGACTTGATTCGATGTCGCTCTGCAGGGCGGATAGGGCTTGAACGGGAAGCAATAGGCGATACTGGAGCGGATAGTGTAACTCGCATACCGAAATGCAACTCAACCAGGTCCGACATGTCGGTACCTAGGGAGTAGCGATTGGCAGGAACGAAAGCAGCGATGGCGGCATAAAAGCAGAAATAAAAGCAGAAGGTGGAGATATATCAATCCATTATAGGGAGCACGATTAATAATTACCTACGCCTGCCGATGGGAGCCCTCTCCAGAGACTATCACCACATAGCCTATTCGTCACGAAATGTGAGTGAAAGCGTGGATATCCCTTCGTGAAGATGTTGGAGTTATCAGAAACTAACAATGTCGGACGAAAAGGTATACCCCGCGGGATTTCCAGTTTTGCACCTCAAGTGTGCGCACCGTGATTGGATTTTCGGTGTTGCCGGCCGATCAACCTAACCACTTATGTATAAAGGAACTTATTACAAGTATGTAGTAAGGCTAAGGGGGAGTTTGCAGATATTCGAATATCAAGTGACGGTGAGGAAGACGAGAATTCACTTTCAAGATATTTTCTACTGCGCCGTATGAAAAGCGGTAGCGGCGGGAGGAAAATCCGGGACTTTACCTAATGATATTCATCTACATATGCATACACTCGATAATCTGATATCTCCAAGCCTGATATCCCCATATTTGTTTATCCATCAATGTCAGGTTATCGTCACCACCCTCACATTTCCCACCCACAACTCACACGGGAGTGGGTGAAAATTAAACGAGTAAAAATACTTCCGACTTCTTATCAAGATCTTCTCGTCTCAAGGAAGAGAGCAACCATCAACCCCCACACGCGAGCATGGGTATAAGGTCACAAGCCAGACGAGAAGCCGCTTCAGCTGCATAGTTTTCCCAACATGACTTGGAAAAGCGGCTCATGTTGATATTGCTTACCATACCTTGTCTCCCATAGCCAATATCTAGCTTGATTATAACCGACCGCCTTTTCGAACCTATCTCTCTATGCCGCTTATGCTTCCCCATTCCAGTCACCTAGGTACCTTCTAATGATGCCCGACCTCATCTGCCCAGGTACTTGGAGTACTGAAAAAAAATCGTCAAAGGGGTGTCGTATTTTACCTGACTCCACGGGAGAGGAGGTAACGGTAGGGCAATATCTCTGTGACCGAGTTGTGACATGCATGCCTCGCTACGTCTCACCAGGATACTGCTTAGTTGTACCTCTACAGGTTGACTGTCGTAGAATCGGCAGGCTAGCATCCTGGCCAGAAGAGATAGAGGCAGCCCACCGAGAAGTTCCAGACATTTCGAAATTGTCGGAATACTGATTGGTTGGAGGTAACTCCATCTGATTCGCGTGTCCATGGTTACATGCAAAACCATGATAGGCCCTACTCGTCGACTCGGAGTAATCAAGTGGTGAATTGCAACTTTGGTCCCAGTTCTGCCAGCCAACGCATGCATCCGTCGCAATGCCCAAGAGCCGCGCTTGGCTATGAGTGATCCCCCCTTTCTTTCCAACCAACTTACCTTAGTAACCAACAGATCTTGCTCGGCAGCGCTTCGCTTAGGGGTTAAGCATTGAGCGAGTGAATTTGAGGAGTGGCTCGGGTACATTCGTAGGCCCCAGGCCAAATGAAGTCGAAATAAGGCTGAACATGCACAACCGAGTGATCCACCTCATAGGTTACATATTCCCCTAATTTTTTTAATTTTTTTCGACAAGAGCTGTGCTAATGAGTACGTCCCCACATGGGAGAACAGTCTCCCCTAGGAGATAACTCCTCGAACAATATGATGAATAGCTACTCAATTCTCTGTCATGACAGCACGAACATGGTGGAGGCAACTTAAGAAGACCGGCACCCTCGTGTAGACACCTCAGATCCCACAGCTTTCTCAGTATAAGCCATGATTCTCATTCCCATGTCATTTCTCTGCTATTATCGGTTACCCCCTTGTCGTCCTTCAATGGACTGATCTTTGGGACACAGTTAAGAACTATACTCAGGAATGAATCGTAATTATATAAGCCGTAAGTCAAGGTCATCGGGGGAAACACATCATTTACCAACACGTCCAGAGGAGATACCCAGGTCTCTTCATTCTCTTCTAGTCTGATCGCCTCCAGGATTCACAGCGAAGTTAAGTATAGAGTTAATCCTTGGCTACGACTTCCATCTAGCTCGAAAGGGCCTCGAGCTGCGACGAGAAGCGAATGTATAACCCAGAATGCGGGAATTCAGGCCTTGCAGGTTACTCACTTATATGCATTAGCACTACATCATGTCAGCAGCCGAGGCTCGATAATGGGCTTGCAGATGTATTACTTCGAGGCTTTCTATGGCAAGGTAGCTGGGGCCAAGATAGGATTGATAATGGCGTCGATAGTCTCGAGAGGAACTGTCAGGGGCTCAACCAACCGTCACTCCATATTCGGAGAATACCCCCCTAGCTAGGAAGGCGTCCTTCTATGGTACGATCCGCGGTTCAACCTGAGATGCTCCTACGTCGAAACATTCCAAGTAATATATCGCATTGCTTAACGACACCTCCAACATATAGACAATCCAGATGCAGAAGGTACCTATTGTTAGATCAGTCGGAGCATAGGTACAGACGAGTTTTCTCCTATTTCAACTAGACGCACTCAATCCAATCTTACCATCATAGAGCAAGAAGCAAAATGTCAAACCGTGCTATACAATTTGCTAAGCAAGATTAAACTTGATCACAGTGCTGGCCGCACCGAAGCATATATGAAATGAAAGCTGCTCGCCTCAAACTCTTATTCAACGCAATATCAAAAGTCAATTTACCAGTAATATGAACTGAAGCTAATGCCTAGGGGGGAGGGAGATTGATACCAACGATTTAACCAATATGTCTTATACTCCCTAAAGAGACTAGCAGGCTTTGTAACGACCTATTAACTTGCTACGAAGCAGTTTCGAACCTCTCTCAATAGGATGGCAAGTCAATTTTAGCTGCTTCCCCCATTAAATAGACCGGTAACTTGAGGCGTTGCATTATTTTACGCCTAGCTCCCTTTTGATAGTGTCACACTGGAGCTCATTTCCTTACCAACGCCCATTCTACATAGCAACTACTTAGTTTTCGTCGCGGTATTGGAACTGAGAACACACCAGATAGTTCCGAGGCCAAATCAGCGATGAGGAAATAGCGACGTTGTTGCACGAAGAGCTATTAACTTAACAGCTACCAGACCCCGGGTATATACATGAATTGAGGACGAAGAGGCCATCCACTGTCATCTCTCTCCAGCTAGCTACGGCCCTACTCTGGTGGTAAGGGGCTAAAGGTCTGACAAGGTCACTTACGTGCCTCCTCTTTCTGATAAATGCTTTCGGGCAAATACAACAGGCAATCTCGAGGACGTCTCCCACAACCTAGCGTTATCAAAGCCTTCCTCTAGCTTACAGACGAATACTGTCTCGGGGGGGATAACTGATAAGCAGCACATCGCTAAGTGTAGACTCCTTTCTATCCTCTCGGGCTCGTATTGAATCTGGAATGAATCAACCGACTAGACATAAGCGGCGATGAACCTAGTCGGCGACCATCGACGAGGGCTGGCATAGCAGGCCCGTTCTCAATCCTAGCTACCTAGCCAGCCAATTGACAGACTCACATCCTATGAGCATGGTCTATGGAGAGGCCAAATCCCCAGATCCTAGCGAACAAAACCGACGACATTGATCGCCGGGTGCTTGCCCGAGCAGGTGGTTCAATAGATGCGCGAACGCTTACAACTTCCATATAAGGAGACTCATTATGGATTAAAGTCGAATCTGGACTTGAGGCTATACTGTCGCGTGGCGTCTGCGCGCAACGTCCAGAGTCCCTTCGAAACCGGCGACCACAGGAAGAATGGAGAGACCTCCAAATTGCACGCTTATCTGGATATCGGCGTGCTGTTTCGGCAGGATGATGTGGGATATATTGGGGGAAGTCGCCGACTCGAAACGATCTTCGTGAGGGGAACATGAATTATTGAATCCGTACCCCTATTCAGAAAAGCCAGAGTTCCACATCTTCCCACCTATTCTCCCCTATTGGGCACGTACGGCTGAAGGAATAATACATAGTCGGCGAAGACCCACGCAGTCCATGAGGCATAAGGATTGGCATACTACGTGCCTCTATTGGCAATGGCGAGTCAATACGACCTAGAAACGGATAACTAAAATCTATTGACAGGCATCTTGGCTTGTTGATCGAGCCTCATTGATATGGAGATATTCCCAAGGGGAACAAGCACATGGAACTAATTGGTACAAGTCAATACCGAGTCACATATACACAGCAGGGAGTAACAAGCAGCAGATGCAGGATCAAGTTGCAGGGGCTAGCACAGCGGCAGAATCTTGGTCAATTATTTCTCATTCATCATCGACCTAAACCACGAATCTTACTCATTAGTAAGAGCGAATTTGGTATGCCATAGACTCCGATTCCCATGCGTTGTGAAAATCAACCCTCTGCCTGAACCCGTTTTTGTTTGGTATTACCAGAAGACCTTTAGTGGCCAGCCACAGCGTGAGCCCGGCGGCGATCTCTCTCCTCAGCGATGGTGAGCTTGACACCCTTGCCCTTGGGCAGGGACACCCAGGGCTTCTCAGAGCCGATGACGAAGACGTTGTTCTCGCGGGTGGCGAAGGTGTTGTCAATAGCGTCCTTGATGTGGACGATGTTGAAACCACCGTCGTGGCGCTCACGGTGAGTGATGACACCAACACGACCCATGTTACGACCACCGGTGACCATGGCAATGGCGCCGGTGTCGAACTTGATGGAGTCGGTGATCTTGCCGGAGGCCAGGTCGATCTTGACGGTGTCGTTGACCTTGATGGAGGGGTCAGGGTAACGGATGCTGCAAAACAAGAGTTAGCGGCGGCGGAGAGTAGGGGAACATACCAGCCATTAGTTCGAAGCTCGATCTTGTCACAAAATGCAAAAGGTGGTTCAACCAAAGCTTGATCCAACGGCTGAATGATGTCTGACAGAACTTACGTTCTCGCATCGTGCGTAACCAAGAATGGGATTCCGCCCTTGCCAAGTTGTACTCGCTTGACCTTGCCGAGCTTGTACTCGGCCTCCTCGGTCTGGATGCGGTGGATGGTGTATCGGCCCTTGGTGTCGTAGACGAGACGGAAGTGCTCGCCAGTCTTCTCGATGGTGATGACGTCCATGAAGCCGGCGGGGTAGGTCATGTCGGTTCGGACCTTGCCATCGACCTTGATCAGGCGCTGCATGAGGATGGACTTGGTCTCGCGGTAGTTGAGCGCATACTTCAGGCGGTTACGAATGAAGATGATGAGGGGCATGCAGTCGCGCTGCTTGTGAGGACCGGCCGAGGGCTTGGGGGCGTAGACACCCGAAAGCTTGTCGAGAAGCCAGTGGGAGGGGGCGCTCAGGCGCTTCTGATGCTTCTTACTGGAAAGAGAAGTTCAAGTCAGTACGATTTTCGAGTCCGCCATGGTGGATTGAGGTTTGGTGTTGGATTCGCGAATCTCGATAGCGACAGTATGATCATTGACAAGCTCGAGTAATAGAATAGGCTGGGAATGATATGAATACTGGCTCTGGAATGCATTACTTACGGTCCTTTACCCATTTTGACGGTTCAACGATGGCTGTTGAGAATGAGAAAATGGGTGGTTGTTGTGCAAGGCTCCTCAATTGACGATTGTAAAAAAAGTTGAATGCACCTTAGTCAAGTTTGAATTTTGTTGGAAGCGAAAGTGCGGGTTTGTGCCCTAGTGCCCTAGTGCTTTAGCGCTCTAGTGCCGGGTGGTAAAGATGGCCCGTGCGCAGATAGCTGCAATAATACATAATGTAATCGATAACAAAGTACGTACACTTAGCACTACATGCATATGCGTATAAACGATACATAAAACAACCTTGAGCTTGAGGACGCTTCAATTCCTCCGAAGATCTCAAGGTTGCATCCAGTCACTCACTTAGGTACCTTAGGAACGAATCTACCAGTGGAACAGAGATAAAAAGCGATTTTGGTGTCAAATTCAAAACTATTCGGAATATCGGGTTGATAATCGCTTTTATGCAGCTGTGCTTTTCTTGCGGACTAATCGGTATATGGTACCGGCCTCTTGCTGGCCATGCCCCTGAGCCCCGTGGTACACCCATATACACAATGCCCGGCCGGTAATGACAGGAACTCCATGCTTCAAACGGCCTTGTAACCTCAGATTGTCCTAATACCCTTCCCTTGCACGCCTTTGATGCACTCGTAGGTTAAACCATCGTAGATCAAGCAACTAAATTCGTCTCTCGTGTCTCAAGCCTCATGCAATGTCAACTCCCATTCCATAGCACTGGACGCTACTCATCTGTCGTATCTTCAGTCGTTACGGTCTTGGCTATTTCTCCCGGTACCTAGGGAGTGCAGCCAACTAGGACCATGTTTTCATATTAAACACATCTTTCACCAAACTAGTGACGCAGGTTCATCCTAGACCACGTCGCTCTGAGGGCAAGTCGTTTGCAGACTGCGTATCATCTAGGAGAAGTCGTGATATGTCCATCTCCCCGATAGCCCCTGACGTGAATCCGGATCCGGAGCCTTCATTCCAATAAAGACCCGAATGTGATGATTGAGAGGGCTCACCGGTATCGATGAGGCTAGAAGGTAGTGGCCATTTTGGCATATCCTCCTTCGAGCTGGTTCGGTTCAGTTGCGGCTCCAGCAGAGCTGACCTAGACATGTGGAGCGAATTCTCGATGGCTATGTTGATGGAAGGCTCCAGTAGGTTATTGCTCCGCCCCGGCTCCCTAACCTGCATCGCCGTCTTCTCTGTACCCGCAAACTTCTCCGGGTACTTATTCCGTAGCCTGTCTCGCAGATCCGTCGGCTGTCTAGTCGACAGGTTGAATCTTGGGTCTCGCTGAATCTTGGTCCACTGCGGGCCGTAAAGCTCGAAGCCCTCAAGTATCTCTCTATCATCCTGCTCGGAAAATGGGCGCCGCTCTCTTCGATGTGACTTTTTGAACGGCCCTTTGATCCCTAACTCCACCAAATCTTCCATCTTCTTACGGTGGGCACGACTCTTGCGCTGCCTCGTTGGTGTAGGATCAGAATCGTTTTGGACCGACTGGGCTTGTTCAACTTCGGCCTCCTCTTCCGTCTCGTTTAAGATATTCTCCGACATGAGGCCCTTCTTCGGCCTTCCCTTGGACCTTGAAACTGGCTGTTTTTCTTTAGATATGTCACCCTTTATGGCCGGACTGGCACGGAGCTCCTCGGGACAGCAAGTTCGAAACCTGTCCTTCAAGTCTCCAGCTGTTCTATCGTTGAATCTGTATTCGGGATCCTCCAAAATATCGGTCCATCTCCCGACTCCGTGTTTGCTAACGCCGAGCAGCAAGTGATTGGTCTCTTCTTCCGACCACTTGCGCCGCGGCTTGGCGGCCCGTCTCTTGACTTTTCCGGTGGGAGTTCGCTCGGGTTCGGGCGGAGGACTCGGGTTTGTTATGTCTTCCGGCGTATCCGCAGTCTCGGGTGGCTTTGTGATACTCAGAGCTTGCGGGGGCTCCGAATGCGGGCGGTTGTCGAACGAACCGGAGGAGATTGGCGGGAATAGAGAGGCATCGGATGGCGGCTCAACCAAACCCACTATGATTGGAGGGAACATATGCTGCTGCGTCGTTGCCTTTTGTTTTTTGAGCGGCTGCGGAAGCTGCACGAAGTCTTCCTTCACCGGACGTCTCTTCTTTCCGAGGTCTTCGGCGTTATCCGGTGTATCGTCCAGTATCATGCGCAAGTCCTGGGACGAGATATGGCTTAATAATGCTCGGTCCGAAGGGTAGCTAAGTTCGCCCCTCAGCAGGACGGGATTTGCAGCTGAGCCGTCCTCCACCATCGAATATAGAGAGGGCATAGACTGGGAGGCCAATTGCCCTACGTTGGGATCCGAAACGTCGGACCTCTGGCCATCGGGCTCGATGGGATGCAAACGGCCCGAGGTCTTAGGAAGGGGAAGGACCTTGATAGGTGGAAGCTCAGCATGGTGAGGCCGTGGCGTAGCAGTTGATTCGTTCAGCAGATGAATTAGTCGTGGCTCTATGGTGGCCATCGTGAATCGATGGGAGCGAGCAAGAGAAGGGCATTGGGAGAGAAAAAGGGTCCGGAGGGACGCTTTGTTTGAACCGAGGAGGGGCGAAGAGAGAAGGAGCAAACGCGGGATGGCGATAGGGGCAAGAAAGGATCCGACGAGTCTGGATGAGGAAAAGAAAAGGAAAGAGAATAAATAAAACGAAAAGAAGGGCACCACTGTTTAATTCGAGAAATGCCACGGGGAAAAAGCACAGTATGATACTGTCTATAGAGAATGAGAAGAAGACTTTTTTGGAATTTTGAATATTGAATAATGGCGCGAGCAAAGAGGAAAATAGTTCTGCAGCTTGGTCAATCTACTCAGATAGGTAATCAGCGCCGATAAACCAAGGTAAGGATAGGACCATAAGGTATCCCTCGAGTTCTCGAAGACCCCTCATTCCCCTCTCTTGGTTCGAGGTAGGGAAGATGGTAACAAGTAGAAGGAGAAAAGAAAAAACAGACAGACAAAACACTTCTTGCCTATGTTCTATGTATCGTACTATGCAGGTGCTAGAAACGGTAAAGAAGATGTATTAGTGCGGGTTGGCCGCGTTTACAGTCTCGTCGCTTTGTAGCGTCCTTCACGTGAAGAGCCATCTTTCTCTATTCCCTCTCCCTTTAAAACCTACCGAACCGTATCTGAGCCCGTATCGTACCTGAGAGGTACTTAGAGACTAATAAAGCAATATAGCAGATTAGGTTTATGTGTGTTATGTAGGTAATGATAGCAACCTATTTTCCCAATGGCTTCTCGGGATGTCGGACTCGCGGACTGCGGACTGCGGACTGGGGGCTTGCCAAAGACCAAAGACCAAAGACCAAAGAGTATGGAAAAGAAAAGAGTGGAAGAAAAAGAGGAGAGAGATGTCCTGGTTACACCAGAGATAACGCATTTTCAAGGGATCTTCCGCGGGCAATTAATCATCATCATTCGGTTGGCAATGCCAAGCAGTCCCAGTTCCCTCAATTCCGCAAGTTTGCATGATTGCATCTGATGTTCCCGTCCTGCCCTGCTGCCGTCCAAGCGTCCAAGCGTCCAGGCGTCCAAGAGCCGATGTCCCCCTACCCAATCGGCATCTCGCCGCTTAGCCTTTGCTCGCCACCAACAGACTGAAACCCTTACCCCTTTTAATACCTAAACCTCCCATTTACTTACCGTAGCTTATTCACCTTGAATCGACTGAGCCTCACTACATAGTACAGTTCCGTAACCTGACGTGAGATCAAGGAATCTGAATCTACGCCGGTCATATGTACGAGGCTCGGCTCAAGTACCTAGGAGGTATATAAAAGATCTGACGGTTTAGTAAGCAGCCTAACGGCCTACTGCCGGCATCCCACGTCCCAATAGGCCATTTGTATCCATCCCCTATTCAACTACAACCAATATATCATTTCAATATTGAAAATATCGACTTCTACCAGTCTAGAACCATGGCCTCACAACTCCCCGCATTTCCGCGTACCATCTTCACTATCGTAGAGCCCATCTCGCTGTAAGCCGTAGCATTTACCTAATCATAGCCTCGTCTTATATATTACTAAGTCGTATTCCAGTGTCGGTGGCTTCCTGGGCCCTTTCATGAATCCCAGTTGGTTCATTGCCTCTCAACTCGATGCGCCTTCGGATATCGTCGTTAGCTCTTACGATGATAATGCGCGTCTCGTCGCACTTCAACTAGGCAACACCTACGGGCTACTATTTCTGCTTGGCGTCGCGGTGCTGTATACTACTACCGAGCTCAAAGTGGTCCGGAACTATCTCATTGCTTTGTGGTTCGTTCTATTTCGGGCTTTCCAAGTTTATATCCATGCTCCGCTCTTAAAGACGTGTCTCTTAGCTTCTCCTTAAGCAGTCATACCTCTCCCCCTTTTAGTTACACCGTACGATATATCTTAGACTGTTGCTAACCTTCCGAAACCCAGGATCGCGGATATAAGCCACGTTGGAGTGACTTGCTGGCTGCTGGGGTATGACAAGACTCTCGACGTGGCCTCGTGGAACGCCGTGACGTGGGGTAATGTTGGTTTCACGGTAAGCTCTACATTTCCAGTCTTATCTCACCAACCTCGCTTGAGCCTACCTACCGAGATAGATATTCTTTCTACCTACCTGAGATGGAACTAATCGTACGTAAAGGCCTTCCTCTGCTTGACTAGAACCGCCTACCTCCTAGGACTCTTTGGTCCGGATCTCCAAGTAGTTGAGGGCTCCAAAAAGAAAGCGTAGAAAGTATTCAAATAAACAGGTAGTTCAAGGGTTATTTTTCGTAGCGTCACTTGTATCAATTCCTTTTGGAGCCAATGTAAGAGTTATTCATGGATTAATTGGTGAATAATTCTTCGAAAGCGAGACGGGCCTTCCGGTCTTCTATCTGACGTGCCTGTAACTATCAAACGTGATTTTGATAGCATACCATCTGCTCGCCATGCCATCTTGCTATTCTCCCATCTTTCCACCTCGCATCTCGCGTACCGAGCTTTAAAGCCGGGTTACCACCATAATACCCATGCCATGCCATGCCATGTCGAAATGACCAACTGCTTTCTGACATCTGCATTGGCGTAGCTCGTTGGTTGGAAACATTACATTGCAAACCACGGTGAGGAGGGTCTCGAAGACGCAATGCCAACGACAGACTTCTAGTTTTCTCGAGGCCTCTTCGCTCCGTGAGGGTTCTGCCAGTCGGACTGCTGATTGTTGCCGAAGAAGGCCTGGTTGAAGTGAGCTGGCTGCTGGAAGCCCATCATACCAGGCATACCCATGCCCATTCCGCCCATCATGCCAGGATTCATGCCGGGGTTCATCCCGCCGCCTCGTCCGCCGCGCATTCCACCTCCACGCATGCCTCCTCCCATACCACCTCCAGGCATCATGCCGCCGCGGAAGCCAAAGTTACCACCACCGCCGCCCATGTTGTTGAAACCGAAGTTTCCGCCTCCCATGTTATTGTTAAATCCGCCAGGAACGTTGCCGTGGAAGCCGCCGCCACCTCCCATGTTATTATTAAAATTGCGGTTGAATCCTCCACGTGGTCCGTTGAAGCCGCCACGGCCTCGAAAGTTGCCGCGGTCGTTGTAGCCACCCGCGTTGGAACCACCTCGGCCTGGACCTTCCTTGTTAGCTCGGGCAGGCGCATCCTTCGGTAGGGTCTTGAAGGGGTTGTTGGTGGGCGACGTGTATATGAGAGTTATCTTCTTGACACCCGGCTGCGTAGATTCGGAACTCATGACCTCGATTTGGCGTTTGACAGCGGTAGCGGCTTGCTGAGAGGTAAACTCTACATAGGTTTGACTATAACGAGCACATTAGCAAACAAGGCCCGCAACGTTACCCTACATAAACCACGTACCCCTTGCTTTTGCCGTTGACTTTGTGTTCGCTGAATGTGATGTCCTTCAGCTCGTCCTCGGAGGAGGCTCGTCGGATCCAGCTGCGGATATCATCGTCGGTGGTCCACCACTGTAGATCCGAAAGCAGCAAGGCACTTGTAGCACCTGGGTCGATGGGTCTGTCATCAGAGCCTTCCTTGCGCTTGGTGCCCTGTTGGTGGGATTGGGAAGGCGTTGCGCTGCTTCTGGGGTACTCGGTGTTGGTCTGATCCTGATTATCGTAGCCTTCAGAATCGTTGTTGTGAGTGTGTGCCGAGTCGGGATTGGAGCCATTGGCGATGGTTATGGAGGAGTTGGTATCGTAGGAATGGTTGTTCGGATTGTTTGAGGAATCGAGTTTCCCATTATCGACATCTGCGTCGTTGCCCTCATTGGTGTCGCCATAGACATCGATTTCAAAGTCCTCGTCTGCCATCTTGAGATAACTGATAACTACCTAGGTAGCTGAAGTGGATGGTTTTAATCAAGGAGAGACTTGCGAAGGTGATTTCTTTGTTTCTTGTGTGTAAGATCTGTCAAGTGAGGTATTCAGAGTAGGTACAGGAGGCGCCTGCTATCTTCCACTCCACATCATCAGTCAACAAGAAATACATGATGTGGGCCCTCAATCGAAAACAAACGAGATAAATAGGAAGAGGAAAAGAAAATCTCACGGTATTGAATACGTACACGTCGCAGTCTTTAATGCGAGACGTTCTTCCCGAACGACCCTTTCAAGCTGTATTCTCCCCAGACGCTGTTGGGGTCTGAACAAATAGACAAATAGAGATGTCTAAGACGAAGCTCTGTGCTTGCAATCTTCTCGACTCTTCCTCGAAATAATCGTTTGCGCAGGTCCCCTTTCCCAATCTGCTAAAACGTTATGCGACTGCGACAATGAGGGTGATGTAGAGTACAGGCAGCTTGATGTCCAGAGAGAAGTAGAAAGACGCGAGAGTAGCACCCCAGACTCCCTCTGATCTCAATATTATGCGAGTATTAGCAGACGGTATCCCTTCCGAACCGCCTTGTTCCGGCTCTAATGAAACGACGTAGGGTCTGTTTCCTCTGGAGCCCAGACTGGTCAAGGTAAAAAAAGGGAAATAAAACGATTCAAGGGCAAAAAGGCGACGAGAAGAAAGAAGTTGCAACGCGTCGTAAGCGGCGTGGGAGTAGAAGGCTACTTAGGGATGCGCATAGTCGACTAATGTGAACTTGTCAGCGAACACAAGAGAACTGGCTTTTTGGCGATACGTCGGACTGGACAGAAAGAGGTCGATATTTCTCTATCTCTACAAGGGCGTAGCAGATATGTTCGTTGTTGGGTTTGAGAAATGGACTCGAGAAGCTAAGCTAACTGGAAATCGCCGAGACAGTTCAAGGGTGATGCGAGCACCCCGAGCCCGAACAGCTTAATGCAAGCGCTAAAGATGGGCTGAAGAGCCTGAAGCTTGGGGGCCAAGCCTAGAGGCCCACTGTAAAAAACGGTACTCAGACACTTTAAAATGAGGCTGCAAACACCAGGACCACATGCAGCTATTTGCATAACACCCGTTTGGAGCATAATACCGGGGGTACGAAGTACATCTCACGTGCGGCCAGGCCAGATTGCCATTCTGCGGTAAAGCTCAACGCTAGCATAGGAGATAGGGAAAGTGGTCCCTGACATTTAATAACTAAGACCCGGGAAATCTGGCCGCAACTTGTCACCATCACCACCATCCCAACGACGAAACGAAGCGAAGATCTACGTTCCTTCTATACCTTCGACAACGCCTATCTCTTCTTCGCCTGCCTATACTTGCTACCGGATCCATCAATCGCAAATCCATCTCCCCTACTCTCACGATGTCGGACATGCAAGATATCCTCGAAATCCCCAAGGACTTCGTCAAGGATGGCACCCAATTCCTGACGCGATGTACTAAGCGTATGTCTATCCTCGATCCCAATCTCCATCTCGATGCCCCTTGATGCGCCGTATCTAGCGAGCAGAATAAGCTATTATGGTGGAAAGAAGCATAGAAGCATAGAAGCAAGAAGCAGAATAGGGGGCTTGTTATGAATATAAATGCTAATCAATTCCATTCGTACAGCGGACCAGCGAGAATTCATCCAGATCAGCAAAGCCGTCGGTGTTGGTTTCTTGGTCATGGGTGCTATCGGGTACCTCATCAAACTAAGTATGGCCGTCCTTGTCTCTTCTATCCGTGAAGTCGTAGTCGTAGCTACAGAGAAAGAGGCTCGTTTACTAATAGCTGTGCGCTCTTGCTCTAGTCCACATTCCCGTCAACAATATCCTCGTCGGCGCTGCATAAACGGGAAACCTTACGGAAATAGGTATTACAAGAAGGAGGCTCAGAGACGAGGTTGCCAGGATGGATGGCGACGACGGAGAGGCCTAGCAGAGGAACGAGAGGCGAAAAAGATGCATAATACTATATTGGAAGATATCGGGGACGATGTGGTGTTGTACGATATGCAAGTCACAATCGCGGCCGAGGTTGAGAGAAAAGCATTGGCCCTCGATCATTTAGGGGGTTTAATGGGCGACAAGGTCACCAATGCCTTTTTATTGAGCTTCAGCCCGCCCGTCTTGATATCTCATCAGACCATTGTATAAAATCTCGCCAAAATTTAGCTGAAACGAGCGAGATCTTTAAAATTCAACCGTGACGCCTCCGGTCCTCATCCCCTATGCTTTCCTATACGCCTAAGCATCGCATACCGAAAGCAAGTCAGCTAAGTCGTAGATAAGTGCCTAGTAGAACGTCATAGTAGAGTAGCAAATCCGGAAAAGGAAACCATCACAATAAATGACTTAAAAGTCGTCTCTATCGTCTTCATCTTCGTCCTCTTCATCCGAGTCTGCTTGAGCAGTCATGCTGCCCACTGGCCTAAGCTTCTCATCATATCCGGCACCCATCTGGGGTTCCCCTTCGTCCAGCGAAGCCTCATTATACGAGTGCAGTGTGACCGTGCCCATGGCGTTGTCCCAGCCATTCAGCGATGATGCTGTTTACTAGCGTTAGTTTTGCCCTCTGATGAAAAGGGGGTCCATAAATATCTGGACTAGACTCACCAGCAATAAAAGGAGCAGTAGGATGCCAACTCGCATCCCGGACAATTGTCGACCATCCGGGGAACCCCCGTCCGGTAGAGAATCCTAGTCCTCCAGAAGTGCCCCGTGGGCTACCTTCCGTCGTGGTTTTCTTGACGTCGATAATGCCGGCAATCGTCGCGTCCATGTTGTACACATATACCTTACCGTCGTGGCTGCCCGTGTACACGTACCGCGAGTTAGTGCTGCTGGGCGGCGAAAAGTGGCATCGTATCAGCGTGCGTAACACCTTGTGGCCGCGGAATGTCACCACTGAGTTGTCGTTCGGGTGCGGGAACCAGTCGGCGTCGTCGAACCGCCCCCACCGGTAGTCGAACTCGCTGTACCGCGTGTGCTGTCGCGGGTTCATGTCCTCAAATTGGGCGGTGGTGTACATCATCTTCAGATCCCAAAGCTTCATGCTCTGATCCTTTCCGTTGCTAAGTAGATACCGCCCGTCGTCTTTGCTGTCAAGGTATGTGAGGCCCTCGATATGTCCCACAAACGCACCTGCTTCCCGGCCGTCGCCCATGCTCCGTCGATCCCACACCTTGATCGTGGCGTCGTCACTGCCCGAGTAGAGTATGTGTGGCGACGACTTGTCAGCGAAGCAGACGGCGTTGACGTCGTCGTCATGTCCCTCGATCGTGTGCAAGACTCTCCGGGACTCTATGTCGTAGACCACGATAGAGTTCGAGTTCGTGCCCGCAACTAGCTCCCGCCCATCGCCCGAGAACCGAATAGAGAAGATGCCGAATGCACCGCGCCATCCTCCCCTGTTGTGCTCTGATAAACTCAGCATGTAAGGGTCGCCCGTATCATTAGGATCGGTGGGCGCCAAGCAAACGTTGCTCTGGATGGAGGTGTATGCCAGCCATTTGTTGTCCGGACTTAAGGACGCATCTGTCAAAGTCCAGGCCCCGAAGGTGAAAGGTACAGTCTTGTAGTGCCGCCAGTTGTACGGGTTCGAGGTATCGTACATCCGGACCTTCATATCCTTTACACATGCGAAGAAGAAATTGCCATCATCCGAGAATTGACCCGAGTAGACGTTGTCATTGTAGTTGATAATCATCTCGGCATCTGAAGTGGGTATCATGGACTGCGCCATCACGCCCTGGTTGACCTGGCGAGTCGCCCTATTCCCTATACCCAACTCGCGATCCAATATTCGACGGGCTAGTTGCTTCCTAGAGCTAATAGGAGATCTGATATCGTTGGCGCCAAAGGTGCCAGAGTTCATCAGTTCTCTTCCTTTCTCGCTCGGAATCTTGGGAAACCTTTTCGGGTCGATATTGCGCCGTCGTCTCCGGTATCCGAAGGCGAGCTCCTCGTCATCTTCCTCATCGCCTTCGCCGAACACCAAGTGGCCGAGGTTCGACCTTCGAAGGAAGTCCAAGACTTGACGTTGAGATAGTAGGCCAGTGCGGCGACCTATTGAAACCCTCGTCAGTGTGTGACCAGCCAACAAACTCCAAGAGCGAAGATGGTAGAATTGGCCATACTTATCAAATTGATTAGTCGTTGTTGTACATCGCCTCGTTCGGCATCGGGAGACTCTGAGCCCTCTGCTGTTTCCCCAGCTTCTTCATTGCCGTCGTCGTCCTCTGCTACCTCATCCGCTACCTGGACCAGGAACTGAATGTTGTCTTCCTCGGCATCTACGATATGGAATTGTTAGCGATAGCCCAGTCAATCTTAGGTATACTAGCAATGTGCACCATGAAACTCGTCATCCTCTTCAAACAGGTCAAGGCCCATATCATCGACGTCTAATTCGTCATCTTCGTAATCGGGATCGTGTTCATCGTCATCGTTATCCTCAGCGTCGACATAGTACTCGGCGTGATACTCCTCGGCCTCTTCCGATGAGGACCTGGAGCTGCTCATCGTGGTCTAGTGCGATCTCTAACGATATGGAATTCGGCAGTAGGTTAAGCCCTTCTCTTGACTGAAGTACTTGGACAGTATTGGTTATTGGTACTGATTGAAGATATAATCTCTAGGACGTGTTAGTATTCGGAATTCGGAAGATCAATGGTTTACATGACGACAGCGGAATCCCGACCGCTAGGGAGCTTTGATGTTCTGGTGGGGGTTGATAGCTTTATCAGATGCCAAGGAGGATAAATCGCAAAGAACTCGGCTTTTACACCGGAGTTAGGAATAGCCTGCACCTCTTACTCGTCATCGCTCTTCCCTTACCTGACTCAGCAAGTCTCGTATCTTCACCGATTCCTTGACTTGTAACTGTTCTTTAACCAAGAGCTCATAGTGTAGTGCAAGTTTTGAACATAGAGTAAACGATATATAAGAGATTAGATCCTCATTATTCTTATACCTGGAATAAATCTGTATTTATTCACTTGTTCGTGTTGATTATCTCGTGGCTGTATCCCGGTCTCACCTTAGTTAATACAGAGACGCTGAACCCTTTCATAAGATTTTTACCGAACACAATTTCTTCCTCCTATTCTCTCGGTCGCACTCACACTGTCTCACCAGCCAGTGTTTGCATCCATTACCAAAAATGATGGCTTTGAAATCTCGTCATGGTGGGCAGGAGGATTTATAGCTTTTTACGGAATATCTCACAACCGGTCCCCTAAAACCACCATCTCGACCCTGAATTCAGGCATACGACTTTCACGTCCGCAACTATGGATGCTCACGAAGAGCTCCTTACTTGGGCCATTGAAAAGGGTGTCAAGTTTGATGGCATTGGACCAAAGCGCATTCCCGGCCGAGGTATTGGTCTCATTGCGACTCGCGCGCTTAAGGTCTGCTGTTATTTTCCTATCCCTTACCTACTGGAGCCACTCCAAATGGAATAACTCAGTAAGAATAACAACTAACATATGATAGCCTGACAAGGTTATTCTCGACGTGCCTACAGCTTGCCTCCGCAGCATAGACACGGTCCGTACGTCGATTATCCGGCATCTTCCAAAAGCCATAACCATTCATGGGTTGCTAGCCGCGGACCTAGCTCTGGACAGCTCCAGAAAGTACGCAGCTTGGAATGCAGTATGTCCTACCCCAGAAGACTTCAATACCATACCATTGGTCTGGCCCAAGGACCTGCAGGCATACCTCCCCAGAGCAGCAAGGACGCTGCTCTCAAAGCAAAAAGTCAAATTCAAGCGGGATTGGGCTATGGTCTCGGCAGCATTCCCGCAGTTGGATGAGGCTAGATACAGATACGCATGGCTATTAACCAACACGCGAACATTCTACTACGTGAACGCGAAGCTGAAGAGGAGGAGCAAGGACGATCACATGTGCCTACAGCCGGTGGCAGACCTATTCAATCACGACGACGAGGGGTGTAACGTGTCATTCGACCACCAGGGGTTCTCAATAAAGGCTATGCGGGAATACGCTGAGGGAGACGAGATCAAGATCTGCTATGGTCGGCACAGCGGAGATTTTCTACTCGTCGAGTACGGGTTTGTCATGGATGAGAATCGGTGGGATGAAGTCCTTCTCGACGACGTACTACTTTCCAAACTCGATACCCGACAAAAAGATAAGCTAGAGGAAGCTGGATATCTGGGCAAATATGTCCTGGACAGGGAGACTGTCTGCTACAGAACGCAGGTTGCTGTGCGGCTCCTCTGCTGCGGTTTCAGGGAGTGGAAGAGGTTCGTGGATGGAATCGACGACGGCGAGCGCAGCCAACTGAATGTTGACCGGTCGATTCTCGGATTGCTTGGAGATCTAAGACAAGATGCCGAGAAAGCTATCTCTGAAGTCGAGGGGCTGACTATTGGAGACCAGCAGCAACAGGAAATGCTGGTGAGGAGGTGGAAACATATTGAGGAGATGGTCGATGCGAATACTACACGCCTCCGGGAGAAGCTATCCAATCAAGCATCAAAATAGCCTACCAAATGACGCCCAGAATACATCGTGTGAGGCTTGGTCAATAAATGTTGAGAAGCGTTCATAACTGTATATAGGAGGTACACAGCAAGTCATAAATCCGACTTCCACCCAAGTTTTGTCCGCAAACGCCGTGTTATGTACGCATTCGAACTCCGTTTTTCCGTTCCTAAATTTGGATTATGATCTGGTCCCTCGCACCCGTAATACAATCGTATTTTATACATGCCATCCCAGGCGATGCCATTAGCTGTCGGGATTCGAAGATAGACCCGACTCTCTCCTTAGGGCCTCCTTTCTCGCCCTCGCTTCTTCGGCGCCTAGGAAGTCTTGCCGCAGCAGCTCCTCTTTCTTTTTCCTTTCGGCTTCTTCTTGAACCACCCATACTATCATCCTGTTAGCACACGCACACGCACACATATCCCTTGTCTACTCCGCCACCTTGAAGAGCTCAAGTGCGCAGTAAATTTGGGCTACCCAAGGGAACCGGAGAGACGGGGTTTGGACGGAAGGGATCGCACGTACTTGGCTTGTCAGATTTCGAGTACTCCTTGAGCCGAACGACAAAGTCGTCAAAGTCCTTCTGCTTCTCGTACCGCCGCTCCAGACTTTTCTTCTGCAGCTCCGGGTTGTATTTCTTGAAGAGCTCCTCGTCTGTTGGCGAGACCCACATTACGAGCGCCGGTCCCCCTACGCAGACTGCGCCGCCGCTGCAGGTTATTTATATGTTAGTGGAGGTCATTATTCCGTAGCTAATTTTGGACGAGAATCCCGTCATGTGTCGGATATCGGGTCAGCGGATTTACAAGAGGGCGCTTACTTACGCAGCCAACATCTTGAGCCAAGTTCCTAGTCTCCCTGACCTAGCCGCCATTTTGTCGATGTACTGGTTTTCTGCTGCGCCTGTGGGTTGGCGCAAACGAAGTTCGAAAGAGCGTGCGCAGATCGAGGTTATCGAGCTTAAGCTTTGATGATCAATGACGAAAGTTCATTGTTCAAGGGTCTAGTATTACATAATTGGGTGTGGCTGGCAAACCCCATCCATCCCCATACTGTGTGGCTGATCGTAAATCAGAATTTCTCGCCACTCCATTGGACCATGGACCACAGACGAGACGCTATCTGCAAGGTACCTACCTAGGCACATCAGTGGATGAAGGAGTTGGGGGTCTGTTTCATCTGATGTCCTGCAAATGAATTGTCAAGAGTGTGACATGGCAGCATGGCCAACTTGTTCTAATATAGCTAGCTTAGTTGTCATAAAAGAAAACCTTCTCTCATCACCAAGTGATGGAATAAGATAATTTGTAAAGTATCTTGGTAATAACCCCGGAAAAGCTAAATAGCTCGGTGTCTGCTACAGAATTAACTACCTACCTACCTACAGTAAAGAGTGTACCTAAACCCATGCCGCTATGGCAGCATGGTTAGATAGAATGCGGGCCCCCAACTTTCTTATTTCCCAACGCTTTGGTTCGTTTTTAGCGCCTCCCCAATGGCCTGTAGGTAACAAACTTACAAGTGGCTCTATGTCGTACTTGTGTTACTACTACAAGGTACCTAACCAGCTAACTTAGAATAGGTGAAACAGGAGTTTATCAAGGAGTCCAAGCATTGGCCTGGATGTTTTTCAGAAAAACGTGCGTCTAATGAATGGTAAAGAACGCATTGTCTTGCAGCCTCTAGTGTTTCTGGCCTGGCCGGCTTCTTTGCTCTGTCACTTACCCCATTCCAATCTGTTTCCCGGGTCGGGTCTTCCCGTTCGCTACCTTGACCTGTGCTCTTTTTGCTGGACTGAAGGGTTGCAATGAGACAACTGGAACCATCCAAATGCACTGGCGCTGTCTTCACACAAACCTAAGAGTTGACTGAGCCATAGTATTCAAGTTCGAGATCAAATACCTTCAAAACAGACTTCCATTTTCGCATGTCATCATATCCTTTCCTATTAGGGTGTTTTAATGGTAGAATAGCGTCGCTTGGCCCTCTAAGTCCCGGCATTACGAGTGGCCATATCGGTTCATGCTAACAAGGGACGGATGAGGCTGGCTTTAATTTCTGCGAGGTACCCGAAGGGGTTGGTGCGCCAATCGGTGCTACGACAACCTCAGCCCTAGTTGATTTTGATACCGGTAGTTTTAGCTTCTATCTCGCTATGACGGGGCCATATATGGTGAGTGTTAAGTATGCCACAAATCCGTTTCTATGTCTGAGCTATGAGCATGCCTTCTGGTACTTCTGGCACTTATACATGAACTCTCCAGCTAAGGTTTTGAGCTGGCTTTAGCAGAGACGATGGAGGAGTGTTTGTTATCTGCACGTGCGAGTGCACAAGGTACAAGCACTAAGCTGTCGTGCGACCCGTTCCTGTTTTACCTTTTATCTCAGACGAACTCTGAAGAGACGAGACAGCGAGAATGAAGGTGGCTGCTGCACATACATTGCTTCCCATCGAAGAGAGAAATGGAGAAATAGAGAAATGGAGAAATAGAGAAATGGAGAAATAGAGAAATAGAGAAATAGAGAAATAGTAGGATAATGGACTCGTGACTAGATTGTAAGACAGTTCATTGTCAGGCCTTCAGGGGTCTGGTTAATGATGTAGTAGTACAGCTCCACCTGCTAAGATGCAAAGGATACACCTGCACCTTTAGATGTTGCCGTGCTATGTACCCATCTTAGCGGCGTCTATGTACTGATCTGGCGCTGACTCGGATAGCTTTAAGGCTTAACCGGTCCACCAGCCTGCCAACCCACCTGGCACCTGCTAAATATTAGGAGGGGCAGCTACGACACTGTAGCACTGGCGCAACCTGGCCACCTGCCATATTATTAGGATCCTCGAAGTTCCCATTGTACCCGACACCCGACACGCCGATTTTAACATCAACTTCACCTTTTTTACCTACCTAAACATTCCCTTTTTATTCATATTCTTCGTATTCTGCAGAGCAGACATAATAATAATAGGCGCTGGCTTTCAAAACAGCACCTTTGCGCTCCGACCTCTGTGCGCTCCTTTCACAAACCTACTTCATACTCTCGCATTGATCATCGGTCAAAGTTTCGCTAGTCTCAAGGTCCAAGGTCCAAAGTCCATTCTCTTTCAAAGCCTTCCGCTATACTTTGCCTACATAAGCCCGACGCCGACAAACTGTCCCATGAAACGTCACAATAGGACTGTCGCTTGTCGTTGAAGAAACTTTTCTCAATTCCTAACGGCAGTAAACTCACTCCTTCATGCAATGCTGTAGCACCACCTTCCTCTAACATCACGACTATCCGAAGACGTCTCTACAATTAGAGACACGAATACGTTTCCCTTCTAAATAATTCTATTCACTACTTTTACATGCGCCGTCAGCACGTACCTCACAATCTTTGAGAGTTTGACCCTGCAGGTCGTCTCGGCAACATCTCGTCAGCCAATCCCGAGCCCGGACTTCTGTTTCCGCGTACGCTGGCCTGCCGAAACCGTCGATCATTACTGAGCCGAAACGCTCGGATACCCGCTATAGACTCGCGACTTGCTACCTACCTCTACGATAACTTTTCGCATTGTCTTAGAACTTCAATTCTTGTCGTGCGACACATTCACACGATTCACAAACGACTGCTTTTGATAGTTCACTTCGATACTGTCACTACGAACGAGAGAAGGCTGCGCCAAGGGGAGGTTGAGTAGTGGCGGTTAAAGAACATTAATCACTTACGCTGGATTACTCGTCACATCCTCTTGGCAAATAACACCTCAAATTTCGAATTGCAAAGATGGCATACAATGGTGGATATCAAGATCAGCAGCGTCCTTACGCAGGACCAGCAGCCCGAGCACCTCGAGGACCTCCTGGAGGAGGCTATCCCCCAGCACCTCAACGCCAATACGACCAGTACCAAGAAGATTATGACTATGGATATGAGCAATATGATGATGGATACAGTCAGGACTATGGTCCGCCGTCTGACATGAACTATGGCCGACGACCACCGCCTCCCAATCAAGGCTATCCACCGCAAGACATGTATGGCCCTCCCGGTCCTGGTGGTCCCGGTCCTGGACCTGGTAGAGGTCGACCCCCTCCACCCGGCGCTGGAGGTCGAGGTGGTCCCATGCGTGGTCCTCCCTTTCCTCGTGGCGGTGGCCCTCCAGGTCCCGGTAGGGGTTATCCACCTAATCGAGGCGGTCGTCCTGGCCCTCTAGAGCGGTCCGTCTCATCAGATCCCAGCGGTAAGGAAGCAAAATATCCCCGGATGGAACATGTGAGCTAATTGGTATAGCGAATCATCACGCGCCTGCTATCGTAAGCCCCAACGAACAGGACTTTGGCGGCGCATTCCCCGTCTTTCCTGGACACAATAGAAGAACGGATCTCGACGAAGAGAACGATATTATAAATCGTATGGGTGGTATGGATCTGAACGGAGGCAGACCGGGCATGCCACCCAAGGGACCAGGAAGAGGACCAGGTCCGGTTCCGGGTCCCAGACGAGCACCAACAATGGATGATTACGGACGTCCATCTATGGATAGTCAACGAAGTGGAAGAGGTCCTCCGCCCCAAGGATACCCCGATCCGAGACGAGGTCCACCGCCCGACCAAGGCTACGGCTACCAAGACGATGGATATGGTCCTCCGATGTCACCTGCGAGAGATGGTTTTGGTCCACCTGGTCGAAGTATGACGATGCCCGCGAACAACGATTACATGCGGAACGCTATGCCGCCCCCGCCTCCGCCGCGTATGGACAGTGCTCCTTACAACGGTCCTCCTGGACGCAACTACCCTCCTCAGCGACCCTCTACTGCCTCGGGTAATCGACCACCTCCTCAAAGGATGTATCCTGAACAAGGTCCCCCTCGGCCGTATAACAATGGCTCATTGCAGCCTCCGGGATGGAATGAAGAGCCAGACCGAACCTCATTTGGTGACTTTTATGATTCTTACTACGATCAGAGAATTAGCGGCGAGCAGTATCCGCCTGGACCTCCTGGACCCCTGGGACCCCCGGGACCACCTGGGGATCAATTCCGAGAGGAAATTCCAGATTTTGATGCAATTGCGTCCCAAGGTCCGCGAGAATCATTCGACCAACACATACGTCCTGGCCAATCTGGCATGCCCCAACCCGCCATGCCTCAACCCGGCATACCTGGCATGCCTCAGCCCGGACCAGCTCGTCAGCCCGAAATGTCGAGGGCCAAGTCTCAACCGAACTTGCGTGAGCCGCAGGCGGCCGTTTTTGAAATGGCTGGTGATATGCCGCCTGTCCCACCAGGTGGTTTCCAGGCATATAAGCCGCCGACCGCTGGACCAGGCTTACCTAGCAACCCGAACCCTACGAGACGCGCTTCTCAAGAAACCACTCAGAGCAGACCAGGTTCTGGCCATCCGGCGCCCATCAGACCTGGACTGATGCCGAATTCGATGGTGAACATGAATGAGAAGTCAGTTTCACTCCGCAACTACAATGGTACGCCACCTGCGGCTGCCGGAGCTCAAGGTCGTCCTCCTCCGCCTCCCCAAAATGGAAGGCCGTCTTCTGTTACCGAAAAGGTTCCCGTCACGGGCGAAGAGCTGGAGCGTCTTCGCAATCTTGTCAAGAACGATCCAAACGACCAGCAATCTGCTCTCCTACTTGCGAAGAAGCTTGTTGAAGCAGCAGATGTTCTGGTTCCTAGGCTACCTGACCCAAAGACAAGGGCAAGGTCCCGTGAACGATACGTAATGGATGCGCACAAGATTCTGAAGAAGCTCGTCAGTGCACAAAATGCCGACGCTATGTTCTTCCTGGCCGACTGTATGGGCCGAGGTGTGCTAGGAGAAACAGACAACAAGGAAGCATTCACGCTTTATCAGTCTTCAGCGAAAATAGGAAATGCCGCGGCAGCTTATCGAACAGCTGTCTGCTGCGAGCTCGGCAATGACGAAGGAGGTGGCACACGTAAGGACCCGCTGAAAGCTATTCAGTGGTACAAGCGTGCTGCTACACTTGGTGACACGCCCGCGATGTATAAGGTTGGAATGATCATGCTCAAAGGACTGCTTGGTCAGCCTAAGAATCCGCGGGAAGCTGTTGGGTGGTTAAAGCGAGCGGCCGAGCGGGCAGATGCCGAGAACCCTCACGCCCTACACGAGTTAGGGCTCTTATACGAATCAGCACTGCCGAATGATGCTATCGTACGCGATGAAGCCTATGCTTTACAGTTGTTCGAGCAGGCTGCGGAACTCGGCTACAAATTCAGCCAGTTCAGAATGGGGTGCGCTTATGAATACGGCCTTATGGGGTGCCCTATCGATCCGCGACTATCGATCATGTGGTACAGCCGAGCCGCCACGCAGGAAGAACACCAATCCGAGCTAGCTCTCAGTGGATGGTACCTAACAGGGAGCGAGGGTGTTCTACAACAGAGTGATACCGAGGCGTACCTATGGGCTAGGAAAGCCGCCCAGGCAGGTTTGGCCAAGGCAGAGTATGCCATGGGCTATTTCACCGAGGTTGGTATCGGCGTACCTGCCAACTTGGAAGACGCGAAACGCTGGTACTGGAGAGCAGCAAGTGAGTTCACCTAGAGCATTCTAAGCAATACTACCTGAAGGCAAACTGTGAAGCTAACAATAACATAGGCCAAGATTTCCCCAAGGCTCGTGAACGACTGGAAGATCTGAAGCGATCTGGCAGGAACGGACCACGCCAACGTGAACGCATCTCTCGAAGCAAGATCGGCAAACAACAGGAGGGCGAATGTTCCGTGATGTAGCACACTCGGTTCACGACACCGAAACCTGCAATTGATCCATCATCAATCGATACACGAGGAGACGAGGAGTCAGCAATTTCGTCTGGAAACTGCTCCTTTCGATACCCTCGTCGAAAACCCCCGTCCTCAAAACTGGTAACCAATGTGCCGCTTGAAGACCCGTTCATATAGGTTAGCCTATTGAGCTCGGCAGAGCTGTTGATAATGACACGACTATGGATACACCAAATTTCACTTTCAGAAGTTGTATAATGGGTAGCCGCTACGAGTTTGGCGCCCTGGAGTCAGACGGAAATTTCTCACATTCTGACCATGGTACTGACGATACAGTCGTATCTTGTTGTCTTTTTAAAATAGTCACAAGGGAGAAAAGGACGTCAGCTCGGAATGACCTGATTTTCTGTTGCATAATACCACCGACGTTTGCATTTGATGGCATCTGGCGGCCGCAGCGCTTGGTAGATGGAGGAAGGGAAGATATCAGGCGTGGTTTCTACGTTCCTCGGATACTAGACTTTACTGCACTCGAGTGGGAGAACGAATTAATAACCCCTCGGGTTGGACAAGTAGATAGTTTGGTTACAAGCTCATCTAGGAGCTTGAAGCCGTGAGGATAGTTGAGGAATAGATGCCTTCCACATATAATTGACAAACTTCAATGCCAAAAAGGTGCCCAAGTCTAACATTACATACCTATCCAATGCTACTAGGTGAGTCGTTAGGATAGGTGGACCGAAGACTGACTCGGGTTAAGGGGAAGGTAGGCGGATCCTTAACGTGCCCTATCCAAATTATTCTAAAGACCTACCCCTTCGATTTACTATCATATTTCTACCTCATGACGACAAGATATCTTAGTCTCTACATTCCCGTGGCTATAGATAGCGAATTCTTATGGACGTCTCGTTTCATCCTAGCAGTCAGATGAGCATTACCTAGAACGAACCGTCCTGCAACAAAGGGGCAAAGGGACACTCCTTCATCTTGGCGGCCCCCAGCGTTAAAAGTTGCACTTCTATACACCCCTTTTTTCAAATAGAAAAGCAGGCGTGTCGATTCATTATTGGCAGCCTTCCCATGCTCGGTGAAATGTGTTCGAATACAGAGTTATGTATGTCAGCTGATTATCCCGATTCAGATTGTTCTAGCATGCAGGTTGTCCGCGCAGTACCTGACACGTGCATATTCTCGTATGCAGGAAGCAGGTTGTTGTCTAATAGGTCAGGCCATAGCCAATGGCGCGTGTATATCGCGTGTAGCGCGTGTAGGTTGCGACGGCTATGCGTGATTGGCCTCTAAGAACGCAGGCCGGGTAAATTCTAGCTGCAGGTGTAAGATAGTGCAGTTTGCGCAGTTCACTCTATACCTATGGTCTTCGCTCGTAACACCCAACCTCTTTCAATGACTGACAGGTCGACCTGGTAGAAGATCGTTCATGTTAAACTCACCTACGAATTGTTCTAGTCATGAAGACTGTTACGCCGGTCTCGAAGAAGAAAAGTATATATATTTCCAGTCTTCTCCTATATAACGATGCGTACTGCAAGAGTATCTCGACAACCGCCACGCATTGGTTTATATAACACCCACGACTGTACACTTCTAGTGTCTTATATTTGCCTATTCCTTTCACCCCTTTTCAGTCAAATCTCTATCAGCTTTAGAATACCGCCCTTGCTAGGGGAGTGTGGACTATGGTTTGTGAGTTCATCAACCCATTTATGCCCCTGGGATGTAGCAGCGAGGGTCTAATCAGCCAACGTTTCTTCAGCAAACCTCCCTCATGCGCTGAGTGAAGAATATATCCACTCACATAATATCTTGACGGCTCCTAGCGAGAGCCAAGAATGCTGTCACGCTGTCGTCTATGGCCTGGCTCCGAACAGTACAGTTCCATCAGAACAAGCTATCCATGGCCAGTACGCGATAGATCTCGAGGCAAAAAACAGTCTCAACAGGGTCGACACAAAGCCTTGTTCCCACATCAATGGTACTTTCAATGCCCTTTGCCGTGTCCGCAAAGCACAGCCATCCTTGCACAATTCTCTTCGGAGTATATATGTAGGGGAGGACAGTACGGCCTATCGATGGGTGCGAGATTCCGAAATTACATTCCGCATAAACCATGAGAGCTTCCCCAACCCCGAGGACGCAGTCCATGCGGCGAACAATTTCAAAACAGCAGTCGGTAAATGGAACAGTGGTAATATTGGCGTGTCTTTTCGGGAAGCTCTAGACGACGAGCCGGCCGTCTTCCAACTCGCGTACTCCAGGGGTGGTAGGCGCAACTCGAGAGTGGCAGAGTCCTTCTTTCCTAACGATGTGAACGATGTGCTTAACGGGCGGCAACCTAAGATTGTTGTGTTCCCATTGGGTTTAAAAAAGAAGAAGAAGTACTACTACAAATTGGACAACATATTTTGTCACGAGCTGGGACATGTCCTTGGCCTACGACACGAGTTCGCGCAAGAGCATAAGGTTGAGCTACAACGTTCGTGCGTGAAAGTGGGTAAAGCCAATAGTTCATCTGTTATGAACTACCATTTCGACAACCTGGACAAGTGGTGCATCCAGGACTCTGATTACATCAGTACCAGGGCGTTCTATGACTTGGACTGCAAGGAGCAATACTGTGGCTTCGATATCAAGGACGTAGTTCCGATATACTTCCGTCCTGACGGTACCATCGCAGACATGCCTCGTATGTCTGATCTGTGTTTAGTAAGTTCCTATCCCTATCCTCTATCATCATTTCATTACCACTTGCCCGGGCATTAACTTTTCATGGCAGGCAGAAGGGAAAGATGTGGAAAAGACAAATACCCATGTATAGAACCTCTCCTTGACGGAGATGACTTAATAGGGATGATGTTTAAGGTTCGAGTAGGTGGCAGATACAGTGTAATAGGGGCTTACAGTCAGGGACTTAACCCTCAGCCAACCGGGTAGGATAGTAGGCCTGTTAGTCGCTGGGAGATGGGACAGGTCGATAGGAGATAGGATGTTCTTGCCTCCTATCTATGCTCGGCGCTGGTAGCTGTCAGGGTTCATAGCCTTTCTTCTAATAACATAATTAATATAGGCACATGCAACCATATACGGTATATGCAGATAAACACGTGCTCAACATCTGCCTAGCAGTTTGAACGTTTCATAGAGGACACACTTACTGACACACTTACTGACACACCTACTCATAGCTTAGAGGGCACCCAAGGGCCTCTAACTACGTAACACTATAAAACCAAGTAGTCCACTTTGAGATGTGTTGAAAAGGGGGGGATGATACTTTGATGCTAGACCTCTCTGAACTCAAGTTAGAATTCACGGAGCAATCAACTTAGAAAAGGTAGGTCACGTCACTATATATTGTGTTAGTTTCCCGGGAAAAAAAGGAAACTTCTATGTTTGACTCGAATAATGCATGCGGTGATAGCGTGGTGTTACAAGCCCCCTTTCCCCGACTTGACTTCAATGAGAACCCCCATACCCAAACCCCCGTCTATGCTCCTCTACCTTTGAGACTGGAAATATACTAGGTAATTGTAATGTATCGTTATTCACGAAATACTCGAGTGGGACCCAGCTGGCAATTCAGCGTGTCACCATTCCTCCGGCGTCGCTTCAACTGGCCCACTCCCTCGCCGCGCCGCACTGCTATCACATCACGCCGTATGCGTTCTATTCATAAGCCAACTCCGGCTTACGGCTTAACGGCGTCCTTGACCTCGGCGACCTTGGCCTCGGCGGCTTCGGGCAGGTTCTTCTGGGAAGAGCGGTACATGAGGATACGGGCGACCTGGGTGACGCCGACGCAGCCGAGGAAGAAGTTGACGGCGGCCAGGAGGTAGTTCTGGGGAGTGATGACGAAGCACCACCGCGTCCAGATCAGGCCGGTCGCCGTCAGGGCGCCGTTCTGCGTCAGCGATAGCTTCTCGGCCGGGCGCGCGAAGTCGGAGATGCCGGCGATGACGAGGGCCCACTTCATCACGGGCGCCCTGTTGTCGGAAGAGTCTGTTAACGAATGCGCCGAGATATAATAGCTGGATCATGGCTCGGGGATTTGGTAGTGTGGAATCTGTTGGGAGAGGTGAGGAAACCTACCAGAAGTGCACCGTCTTCAGACCAACCGGACTACTCCACATGCGCTGGAACCAGCTCTGAGAAGCGGCCTCGCCGGTGGTGGTGGTGCTTGCGAAGCGTCGGCCGGTCTGTCTAGAGAAGTTGGTACGGAAGGCCCGCGTTGTGGATTGTTGGAACACGGGCCGGGCGGCGCGAAACATGGTGGTTGTGGCGGGCATCTTGTCTATAAGGATCGGTCGAACTCGGGGGATGGCTAGGTATGGATAAGGAGGGAGTCCGATTGAGTTGCGGCGAACAACTGAGGTCTTGCTTCTCTTTGGCCACGAGGATGACGAGTAGGTGATAAAAAGGTCCGAGATTGGATAAGTGAATGGAATTTAGTTGGGGTTCCGGAGATAAGATTTGGTGGGGACGTTGAGAATCGTTATGTGAACATTGCATAAAATAATATGCAAATCGGAGTGATATTTTATACAAGGCCCGATGTCAATCCATCCAAGTCCAAAAGGCTGAAGGAAGCTGTGAACTTTTGCAGCTTCAACCTCCAACGAACCCGAATTAGCTTCCCATCTTCGATCATACCGCGCCAATCGCGAAGATGTCGGCCAAATACGCCTTCACAAAGTCTCTCAAGGAAGTTCGCTTCCTATTCTGCCATACCGGAGAGGGTAGCGCTGCTACGAGGTGAGCGCGAATTCGATTACACCGAGCTACAAGCTACGACCTATAAAACGTAAAGAGAGGAAATAACCAAGTGTGCTAATTCTGCGATATCACAGAACATTCCTAACGAGGGCATACCCTACCATGAAGAAGAACAACCCCTTTACACCCATCCTCCTACGCGAAGCATCCGGCACCCTGCCCAAGGTCTATGCGAGATATGGTCCGTTTCCCACGAGCAACGTTCCGCAGTAGAAGGAGATATACTGACTCACCGCCACCGCAGATTTTGGAAAAGAGCAGAGCAAGTCATTAGAAGGTAGGAGTCATACCTGCGTTCTGTAACGAATCGGAGCTGACGTACTGATAAACAGGTATGACGGACAAGCAAATCGAAGAGGCCGTCACACAATTAGTCAAGACCGACGCGGCGTGATACCCGCAACCGAAGTTGCTGCCATGTTATTATAATGAGAACCAAACCTGTGAATATACCTACATCAACCGTGTCACCACCATCTACGTCGTTAACACCACCTTCGTGTTCATGTTACTGCAATAGGAGGCCCAATTAAGGAGCTGTGGTGGTAGGATCTAGTCTAGGTACGCATACGTATATGTGTTGCCCACTCCGTATTGATACGCCCCCGATATTGAGAAGGGAGGTTACTCTACTGGTCAAGTTGATGTTGGAGGTACACTAATTACGAGTTGAGTGAGTACCCCTTTAATCACCTTTCGCTCGAGACCTGTATAAATATCAAGAAAGCAAAGGTTTATTATTACTCAACACAACCCTCGACGGGTGACTATCTACTGTTTTTTTTTTTTTTTTTTTTTTTTTCTGGAAAAGAAACCTAAACCACCTAAACACCTATCCTGCCGGGCAAGCAAGCCAATCTATGGTATGAATCATGAAAAGAAGAAAAATATCACCTCCACATCGGGTGCGTCGATTCAGAAGATGTATGAGTATCGATCGGTGTGCCAATTAAGACGAGGTCGGGTTCGGCGAAGACGCATTCGAATTCGGGGGGCGGCGGTTATGACGGGGAGGTCCCTTGGACCAGGCGTTGAAGGCCGGTCGGGCCTCGATCGTCTGCAGGTGCGGGGAATCGCTCGAGGTCAGGACCGGGATGGTCGACTCGAGTGATGCTCTCGTCGGTGTCGACTGCTGCGATCCGGCGGGGGGCGTGGCAGGCTGCGTCTTGAAAGGGGTCTGCGGAGTCATCTGTTGACTCTGGCTTTGGTTCTTCTTGCTGGTGCTCGTGGGCGGACTCGACGAGGCACTACCGGTCTGCTGCTGCTGCTGTGGGCGGGCTGGTGCCTTGCCCTTGGTGTTTTTTCCCTGCATCTTCGGGAGGTTCAGAGGGAGGGCGACTGTGATATTCGGCTTGCCGCGTCCCTGGCTGAGACCCGGGCTCTCCTTGCGGCTTGGGATGTTCTTGGTCGTATCAGGCTGAGAAGACGACTCGCCTTCGCCTGTCTTGTCCTGACCAACGTTGGTGTCTGCATTCTTCGCCTCGTCCTTGGCAGCGTTGTTCGCCGCGTTCTTGTTTTTGTTGCCTCGCTTCCACTTCTTGCTGTTCAACTTAGGCTTGGCCGCTTCATTTGCGGTCGGGCTCTGGTCCACCACGCTCGTAGCTGAGTCGTTGACGCTAGGAGCTGCAGAGGCCGACTTGAACTCCTTGGCGAGCGGATTGAGCGGGCTGAGATTCGAAGCCGGGGGCGGTGCCTGCGGGGCCTTCTCGCGTGGCTCGCTTGCGAAAGCCGTCTGAATACTGTTGGGATGGGGGCCCGATCCCATATACTGTCCCCCGTTGTTCGCGATATGCATCATATCCCTGTATGGGGGAAATGGTTCCGTCGTTATCTTGGCACCACTCGCATGTGGTCGCAGCGACGTAGGCACGGTGGACGATCTCACTCCTGCGTGAGAATGGAAAGACGACGCCAGGGGAGGGTGGCCCAATGCCCTGGGAACGGGAGGCGCCACATAAGGAGGCGCATGAGGACCCCGATGAGGAATCGTGGGGGGAACCACGAAAGGATGGGCGGTAGTGTTCGCAGCTGGAGCTGGCATGTTCTGACGATGCGTGTCCATCTTTAGGCTGAGATGTGCTGCTTCGACTTCTCCAAACTGGCGGGAGAACGCAGCGGAACCTGCAGGTTTTGCAGGCTTGTCGGGGAGATTATATGTGTTCAACCATTCCTCGATAGACGGCTTCCACTCGGGATGAGCGGGAGATCCAGGCGGGGTGAAGGGACCAGCACTAAGTCTAAGCGCGTCCAGGTTAGAGACCGCCTTGGTGGTACTTGGGACTGGCAGCGGAGAGAATACTACCGTGGTCTGTCGCTCGCGGTTTTGCTGTTCCTCTTGTTGCTCTTGGGTGGCGCTGTTGGTGCCGGTGCGTTCTGCATCCTGGCTGCTGCCCGGGGTCACTTCTTTCGCGCTCGAGCTACTCGAATAGTCGCTTGCCTCTATAACCTTTGCGTTAACATCGCTTGGTTTACCATGGTGTCCTTGCGCCGAGCTAATGACATGGCGTTGAGTTTGGACATCGTTCTCGCCAGCGCGGTTACTCTGGGACGAGCTTATTCGTGTGTCACCAAGCTGCTGGCCCGGCGCTTGCTCACCAGAAGCATGTCTGTGCTCCTCAGGCTGGTAGGCTAAGGCGGGCAAATACTCCGGAGATGAATCATGGCTTGTTCCAGCTCTCAAACTCTGAGCCTCACTATTGACGGTGGCGTTAGAGTTTTCTTTGTCCCCTCTAGGTTGGGCCTTTGTCTTGGAGCCCTGGCTCTCCCAGCTAGTCGGAAGTCGTTGGTGGGCCCGCGGGTTCCGTCTGATTACGGTGCCACCATCGATTTCATCCTCAACCTTGCTCTCCTCAGACTTGGCTTCTCCCGACTTTGTAACCGCGCTGTTATACGTAGGCTCGGGGATCTCAGGCGGCGTGCGATAGCCTTTGGTCCCCGAGCTTGTCGAGCTGTCACTCGGCAATATGACTCTCAGAGTCTCTCCTCGGATGGCCTTGTCACCACGTTCGTTACTTATTGCAGGCATGATGTAATTCTCGGAAGGTGACTTTGTGTACATCTTCTCGGGTTCGGATGGCATCAAGCGCTCCGGAATACCCTTGATCGTCGGTGCCTGCTGAGGGCTCTTTGTATACGTCGAAGAAACTGGCTCGCGTATCTCTAGGTTGCCAGCTGGATTATAACCCGGGGCCAAGGGCTGACTGTACCTCCCATAGGTGCCCGACTGTGGTGATGAGCGGAACTGACCATGAGGCATCGCTGCACCTTGGGGCATCATTGAATGCTGAAAGCTGTGTGATGTGCGATTCGGCTGCCTCGGCTGACCTGGCGAGTCGTACTTCTTCTCATAGTCGTTAGACGAAAAAACCGGGTTGTAGAACTGCGACCCGATGCGGAATTCAACTTGTATGGGTCGGGACGAGATGCTGGGGATCATCTGCTGATCCATATTCGCGATGGCCCTGAGTGCCGATTGATGGTTTTCATATCTGCGATAGAAATCCTTGTTAGTGGGCCATACGGTGTTGAGGGAAAACGAGACAAATTACTTGACATAAAGGCTACGATACTGGATCCGCACACTCTCGATCTTGCCAAAGTGGTGGAAGTGTTCCGCCAGCTTCGTCATGGCCCCGTGAGGGTCCGGGCCGTCGTGATGGATGCCACCGACAAAGACGGAGCGGTCACGCTCACTGCACACAACGCAGGGACACGGGTCGTACTTGTAGATCTTGGGGTCCAGGCTCTGGTACTTCGTCATGTTGACGCAATCCCGAGTTCCACCAAGCGGAATAAAAGGCTTCGGAGGACTAGGAGTGGGAGCGCCAGCTTGGGCCCAATATCCCGCATGATTATGAGGAGAAATAGCAGATTGGGGAGATTGGGGAAGAGGAGGCATGCGATATGCTTCCTGCCAGTTGTTGCCGCCGTTCCCGTTGGTAAATCGACGCTGCTTGCCGTTGTCGTTGTGCCATGTGCCATGTCTGTTGTTGCCATACGACTGCCGAATCGTCGACCCGCCAGACGATCTCCGAGACCACGTGCTGCCGCAGCGATTCCTGTTACTCACTGGGACTTGGTTGTCTCTCATGCTCTGTTGGCTGCTCCAGGTCGGATTCTGCGAGCCATGCTTATGGAACACAGACTTGGGACCATGCACGGTATTCTCTCCGGTAGCCTGCCACGAACCCTTCGAAGCGCTGTTCATCTTTCTGCCGTGCTGAGTTGGAGCATGCTGAACAGGGGCATGCGGACAAGGACCACGCACAGCATTCAGAGGAGCATGTTGCTGAGGCTGAGGCTGGAGTTGAGGAGCATGCGGTCCTCTCAGTTGGCTTATGTGCACCTGTACTGGCTGGCCAGGAATCAATACCCAAGGATAACTGGCATGGCCTGTAGGAAACAGCTTCGCACCCTCAATGTGTTCCCATCCGCGTTGAGCATCGACGGCACCCATCAAACCGGATTGCCAAGGGTTGTTAAATGTAGTCGGCTGAGCATTACCCCGAACCTTAGTCTTAGATGGCGAGGACGGCTTCATCGAGATATTCTTGTTCTCGGGTGTCTTCGGCAGGGCAGCCTTCGCTTGTCGAGCTTCTTGAGCACTTGCCGACGAAGTCTTCTTCGAGTCCACACGAGGTTTGGGCTGCGATGTTCCATCCACAATAACAATCCCGTTCACCACTCTTCCTCCTACGCGACCATCCGAAGCAGGGGGGACTTCCTAAGAACTCCCTGCGTTGGTGGTGCCGGTCGCTTTTCACCAGTTAGCAAATATTTCTAACTCGAATGCGAAGTCAAACTGAGAGAGCATGGAAGTACTTACTGGTTTGCGATCCATAGGCACCCTCGAATGGCTGCGTGTCGATCCGGTATTGAGGGTAGACAGGTCCACCTCGCTGAAGGCGCATGCAGTTGGACATGAGAATATCACGAAGGGCGTCGTGATATAACATCTCTAGTCCATCCAGGTCAGGCAAATGCTCGGGACCGAAGTAAGAAAGGATGTCGCCGCCGACTTCCGTGTTAAAGCTCTTAAGATGCTTCTGAGCGGACTCGTCAACCAGGACCTCTGAGACATACTGCTCGATCCAAGGCGTGACCTCGTTCTGAAGCTCCTTGTTGATCAGCTGGCTCTCGAAGTTCATATGATTAAGAACGTTCCACAGGTTCTGCGCTCCGAGATAGTAGATGTCGTGGGCGTCGAAGTAGGTGTAAAGCTCATCGTAGCTCACGGGAGCACGAATGTACTTGCACAAGCCGAAATAATCGCGACGGATATTATCGGCGAAGTCTTGGATCTTGCGAGCAGACCACAGCACGACGTTGCGCCTGAAGGTGGGCTTGTCCACCTTGCGGAACGGCTTGCTGGCATTCTTGGTCGAGAAGATGGCGAGGGCTGTCGCAGGGTTGCAGTTGGTGAAGAACGAGATCGGGGGCTCGCCATCGTAGACGTACGTCCATCCGTACGTCTCGGGAGGCGGAGGGGGACCGGCGGCCTCGATGGCCTCCTCAAGTGTGAAGCCTTGATACTTGGGCGGCATAATGGCTACAACAGAGGTGTGAGCTTTATTAAATAAAGCCAAGGTACAACAGTACTTGAGATGAAAGTACTGTCACGCCAAAGAGAAGTTGAGGTGACAATACGTCAAGTGCGCGAGACCAGGAGAGAAGGGTTGTCCACTGTCAATGACCCAACAAGATGGGATTAACTTGAGTGGGGCAGTGTAAACACGACGAGCGATGATATGAACGATATGTGACGAGTCAGAGGGCAGTTGGAGTTTGTGAAGGAAAGGAGGTGAACTATTGGGGCCAGCAGTAAGGTCGATGCTGGCGATACGTACTGTATTGTGCGCAAGTGTGTGCTCAATAGGTGCTCAGAAGGTTGGATGTAAAAGGCAACCACAATTGTTGACCACTTGATGTGAGAAACAAGAAAGGTTGCTTGCAGGGAGGTGTTAAATGAAAAGTTGGATGGTTACCTTGGTTGCTGTGGTTGCTGTGAAGATATGGAGAAAGGGAGAGAGGTCGGGTTCAGGAAGAGTGACGGGCACGAACAAGTAGAATCAACGTGGACCCAGGCTGATTGTAAAAAAATCAGATGTGCTTGACGGTTGCTACGGAGGCAGTTTTAATACCTGATCACGCACACCTCAGGTATCTATTTTCGAGCACGCACATACTCGACCTAACCACGCACCTTCCAGAAGAGCAGTCTAGGTTTCTTAGGAATCAAGTGAAAAATACCTTAATGAATAATTTCAACACAGTTATCTCTGATGGACAGCCAATCAAGCCCCGTACATGCCATATTGGGCGGTTTTTGCCCTTTGATTTTCACTGATCCTAGTATAGCATCACAGCAACAGGAAGGTACGGTTAGGAGTAGGGAGTTGGACGACCGTAACAAAGAGACATCGGAACCTCGCACCTTCCATATTTTCATACATTTATCAAGTACCAAGCTTTTCATCGATTCAAGATTTATTTTCACCATAGACATATGATCCACTATGGTAGATATTGGAATACAGACTTGTGAGGGGAGGTACAAACAGAGTGGTAAGTATAACCTGTAATACATGATTGGACTGCGATGTGAACAACATGAGAGTGAATCACAGGATTGTGTAGTTTGCCAGTAGCAACTTAGGAATGAAGTCTCCTTTTACTGCACTGCAACCGAAGCTGGCAATACGCGCGCGTAGCTAGCTGTGATGTGAAGGCTACATCGTCTTAGTCCTAGGTGAAGTTCGCACAGAGAATACCTCGACTGTACGTGTACTCGCTTGGGGCACCTATGATTTAGCATTCACCTGCTCCAGCATCTTGAGAATCTCCGACTCCTTGTCGCTTGCCAGAGCCTTGCCATTGTTCCAATCAACAATCTAACATACGAATCAGTACGTGGTACATAAAGACATATAAGACATATACATGGGAAACTATAATAAATACTGGGGAATAGAGGAAAATAGGGGAATCAGGAACATACCACTGGCCGCTTGAAGTTCTCATTACTCTCCTTGAATTTCTTGAGGGCCTCGTTTATGGATGTAGCACCATTGACTACAGAACTAATCTTGTCCTTGCCCACATATTCCAAGATGGTCTGCAACTGATCGGTAGTAGGAGGGTCTTCTGTGACGTTCAACTCGAACTCCTGACGCGAGCGATTGGGATGCGTCTGATGGGAGTGGTCACTGGCTTGGTCTTCGGTTGCCGTCTCCGTAGCATTGGCAGAGACTTGCTTCAGAATGGTTGCCGCTCTCGTTGATGCAGGAGAGCCTGCCTTGTGGAAGAGGGTGACGATGTCGAGGGTTTTATGCTGTTCCGTTATTAGTATGCAATTCAGCCATGACAGAAGCTTGGAGATCTCAACATACAAAGCGGAACATATTGGCGATGGGGATTGGGTGGCAGCTGCGAAGGAATCAAAGTCGGAGCTGGTGCCGGGAGATGCGGTTGAATTCGACGCCGTTTCGGGATAGCTTTGCGTCCAGGTAGGTTGAAAGCTGCCGTTAGCTTTCCGAAAATTAAGTGACGTCGGCCTCGGTCACATGCAGGCCGCAGACAGCTTGACATCAGGAACCAGGGGGGTACCCAAGCTAACCTAAGCTTAATTCATACCTTAGGTACCTGGTACAGGGGCAATCGATAAGATACTGAGGTCTAGGTACGTACAGGGACAGGGGATAAATTAGCGCCGTTGCTGGGGTTGCTGGGGTTAGGTGGAAGATACAGTTTGGCGACGCGATTCCACTCATTTTTTCTAGCGACATCTCCAGGGCGCAGTCCTGCTACTTTTTGTATTTCCCAATCATTTCCAATACATACCTTCTACCGACCTACCATCACTCCCATCACTCCCATCACTCCCACGCTTGCAACCTCTCCAGATCCAACTCTCCACACGTTAGGCTTTGATTTCGCTACCTAACCTTTTGTTTGCCAATCAGCTTTGTGCGTCTCGAACATTATCTCGCGAACGAGCCAACCACCATCGAGGAAACAATGAGGCCATTGATCCTGCATAATGTCCCGGACGAAGAACTCTACACTGGCGACGATGGCGTTCAACGCCCCTACGCCATGTATTGGCCCGAGTATGTAGTGCCATCCCCTCCTTCCGATGAAATTCATCGTACCCTTGATCTTGAGTCAAGTCCGCTTACCGATATGGCCGACGATAGAGGTGATCGCCAACGAAATCTACCGCGCTCCCGTGTACGAGAGGTCACAGAGACCGGTTCCTTCGGCAAGTCCACGAGGAGATCACGCTCCAGGACTGGCAGCGCACCGCCTAAACGCGAAGATGCTACTATGCAAAGCGCCGATAAACTCTTTTCCAACTACATAGCAAGCCGACAACAAACCCCCAGCGCAACAACAGCCACCGCGACCGCGACAACCGCTCCTACACAGCGAAAATCTAGCTATATGGGACAAACCGCATCGCAATCGCAAGATGATCCTACTTCCGCTACGCAGGCCTTGACGTATCGGAAAGAACCTACCGAGGTCATCCTGCGAGGCTACTCTTCACCGTCTCAGCAGTACGCTGCCATCAATCATTACGAACAGCTGGCAGGAAGGATATGCGAAGACTACTCTAGAGAGCCTCCGATCGAATCCCGCCGGTACAAGTCGGATCTACGAGACCCTGCACTGACAAGGCGACAACCCTTGACCCCAGAAGAGCGAGCAAAAGTAAGCAAAGTTGCCAGCGGGGAACACTGGGTCAAAGTTACGTTCGAGTCGGCAGAAGCAGCAGACGCTGCAGTATACGCCTCCCCGCAGAAGATCTTGGGCCATCTGGTCTATGTCGAACCCTACAGTGGCCTGCCCCCTAAGGAAGACGCAGCAATGCTCGACGCAGTCGGAGATGTTGGCATGGTCGACCCGTTTAGGTCTCATTCTTTCCGAGCCCGCTCGAGACGTTCGTCCCAAGCTCTCGCGGACAAGAGCGCGACCCTACCCAAATCCATTTCCACCCCAACCGTTGGGCGTAATGCGAATATGCTGCAGGACTCTCCCCTAGGATCACAAACCTCGACTCAGACCATGGACACGGCCACTGCTTCGACAGCCACCGTCACAGGTGCTAACCTCGACCAGCTGCAGCCACAGAACGCAGAGCCATTGGAAGATACTCATAGTAGGAGGATCCCCGGAGCTCGCCGCGTCAAGCTCCTGCCGGCCGAGCAAGCCCTGGCACCCCAGAAGACCTTCCAGCAGCGACTGCTGGAGTGGATCCCCTTGATAGGATGGTTCGGCGGCTCCATGATCGGCAACGAGGTGCCCCGAAACGAGGTGGGCGAGTTCGACTTCAACCGGGCTAGCCTGTACTGGCAGCTCATGTTCTACCTCGACCTGTGGTTTGGTCTGTTTAGTCGCGAACTCGTTAGTGGCGACAAGGACGACTGATAGACGCAACGGGATTGGATTTGGGTAGGTACTTTGTACTTTGTATCACGACAGAGGAAGTCGGATACGTGGCAAGGGAAGCGAGACAACTGAATAATGAGCAACACCGGAGTTGGGGAACGGATCTAAAGGTTCCTAACGGGCATTGGAACCAAACTGTCCAAGAGCAGTAAAGTATAGTTACCTCCTTAGCGATTGTTTTACTATAGACAAAGCTGGATGTGGACAGACCTGACTGTCGAGGGATCTTGCATAATATACACACCGTAATAATATGTATTCTATTGCGTGGTGATGAGCTGGGCATAGTAATGGATTGCCTAATTCCCCAAACCCACACACGAGGCACAACCCAGTGTTTGCCTTTCTGTCTCTCTGGTTCTCTGCTCATCTACCAATGACCAATGAAGTAACCAATGCATTGTGAATGCTGTCGTGCGAGCCGCAATCCATGGTGCCCCTAATCCTATCTCACACTATCACATATTTGTCTAAACCAGACTTTATCCATTGGCTTGCTCCCCGTTCCCCTCTCCCCTCCGTTTTTTCTACTCCAGTACCAAACAGTAGGATTATCACTTGTTACCAGCTCTCTAACAATCAATCTATCTTTCTTCTTCCGAATTCTTAGACGACTTCGAAGTCGACGGCCGTGACACTTGCTCACCATGCGCGTTGCTGTTACCGCTGCTGCTCGTATGCCGCAGTCCTTCGTCTTTCCACGGTGAATCCGGCTCGGAGCCGTTTGGCGAGCCTTGGTCCGTTTGTATGCTCAACCCCCCCAGTCCTCGCGACAGCCCCTGAGCCGAAACGTCCCGAGCGCTTCGCTTAATGGTTGCGCTGTCGTATTCCTCCTCGTCCTCGGAATTGCCCCTATTGTCGCTCTCCCCTTGGCCGTGGTCCTTCCCTAGCAGCAGCGCTTCCGGGTCCATTAGTACATCGGTGGGTTGTCTGCGGATAGGCTGCGGGCTGAAGGGCCTTAGACCCCGGTTGGTCCGTCCCATGTTGGACTCGGAGAATATGCTCTCCGTATCGCCTCCCGTCCCTCTCCCGCGGTTATCCACAGCCCCAGCCAGGCTCTGGTACCGGTCCTCGTCCGCATCAACTAACAAGCTATCAGCGCGTCCGTGAGCGCCCCGGGGCGGCATATCCGAAGCCGTGTCGTTCGCCAGGATGCTCTTAGGCGGCAGTATACTAAACAGCTTCGCCGCACCGTCAGCCGCCGCTCCCGCATCCGCGTTTCCTATCGACGTCGCTGTCGCCGCCGCGGGTATGTTCTCCTCGCTCGCGAACAGGTCCTGGCCTTTCTCCAATAGCTCGTCCAGCCCGCCGCCCGTCCACCCCTTCCGCGCCAGCCCCTCGAATATGTCCACCTCGGCCCGCACCAGCGAGCAGCTGGCGTCGAGGATCTTGGTCGACGTCTCCTGGCTGTCGCGCAGCATCGTGCGCGCGTGGTCCGCGTGCAGCGTCGTCAGGCCGTCGAGCTTGCCCGTCAGCGTCACGAGGTGCTCGCGGAACTTGGCCACGTCGCGGCGCCGCTGCCGGTGCAGCTTCAGGCCTTCCTTCTCCAGGCGTCGGATCTCGCGGCTGCGGACCGCCACCTCCCGCTTGTAGGTCTCGTCCTCGTCCTCGATCGACCGCCGCCATTGGTCGAGCTCGTGCAGCAATGGTACTTCGAACGACCGGTACACCGTCTCCGACAGGATCTGCTGGTGGTTCGCGATCAGGTGGTGCACGCCGCTCGCGCTGAGGAGCAGGTCCGCCGTGCACGATCCCTTAGTCGTGAAGCTGTTCGTCAGGCTGGTGCCGCCGGGAGGACCCAGGGCGTCGGCCCGGGACTCCTTCAGGCGCGCGCAGGCCTCGAGTGCGGAACCGAAGGCGGAGGCGGCGGTGGAGAGGGAGGCGAGGGCTATGCGATACGATTTGGCTGTGGCTAAGAGGTCCGAGTAGGCCACCTGCGATTGCTCGAGGTCGGTTTTGGTCAGGACGGCGTGGGCGGGACGGGGCGGAGGTGGCAGAGGGAGGCTATAGGATGATAGCTGGTTCGCTGTAGAGGCGTAGGAATATGTTGGCGAAGCTGGCAGAGGGACTCGAGAGGGTGAGGGCGACGGCGGGCGACCCGATATTGGAGCCGTTGTCGACATATTGTCGGATGTCTGACCTTAAATTGCTGGTGTAATGTTACTGGCTGGTGGGGGTTTGTTTACTTTTTGACAGAAGGCCTGGATGATTCGATAACGTAGCAACGGATTGTAGGGCTGCGTAGGGTTGCTTGGGATACCTGGTTCTAGCTGATCATCTTAGGGGAGGCGGACGGGTTTATTAGGCTAATAACGATATGTTCAACCCATGCAAGATAAGCGATGACATCTAATGCAATGTGTGAGAGCAGAGGGATAGACGATATGAGCCAACGGACAAGAGGGATATCACGATAGATCGGAGCCGGAGTTGAGCACCTGATGGAAAGTTGGTTAAGATTCCCAGCTCGTTTAGAAGAACCGGCCATAAACCTTACTTTTAGGCTAGGTACCTAATCTTTAGTAGCTGTCTGATGTCTGCGTGGGCATGCAGCATGCAACCAGAGCTATCTTGTGATGGGGGGAACTTACTCCACCTCCAGGTACCTAGAAGTTGGGTATGATAAGTACCAGATAAGACTTTGCTCCCCCCCCTATCATTACCACCATCAGATCTTCTTAGTACCATGATGATGCAAATGCCTCTTGCCTGTTTAATATACTAGAATCTGATTTTTTGAAAAATCGTAGAGCTACCGTCTAGGTACTGTGTTAGACGAAAAGCCGACCTAAGGTGATATGCCATCCGTCATGTGAATTCGAGACACGGAGACATTGTGACATGTGTCTTGACCTAATATCTTAGGTACGAAAAGCCTTATTAGAGAAATGCACTATCTTCCGCTTCCGTGACAAGTATCGGCATAACCATCATGGCGTCTAGCTTTAGCAAATGCCATCTAAGAGTCTATCCTATCGGACTAGCTGTAAAGTCGTAGCTCATTTCTTAATATTTCTCGTAAGCTCATAGCTCCGATTTGTTGTCGGCTTCCGGGGGTAAACGGGCCGTCAGGAAACCCTCGATCTCGTTCAGTTCCTCCAGATCAGCCGAATGCGCCATGCCCCTATTCCATTAGCCAGTTGGTAGATGTGAAGGCAATGATGACATGACACTCACGGGTATAGCTTCATAGTAATATCAAAACCTTGGGTCTTCAAGGTCTCGTACGACATCTTGCCGAAGTTTGTTGGCACTACTTGATCTTCTTCTCCATGGCACATCAAGATCGGAGTCTTGTGGTTGTTGTCATTCTCCTTAACGAAGTCGGCGAACTTGGCGTCCAGTGGCAGATAGCACGAAAGCGCGACTATGCCGGCGAGCTTGACCTTGGCCGTGAGACCCGTAAAGAGGGATATGGCACCACCTTGGGAGAAGCCGCCGAGGATGATGCGGTTGGAAGCTATACCGGAGTCGATCTCAGCTTGGATCAGCCCATTGAAATACTCTCTGCTCTGCAGGATGCCCCTCTCGTCCTGTTCCTTTCTAATACCGTCCGTCTTCCCGCTCAGTGCAAACTATCCATATTAGACACGCGACGTGACGAAGGACGATCATAGTTTAGGTATATAAGAGAGGTCGAAAGGGAGCACTTACGATATCATACCATGCGGGAACGGGCATTCCGTCCGCCTTAGCTCTCACTATTAGCTCTCCTCCTTACATCTCATCTCCAACTACCATCGGCATGAGAACTTACAGCCGTAACCGGCATGCGCGGGGCGTGGGGCAGAATGAACTTGACCTCGTCCAATCTCTCCCGCCGTCTCCAGTTCTCGACGACGGGAGCCCATCCGTAGCCCGTATCGCCCAAACCGTGGGCGAAGATGACCGTAGCTGTGTGCTTAGCGGCAGCTGGGAATAGCAGCGGTGGAGCTCGTCGCATGGCCATGTTGAAATCAGCTGTGTCGGTGGAGACGACAGTAAGGCAGAACGCCGGGAATGAGAGTAAGATCCTAGTTAGAGCGGTTACTACGAGCATCCGCTCAAGCAAGGGTCAATAGGATGAAGCGATAGGTTGATGGCCGATCCAAGTTTCGGAATTTCTAGCAAAGCGATGGATGGGAACGCATAATTGCACTTGTGATGTTCGTTCCTGTGTAACCGATCACAGTGATTACAGTGTTTTTACAGCTGCACCGTACCCGGAATATAGCGCCGCAGCTTGAGACGTTACCTAGGTACCTGGTAAGCTCCCCCACATCCCACATTGGTGGATGGGATGCTGACTGATATTTGGTAATCGCTGAATCATAGTCCAGTACCTTCGGGCGCAGGGCGCCGTAGCTTTAGTGGCTTTTTAGTGGCTTTAGTACTACAGGACATCTAAGATCTCGGCATTTGCTTGAAACGCGAGTTTACAAATGGCTTCACTTTTATTAGAAAGGTCCTGTTAAGCCTTTTTGCTCTTGCTTCTATGTCGAATATATAGGACTCTTTATGGACTCTTCTAGGTTAAATACAAGACTCCTTTTAATCGTCTCGCTCATCGTCGCAACCGTGGCCTTATTCTCAACTCCCTTATCCCGCGTCCTGCTACCCCTTTTACCACTTTCCACCTGGAAACCTTTAACATTCGTAACGCAGAAATATTTATCGACACATTCCTCTTCGAACTCGATGGCAACCAATAAGCCCCCGGTATACTTTTTCAGTCATGGAGGAGTAAGTTGCGAGTATTGTAATTGTTATAGCTGGTATTCTAACCAGCTGCAATAGCCCAATGTCCAATACGAGACAGACCATCCCGCCTATGCCGTACTCCAGAATATCGGGAGAGAAATCACCACAAAGGTGAAGCCTAAAGCTGTCGTGGTCTTCTCTGCCCATTGGGAGGCCAATCCGAATAGCGTCGAAGTCAACTATGCAGAGAAGACTGACCTCATTTATGACTTCTATGGATTTCCACCTGAATATTACGAGGCTCAGTATCCGAATAGGGGAAGTCCTCAGTTGGCCTCTAAGATATTGGACCTCCTAACGAAAGCCGGAATCAAGGCAAGGGGGGTAAAGAGGGGTCTCGACCACGGCGTCTGGTCCGGATTTCACGTCGGTATATTTACATTTCTCATTGAACGCCCGCTTGGTTTATTCACTAACGGGAAAAGCCTTCCATCCCGAGGAAAATCCTCTCAACGTTCCATTGGTTCAGGTTAGCCTGTATTCCAACCAGGACGCCGACTCGCACTACCGACTCGGCCAGGCTGTGGCTTCTTTGCGCGACGAGAACATTGTCATCATCGGCGCCGGCATGTCCGTACATAACCTCAGGGACTTGTTTGTCACACGAGGTGATCCACGACCGCTCCCTTATACGGTCTCGTTTGACGAGGCGCTGAAGGAGGCCGCCGAATCCTTGCCGAGCGAACGCCAGGCTCGCATGAGGGAAGTGACTAAAAGGCCAGATGCTCGACAAGCTCACCCAGTAAGTTCTACGATTCTGGACCTGTAAGACATGCGGTTAACCCTTCTTAGCGATTTGATCACTTGATGCCAGTCTACGTAGCAGCAGGAGCGGCGGGCGAGGATGTCGGCAAGCGGACATGGACGCTGCATGAAGGTAGTATGGGATGGGCCCAGTATAGATTTGGAGAGGTCCCTGCCTTGTAGAAGATGCTCGAAGACCATGAGCATGTTATATAACCCATGACAGCAAATACTGTTCCGGCCAGTCCAAATGGAGGACAGTAATCTCAACTATTAGGGAACGGCTATTCTCTCCCGACGTCTATTTATGTTAGAAACAAGAATGAAGTGGACATACCTTAGGTACACTCGAATTTACATCGCACAGTTATCATGTTCCGCCTACAGTCCGTAGTTACCTTGTCGTTTGTGGCATGTAACATAGACTCGATGATCTTGGATACAGAGCCTGGGGCAGATGCATATTGTGAACCGAGTTGATATTTAACGGCATCTGGAGTAACATGATACATAATTTCCCCTCACCATGGGTATATAGCAAACGTTGGTTCAGTAGCCGAGAACTTGGGAGTTCTTCAACGTTGAGTCCCCTTCGCCCCTTTGGAACAGGCCGCACTGTCATTCTTGTTGCTTATACCTTCTTCTTCACTTCTCAATACGAAGCATGGCAGATACAATTGACATTGAAGCCAACTTAGCTTCGAGCAATCCTACTTGTAGACATTCGAATGCACCACGTTCGGATCACGGTACGGCGACGAAGAAGATACTATAGTATAATCCGAGCTGTAGGGGCTAACAATGATCGATAGGGAAAAGTACTTTGGGAGACCGAGTTTGCAGTGTCTTGAATAAACTTGTAGCTACCTCCTAGTACCTAGGTTTGGAGAGATTGTAGTGTCCCCTGGAAAGGGGCGTATTATTGGAAATAAGGGAGAAAGCGAATTGTAGTCTACATTACGCTGGAAGAAAAAGCAAAAAAATGCTGATCGCGTCCAGGTTCGAACTGGAGACCTTCAGTGTGTTAGACTGACGTGATAACCAACTACACCACGCGACCATTGGTGAAATTCGAGTTAAAATGTGTATATAATTCTATTGTGCAGGCTTCATACAGAAACCCCATCACGCCAAAGCGATGCATCGTTTAAGATGTGGAAGATTAGAACTACTAGATGGTGGTTACTCTCGTAGTTCGAACTTTCAGTACGAAATTGTCTAGGGAAGGAGAATTTGACCGGCTCCGGGTCGTCGATGGGGTGCGATGGAGGCCATGGCGATAATAACGGTGGACCTCGGTCAGTAAACAGGCAATAACGGCACGAGCCAGAGGTTTGCAGCCTCAGCTCATATATCACAGGGCTTGCGTTTCCCAAATGACATAGACTTTTATGTGATCTAATCTTGGCCTTTTCTTTCTTTGTTGCTAAGTTCTTCGATCCGGTAGGGGCCGGCGTGAGTTGTCGGTAGCAAAAGTCAGCCGAGCTCAGACCAACAAAAAGTACCCACGAACGGTCTAAGCTTGCTGAGATAAATTTCAATGCCTCATATTTCTTATCAACTCGCGTTACTGCCAACGTTGTATGATTGGCCAATTCGCATTCTGCTTACACCTTTATGGGGGTCCGATCTACAACCTTTACAACCTTACCGATCTGTACCCTGGTCTTTTTGTCTTGGATCTGACATCTCATTTTTATTCATAATCCTTATCTACTGTACAACTTGACAACTCGAGGCCCAGTGCAAACTCTGCTCATATTAGCACAATTTATACGACAAGTGTATACAGCCTTATCTGTACCTTAGAACGTTGTGTGTACCATTTTGCTAATGGCTATCGTCCAAGTCTATTGAGTAACGTTTGGAGTTAAACTGAGGTAGGCTCGTTGAGCTTCTGAGAGCCTGTTACGTGGGACATTAAGAAATAATCAAGAACAGTTACAAATAGCCGTTACAAAAGGTGCTGACACACAAATATGATAGATGAAAGGTACATGCCGCTGGAGCTGCCGTAGATCCTATCTCGATACACCTAGATTCTTCCAGGGGTCTAGTCGGGAATGTTATAGGCTCACTTAACAACATAGCTACCACCTATGTCCGATGAAACAGTACCAGGTAGACTACTGCCCTACCGGACTGTGACATTGTGTGCGGGGGTTAGCTCATCACGCCGCGATACTAGGACGCCAACCCGGAACAAGCTTTGGAGAAGCTCGAGTGGGGAGCTGAGCTTAGGTACTGATAAGCAGAAGATTATTATTATACGTTTGGTAGGGTCTTGCCAACGCTGATCGGGGAGCCTCTGGGCACTATATATTGTCGCACCGAGTCCCAATATCTGCGATTTCACTCGCTAATCTGTTTACCAACCACTTGAAAGTAACCACACAGCTTACAGCTTACAGCTTACAGTCTTCGCCATAGAACAGAGACAAAATGGCAGCCGCAACGGTCGCGGCGCCCTTAGATCAGGGTGTTGGCTATGGCATCGTGCTTGGTCTGGGGTTTGGATTCGCTCTTGGGATGGTAAGAAGCAATTCGTCAGATATGCACTTAGATCAGTCGTGTCCATGTTCATCATTTACATACGTGCTCCTCCGATACTATGTACTAATACCAGTTGTAGATCCTAGTCACGTTCATTCTCAAGCGGTATAACTCGGAACTCCAGACATCTGAAATGTTTACTACTGCCGGCCGAACGGTGAAAAGTGGATTGGTCGGATCCGCCGTCGTGTCGTCGTGGACCTGGGCTGCCACACTTCTGCAGAGCTCCGGCGTCTGCTACCGATACGGCGTTTCCGGCCCATTTTGGTACGCGTCGGGAGCAACGGTTCAGATTCTGCTTTTCGCGACACTCGCTATTGAGTTGAAGCGACGTGCACCCAATGCCCATACATTCCTCGAAGTGTACGTTTTTATCCTCGAGTGTGAAGAGGCGGAGATGAAGCTGATATCCCATATAGCATCAAGGCTCGCTATGGAACGATCCCTCATATTGTCTTCATGGTCTTCGGTCTCGTAACAAATATCCTCGTCAGTCTCATGCTAGTCGTTGGCGGTTCCGCGACAGTAAACGCTCTCACGGGAATGCACACCATAGCCGCCATATACCTTTTGCCTGTCGGTGTCATTGCGTATACCATGGTCGGCGGCTTGAAGGCGACAATCCTCACGGACTGGATTCACACCTTCATCCTGCTAATCATAATCATCATCTTCTCCTTGACGGCTTATGCCTCCTCCGACAAGCTCGGTTCTCCGTCGGCCGTCTACGATCTCCTGGCCGAGGCCGCTTTTAACCACCCTGTCGAGGGAAATGCCCAGGGAAGCTACCTGACCATGCGCTCGAGAGAGGGTGCCATCTTTTTCGTTATCAATATCGTTGGTAACTTCGGTACCGTGTTTCTCGACAACGGATACTATAACAAGGCCATTGCCGCCTCTCCCGTCCACGCTCTCCCCGGTTACATCCTCGGCGGTCTCAGCTGGTTTGCTATTCCGTGGCTGACCGCTACGACCATGGGTCTCTCTGCTCTGGCCCTTGAGGACACACCGGCATTCCCGACGTATCCCGACCGCATGACCGACGCTGACGTGTCGGCCGGTCTTGTGCTGCCATATGCTGCCGTTGCTCTCCTCGGCAAAGGCGGTGCGGTGGCTACGCTCCTGATCATATTCATGGCTGTCACATCAGCCACCTCGTCTGAACTGATCGCCGTCTCCTCCATCTTCACTTACGATCTGTACCGTACGTATTTCAAGCCTGATGCTAGCGGGAGGCGTCTCATCTACATGTCGCATGTCATTGTCGTTGCCTATGCGCTTTTCATCTCTAGCTTCTCTGTCGGACTTTACTACGCGGGAATCTCCATGGGTTACCTCTACCTTATGATGGGTTGCATCATATCATCAGCCGTGGTTCCGGCTACGTTGACGCTGGTGTGGAAGGGACAGAACAAGTGGGCCGCAGCTCTGTCGCCCATCTTCGGACTCGCTTTTGCCTTGATCGCATGGCTTGTCACTGCTCGGAAGGACTGTAATTCGTTGGACGTCGCATGCACGGGTTCTAACAATCCTATGCTCGCCGGAAATGTCACCGCCCTGCTTTCACCTCTAGTGCTAATCCCTATCTTCACTCTCATCTTCGGAATGGACAACTATGACTGGAAATCGATGATGGCCATCCGCAGGGGTGATGACCACGACCTCGCGGCCACGGCTGGTGTGGACCTCGAGAACACGCTCGGCGGACACGAGGAGACGGCAAACGAGTTCAGCGAGGAACAGTCAAAGCTGATGCGTGCGAGCAAGATTTCCAAGTGGACGACTGTGGGCCTTACGCTCGCGTTCCTGGTGCTATGGCCGTTCCCGATGTACGGCAGCAACTACGTGTTCTCCAAGCCCTTCTTCACCGGCTGGGTTACCGTCGGCATTATCTGGATCTTCTGCTCGCTCGGTGCCGTCGGCCTGTTCCCTATCTTCGAGGGCCGGGTGACGCTGGCGAGGACTTTCAAGGCTATCGCTCTTGACTTGACTGGCAAGAGACACGTCAAGGCGATGCGTGCGGAGAACGAGGCAATTGATGGAGAGGGATTGTCGGGTACTGGGACGCCGACGGCCATGAAGGAGGCCGTGAACACCGAGGCGGAGGCAAAGGCTCAGTAAAGGCCGAGACATGTGGCTGAAATGATACATCTATGTGAAGATACCCCTATACACCTCTATACACCCCAAGTTATGCTAGCTGCTATTTACCGTTTATGATACACCTACGTAAGTAACTGCTGCAATCTATTATTATTATTTCAGCCTGCTCCCGGTTGCATCGATTCATTTAGTGATTTGGGTTGTTTGTTCTTTATAATCATAGTCTCCTTGATGATTTATCTTCCTCAGTCGCCTAACGAAGTGACGCTTATACAGGCGAAAACACCAGTGCCATAACCTTTCGAAGAGTACCAGGTAGGTATGCTTAGTGGCTCGTAACTGGGAGTTAGTGGAGAGCTGGTTTAGTATCTACGGTCGTCAAACGATACTCGAAAATCGAAAACGCTCCCGTTATTCGTCTTCTGGTATTCAAAGACTTCCATCCAAGACATGCACCCGCTAAATGCGGTAATGTAATAAATTGCCTAGGTAATTCAGCTACCTGTTGTTTATCAGCACGCCTCGGGGGCGGACAGTTGTAGTCTCTACGCACTCTCTATTGGGGACTACCCATCCATTGACTTTACCAATGGGGATTGCCTCCTTTTGCTACTGCGAAGACGTGACCTAAAATTAAATTAACCTGGAATTCTAATTGATAATCCGAGTTACCGAGAATGGCGGTGCAACGAGTCCCAGATCCTAGGAGAAGCGAAATACGACAAATACGACTGATACTCCGTCTAAAGCCCAACGATGGTCCAGCCGGCTCGTCTAAGGGAAGAATGTTGTCCACCAGTAGATCAAAAAGTAGGTGAAGCGCATGCCGTCTTTCTGCTAACCTTGCCATATTTGGGAAGTTCTTCCCATAAGCCAATAGATGCATGCGACCAGATGTGGAAGCACAAGATGTTACCGGACGACGTTGAGTTGCGGGTTGGTGAAACTGAGGCCGCCTACTCACTACGCCTCTTTGCCAGGATGATGATGCACCCATCATTAACGGTTGGTATCGCCTCCGAAATATATCTTCGTTGCGAGACACGGCGGTGGAGGACATGCCGCGAATCACCGAAAGTGTGTGCGATTTCGTCGGGGTAGGCTTCCATTATCGCATCGATTTTCGTAAATGGCTGCGCCATATTCTAGCTTCGAGCTGAAATTATTGTACTCAGTCATCACCTCGCATGCTAAAGAAGTCGGGGTACGGTGTTGGGATAGTAGCAGTCGATATGAGGGATATACTCGCATCGAAAGGATGAAGTATTCACAACCGCCAATGTAATCATGCTCAGGCTGTACGAAGTCGTGGCCGGAAAGTTCGACGGATTGGCGCAGCATTGGAAAGATCGGTAGTAGAAAGCAAGCATGTCGTCACGTCGATTACACGACAGGTGAGGTTATATTTTAGGATTTCCTTCCCAGCCGCGGGCCGAACTGCGAACTGCGAACTGCAAACTGGGGTGCGGAATTGCGCGATATGCCATGCAATTGCTATGGATGGTCCGCAATATAGCCATGCATTACATACCACCCCCCCAACCCCAACCCTCCCATGCCCTTCGCATGCCCTTCCCTAGATGTTAGGAACCGTGACACACACACGCACATGCGGCTGAATACATGGTGATGAGCCAGGGTCGAAATGCATTAGGGGTCGATCATTGGTACGTCAACCCGGGATTTCCCAGGCCTCAGCGCTGTTTCGGGCAGACTCGGCTGTTCGAATCTGTGATCTCTTCCCCTTCCACGCTTTCGACGATGTAAAGTGTGGCCACCGCGTGGGCGTGGTGTGCGTGGTGTGCGTGGGCAGGCCTCCCTACCTGGTAGTTACCTATGGGAGGCCTGCCAACCCGCCTAACCTGCCTAACCTGCCTAACCCGCCTATAGCGTATGAATTCCTAAACGAGTAGTTCTTTAAACTACCGGTAGGTAGGTTGCGTTCCGCGTTTGATCTCCAATGCAGATTCTCGCCATGTGCAACTTGCCCGGGCTCGCCTGTCTGCTGGAAAACCCTAAAAGGCCAAGGCGCTTGGCGAATATTGCATTCCCCCAGACTTGCAGACTCGTAGGCCACGCAGCTCGCAGCTCGCATACTCGCACTCTTAAGCGGGTGCCGGCAGTCAAGGGAAAAGGCGCTCGCAAGGACTTGCCCGATACGGACTTTCTTACGCTACCTAGCTAGCAGCTGGCGCCGTCAGAATGATAAGAATAAGAACTATCGGAAGTCGGGCGGTCCTAACGAGCAGGGCGAAGCTGGGAAGAAATAATAGGTTGGCTTTCGACCTGTTCGACCCCCTTTTTCTACTCCACTCATCGTGGTACAAGTAGTGAAATGGGGGGGAATTTGGGGATGAACATGGATAGGTGAGGTACCTAACGTATATGGATACATGTATATGGATACATGTATATAGATACATGGATGGATGGAAGATACATGGATGGAAGATACATGGATGGCAGGATTACATATGGGATGGTCGAACATGGATGACTTGTGCAAACGAGGCCGAATGAAATAGGAATATCTACCAGGTAGGTATCTCTCGATACCCCACCCCAACCCGCACCGCTGCACCGCATCTGCGCACCCGGACCGGGTGGCGGTCTTCTGATCTAAGACAATGCAAAGACGCCAAGTTTGCCTTGTTCACCTGGTACCGAACCCGACTAAAGACATACCTGCATATATCTCCTTGTAGAGCTATCTAGGACATCCATACATCCATCGTCATCCAATCACCGACGACACCTGTTTGTGCCCGAGGTCTCCCGGATCTTCAGGTTAATGTATATAAATTGGGTAGAGTTCGGGCCAGGCTCGGTCTAAGTTGTCCATTCGAGTTTTAGAACCTTTGAACCAATTTGTTCTCTTTGTCGTAACAGGTCTTTATCTTTACGCCACCCCCATACGTCGAAATTTACCAATACTAAACAACGAAAAACTACACTACAAAAATTACAAAATAACTATAACTATAACTACCAACAGGATGGCTTTTGATCACGGATTTACGATACCTCACCCTTTACGACCGCTTTCGGCGGACGAGCTAGCCAAAGCTCGGGCTCTCATCGTCAAAGCGCAAGGCGGCGACGGCATCGTCTTATTCTTCCGCTCGGCTGGTATAGACGAGCCGAAAAGGACCGAGCTGGTCAGCTTCTTGGCGGCCGAGCATGAGGGCCGAGACCCCGAGGTGGTCCCGGCGAGACAAGTCAGGCTGCTTTACGACGTAATCAAGGATGGCAAGGCTCAGCTCACCGAGACAATTGTCGACGTCGACGCCGGCGCCATCAAAAACACCAAGGCGTTCCCGGCGCGATGCCAGACAAGTTATACGGCGCATGAATTTGGCCAGTTCCAAGAGGCCTGCGTCTCCTCGGAGATGTTCAAAACGGCTTTAGAAGAGTTCACCTTGCCAGAGAACTTCGTTATCACGATAGATCCTTGGCCATACGGTGGTCCGGATGTGGACGAGGAAATCCCTCGTTACATGCAGGGCCTCGTGTACGCCCGGGATAGATCTAAGGACAATGCCGACTCCAACCACTACTCCTACCCGCTACCCATAATACCAGTCATGGACATCGCCACCAAAACGTTGGTCAGAATCGACCGCCTCGCCACGGGAGGGCGAGAGGACGGTCTATATCCGTCACCCGCAGATAAGACCAAGCCGAAGAAGCTCTTTGAACACAGCAGTCCCGCGGAATATGTTCCGGAACTACTGGATCGACCCTTCCGCACCGATCTCAAGCCCATCAATGTCACGCAGCCCGAGGGCGCGTCTTTTAAGGTCCACGGCGATAATCTAGTCGAGTGGCAAAAGTGGCGTTTCCGCGTCGGGTTCACTTCTCGCGAGGGTGCCGTGCTCCACGATGTGACCTACGACAACCGCCCGATACTATATCGGCTGTCCTTCTCCGAGATGACGGTTCCCTACGGCGACCCGCGCCCGCCATTCCACCGCAAGCAGGCTTTCGATTTCGGAGACGGCGGGATCGGGCGAGCTGCTAACAACCTCAAGCTGGGGTGCGACTGTCTAGGTGCCATTCACTACTTTGATATGGTCATGGCGAACCCGGAGGGCCACCCGGACCTGGCGAGGAACGTCATCTGCCTGCACGAGCAGGATAACGGTATCGGCTGGAAGCACACCAATTTCCGGACGAACCGCGCGGTGGTGACGCGACTCCGCGAGCTGGTCGTGCAGTTCGTCGCCACCCTAGCCAACTACGAGTACGTATTCGCGTACAAGCTAGACACGGCGGGCGGTATCACGGTGGAGACGCGTGCTACAGGTATCGTGAGCGTGGTACCGATCGACGAGGGGAAGACGTCGGGATACGGTAACATCGTGAGCCCGGGTGTATTGGCGCAGAACCACCAGCATATCTTCGCCGTGCGCATCGATCCAACCATGGACTCGTATGGTGCTACCGATACAGCCGTCGTGCTCGAGGAGAGCCATCCTATACCTATGAACCCGGAGACTAACCCGTACGGCAACGGGTACGAGATCCGCCGGAAGCGTGTCGAGCGCGCAGGATTCGAGGATGCGGAGCCGCGGCTAAATCGGATCATAAGGATAGAGAATGCGCATAAGAAGAACGCCGTTAGCGGGAAGAATGTCGGATACAAGCTGGTGCCGAACGCCACCCAGCTGTTGCTCGCGGATGACCGCAGCGTGCAGGCGGCCCGGGCACCGTTCGCGAAGCACCACCTCTGGTTCACCGGGTATAGGGACGGCGAGTTCTGGGCCGCGGGCGAGTTCACGAATCAGGCGCCGCACGAGGATGGTGGTGTAAAGGCGATGGTCGAGAGGGGGGATTGGTTCGTCGACGGGATCGATGGTGTGAACGAGACGAATGGGGATGTACACGACGAGAAGAAGGGCCAGTTGAGCACTCCTGTCGTCTGGAACGTCTTCGGGCTCACGCACAATCCGAGAGTTGAGGATTGGCCTGTGATGTAAGCCCGACCTTATTCTCTTTCTTTCTTTCTATTCCCGAATTACTAACATCCTCGCCCCATAGGCCCGTCGAGATTCATCAGTTCCACATCCGCCCCGCCGACTTCTTCACCAGCAACCCGGCGCTGGATATCCCGAGCACTCGGAATGAGAGCAGCGTGCTAGTCCCTTGCTGTGATGACAAAGTCAGCAGTGGCGTGGTAAACGGGACTCACCAGTCTAGCACCTGCTGCAGTAGTACCAGCCTCCGTACCGACAGCACCGTACAGCGAAATCCCGCAGCGCATCTACAGGGTACAGGACCGGATGTCGATCCCAAGGATATTCCAGTGTCCCCGACCAAGGAGAAGAGACGGTTGTCGGCCACGCTGTCCAACCTGTTTAGCTGGAAGAAGGATTGAGATGAATTTTTTTTTTTCAATCTTCTACCATGCCTATAATAGCTGGCATATGGCTATGGGCCCGTTGGATAATATGCCCTCATCATGGCCGGCACTTATCTTTATGAGAAACGACTGGAAACGAAACCAAGATTTGCACTCACGTAATATCTAACAACGCAAAAGACCTTCACTACGACAGGATCTAGACTGGCCATGCATGGTTTTCGGAGAAAAGGTTAGGAGGTAGTCTTTAAGCATAGGTTACAGTACCTACCTAGGAGGTAGATAGAGACTTAGTGTTTAATGTACATGTGCATGCTATTCTGTCTTTTCCGTTTTTACTTCAGCGAGTCACTATGTGTGTGTATGAAATATTGATTGTAGCTGTTGTGTTCCGCGGAAATGCGCTGGTGCGTAGTGTAGTGGCTTGATCTCTACGTCGCGGCTCGGCGATGAGGTGGTTGGTGTTTAGGTCAACGCATTCGGTAACTGACACGTTAGATGTACACCTATTCATCATATCAGGCAAACTGAGCTTGAGATGGAATAGAAAAGATTCCCTTTTCAACGTCTCTATCCTCTTATTAAAAGACCTCGATTATTAGACCCAGCGTGCAATATTCTATGAAACCAAATTTCGTCAACAACGTGAAAAATACCAGACACCTACAGAACCTGTCCACCGGTGGACAGTCATATTCAAACTATGACCTCAAAATATTCGCGTAAAAATCCGGAATTATTCCAATTCATAGTGGCAAAGATATTGAAAGTTGTAAGTTCCAGGTGTGATATCAAGGGGGGCCTGCATTTCGATTCTGCTAGGAACCTGTTAGCGCGGGGTTATAGTGCTTTTAGTGAATCACCGTTAGCCAGCCACCCCTCACCGACCACCGACCCATCCCCGGCCACCCCTCAACCTAGGCACCTAGGTTAGGCTATGTTCAGCTATCGATTGCCTCTAAAAATAAAAAAATAGGGGATCCAGAACCTCTCCGACTTCTACATCATTGGATCGTATCTCCGAATCCGAGTCCCCAATCGCCTTTGCAACGCCAACGTTTTCTCTTTCCTCAGCATACCAAGGTCTCTTGTATCTCTGCCGTACGCATATGGCATGTCTCGATTTCACCTTCAAATCTAGACCCCGGTGATCCAGAAGGTCACTCTAGGTCGCACTACGTACATGAGGTCATGAGCGATCCTTGAAAGTACCCCTCATTCGCTCGGATATACGCCATCACGATTCAAAGATGGTACACGTCGCGAACATCGTCCCGGCTACTCAGCCTGCTCTTCGTCCGGGCAGAGCCCAGACAAGATCTGGCTCCATAGGGAGCTTCCGTGCAGGTTCACCTCTACCGACCCTCCCAGCGAGCCGAGCCGTACCCTCCACCCTCCGCCGTCTATCAACCCAGCATCATTACCAGACATTTCCGACACCACCGCCGAGGACCGCCGGTCGAAGAACAGGTTCGGGGTCAAGCTCTTCTGCCTCCCTAGGTCACCCCGGTCATGGCGAAACTACCCCGTTGCCTGTCAAGCAGTTGGCCCTTTTGGCCCTCTTGTCCCTATCCGAACAGACGGCGCTCAACTCTATATCGCCCTATCTCCCCGAGATGATCGAGTCCTTTCCGGGCATCAGCCACGATCAGGTCGGCTTGTACGTTGGTCTGCTAGCGTCCGCCTTCGCATTGGCCCAGCTGGCTACTAATCTGCTATGGGGATACCTGTCGGATATCGTGGGCCGGAAGCCTGTCATGCTGCTCGGTACTCTACTGCTGTGTTTTTGCTTCGCAGCTTTTGGGTTCTGTACAAGATATTTTCACATCGTCTTAGTACATGTGGCTATGGGACTGCTCAACGGCAACGCTGCCGTGGTTCCAACTTGCCTGGGAGAACTTACGGACCGTAGCAATCAGAGCAAGGCGTTCACCTGGCTACCCGTCGTGTATAGCTTGGGTAGTATTACAGGGCCTGCGCTCGGCGGATTGCTAGTAGGCGAAGTCGCCAAAGACACCTACCCATTCTTGGCTCCCAATATACTAGGAGCGTCTCTTCTCGCGCTGAGTGTGGTTGTGTTAGGCATTTGGTTCGAAGAAACCTTGGAGGATCAGGGAGATGTCCCTAACTGGACTGAGCGACTGCCGTGGTTGTCTATTTTTACGAGGCAGAGCAAAGACTCCAAGCGCTCGTGGACTTGGCCCGGAGGCAGAGACGCGGACGATGACCAAAGGGAAACCAACGAAGTCAACGTTGGTGAGGAGAGCACCCTCTTAGAGCCACAAGAAGACGAACACGCTGAAGATGACCCGAAGTCGCCACCTGAAGTAACAACATGGCGTCAGCTTCTGAACCGAACGACCGTGGTGCTTCTCACCACACATCTGGTATTCCAGCTGTCCAATAGCTCTTTCAACAGCTTATATCCCATATTCGCCTCCGGAGAGACGCCAACCGGACGAGACTTGCATGCAAGCGTAATTGGCGTATCGCTGTCAGTTGCTGGAATATTCACTATCTTGTTTCAACTGTTCCTTTTCAGGCCATTGAAGTCCCATTTGGGCAATGTCAGATCGTATCGAGGCTCTCTGCTTGGCTTTGCGGTCACTATGGCATTGATGCCATTTGTCGGTTACGTGGATTCGAATCCGCCGTTCGGTGTAGGCGACAGCAAAATCTGGCTATACGTAGAGATTGGTGTGGTGCTTATTATTAAGAATATCTGCGCCGTTGGGGGTTTATCAAGCGTCATGTTACTGGTAAGTACTCCCCTTCAAAGACCTTCTCTGGTTGGTCGGGATATATCTTTCCCACGACACTGCTGATGCGTAGCTAGATCACGAATTCGGCTCCAACCCACGCGAGTCTAGGCACCCTCAACGGCATTGCTCAGACCCTGTCCGCAGCTGGCCGAAGCGTCGGCCCTTTCCTATCCGGTGGGCTTTATACTGTCTCAACACATGTTCAGCCCAAAGGTGAGGCCCTAGCTTGGGGTTTATTCGCGGGAATTGCACTTGCTGGATGGCTGGGGAGTTACGCTATCCACGGCGAGGGTCTCGAAAGTACCGATGATGGTTATGAAGAAGAGACGGAAACTGATGAAGCGGAAAACGATGCCGCATAATATTGCAGATCTTACCTCGGCTTGGGAACCGAATGTAAATGACGTTTGCTTACGTGAAGTTCTATTTAGAACTGTCGACATGCGAATGACTATTCTGACGACCTAATACCACATTTGAATTACCGACAGTCGTCGACTCGGCTGGTAACTAGCGGCTACGACAAATGCGGGCCGAGAGTTCTTCGATGCGACCGTACTCACCTTATGAAACGTGGTGTTCTATGAAAGAGAGATTACGGATTTTAGAGGCTTTCGCCTTTGGTCATACCTCTCAACTTCCGTCTAGCCCGGTAATAGGTCTAGGCAATTCATATTTTATACGCAAGTCATGGGTCATAAATTCTAGCCCAATTAGCGGCAATCGAGCAACTGATGATAATGATCAGCGGATGGACAGTAGTCGGATATTAGCATGGCATTAAAAGAGACGAGACGATTTCTACAAGAGATCAAATTTAGAGCTTACCCAGGTATGCTTAGCAATCGATTTGCATACCCGAATGGTATACCCGAGATCGATGTTTAATCCTATAGTTGCTGGAACAGCCCGGCTTGGTGCCCCAAGAAATAGAAAAGGCTGTACGGTTTCGGATGGGGGTCCCACGCTTCTATGCGTTCACATACGTCGCGTGTCCTACACTGTTAGCATCACGGGGGAGTAGTTACGTGTCCGGGTCGTATAAGACATGTATCATTGGTAGGAGTTAGACTACAAAGCCACTCAGCCCTTTGCCTTACACAGTCCTTCGAATGGAAGTATCAGGTCACCACAATCCTGTTCAAAAGTAGAAGCAAAAAACTGAATTTGTGGTTCTAGTTGTCCTTCGTCGAACCTCTGAAAATCTCCTGTGGCTATGTAGGCGGCTCAAATCAGCTAAATCAAGCAAGAGGAACAAAATATGGTCCTTTGGACAGCCCCCTCGGTGACTTTCATCTCTTATTTTACCGTTTCTTGAGTACCTTTTATATATGTCCATAGGTATATACCAGGTCGAATCAGTCCATATCGTCAACTTGGGGTTTGGAAGGAAGATGTGAAGTCTTGACTTATTCGGAAAATATTAAGGTCGTGAAAAGGAGAGGGGCGTGCAAGCAGCGGCTCCTCCCGACCAGGAATACTTGATACTCCTATAGACATAAGCACGTGCGTACGCGCAAGCTTAGATTCGGTCTTGTTGCTGCTCTGGGTACACTGGCCGAGACTATCGGTATCTGGTTGACTCGACCCCTTCTCCGGATGATTCTAGTATGGCTTCTAGAACGCGTGGGGTTTCCCGAGGCTACAATTCCGTGCAAACTCCAGTTCGTGGTGGAGTAAGAAAATGGAGATGAAGGGTAAGAGAAGTAAAGAAGACATTGAATAGAGCCTTGCACGAGATAAGCTGGAATCTGGTTCATCCTTACTAAGTGGAACGCGTACCTGGTTAAGACACCTAAGCTAGCAGCGGTACATCCTAGGGACCCCGAAAATAGCAAATCTGCGTCTATTCAACCAATCAGAAGTCAGAAGTCATGTCTTGATCTTGAGCACTGCCACAGCCTTACCCGCTAAGCGAGACTTCAGCTGAGACGACCCCTGAGGCCCCATTGGTGCAAAAGAAAAGAACTTGAAAAAGAAGCATACCTGGTAATGCTTGGTCTTTGGAATCCAGAATTAACATTTCCAGGTTCTGATTTTCTTCGAAGCACAGACCACTCACTATATACACTTCGCTGGCTGGCTGGGTTGCTGACAGAAATTCCATTGTCGTAATCCGTGTGCTAAAACCTCACTCCAGCATTTTACCATCGTCATCGTCATCACCTCGTCACTTTCGTCACTTTCGTCACTTTCGTCACTTTCGTCACTCTCCTCATCTTATCGGACACAGCTCCGAATACGTACAAGATCCGACGAGTCATCTGGCAGCTGCTTCACAGCTTGAGCGTACGACATAGACGACAAACTAGAAAACGAGCACTTCCGATTGTGAGGCCGCCCCGATGCTGACCATCCTGAGAATTGGTTTGGTTTCATGGCACCGTCTGGTATTTCAAGATTCCTGGGCCCAATGGTAGCCAGTGGTGTTGCGATTGCCACTAGGGAGTGCATGAGCACGGACCGGCACCCAAAAAGTCTTCCCTTATTATTCCATGACAAATCTTTCCATTTATATCCCGACCACCATCCCGCAGATCACTCACTCGTGTTATTCGCTAGCCTTATTTTCAGCCTCTAAGCAAGTCAATGCTTGTATGTGCCTAATGTACCTAGGGTGGACCATGCAATCCGGAGATGACCCCCGTACACACTGCATTGGATTACCTACTCGTAGACTCGCACGAGGGAGGGTCATACTTGTGAGATACTACCATCCAATGATAACTACCAGATTAGCCAAGACGCCAACGCGGCTCGTTAGAACACATGGATGCAATGCAATGCACCTACCACCAATGTGCACTTTCAAGCTTCGCTTAACAAGACAAGGTTGCTTTCCTAGGAATTCCAACCTTGTATTGCTAACCTTGGCTATCAGTCCCTGGTTCATCTGGCTCTGGCTCTTTGGGATAGCCTCAAATACGACAAAGAATAGCGTGTCCTCAAGCGTGAAGGAAATCGTACAGAAAATAACCCAGTCGCCAATACCCAACCACGATGCTTCCCAAGCGTACCCTATACCCCAGCCTTATTGCCCTGTGCCGCTAAATTCTCACTGGCGCGTTGAAGACAAAATGCCCTTTTCTGCTGCCGCGGAATGGCCGATCTCTAACCCTCGCACCGTTTCCAAGCTTGTCAACGGCAAATCGAGTACGGGACGGGCTCCTCCAGTCTGATTGGATCGTCGATGACGTTCTTTTTAGAAACTATGTGACTATTCCATATCAAAGCTTCCTCTCTCGTCAGTCCGGTTCTCTCTGTGTTCCTTTTTTAAGACTATAGCTTCGTTTTCCCCAGAGACCTCGTAATCGCGCTTATCCAATGAAGATGCACCTTCCAGATTCTTCACCAGCACAGGACCTTTCGCGTGTCTCTCTCCAGTTCTGACATCTATTTCTATACCTTTCACAGCGTGGTGGCTAGTTTAATAACGGAATGGTAGCACCGAACCCTCCAGGATGACGGATACCGTCCGTCGTCAGCATAAGCACCAAGTATAGGCGAACAGGGTCAGAGGTTGATCTATCTGGCTTCCAGTTCTATGTTAGATATGACTTGCCACATACTTTAATTCTACCCTGGTACATCGGACTAGTATCGACGAACCCTATATGCATTGGTATTGGTAGGTTTACATAAGTTCGTCGATGATGTCGATAACTTCACCGCAGGTTGATGGTCACGAACGGGGTGTCTCTTTAGACTTGCCCATGGTATAACATTCATCGATCACGGTCGAACACCGGTGTAATGCCTTCACAATGGAGTCGTGGTGCTAAGTCACACTCATCATTACGCATAGTTGTTAGCATCAGTTTGACTGTGGGCACGTGGTTCGGTATTAGATCATCCCACTTGTGATATTGGTTCAAATTGATTTTCTTACTGAGCATTACCTCTCAGGCAGCTTCAGCGGACTCTCTCGTCCCATTGTTTCGCCAGTGGTGGGTGTTTCGTGGACTGTCTTGCCGGCGGGTCCTTTCCGCCACCTTCGACCCCCTAGAGATATAAACATGGACAGGTTCCCCTGGATAATAGGCACATGTTCTCTACACACTCACACATCAAGCTACTTCAATAGCAACAAGTCTCTGGAAATAAACACACTTGACGACGACGCAGAAAGATACGACATCGAAGGTGATCGACGCCTCGTACAACGATACAGCATAAACCCATGCGAACTCCTGAAGATTATTTCCGCTGAAACCAAGAACAAGCGCTAATTTCCGACTCGATATATAACTAAAAGCCGCCAGAAGATAATACGAAGCTCCACTTAATATTCCCATCATGTCTTCATCACGATCCGGTGGACACAGAAGCTCTCGCGGGAGCAAGGGCAGACAAGTGCGTGACGGTTTTCAATTCGTAAATCCCCTCAACGGCTCGACGTGCGGTCGTGGAAGATGTTCTATGGCCCCTGAGTCTGTTATCACTTGAGCGTGGTCGATACTAACATGGCCCGTAACAGTCTTCCGTCCAACAACTCATCGAATCGCTGCGCACCCATCGAGTTAACACACTTACCGAGCTCTGTCGTATCGAACGAGTAGCCGCGAGCTGCGAGAACGAGGAAGACGCCCAAGCGTTCCAGCAACCGATGACCTCCGCATGGGATTACTATGTGAATAGCAACCAGTTCCTAACAGAGCTGAGAGGTCTGACGCGGAACTACCCCATCTCGGGCGAACTCGTCGACCAGGCACACCATCTAGTTCGGAACGATCCAAACTCGAACCGAAGCTGGAATCTGGCATGGCTCTGCCTAGTAAAGATTCGGGACGAGTAAGTCCTTTCATGCCTCCCCCCAACCCACGACACCCTATTCCACACCGTATTCTCTAGAGTTCTACTTCTATTGCTTCGTACCAAGTCGATGAGCTCCGAACAAACTCGTCTCTTACCTTTGGAATATAGGGGCTTAATTCCTACCTATGCTCAAACCGACGCGTGGCGGAAAGACATGTGGGGAGGCCGTGATCCGACCCAAGAGGAGGCAGATCAACTCGCTCAGTGTTTCGAGTACGAATGGACCCAGGCGGTCGAAAACATGCTGCGGCACTGGCCCGTGACGCCGACATGGTACTAAGCCCAAGATATTTCCTTCGCTCCCAATTATTGCACTCGATATATTCCGTTTCATCTGGTCGTACAGTTCGCAAGGCGTTGGATACCTTAGCTGCTACTCTGGCGCTGGTTCGCGCTGAGATACATGGTGGGACTATGGAATAGGGGGGTTTATAAAGGTTCATGAGCATTTTCAGGGGTTCTTTTATTCGTTTTCTTCTTCTTTCCTTCTACATGGATAACATAGTGCGGCATGGCATGGCATAGCATGGTCAGGGTTTCATTCCTTTTTTTTTTCTTTCGCATTTGCATCCAGGGTGTTTGATGTTTTCTTTATACCTCGTGGAATTCATTTCTTCTCTTGTCTCTTAGATACTTTTCTCTCGCTTTTTATCAAAATACCCTCCCGATCTCTAATCTTTTTCTTTTTCTTAACGTTTTCTCACTGTTGTGTGATTGTCTCCTCACGTCGCTAACAGAAACACAGGGCCCAAACATAAGGACTAGGTAACGGTTGAGTATGGAGTGGTGAGAAGATTGGGTTGACGTTGCGATCCAAGAAGGACGCTTGACGCATGCTATGGGATTCTCAAATCATGGGAGACGAGGCATGGCAAACCTAAGGGGAGTCTGGTTGATATTGATGGTCACCCTTTGTTTGTCAAGAGCGTGGCCGAGCACGATCCACGGTAGTATCATATAGAAGCTGAATCTAATCAACACCGCATATACGGATGGCATTTACCTTGTCGAGACCATTACGGTAAACATAGAGGTTCGCATAAGCGAAAGTCGACCTCCGTATCATGTACCAGAGAATGGCGTGTCAACCCCTAATTCTCGAATCACGGAATTGACATGAAGAAAGACCCTATGATCCCCTAAGATAAGTCTCTCTTTAATCTAGAAGATGGGCTGTGACGTAGAGTATGGCTCAGCTGAACTTGGATAAAAACCCGAGTACCAAAAGAAAGTGAGAATCGACGAGAGCGTATCTACTCGCCGATATTCCTGAGCCGCCGTCCCTACTTGTTGTCAATGACAACCCTCTATTGACGAACTCCAGACACACTCACCATGCCAACCCCTCGTCTCCTGTGTATTATCATATCAATTCCAGTCCATTGCCTCCCGCTCTTGCTTTAAATTCGATTAACTGCGTCGCTCCCTAGCCACCAGTTCATCTAAATTGAATCTTCCGCTCCAACTCACTTCATCGAAACAGCCATCCCGTTTTCCAGCATGGCAGAACCAAAACTAGCAGAAGGCTCCCCCCGTGAGGAGACATCGCAGCCGTACGATCTCGACAATCCGAATAACAGTGGCGTTACCATCTCGACTCTCGACGGCGGAATTACCGAGTGTACCTTCAAAGCCATCCACTTGCTCCATATCGGAACTCCTTACCTAGATCTCTCCAAGTATGGCAAGGTGCGCTACGAGAGCGCGGACAAACTGGTGATGACGATTAACGATGACGAACCGCTGGAGTTGATCATGGTCGTCAAACAGATCTGGGTGACCAAGCATGTTCCTATGGGGGCCAGATGCATCATGCGTTTCGGTCCGCTGTGGATAGATGAGGATGTCGATTTTGCCGTGGAGAGAGTCAACAGCGATACCACGTACGAACAGCCGCAGCTGCCCACTTCCGCGTCTATGTCCTCGAGCGACCACTACGAACTCTACACTATTCCGGAGGAAGAGGACGAGGAATAAGCGTCGTCGGACAAAGGAACAGAACAAGGATAACTGCGTAAGTACTTGAAGTATTTCAACGAGATGAACAAATAACCTAACACCAGTTTCCAGTCCATTTTATAACACACCCGGCACCAGTGTTCCCTATAGCAGACCTTCAAAGAATAAGCATCGCAATTGTAAGTGCATCAACAATCGGATAGCTAAGCTCATCGCTAACCGGACATTATAGGATAAAACAAGGGCTCAGGACGCGGAGGATGGACACACTAGAGTAGTACCCAGCTAAGAGATAGGAAGAAGAATTGAACAGGTAACCCAAGATAATTTCCGTTTCTAAACAGCCACCTTTGTCCTAAGACTGGCCATAGATTCAATGCGAACTGCAGACTGAGATGGATGTGTTGATGGCCGTTGTTTTCATCCGTGATTCTTATCCGTGGAACCAACCCCCTTAATCTTACATAATGTACCCTAGGTACCTTATCTAAGGCATGTAAAAATAGACCCAGCTGCTGACAGCTGAGGTCTAATTGTGATATCCCACTTCTAGTAGCTACCCCTATTATCTAATCTATATAAGAGGTATATGCACATAAGATGCATTGAGCAGTTATCCGGTATTAACCCCGCCCCCACTTCCACCTTTCCCGCTACAGACTACTGACGGGTTGACACGGCTCAACCAAGTGACTTGACTTCATACGAACGGACCCCCATCTTCGGGTAACAAAATCACTCCTATCTCGCCAAAATAATACCGCTAGGATTAACAGATTGGCCTTGAACATATCCGTGGGCGTACCATCCATACCCTCGTCCGATGCATAAAGACCAGCCTATCCACCACGGCTCCCTGGAGCACCTCCTGCCGCCGAGCTGGAAGGCCCAGATCACGTCTTGGCTCGCCGAGGACACGCCGTCGTTCGACTATGCCGGCTTCGTGGTCGGCGAGCACCCGCGCACCGCTACGCTCTGGGCGAAAAGCGCCGGCATCATCGCGGGGATCCCCTTCTTCACCGAGATCTTTAGGCAGTGCGGGTGCGAGGTCGAATGGCACGCCAAGGAGGGCAGCTATATCGACAGGCCCAAGGACGGCTCCGGGAAGACCAAGGTAGCTACCGTGAGCGGTCCGGCGCGGGGGCTGCTGCTGGGCGAGAGAGTCGGGCTGAACCTGCTGGCGCGGTGCTCCGGCGTCGCCACCGTCAGCCGCGACATGCTGCTCAGCCTGCGCAGCGCGGGGTACGAGGGCATCCTGGCGGGCACGCGGAAGACGACGCCGGGATTCCGGCTCGTCGAGAAGTACGGCATGCTGGTGGGCGGCGCGGACGCCCACCGCATGGACCTGAGCTCCATGATCATGCTCAAGGACAACCACGTGTGGAGCCGCGGCAGCATCACCGACGCCGTGCGGGCCGCCAAGATGGTGGGCGGGTTCGCCCTCAAGATCGAGGTCGAGGTGCAGAACGAGGCCGAGGCCGACGAGGCCATCGCCGCCGGCGCCGATATCGTCATGCTGGATAACTTCACGGGCGAGGGTGTCAAGATCGCCGCCCGGAGCCTGCGCGACAAGTGGAAAGGCAAGCGCCAGTTTCTGATCGAGGTGTCGGGTGGCTTGCGGGAGGACAACGTGTTTGACTACGCCAACAATGGTGCGTTGTCTCTAGGTATTCATCACCCCCCCGTCTTATATCTGCTGACATGCGAGTGGCCAGATATCGATATCATTTCCACGAGCTCGATCCACCAGGGCACGCCGCATGTGGATTTCTCCTTGAAGATTGACCAGGATCAGATCACGCAGGCGGCGTCGTGATTTGGCCTGTCACTTCTGGCTTGCGATGCTGTTTCTATGTACATTTGTTTTGATGATGGGTAGGTAGCCTAGAATGGACCAACGATATTATCTAATACTGCGAATGCGAACGCATGTCAGCTCCTAATCGATACTATGCAAAACCCTCCTTGCATCCAAGTCGTGTGTGTGTGTGTGTGTGATATACGACTCGAGGGGTTGCCTGTAGGTTGGTGAACTATTCGTCTTGAATAGATACCTGGGTAGGTAGGTACCTACCGCAAGTGCCAGCTAGGTCCTCGAAAACTTGCCAGATCAGTAGTTGGGTCGGTGACGACCAGCGAATCCCTGATGTTGTATACTTCCACCTTTTGCTTTGTTCTGCCGTGGATCAATACCGGGATGGAGAAAAAGCCGGGTGGGACATCCGTCAGCGGAGTCCTTCGAAGTAGCGCAAAGCAACCCCCTTTCTCCCAGGTGGGCATAAAGCGTAGTGACAGCGGAACGGACTCCGTACAGGTGTATTGGCTCTATTGGGATTTTTCATTCGCTGTGATATCACTCAGTGTCATGGGTCCGTCTTGGCCACGTCTAGACGTCGTAGGACTTCCTCGCACAAGTCCGGGGAATAAACGAGAAACCAAAACCCTAACCCAGTTTTATTGGTCTGTCATCCTTTTAAGATACGGCAATCTGCTTTTACTAGGGCTTTCACTGATGAGACGGTAAGGTATCCACAATGATGAGCGCCTCCTTACGGGATGGGCCAGCGAAGCCGTGTCGAAGCCTTTGGGTCTAAAAGGGGGACTCTTCCATCAATTTTCAGTGGCTTTCTATGGAGGAACATACCACCAAGCCGAAAGTCGCCCTGCAAAGATATGGGGCGGTTACGTTGTAGAACGCGGTACGCTGCTCTAGCTTATCGTATGCAGCGAAGGCAAGGATGTCGTACTGTGAAACATAGGCCGCCCGAGCACTAGGCATTTAAAAGGGGGAACCTGTGCCACTCATGTTTAAGGCCGCGGGAGCCTCGAGTTTCTCCTTCTAGCTTATCTTAACACCGAGGCAAGGAAAAGCGACTTGTCTATAGTATATCATACGTTCGGTTCGCTGGTGAACTGTTTCGGTGGCTAGTGGTTTGGTTGGAAAATTAGGGTCTCCAACACCCAACACCAAGACGACGAGCCTTTGCGAAATTTTCACTCTCCAAGTGCCGCACTTTCCTACCGGCAGGTGGAGGGATACCCTAAAGTCCGTAACCACCTCCGGTCGTGCATGGCCCATCACTTTGTTGTGCGATGCTATGCCTTACTCGCCCTGCGTCGTTGGTGCATGCTCATGTTGTACACGTTTCGGGGCCTCGGCGGATGACGATCTGGTGGTGGGCGAATGGTCGGTACCGAAGAGACACACACAATCCGCAATATCATCGAGACGTACACGAAGGCGTCAGTTACATCCTGCGTATCAAAGCCAAGCCGGTGAGGCGTCAGCAAAGAATCTACGGCGAGCCGAAACACGTGCATGACGACCGAGCAAGTCAGCAAGCCGAGCCATGGATCATTGATTTGTATTGTATGTATCTAGGTAGGTGTAGAATGGGGATGGCACCGTCCGGCGCGTGGGTGCGAGCAGCTGTTGGTGACGGTGGGGATGCGTATGTATAATGATGCTCGAATCCTGCGGTGAGATAGGCGCCCATGTATTGAATAGGCAGGTAGGTGTTCCGTTGCGTGTCGCCGTGTAGCTAATCCATAATCCTTCTTGAACTTGGCTGCTATGAAGGTAGCTTGAACTGTATCCTCTCCAACACCACCTCGAGCACAGACTTTCAGGGGCTAGTTCTTATTACCGGCCCAATTTCGTATCTTAGGGCTGAATATCACCTAGTAAGCTGCGGCAATGAAAGTGATATGTACCTAGATTCTTAGAATATCGTGTAATTGTCTATCGGGCTGTAGAAGTGGTATGCGAAGCCGCTGCCAGCAGCTTACAATCCCAGGAATAGCCGAGGCAGGTCTGAAATTCTCAGTGTTAAGAGTTCGACGTAGTTGTTCGCAATTAATAGAAGTATAGGTTTCATAGTAGTAGCATATTGAATCAAAAGAGCATATCCTATGCATTCGACCAGTCTCCCTGATAAACGATCTTTTTAGTCCACCGGAGTCTTAGGAGGAACTTGTAACCAAGTCGTAAATCGTAGGACGCCACAAACTTCTCATGGTGGGTAGCCCTTCTATGAAGGCTCCTCGCGAGGTTTCCTCGCAGTAGTGAAGACGCTATAGGATGTGTCAATACGGAGCCAAATACGGTACGAAGGCTTTTTCTTACGCTGTTACGTACGGCCTAATATTGGTCGCTTGAATTTCTTGCCAAAACGAGGGTACCATGGCATCAAACCGTTCCTTTGTCCATCCGCAGCTCTGGAACAGCAAACCGCAATGATGTTCAAGCACTAAAAATATTTAGCCAATTTGTAAACCGAGCCGAACCGACTGATTAGGGGGTTCGGCCAAGGGGGTTAGGTAACTTACCGTAGTCCTTATTTAGTATTGAATTCATTAAGCTCTGACGTGCCTTCATCTTCTCATCCTGAGCCCAATTCCCGACCGGCAATATCTCACTCCGCTGGACTATCTTCTCGAAATTCGCATCGACGAGCCAGACGGGGACGTGAGGGGAGGGACTGAAATCCATGCCGACCTTCTCGCTCATCTCGCGAAACAATTGTAAGAACTCGGGGCACAGTTCGGCCTCGGCAAACTTGCCGTCGAAGTCAAGGACGTGTATTGCGATCTCCGTCATCTCGAAGAGGCCGCCCGGCTTGAGCTTGTCGTACGTCTGACGGAGCAGCGCCGGCCAGTCCCGCACGCCACCGGCTATACTTCGCGCGTGAATGAAGTCGAAAGAATTATCTGGAAATCTCCACGGATTCTCCACGTCGCCGATCTCGAACTTGACATTCGGCGGCACGCCCTTCCTCCTCTGGATGGGATACACATCTATGCCGGTGATCTGAGCTTGGGGATAGCGGGCCGCCATTTCTATGGGCCATACGCCGGTTCCTGTGCCCAGGTCTAAGATTTGAGCTACATCCAGGGGCAGCCGTGTAGAGGTCAAGGCGCCATCTAGAGAGTGTCTGTATAGTTTATGCTGGACTTCGCATCTCCGAAGTTCGGGTTCGTCGAAGGCTAAAAATATTTTACCCGAAACATGATAGCGATGGCCGAAGGCCTCGATGTACGGCATATTTTCTAGCCTCGGATCCGGCGTGTCGGCGTCCGAGTGGGAATCGCTGCTGTCCCCTGCACCACGCTCACCCTGGAGTTTCAATTTAATACCCAAGGTAAGCGATCCTAAGGGCCGAGATTCACCTACCTCAGGTTGGTTTCTCATCACCTCCTTTCCTTTCGCCGTTGGATGACTCATGTTGATGCTGTGTGTTGACTTCTTGAAATTTACCGCGTGTCGATTATTTTACATGACTCGCTTGGGTAATACCGTGATGCTGTAAAGTCATCCAGGGGTGTTTTAAAGTGAGCCTGCTTGCATCGATGTCTCATCGCGCGTGTTGCCTTGTGCTTCTTGTGCTCTTCTGGTTTGACGTCCTGAGTCTGAGTGATGAAAAAATGCCGGATCGGATCCACCACACCTACGACGTTCACATCTGTTGGGGCTCCAGCACAGATGTGCTAGGGCTACAGCTACCATTCGTAGACATCGTCCTTCGAAATCATTTTGTGTGTAATTTGTCAAATTGACGGTCCAGTAAGCGATGCCGGTATTACTGCTTCGGCATATCCAACGGTGTGCCGGTCCTCGGTAAGTAGTGCTACGCACGCCCGAGCTTTCGTGGAAGCCGATCCATGTCGGCTAAGAGTTGGACTTTGCGGTGGTCAGATTTTTTTTTACGAACCCCCCCCCCCCCCTCCCCCCATCTTGTCCGAAAGGTTAGGTAGATAATAAAAAAAAGGGACCAAAAGCCAGCCAACACTTCGCAGGCCGCAGGTCGCAGCGCGAAGGCAGACGCCGAACACGTTTGTCGTCAAGGAACCCCGGACACGAAGACATCTGATGGATCCCACCTGCGACTCGATATGAATGTGCAACAAAAAGCTGCAGTCAAAGTCGCATTGGCAGCGTGTGCTTTGCAGAGGGCGCCGCTCTGGGGAAAACGGTATGTGGATACCTTAGGTAGGTGAAGAACGGTCCGATTCCTACTGGCCTGGCTAGAGCAGGGCCTACTGGCTAGAGGTAGGGAGGCCTACTGGCTAGAAGACCGGACCATGCCGGGCCTACAACGCATCCTGCAATACTGACACTGACACTGCGGCCCCTTAGTTGTTAGTGTAGGACGTAGGGCACAGGACACGATGTCGTCGCGAGGGAATTTTAACCGTATGCGGCAGATTGCCTTATGACATAGCATGTTGTGGAATTAGACTCCTAACTCGTCCAGTGGCCGGCACAGTACGTACGCATTGCAACCGTAGCGTCGTCTTTCTCATCTTCTAGACTCTTTGATGGACATTGGACACGCGTGGTGCTGTGCCCCTGTCCCTGCAGGGCCAAGCCATGAGCCAGTAGGCGCCCTAAGGTAGATGGCTCACCATGGCCGAACTACCCCCCTAAATGCCACTGTATGATGTTCACCGGGTGGATTAGCTGTGGGTAACATTCCTTTAGCTCGCCTAAACTACCTAAATTGGTGCCTATTAAAATTCGTGGGATATCTTCAATTTGAAGCTTATAGAATACCTAGGTACCTAGGTAGGTAGTCTAGGACTACGGGTGTAAGTTGGGCGAGTTGATGAGGTGGAAACTACATAACGAAGGAGAGGAGTGGTTTATATGTATATACCCAGGTACCTAAGATCTGTAAATACAACTTAAATACCTGGAAAAGGAGCTAATTCTTATGCGATCAGAAGGCTTGACAGGGGCGATGATGGTTAGGGTTCGGGCCTTGACCCCTTGAGCGGCAAGTCACATATGCCCTATCTTAAGAGGTATTGTACCTACGGCGATGTGCGATGTGCGATTGCGGTAGGGGTAGCGGGTAACACCTATCATCCATCACCTATCCATGTGACTACATGGCCACGTGGAATACTGGCACCTGCAATATCTGAGCTAATCCCAGACTCTTATAGGGCTGATTAATCTCGTGTTTCGAGTTGTTGAAATACATACCTAGGTAGTGGTTGGTCTCTTTGACAAGTACCTAGGTAGACATCCATTAGCCGTGGCCCGAAAGAAGTCGGCGAATGGAATCCAACTTGAACAAAGGGACATTTTAAGACTTGCATTTCTGCAAAGTACACGAGAACCCTATGAGGTAGAAATTACCTGACTACCTAGGTACACATCATCACATCTGAGCACATTTTCCCCTTTTCTGCGGAGGATCTTCAACTAAGCGCGGGAAGAAACGAACGATGTAGCTGCAGCTCAGCCTATGGGCGTTTTACTCACACCTCCAACGCAACGGCATCGTGGGCTAGCTGCGCCATATCAATGCAGGGCGGACCGAAGATAGTAGGTCGACTCTCGTTTCCAAGACTTGTTGGTGGAAAAGGACAGCAACAAAACGGCCGATAATCAAGCGACAAGACGGCGTCGTCGGCCGAGGGCCGTTAGACCCTTGGACATTGGACCTTGGAGATGGAGGAATGGAGAAGCCCCCACTTCTCTCGCGGCAAGAAGCTGCAAGTATTTCCTTGGAAGATGGGCATGCATGCAGATCCTGCTGTGATGTCGTGACCATCCTGCCATCGAGCACAAGCTGACAGGGCGACGATAAGTTGAGTAGATCCACATCCCTTCCCCTTTCCCCTCTCCTTATCATCGCAACTGGCTGGCAATCTTAAGGCGCGTAGGGTCCTCTCAGCAAGGCTAACTAACACATTACGCAATAGAAGATGTTGGAGTTATCACTGAACAGCAAAGACATGAGCTATGGGCACACAGGGAAGTCGATTCGTACCAGGCTTTACTAGCGCTCGGTACAGATATCCATCCTAACCATCTTTAGAGAAGGGGGAGTAGGGAAGCATCTCGTAACATGAAGTTTCCTAAACTATCTACCGTACACCCTGTTCGGATCGACATAGCGACATATCGACGTGGCGCGATCGAAATTTCTAATCCACAACCTTCATGAAGTGATTGGCCATGAAGACAGCATCCTTCTGTGCCACCTCCCGCTTCCTAGGCGGGGCTATGGTCCCAATCTTTTTCGGAATCGTGAACCTCGGCTTGCCGAACGGTGCCGGCCTAGACGCCGTCCTCTTCGTTGTCGTTGCATTCGTCGGGTATTCAATAGCACCGTACGCGCACTTGCCTCCTTTGAAAGCAGCCGTGGCTGCAGCTTTCCACAATTCCGTGATGTCGCTAATCATGGGCGCCGTCCACCATAGGCGGCAATCGGACTCTTCGACAACGAACTGTGCCGGGATGCCATCCTCGAGATTGCCGGGAAGAATCTGATCTTTCACGTTTAGGCTCGCCGCCGTACTGCGATCGATGACGTACGTCGTGTATGTGTTTAGCGTTGCGACGATATCGGAGTCGTTGGTGTAGCCAAGGGCTGTTTGGGCTTGCGCGTAGACATCCTCGAAGCCGTACGACTGGGAGCCTTTCACGCCACCAACGCCTTGGATGAGTCCCTTTTTCGTCGGCCTTCCCCCCATAGCGATGCTCTTGACACCCGCGTTGGCCCGCAAGAACTCGGAAAATAACGTGCATGTCGAGGCGCAGTACCCGTCGAGCAGGAGCACCACGTTCTCGGGGCCGCCGAACGGGCGCGTGAAGTTTTTACGGCTATTATATCCGGTTACATCAAAACCCAGCTAGAGGATCGATTAGCATGTGTCAAGCCCCTTTATCAACGTTCAGTCCGAGCCATCACCAAACTTACCCCGAAGGTGGCGTTGCTCGTGCTCAACGGGTCACTGAAGTTCCACTGCATAAGGTTCGTGTAGGTGTCACCACCGAACTCATGCGGCGCAAACTTATCGTCGTAGGACGAGAAGTCTTCGGTGGAGATGTTGAGGTCGTACCGCCAGTTGAAGACGGACTCGTATGCGTTGATGACATCGCGGGAAGCGGTGTTGGGGTCGAAGTCTGCGGATATGTCGGAGAACACCGTGGAGACGGCAGCGAAGCCAGGATGCTGGCGCCAACGTCCGTTGCCGCCCTGGACGATGTCTGGGAACAATTGGCGGAAACCATCGTATCCAAGGAAGATGTACCCTCCGCCATTGGCCTGTACGTCGACGACGAGCTTTGTCTTTCCGGCATCGGCAGCAGCCGCGTAGAAGTCTTGAGCGACCTTTTGGAATTCGGCCGGGTCGTCGGGTGAGAAGGAGAGCATGACGAGAACAGCCGTGTCCTCGAAACCCGGTTGGTCGATGAAATAACCAGAGATGGAGGAGTCACTGGCAACGATGACCGGGTCAGGGTATCCCGTGACAGCAGCTGCGATTGAAAAAGCAGGTGTAGCCGTTGCCGTTGAGGTGGGAGCCGCCGTCGTTGCCGAGGCTTCCAGAGCATTACTAGTCGCTCCGGAACAGAAGGTGCTGAAGAATGACGGTCCGTCGACAACGCCTCTCCAGGATCCCTTCAGTCTCGCTACATTCGGTAGATCTAACACGGTTCCGTTCTCAAACGTGAATGAGGTCATGTTACCGGGATAGATATACCTGGACTATCGTAAGCTTCATACATCTTGCTGGGAACTAACCATTCTAGAACCATACCTTACGCGGCCACCTGTCTGGAAATAGCCTTGGTTGTTGTTCTCGGCCACGAATGCCTTTTCGTAGAACATGGAGTTGTAGGCGGCATCTGCGTCCTGGTTGCCGGACGCCTGGTAGATCCACTCTCCAATGAAAGTAGCCGCGTCGACTCCGTTAATCAGGCTCACGACAGAGGCGGTCTCCACACCAGAGACAACATCGTCGTAGACCTTGATCACCGGCGCCGAACCGTCCGGGCCCTCCTCGCTAATGGAGACCAAGGCGAACGGCCGCTGCCACTCCACAGCTGCCGACAGGGCATCCGGGTAGACCACGAAATGGCCGTCGTGGGCAGGACCGAAAAGTCTCTTGTAGATATCTGCTTGCCACGCATACTCGTTGGGGTACTTGTCAGCCTCGATGTCTGCTTTCACCGAAGCTATCGTAGCTATCAGATCGGTAGGTGGGTAGAAATAGTCAGCCGGCGGGTTCTTTTTGAAGGCAGTGTCAGACTGCCATTCGACGTACGGCTCCATCTCGTTGATGAACTTGAGGGCGCCATCCTTGTCGATCGGAACCGAATTGAGACAGTCGTAAGCCACTGACGCCTCAATCGTCGGCGTAGGAGTGGCAGTTATCTGTTTGGCCCACGCGGAGCTGACGATGGCGCAAGCCTCGGTGGCAGCCCCGGTTGTCGTGCCTGTCGCGCTCGTACTCGTGCTCGTCGTGTTAGTGTCTCTACGCCCCAGCTTAGAGCTGCTGGCAAGCGAAACAAGCGCCAAGGCGCTGACGGCGGAGGACTTCATGGCTGCCGATTTACTACCTGTTACCTCACCTGAGACGACGAGCTCAAGAAAACAAGGTGAGGAAAGGGGTGAGTAATCAACATCATGGACGCGACGACGAGAAGCCAAGCACTTATACACAGCAACCCCCGCGTTCACGCACGAGTCCCCGATTCCCCAATTTCTTTTGGATTGCCTATTTAGGTAGGTGTGACGCCTCTCTCTGTCTTTAACCGGGGCTCGATCTTAACTGAACAGGGCAGCAGGGGAGGTTGGCGGGTTGGCTGGCAAAGCCAGGGGGGTTGCACGGCATGAACAGATGTGCAGAAGAAGCTCGGACGCCATGCAATGCATCGTATATATGTGAGATATAGGTAGCAGGAAATACGTAGTAGCTGCGAGCATGAACATCTATCTTGATGTAATTTTGGAATCTGACTGTCTGATTGCGTGATCTCGCCATGGTATGGTTTTTCGTATGTTCTGTTTCCGGCCGATAAGCCATCATATTCATCTCCTAGAATGAGGCTATACACCCGTATCGCTGCAGGATCCCGGCTAGCACATCTTCGTCGGGTCTGTTAGCGTCGGCGTGGAAGCTTGTCCAGCCTGGTTCACGGCACATCGTGCAACGGTTTGCCACCGCGGAGGTAAATGAGCTTCCGGGTCGCGAATCGTCTTCTCATACCATCGCAATTGGTCGGACACGAAAACTTGGAAACTCCCCTAGCAACGGGAAGGCGGGTTTTCATGCATTCCACAGGTTGCTCGGATTTTTACAAAGCATTAGTACGTAGAGATAAGACGAATTCGTCAGCAGTGAGGATAGCATCTGCTAAACCTAGGTAGATGTCTCTGCCTGATGTCGATCACTAAATACCTAACGTGATGTGCCCTACAGATCCAATTTCCGACCCTTGCTGGGAGGCATTGGCCTATCAGCTGCCGGGGATCCATCGCATTCCAGCTTATCTGAGCACTTGTTGTCTCAACTTGACACGGCTGGTTCATACGATGATTAGTGGCCCGGCCGCTTAAATTATTTCCACCATAGAATATTCCGTACATACATTTCATGTAGAATCTCGCTGATAATTATTAGCATGTCTCTTATATGTTTCCTTCATCATACCCTTCTCATCTATCTGTCAGTCTGTCTATTGTACTATAGTACAACCTGATTGCGCTATTTAAGCACGGGCTTCTTCGGATAACACGTGTTGGTACTCATCATGCGGCGGCGGCACTAAAAGCAAACATCTGTGTCTCACGGGGACCAACATCGATAACTCTACTCCCTAGTATCGTGTAGCAGAGCTTGGGCGACATATTGACGTATGTAAATCGAGCAATGGGGCCAAGTTGGATGCTTGAATGGGCTCTCGGCGCGCCTAGCCGGACGTCGGGGATATATCAACACTGCGAAGATATATGTTTGGTGGAAGAAAACGTTGACTACTCCCCGTCGAAGCTGCATAACAAGTACCGAACTTGCATATAACATTACGCGGCAGATATAATTAGTATCGCGTGAAGTATGTTACTTTCCGACGCAGTCCCGATCCGAGCAGTCGCATGATGCGAGCCTCACCGGTTCCAAGGATCTGTGATAGACAACGCCGGGGTGCAGAGCCTCTGCCGGGCCCAACCCCAATGCATTTCCACACGCCGGCTGGTCGCCCTGGGTCTAGAACGCCTCGCCTCTTCGGGGATAGCCTTAGCCAAGAGGGCAAACTCCTGGTTATCGCCGTCAGAGTTATGGAAGAACAACTTGGGCCACTCGACGCCGCCCATCTCCTCTGCCGCCCGCATTTCTCGCTGGCCGTTCTCGATCGTGTCTTTCTCGTCAGTCACAACGTGCATTTGTCCTGCACTGATCCCATTTTGCATCCACGCGCTTGAATCGCCAGTAGCATAGGTCTCCAGGCGCCGCGCATGCTTCCCTTTTTTATACGCCCAGGTATGTAAATGTCTAGGTACCTATCTATATTGCCTGATGTCTCTGAAAACGTTGCTGCTTTCTCACTATTCCTCCCGAGCCCCTTTTCATAGGGTAGATCTATGTCTGCAATAGGCGCTCGAGTGACGACATGGCTTTCTTACTAAATTCGAGCATGTCCGAATACTTCTCAGGTGCCTTACTATCAAACACCTCCATCGATAGATAACTTCTAAATCCCGTCTCCAACACGGCCTTCAAGAAAGCTTGGACGGGAAGGTAGCCGCCATCGTACGGCAGGGGCCGGTAGTCATGACTCCATTGGCCCCTCGGTCGTAGCCCTTCGGCATTGGATTTCGCTTCTAGGGGTGACTCCATCTTGTAGGCATCCGAGATCTGCAAGAGGTAAATCTTCCCGGGCGGCACGGTCCTGCTCAACTCGTCCATGCTGTGTTTCCACTTGGCCTCGAGCTCGTCCCGCGAGAGACCCTCCACTAACCCGGAATTCGTAGTTGGATCTGCCCATTCGCCTCCGGCGCTCTGGAATGTGTCCAGACACAGCCCCAGATTGGGCCGATTCGCTTTCTCGACGATGCGCCAGACGTCCCTCCAGCTCGGGGCTTGCGTAGCCCAGCACCAGTTCTCATACGCGATTCGTAGACCCTTGGCAGCGCAGAGATCTGCTAGCTCGGCCAGATCGCCAGCTAGGTCGTCGATCGAAGACGATATGCCGGGCGCGTCTGACGATCCGACCTGTAGCATGTCGGTCCCGGCGGCCTCCATGATCCGCATCCAACCCTCGGCACGTTCGAACGCGTCCTTCCTTTCCCTGCTTCCCTTCGGCCATCCCTCGAAGTTAGCAAACGGCTGCAGCATGAGTATCTTGAGGTTATGCTCTTCCGCCTGAGCCTTGATCGACTTTCCGATCTCGACGACGGCGTCGTAGTCTTTTGGGTCGGGCTCTTTGCCGTTGAGCATCTTGCCGTATGCGAATATGTCGGGCATGGATAGCTCGATCGCGTCAAACCCGGCATCCGCGATGGCCTTGAGTTTTAGGGGAAGAGTATGAGACTCTCTGTGTCCGATGCTACATGTCGCGTAACATGTTGGGATTTTAGCGCTCTGGTACTCGGTTGGCATTTTAGATATGATCGATTCAGTACTTTAGATGTTCCGTGATACACTCGAGGCTTTTTCTTGGGTCAGGTAAGTTTTGGGGATGATACGAAAACAGTTATACAGTATTTACATAGAACTCATCCCAATGACGTCAACGAGTGCCTTATTCATCGCCTACGTAATTGATGCGAAAGCTCAAATTGCTAATCCCAGGGATCGAGCTATTATATACCCCTTATTCTTTAACATTTAGAAAGGGCTCTTGTGAGATCGTGAATTAATCATCACCCGGGCTACACGGTCTTGCTCGCGCCACATAATCAAAAGATTACGCACCAATTTCGTCTTGGTTCAATATTGTTGGCCGTTCGCGTCCGTCACAATCATTTTCGTCGGTAGTTATCACGGTCGGTGGGAGTTGCTTGGTATCGCCGGCGAGGAAGCACGGTGAAAGAGTATTTCCCCAGACGCAATACAGATCGGCGCTCCCATTTGGTACAGCTTTTCAAAGCTCCTCGGTCAACAACTACTCCACTCGACAAGCCCATATGACTACGTGTAACTGCATGTTCTAGGTACCGGCTAGAAATGGACGGATCTGATCACATTTCTCATCCATCCGATCGAGAAGCTTGCCAAATCGTGCTATACCGACAACCATTTCATCGATGGAGACTAGCCAGTCTAAAATAGTTTAATTCTACCATCTCTGGGTTCGAGATAAGCTCCCTACTCCCCTCCATAATAGTGATACAGTGATACGCTAAACACAGCTGGGATATCGTATATCGTTTTAAAGGTAAAGGAGCTATTCAACTATTCAGGTATTTCAACTGGATAAATACATATCTTGAGCACTTAATTTTCACACTCGGCGATGTCGGGAGCGACCTTTAAAATACGAAGTATTTCCAACTTCTAATCGCAATGGCTGATTCCGACTTGGCCCGCTATCTTCGGTCTACACTCCCTTCGGAGGCGTATAAAGGATTAGTCGACTCGGTGCTGCCTACTTTGATCGACTGTATCGCGGATATCAGCAAAGTGCTTAAGAAATCGCAACATGTGTCGCGTGCGGGAAGTGCAAACGCCTTCGGCGACGACCAGTTGAATGTGGATGTCTTGGCCGAGAATAGCATTCGAAGAGCTATCTCGAAGTGTCCTTTCGTGGTCACCGCCAGCAGCGAAGAGGATCCGATAGAAAGGGGCTCGCGAGAAACCGAGGCCGATAGTATTCCCGAGGAGCACTACACAGTTGCATTCGACCCCTTAGATGGAAGCTCCATCATAGCACCGAATTGGACTGTTGGGACCATAATTGGCATTTGGCAAGGAAAGACGGCCCTCGATCAGCTGCCCTCCGCCAAACAGGTTGCCGCCGTACTTGGCGTCTACGGACCTCGTACTACCGCTGTAATTTCGTTCCGCGTGCCAGGTCTCAACCCTGTGTGCATGGAGCTAGGAGTCGGCGAGAATGGGTTAGAGGACACCGAGATTATTCGTACAGATGTCCGATTGGCAGGGCCGCCTTTCCAGACGCGCTATTTTGCGCCAGCCAATCTAAGAGCTGCCGCCGACGACGCAAAGTACATGGGTCTTGTCTCGAAATTTATACAGAACAGGTATACGCTGCGATACAGCGGCGGGCTCGTTCCAGACGTAGTTCACGCGCTAGTCAAAGGCCACGGCATCTACATCTCACCCGTAACGGCAGCTAGCAAAGCAAAATTACGACGTCTCTATGAACTATTCCCTCTCGCCTTAGTCGTCGAGTGTGCCGGCGGGAAAGCCATCGACCCTGCCGACGGAACAAATATACTGGATAAGCCATTAGGGGATCTGAACGAGACCGCCGGATTGGTATGTGGGACAGCAGACGAGGTCGATTTCGTGAAAAAGGCCCTTCTTGCTTAATTGATTCCCCCGTAGGGAATGGCTCTTACTTTACGGGAATAGACACTCGTGATGAATTTCCGTCATTATGTAGCAAATAAGTTAACGCAACCCTTTATCTAAATGAACACCCTCAAAAATTCGACCAGCACCATGATAGCCATTGCCTGTCCATACGGCATACTAGTAATTGGTATGTCCTTGTAATGTTGCAACGTATGTCCCATACCCGTGCCGAAAGATGTGTTTAGGAGCTCGCCTTGAGCGTCGACATTATCTAACACCGCCCGCACCGCCTTGAGTGCCACGGCTTCATATTCCTTTCCAATGTACTTCTTCCTCTGCGCCTTGAGGATCCCGAAGGCGAATCCTGCTGTCGCGCTGGACTCGGCATACGATCCCTCTTCCTCGGGCTGGTCTAGGAGAGTGCGCCACAGGCCCGAGGACATCTGTAACGGCTTGAGAGCTTCGCATTGCGCATTCAGAGTATCCAGGAGATGGTTTCTGATCGGGTCATTGGCGGGTAGGTCTAACAACTCCAGGAATTCGGGAATGACGATGGTCAACCACGCATTTCCTCTGGCCCATAGTGCATTTGCGAAGTTGTGTCCGCCGTCGTGGAAGGTCCAGCCGTGAAAGAACAAGCCGGACTTTGTGTCGAATAGGTATTTGATATGGATGAGGAATTGTCGCTTTGCTTCGTCGACGTAGTGCGGTCTGTTGAGCAGCTTCCCAATCTTGGCCAAAGGCATCACGGTCATCATAAGTGTGTCATCCCATAGTTGCTGGTCGTTCACCTCCGCGTATGTGATGTGTTGCATGCCGCCGTACTTGGTTCTTTCTAGGTCGTGGTACGCCCATTCGGCCCAGCTGTCTAGCCAGGGAAGGTAGGTCTGATTTCCCGTCTTCTCGTAAACGTAAGCTAAGGTGAGAAACACAGCCATGGTGTTGATGTTTTTGGTAGTGCCGCCGGCCGCGAATCGATTCGCAAACCAATCTTCGATGATCTTGAGGTACTTTTCGTCCCCGGTCAACGAATAGTACGCCCAGATTCCATTAAGGCCAATGCCGTGAGTCCATTCCCAGTCGTTCCACCCTTTCGTATCAATGACACGGCCGTCTTCCAAGGTTAATAGAAACTCTCCCGTCTGATCTTTGATGTTCACGAGTCCCTCGATAAGAAGCTGAATCTTGGCGTGGATGTCGCTGGACTTGATCCCATGCACTTCGGACGGCATCTTGGGCAAGTTAACACAGCGACCCAGATATCTGCGATAGTCGGTAGGATTTGTCTTCCTTTAATAAGGTGTCAAATTAAACGAATGATGGTCTTTTTGATGGAAAGTACCGCTTGGCAGGCCTACGAGTTCGAAAAAGAAACCGACTCCTTTTCACAACTGCTTTCAAGTTGAGAGTCCGTTAAAATAAAGAACACCAATTCTCGGAAATTCCTCTCGTGAGGAGTAAGGGTGCTACACTACGGTGCTACACTGGGATGTACTCCACACGCGTATCGTAGCGTCTCCAGTTGTCGGGGCATCACATCGTCTCGATACCCACCCACCCTGTGCCGTCTCCAGAATTATGCCACGTGAAATGGAATCCCGTCATCAACTTGCTACGGCGCTGCATCAGGACGGGGCGGATGAGAAAGAGCACGGGGACCATTTAAACCGAGGGCTGAATATATCGAGGCTTATGAAGTCGTATGAGATCGAAGGAGAGTTACCCCGGACCCCGTTTATCAACTTGGCGAGGTCTTCGGTCTAGCTGGCACCGAGGCTAGCTGTCTGAGGAGGAGGACCCCGGCGGTCGTAAGGCCATCCCACCCGAAGAAGTTGGAGCTCCGTTAAAGCGGCAGGGGTTTCGCTTCAACCCAGCACGCCAGCTTAGCCCTCCGGACTCCAGATTATTTCTTTTGGGGTTTCTTCTCCATCCCCCGGATTTTGGAGAACTAACCCCAGCATACCCCCAGAAAGCCCCAGATTGCCCAGATTCCTCCTTGGATAGCCTGGCACTAAAAAAGACACTATCGCTTTGCTGGAAGTCCTTGGGTAATGGATCCGGAGATGATTCGTTGAACGATATTCCTGCGCTGAACCCCACCTTAGTGATATCCCATGAGGTGGTCTCCCAGCTTGGGCTAATGTAGGCGAATGAGCGTTCATGGTATAGTTGATCTTTTGACCCCTTGCTGGATACCTCGCTTACGATGTTACAGCACTATAACAAGACAGGCCTATGTGCGTTAAGAGTCGGGGGTTTAATCGTGCGAGGCGTAGATAAATGTCAACTCCCTCCCAGCTCTAGATCTTATCTCGTGTTCTTTCCTCTATCCTCGAGCAGATAGGCCCGCCGAAGAATAACACTGCAAAGAAGAACTTATTTTAGGAAGCAGTCGACGAGGTCTAATTTACCTTTGTTATCATGTCGTCCATGGAAGTTCCCGACCCTGATATCCTCCCGTCCATGAGACCCCACCAGGACGATGCGGCGAAGAGGTACTCGATGGCCGAGGTAGAGCGGGCACAGTCGGCGCCCGAAGACGTCGAGGAGAAGGGAGAACACCCGAATTATGATAAGGTTGATTCGGAAGTCGCTAAATATTCGTCGTCTGCCCGGATCGAGATATCACCTGAAGAGAACACAAGGCTTCGGAAGTTGATCGATAAGCGTGTTCTGGTCGTCATGATAACAACCTACTTTCTTCAGGCGATCGATAAAGGCACATTGTCCTTCTCTTCGATCATGGGTCTGCCAAAGGACACCGGCTTGCTGACTCCCGAGGGCAAAGTAAGCCAGAACTTTTCCTGGCTGACAACCTGTATTTACATAACTATCCTCGTTGTCGAATACCCACAGGTAAGGCCTACCCCATGTACATCTCTTGATATCTTGAACTGCATACTGACAGGTTGAAAAACAGAATTATATACTTGCTCGGGTTCCGGTCGCCAAATATCTCAGCTTTTCTATCATTGCCTGGGGTACAGTTCTGGCCTGCCATGCGGCCTGTAAGAATTTTGTTGGGCTAGTCGTTGTCCGTACGATGCTGGGACTCTTCGAGTCGGCTTGCCAGCCTGCTTTTGTAATCCTCTCGGCCATGTGGTACAAACGCGAGGAACAGGCCTCGAGAGTCACTTACTGGTACATGATGAACGGCGCGCAGCAGATCGTGGGAGGTCTTCTTGCTTACTGCTTTACTTTGATCACGGATGGCCCTCTCCGGTCGTGGCAGTGGCTTTTCATGGCATACGGTATCATCTCGGTCATATTCGGTATTTTTGTTTGGTGGTGGATGCCCGACTCTCCTATGCGTGCGAAGTGCTTTACCGAGGAAGACAAGTATCTGATGGTCGAGCGAGTTCGAGGAAATCAGACTGGTCTGCAGAACCGCGTGTTCAAGAAGGATCAGGTCTGGGACGCTCTGACTGACCCTCAAACGTGGTGCTATGCCAGCATCCAGTTCACGACGACTCTGCCGACTAGTGGTCTCGGTGCTTTCGCGAACCTGATCATCTCTTCCAGCCTCGGATTCTCAAACTTGCAGACGCAGCTTCTCTCCATGGTTCTCGGCTTTTACATTATCATCGTACTGCTGGGATCGCTCTGGCTGGTAAAGAAGTTCGGCCAGAACATCCTGACCATGCTGGGCTTCGTTATTCCGTAAGCTGCACACTAGCCTCCCCCCCCTTTGAAGTCGTCCGTAACTGACAGCAAATCCCTAGATCGTTTGTCGGTACTATTCTGCTGATGACTATTCCCAACGAGAGCTTCCCGCAGCACGTGGGATTACTCATTAGCTACTACATCACGCTGTCTTTCTGGGCGGCGCAGACCCTGGGTCTTTCCATGATGTCTCGAAATGTCGGCGGGCAGACGAAAAAGACTGTGGTGGTAGCGATCAACTTCATCTTCTGGTCGGCAGGCAATGCTATCGGCCCGCAGGTGTTCCTCTCGCGCGATGCACCCAAATACTTTACGGCGTTTGCGACCCATCTTGGCTGCTACGCCCTTCTCGTTCTTATCCTGCTATACTTCCGCTTCCATCTCACCAGGCAGAACAAGAAGCGAGACCAGCTAGCGACGGAAGGGGTTGGCGAGGCTAACGATGAAAGGTTGGCTCACGCTTTTGAGGATTTGACGGATAGGGAGAACCCCAACTTTAGATACGTGTATTAGTCTTCAGATGGATACCGAGGTATGAGATAAGAGGTTTCCGGGTTCAATATTGAAGCCTAGAATTTTAATTTGGGCATTGCGACATGACTCTTTCATAAGAGCTTGGCCCCGTTCAATGAATTTACAAATGCATATGCACATAAACCCTAAGCTCTGAAAACAGAAAAATTTAAATACGTCTACAGTGCGTCTCGCACCTTACCTTCCATCGCTGTATCTTCCATTGCATGGGCTCCACTTCTATTCAGTACGTACCTTAGGTACCTACCTCAGGTACCAAACCTACCTAACTTTAAACAGCACCTTGCAGCTTGGAATTTGAGAGCTTCAACATCAAACACCAAACTTCTAACCTTCACACCTTCAAGGCGTAGTGATTCTTATCTTTTTAATCCTACGACACTTGTTTCGACAAGTCTTGCGACCCGTAATCTGGTTCCTAACCACGTGCTGGAACCGATTGACTTCTAACGAAAAGCCAACACCTAATAATCGCAATCGCCATGGATTACCAGTCACCTGTGCGAGACCGTTACGACTCGCGATCTCCGACTCCCAAATCGCGTTACTCACAGTCGCCTTCTTCAGCTCGTCGCCACCGTTCTCCTACTAGATCACCATCCCCTCCCCATCGTCGCAATGGCAGACTTCGTAGTGAGAGCAGAAGCCCGAGTCGCGACCGCGACGACCGTGATGTCTACGATGAGCGTGGCAGAAGTGAAAGCCCTCTAAGAGGCAGTACCAAGGTCAGTCAATCCACAAACTCTCCAGTAGTTCCGTCGCTAATGCAAGCCGTGTGGTTCAACCTGCAGATCGTTGTCGAGAAGTTGACCAAGACTGTCAACGAAGATCACCTGCAAGAGATATTCGGACAATATGGCCCAATCAGAGACCTGGACATGCCTATAAATCGGAAGTGTAAGCTATCCTTGTATAAATGCTTCCGGTTGTTTGGACGGGATAACTAACTGAGGTTTGTACAGACAACACGAACCGTGGCACAGCATACATCCTCTATATTCACGAGGCTGACGCCGAAGCGGCCATAGCCCACATGCACGAAGCCGTTCTCGACGGTGCTGTTATCAATGTGTCGATCGTCTTGCCCCGACGAAAGTTTTCGCCTTCGCCGCCGACTGCGAGTCGAGGAGCTAATATTGACCCTCGCCTCCCCGCACCCGTCCCTAGAGCTGGCGGTAGACTGGGCGGTGGTCCTCCTGGTGGTGGACGGGCAGCAGGTTTCGCGGGAAGAGCACCTCGCTCACCCCCGCGCTATGGACGATCTGGTCGTGACAGCTTTGATACGTACCGCCCACACTCCTACTCGAGGTCTAGATCCCCTCCCCCCCGTCGCAACCGTAGCCCTTCGGGCTCGTACGCGTCCCGATCTCGATCCCCGAGACGACGTGGAAGAAGAGAAAGCTATGACGATTACGACGACGATCGACGACGTAGTCCTAGCTATGACAGCTATCGAGCTCGTAGTCGTTCTCGCAGCCGTGGCAGAGGGCATCGTTAAGCAAGGTTAAGCAGGGAAGGCTAGGGCTGTGTTTTGTCCGCCATTCAAATGGGCGTTTTAGGGAAAGGGGGATACCGGATCATAGCAATGAAGCTTCGCGGCGTATGGTTGAGGCTGCCTAGCCTCTGATGATGAATATCGAGCTCGGCCGCAGTATGTCCTGACTGCCCCCGAATGGCTGCCTAGAGGGGGCTGCTTATGATCTTTCTATGATCTTTCTAAGCTGGGTCTTCGGCCTAAGTCACAGACTCGAATGCTGCAGTTACGTACGTTTTATTTCTAATAGTACCTTCGGCTCGTTCGTGGGGGAATTCAACAGCCTTGTCCACTGTCTTATTTTGTTACGGGCCCACCTCAATTCCTCTTGTTCCGCAGTAAACACCACGCTCGTGTCGGTATCACTAGGCAGTGCTTCATAGACGCACTCGCAAGTTTCACACTTTCAGGGGATACTCCACACCCTGCTGTCATCGCCATTTCATTATAGGGGGACCGTGAATCCTTCCATTGCCCTTTGCTGATCAATTCGCTCCATTTATCCTTTATGCTATAATCTCAGGGGAACTAGTATTAATCTCTTACAACTAGGTTACCCGCATATGCCTTCAAAGGTGTATGTATATAAGTTCTTGTGCAACTCCAAGTCGCAAGAATAATCTAACCAGACTAAGCTCATCATCTATACTGATCCAGATCCACGCATCTCACACGGCCATCCGCGACGACTTCGCCGGTTCTCTTTTCAGACCCTAGGCGGATTACCGCCTCAAACCTCTCCCTTGGCGGACGTAATGCCGCGAATTTGCATTTGGAGCCCGGTGTAGAGTTTCCTTAGAGTTCCCTGTGGACACACTCAAGCCTGAGCCTGTCTTGGGACGCGTGTTGACGAGAGCACGAGTCGCATCTAGCAAGACAGTACCAACTAGCAATGACGGGCAGTGAGTTTTCTCTTCACTTCACCTTCTGAATCTGATTCCCAGCGAATTCACAACGTCAATATGATATATCACAAACGAGAATGAAAGCTGACGAGTGCTTTAAGTGGTAACCTCGAATTAGACAAAGTACCAGGCATAGGAATCGTGTGCATGTCGACCCCTGTCCTAAAGCTCAAAGAGCTGATCGCCTATTTCTCTCTTTTCGGAAGCTGTAATCTCATGAGATGCTATACTCCACTTCTTACGCGTTCCGCAAATAGCGATTGCTGACTTGAGCAGCTCGTTATAGTGCCAGGAGGACTCGATGTGTAATCCCTGGATGTTGCCCCCAAAATCGAGGGCGTGATGCATCGTACAACCTCAACCGATTATCTGGTCGTGCCACAGGGGACTTTGACTCTCCTACCGCCACCTAACCCGTTTGACATAGTCGATGGGCAAGGCACCTACGATAAGCCGGGCGACATGATACTTCAGCGCGGGATACTGCATGAGTAAGTGTTCCAACCGAAGGAGCGGAACTTGCAGCTTTCTTGCTGCCTCCCCGGATTTGGATGCCCGTACATACTAGCTTGATGAGTACTGACGAATAGTATATAGCGTATCGAACCGCATAGATGAATGCGTTCGTGTCGGGCCCTTCGTTGTCCCATCGGCGATAGATCGTGTCCGGGCTTCGGATACGGATACGTTATCGATACGCGGGCAAAAGAGCGCCGTCTTAGACGATGTCTGGCTTCCATAGACCAATCGAGCTGCCTACCACCGGCAAGCTCACGGCGTGGCTGCGAAACGCCGCGGAACCGCCAGTTTCTCACTCAGCTTGAGTCATTCCGCAGCATCGTGTAACCACCAATTATGCCCACGCGCTTAGCTCGGTTACCATGCGAGGCTTGAAGCGCGTTGGGCGGCCCACGGCGCAACCCAATACTCTCTATAGGCTGATATGAGCCTCATCATTGACTACCAGTGTCACCATCAATGGTGTTCACATGTCATTTCTCTTCATTTAGATGGTTACCTAAAGACTATAATGTCAGTCTTGTGAAACCTCCGTCTGTTGAGCTGAACTGCTGATGGGTCTCGGGTTTCTATTCTACTCTTACACCATACCCCTACCGAATTACCGTATAACGACTTCCGGATTCACATCTGCGTTACCACGGCCGTCGTATCGAGCCATATTATACGTCGAATACTCAATGCCCCGATACTAACTCTGTCAGCAAGACTCAGACTCGACCTTTGGACACCAAATTCGCGGCTAATTCCCGAGTCCTGCCAGGTTTACATGGAGAGCGGTTTACGTCTGGCGCCTTCTACCACTTACTGTAGATGGATTTGATGAGGAATACGCCGTGTGACTCGTTATTTGTGAGACGAGGGAACTGTGTATCAGACCCGTGCCTCAAAACGTGTCGTGATGACTTCACCCTCTATCACATCCTTTCCGAAGCGGCACTGTCTCAGCAAAAAGTGAAAGTGAGAGCCTAGCCGCAAGCCTTAGAGCACGGAGGCGCAGGTCTAACTTCCTGTCACAGAATCCTTAGAAGCATACCACTCGTGGTGGATAGGCCCACGGTTAACGGCATGCTGGCTCGCTCCTTAGTATAGCAGGTACGGTAGGCTATTTTGCATTCATGGAGATGATGCCGAGGGCTCAGTATGATTGCCAATCATGATCCAGATGAACTCATCACGGTACGTGCCGAGCCATTCATCTAATCTACATCCTTTTGCCTTCCTTTGCCGTGCCCCTATTCCTCCCCCCTCAAGGATGCTTCTATCAGAAGTCATGAGAAATTATATAAATCAGACGTTTGCAAGCAGGTCTTTGTGGGTGTTCTCTCGCTACCACCACGAAAGTTTCCAATACCGTATCCAAAGGCTACATACAGTATCTTTTGGTGCTTCGCAAGAAGACGCCGATCCGAGGAAAATGTTGCATATCTCTACGTCTGTTCCTCCCTCTTGCCCACGATCAATATCAAAGTCTTTCACAGACCGCGGCGAGATGGGTCGGTTCGACATGTTTGAGCTCAATTCTCCAGCACGCTCTATCGACGTGCCCAAGAAAGTCTCATTCCCAGAACCACCACGCCCCCCAACACCAGGGCCACCTCCACGGCCACCCCCAATCCCTCCCTGTCCACCGGTACCAACGCCGCCACCCAGCCCACGTTCCGAAGCAGAAGCAGCGTGGCTTCGGGGACTTGTGGCTAAACAGCTCTCTATTCTTGCCGTCCAGCTTCTCAATATCTGGTTTGCCCCCAGGGCGTTAGTCTCGCTTCCTTACCCAGATCGCCCACCCACGCCAGGGCCGAGGTCAGTATTGGTCGTTTTATACTACCCTTGAGACACTATTCGTCCTGAAACGTGGCTTGCATTCTCACGTGTTGCTGTGGTGTCCTTTCGCTTCCTCACCAAACCATGTTTAGTACGAGCCGTAACTAATTCTACATCGTGTACCAGACCGGGACCACTAGGCCCTCGGCCGGATGTACCTACCCCACCGCCTAGCCCACGCAGATCGGCTACACGCTTGAACTGCGTGAAGAGTGGAAACGAGACCAGTGAACTCGATGTGTCTTGCAGTGGACAGCTGTCTTTCAAGCCACAGCTCTGCTTAGCCCTTGAGCTGACGACGTCATCCTCGCACTTATCCAAGCGAATAGACTCTCAGGATAGTACATACGATGATAAGCTTACGGACAAATCAGATATCCGACGTGAAACGAAAGTTCACACGAGTATTGCCTACATAAAAGCCCCCGGTGGCGTCTTAAGTCCCCACATGTCTCATCTCGGTTCCTACAAGGCGAGCGAGTCACGTTGTTTGAACGATTCCCTGCATGCCGGAGCTGGAACTCCTAGGAACGATTCAGACCTGCCCCGGTCATCCTCGTCGAGAAAGATTGTGGAAAGCTTGTCCCGATTTCCTTGCGTCTCCCGCGGCTTGTAGCCGAGCTGAAGCTATCAAGCCAACAGTCACGAGAGACGCATCTCATCGACAACCTATTCTAAGCTTTAGGATGTTCCTCCGCAATCATGAGAGAGATCTCTCGGAAAACGATACGCCGTGTGGCAGTGAGAGCCGGCCCGCTTCTTAGGTGTAGAGCCTTAGAGCCTTACCATAAGCTTCGAAGCCTAAGAAGCTTGGTACGTCAAATAGACTGTCCAAGAATCCACCAGAGCCGGCTTTCTGGTGCTTACTGGGGAAAAGTTGGCCCCAAAAAGCGATATCGACGGATACTCGTTCATGGCTGTGATTGGCGCGAGAGGAGTACGCCGCTGACGTGCAGGTCGCACGACATTAGGCACTGCCCAAAGCTGGTTTTATATGGTTCGCGATGGTCTTCTCCCTTCTCTCTAGATCTCATTTTGCTTCTTTCCGTCCCCTCTATTTACGATTGTAGACTTCGGGGTTCATCGACTGGCGAGGCAGGTTTCATCGTTTTGCTTTTTCTCACTTCCGCCCTTTTTCTTTTTTGCTTCCCCTCGCTCGTTGGCTGTCACCGGTTGGCATAGAATTGGAGTTACTAGAGCGGGCAGCATCCTTCCTCGCGGAAGAACCCCTCTTTATTTCTGGGTAGAGTGGGGGATAAACTCAGGAGAGGGAGCAGGAAAAGGGGTATTTCCTACTACTACTGTACAGCATAATATAACGTATTCCTTTTGATGTTTGACTATGTTTAGGGCTGTCCCTACGACAGTTGAATCACATTGCTTGCGTAGGCTGCATGCATATTAACAGGGCTTCGGCTTTCCAATGATAGACTGCGGAGGTATAAATGGAAGAGAGACAAGAGATGTCTAAATTCGGGCGGATGCAACACTGGCTTTATTTCATGTGCAACATCCGTTTTTGCTATCTACCTGGTAGGTATGTACTGCCTGCGTGGGGGCCGTCGATCTTTTTAGCCACGGTGAAGAAACCCAGCCAATCGGTCGTGCTATAGACGTTATACACACGCAGTTGGATCTGACCACGGCCTCCTATGTATAAGGCTACGTATAAGCCAGCTTGGCCAGTATGCATTCCTTCCCATGCTATGTTCGAACGTTCTTACTAGAAATGGCAATGGGCGGAGGAGGAATCTGGCAATCTCTTCGGCAATTTCTACCGCCTGCAGTGTTCTTCTACCGCTCTCGGTCCCGCAGCCGAAAGATCGTCGAAAAGTCCGCGACGCCAACTACAATTAGCCCACCTCACCCCATGCAGTCATCTAGCCTGTCCTTCTCCCATCAACATGAAACTCTGACGACCTGCTCTGCTGCTATTTACAGAGTCTAAGAAGCTCAAACTACCTGCTATACCTCCCATCCGACCCATTGGCTTTGCTCCTCATGACGCCACCATCTAATTGAACCATACAGCCCCATATCTAACTGATTAGACATGCTAAAAGTCTCTGATCATAGGCAGACCCGTGCACCTTGCCCCCATATTCTCTTCCAAGAGGCTGCCCCTCGTCATTCCATGCACGTAACGGTAGCCTGTTTTCTTAATTTCTTAACCAGGGTGACCTCGTCCACACCTAATTGGGTCCCAAAGGGACGGGTGGTGTTCCGTACCACTGCAGAAGTGCCGCGCATACCAGGTTGACTGCTCCTCCCTTCACCCCTGGGCACACAGAAAGCTGTATGTTTCTATATGAAGATCTATATGCTCTTCAAGTTTGGCAACGTGGACTCCACGTCTAAATCCAGCATGGCATATGTCATGGCTTTGGCATTCATGACTCACGTAGCCATCGAGCAGAACCAATGTTACGGCTCGAGGCGTAAGAGCAGTGATTTGGTACATTGGCTGCTTTCCATTCGGCCACCGAAGCCAAGTGGCCACACACTCGGGTAGTCTGCCGGAAGCTGCGCCACTACCAAGCAACATACACCGGTTATGGCAATTCCATGTCACCAGCTCTGCCGAAAGACGTCCTACGCAGGGTATTACCTACCGAGCTTACCCGGAGGAATCAGCATAGAGATACTACCTGTGGCTTGGACGTAGTACTTTCACGAAGGTTCACGACCAGGCTTTTACCATTCAGGAGGTATTATACGGTATCATTCTGTTCTCTGTTAATCAAGTGGTTATTAGCCGGTTCAATCGCATCGGGCTCTGGGCTTCTTACTATTAATCTTAATCCGAGCAGGTAAATCTAATTTGAGGTATGTTGGGGTAACACACAAACGTATTGGTCGTTTTCACTTGGGGAATACGCATCCTTTGCTCGGGATGGCCGTCACAGAGCCGAGGTCCTATCTGATTATTATAATGAATGTCTAATTAAACTACCATAAGGGGATAATTTGGATATAAAATTGATCAGAAAGTATCTTAGACGCACACAATTCAACGTACCTACTTAATAGGCAACTCTCCACCACTTGCGGCTACGGTCGACTCACACAACTTCGTACATGCTGATTGGGTTAGATTTGGATCTCTGTTGATCTTCTAAGCCCCGGGTTAAGTTGTGATAGGCTATAATATCAGGAGAGGGAGAGGGAGATAGATTAGAAATAAGCACTTAATATCTAGGTCCTCTTTTAGGACGTCGATATAGTAAATCTAGGTAACCATTACAGACTGTAATGATGATATTGATATAACGCAATGCCAAGGGGTAGCAAATCATTCAACGCAGAGACTAAGATTGTGCCAACTATGAGATTTAACTTGCCGTCATTCAGCTGACACTTACTTCTTAGTACATAAGACGACTTAGCTCCTGACAACGGCTGCTTGGATGGATTACGAAAATGAAGCTTAGATAGTCATTGCTATTGGATGAGTCGGTAAGAGAATTCTACGAAAGGCAGACAACCGATAAATGTATATGTTATGTTGCCAAGCAGAGATGTCTTAATCATGGTTTACTACACTTCCCTAATTTCCAATCTGCAGACTCTATCGTAGGTTAGGTAGTTATCGTAAGTAGAATCTCTCTTTACAAGCAGCTGATAACCTAGAGGTTCAAGTCCAACACTAACGAATTATATATCCTTTATATATCCTCCTTGTCTCCTGAATTACCTAATACATACCTGATATCTTTTAAATGAATACATGAGATATGTTTCGTTCGGATCTGGCAGACCTGTTATCTTGCTTTTAGACGTGACAACTTTCCGGTGAATAATCCGCCCAATGACGTCCAGTCCATAGTCCATAATCGAAACGAAATGTAGAGTCTGTATTCTTAAGTACCTCTTATTTGGTCCTGTTGAAACAGCTACTTGATCTTCGAGAGCTTGGTAGGCTACCTAGGACGTAAGAAAATTAGAGCCCGTAAGCTTAGCTCAACGGACTGGCTACAAATGTAAACAGGGTCATTCTTATGTGACAAGGGCTTGATTGGCCAAGGTAAAAGCGGTCAAAATGACGGACAAGGGGACAATACCAGCAGAGCCAACACCCTTACCAATAATATCAACTACACCAATGGCCCAGTCCTACCCGAATTATTTTCACTATCGCTCTTGCATCGATACCATTCAAGCCGTACGGCATGGCAATGCCTGCTACTTTTTACCTCTTGGCTATCGGAAGTGCGGTAGCAAACATAGTGTTTCGTAACGGTGTATTGGGTCCATCTGGGACGTCGACTGCAGCATCCCAACGTCTCCCAGCCGTGTTCTATCTCGCCGGCGTCGTCTTCCACGCTTTGCACTTCGCCTTCACACCCCGCGACATGGCCCTCTTAGACATCATCGCCGACGAAGACAAGGTCGATGCCGGTAAGGGCAAAGATAACTGTACCGCCATGGCTGCATGCGTTAGTATGAATGTTTCCCGTGGCTTGCTAGCGGACTTTTCCGGATTTCCATGCACTTTCGCGGTGTTTTTGTTGTCGTTATCATGAAGGGATAGGCAGGTGAGTACGAATATTAGGACTATGTTTTAGAAGGATTTTGGATGTAGTTGCGTGGAGACTGTCCAACAGCGCGGATAGGGGGACAGAGAGGACCACGTTTTGCCTATCGAGGTTTGCCTGACGGGAACTAAGCTGACCGAAATAAAATATCAACAGTAGTCCGCCTTGGTAAAAGTTGAGCATGAGTCTGTTTGAACGCGTTTCCATTTCTTTTCTTCACTTTCTGTTACCAATTCGTTCGTGACTGTGATCTGGCAGGCCTCAGGCTATATGAAGGTACATGAATTAACTAGGATGTAGGTAGTCTCGCGACAATTAACGCACTAACACTTGAAATTCTAGGTTAGCTGAACGACTAACCTAGCTCGATCTCGCCGCATGGGAGCTTTCCCCGGCGATTACTACCCGTCAAAGATGAACATATGGTCAGTGATAAATTACGGTGAACCATTAGTTGGCATACGCCATTTCTTATAGGTAACTCGGATTGCACTTACGGTGCATCGTAATATAGGTAAAGTGTGTGTTAATTTCTCTATGGCCGTTCTCGGTTTGCCCTAATACGATTTGCTAACTTAGGTAGGTACCCAGTTAAATCTTTACTCAGGGAAATATAGTATTAATTGTTGAAAATTCTGACAGGATAAATCGATAGTTATCTCATGTCTACTGCCAATGTTAGATTTAGGAGGTACATAATGAACAAATATAAATGCAATACGCCAAGTTGTACTATGCTATAAGTGATTATAGCAGCGGCGAAGTATGGGATCAGCACACCTAACTACCTCCCGCCATACTTGCTCACGGTCGACCTGGGACATCTTCAACTCCCCTTCGTGCCTTTCCTAGACCTAAAGTCCATCACAGTGTACTCGATAGGTAGTTGGATATGCTACTCGCTAGTGGTGTTCTTTACCTCCGGGATAGGGGGATTGGCCTGCTAACCCGGTACATAAAGGGGCTAAGATAAAAGCGTAAAGGTTCTCTTATTCCTTAGCAATTAGATTAGGAGCTCCCTGTGTAGCAAAGCCGTTCCTACTTCGCTAGGCTCACATCGTGATAAGTAACATTGAGGGGAGAAGGGGAGACATGTGGTTATCTTTGACCGTGTCGTTAGATGCACGATACTGAGTACGTACCTCCTAAGTTTAAGTTGATATGACAGTACTCGCACTGTCATATTTCTACATTCTCCATCTCAATTACAAGGATCGTCCTTTCATTACGGAATACTACCATCAACATTAGGGAATATCTACGTAGGAGTCGTGCATGCTGGCAGCCCGCCACAAAAGAAGGGGCGTCTTCTCGCAAGCCACACAGGTCACATTGGCATTGGTCGATAAGATTAGGGTCTGGCTTTCGGCTCCGACCTATTCCACTCCAAGAAAAGCACGCGAATGCGAATGCAGTGGAAATGAATCTTCTAAGGACTCTTCCTTCCGAACCGTGGCTAGCTGTCTGTCGGCGTGTTTTCCGATTAACCTAGGACTTAAGCGTCACTACATTCCACATTTCACGGTCTGGCCATCTGCTATCGAATCAGAACCTGGCCGCCGCTGTTTAGATTTATCTATTGGTGTCAGCGGCGACCCTACATTTTCAATAATCCGTCAATTCTGTTACCTACCGACGCTACCAACGGACTTGGAAGAGAGCTGAAATGCGCTGCTTGGATGGATGACACGGGTTTCGCGAGCTATCATGTATCACTGCCTCCGGCCTCCTGCCCCCCACGTGTTGCATACTATTGCAGCCGTGACTGGAACGCAGAAAGCCACTGCTTACATTTTCGTTAGGTTAGAGTTCTTTTCTGAAGACTTAGCGTGGCGTGGCGTGTATGAGCCGCATTGGCCAATATTCTCAAGCCTCTTACGGCTGGGCATGCTAAGGACTTTTAGTCCAACCTTCCTAAGGGCCGTCCCGTCCAGCCCGTCCAAAGAGTGTGCCAATGGTCTAAGTCTCGCTAGTCCTCGTGCGGCTCAATGTTGAACAAACTTCCGTGGCCGACAGTGGAGCAAGCCACATGCATTGGTTCATTAGTTCCGATTAGTTTGGTTTGGTTCGAGAGATGACGCTCCGTGTGTGTGTGACGCGCACCATCACGACCATAATCCACTAGTCAGTATCGGGCCTCGCCCAGTTATCGACCTTCCTGAAACTGTTGGTATAGCAAAAGCTAACTACGTTCATACCTCGTATCATGTACACGCTATTCTTATGAACTATGCATATACTAAGTTCCGACGGCGTCAGGGTGTGTTTGCAAAGAGACATTGCACTAGGCGAGGCATCGAGACGTCAGCAGTGTACCTAATGCCTATCATATCTCTGAATTTCCCAACAGCATAATCTTTCGCCCCCTCACCCAACTCTGTCTGGCCCAGTGGTCTGGGCGATCAGACCCTTGGTGGCAACGATGTTACCTGATTGCCCCGTCGGGCTAGACAAGGAACGAAGTAACCTACCCCTGCAATCTTTGGGTACTTACCGTGTACGAAGTTATCCGTAAGCAGCTGTATGGTGGTATTGAGCAAGCAAGAAGCTCAGGGCCTAGAAGTCGAGAAAAGTCAATAATTCGGTACCAAGTACGCCGGAGCGGTCGATGCTATTTGAATTTCTAGCTCGCCGTACAGGTTGGTCGGTCATCCTCTCTTATTATTACCTGCTCCCGTTTTACTTTGGATATTTCCATATTTCCATATTTCCTACCATCTTCATTACATACCTTCCTTCTGCTCGTGGAATCAAAGTACGTCGAATCCTGCTGTAAGATTGCAGCCGGCGACATGATGGAGCAGCAACCGGCGGGTAGCTCTTCTCTTGCATCGACAGCATTTCCCACACCCCTTCGACCAGGCACGCCCAATACGGACAGGAGTCCCTACGGCGATGACAGGATAGATCCTCAGTCTCCGCGGAGGAGCGTGGCAAACCCCTTTGCCTCCCCATCCATTTCGCGCCCAGTTTCCAGCTTCTCGAGCTCTGATGTCCATGTCTCTACACGAGGCGCGGGGCCACGATACTTCCACTCGCGAAGAGTGAAGAAAGGAGAGGTTGAAAAACCTTGGCTCGACAAGAAAGACCCCAAGGAGAAATGGGTTACCATCATTCCGATCTTGGGTATACTTGTTGGCCTGGGACTTTCCGCCTTCCTGGTTTGGGATGGACTACGAAGTGTTGTCAAGCACAACTATTGTCTGGTGCTTGATGACAGTTTCGCAACATTCAACGACGCCATATGGACGAAGGAGATCCAAGTTGGTGGTTTCGGGTAAGATCAATTGATGCCTCTTCTGCATGTCCGAGAGCTGAGCTGACGGTGGTATGCAGCAATGGTGAATTTGAACAAACCACCGGAGATGACGAGAATGTCTTCATCAAAGATGGTCACCTCTTTATTCAGCCTACGCTTCAAGATGCAAATCTGGTCAACAAGGATGCATTGATCGACCTTCTCAAGGATGGAACCTGCACTTCGACGCAGCCGAGTGACTGCATAGCCGCAACCAACACCACCGTTGGCAATGCGACTATTGTTCCCCCAACCAGGTCTGGTCGCATCAACACCAGGAAAGGTGCGACGATCAAGTACGGCCGTGTCGAAGTGACAGCCAAGCTTCCTCAGGGAGATTGGCTCTGGCCGGCTATCTGGATGATGCCCGTCAAGGACACATACGGGCCTTGGCCGGCCAGTGGCGAGATCGACATCATGGAGAGCCGAGGGAATAACTGGACGTACGGTCAAGGCGGCAACAATATCATCTCGTCGGCGCTGCACTGGGGCCCCGACCACAACAACGATGCTTGGTGGAAGACTAATGTGAAACGTGAATCCTTGCACACGACATATTCTGCGGGATACAATACCTTTGGCCTGGAGTGGTCACAGAAATACCTCTTCACCTACGTCAACTCGCGCCTCCTACAGGTGCTCTACACCAACTTTGACGAGTCTCTCTGGGATCGCGGCGGTTTCCCCGAGGCCACGAGCAACGGATCTCGCCTCGTGGACACCTGGTCAAGGACAGGCCGCTACAATACCCCCTTCGACGAGGAGTTCTACCTGATCTTGAACGTGGCTGTTGGCGGCACCAACGGCTGGTTCGAGGACGCCAAGAGCGGGAAACCCTGGATCGATGGCAGTCCTAACGCCAAAAAGGATTTCTGGAACTCTCGGGGCACGTGGCTGCCTACGTGGACTAGCCCAGCCATGGAGGTTAGCAAGGTTGTAATGTGGCAACAGTGCGACGGCGACGAGGAACTGTAATTGCGATATGAGACATGGGGAACTGGAGTCGCTGGGTACGGTATAAAAGGGCTTGGAATGGCGTTTTCCGTGGGATATCGGGACTTCATAGAGTAACAAGTTACAATGTTTAGGTTGGGGCATCAAGACAATGCTGTCGCAAGTTTAGTATTTTGGCAGCATGATTCATATTCGTTTAATAACGGTACACATAAGAGATGTATTCTATCTAGGTACGGACAAGTACATGATGCAATGCAGATTCCCGATAAATCCAACCTGCAGCATCACATATGGAGACACAGATGGAGATGCATAGGAATGAGATCAAGTGATCGATAGTATTTTCGAGCTTCCATTAACGAATAACGAACCAGGGGGGGATTGCTGGAACCAGCATCCCTGATGTCCCACGCGCTGATGTCTTAGACAGAACCTTCTAACTCAGCCTCAATACCTGATCTACCGATGTGAAACAAGATGTCGTCCACAAAACTGACTTCAACTCTTGGAAACCAAAACTAAAATTGTGTATTATGTTGGGAGATTGGATGAGAGGTAGCCACATGGCCTTGCGGTTTTTTACACCTAGCCGAATCGTACTTAGCATCAGAGGTATTGATTCTTGAGCCCTGGAAGATTATAACTGGAGGCTGCTTGGTCTGTGGGGGTTAGCGGTACCTCGCTAAAGTACCGGAGGGGCGGAAGCTCGTAAGGTTCAGAGGTTTGAGTTTGCACTAAATCCACTCTGGGCTAGCTGCAGTGGGCTAAGGTATCCCGGGCCTTGTCTAGCCTTAACGCCGACCCCCAGGTCTTGACCAACGAGGCCGAAGTACATACGGAGTAAACCGGAGATTCAACACCGTCGATATAATACCTGTCATTCATTTTTCGGCCTCTCCTTTGTATGCCATCTCATTCCAGCTGTCAGCCACATGCACGAAGACATGCAAGTAAATAAGCACGACGAATGTTCGAGCAATGTTCTCTTCCCTTTCCGATAAGCAGTGAAGATAGGTATGTCTCGTCCCTTTTACGAAACAATCCATTTGTCGCGGGATAGCATAGAACGGATATGCCAACCAATTGTCGCGTATCCGACCAAACTTATCTCAACACCAACACCAAAGAGCTATGTAGTAGCCAATAATCGCTAGACGCCGCGTTCTCGTATTAAAGTTGAAGTTCAAAAGGTGCGAGACGCCACGCCTTTCACTAACCTCTCGATGCAACTCCGAGCGACATGAATCGGACCGTAGCTCGCTGCTTTGCTACGTAGGGTCGAGTCTACCGAGAATATGGTACTTGATGCACTCTCCCACGCAGCCACGGCCTAGCAGCCTAGCAGCCTAGTAGTCGAAACATTCGTGCTAAGAGTAACCCGCATCTGCCAGGAGCGTCTGCATGCAGGCTGCACCGAGAATACGAGGAAGACGGCAGCACCAAAAAGAACGGGGCACAACGCAGAATCTCGATGTCTTCGCCAATCGAATCTTGAACTTTTCACGACAACGGCTCCGTCGAATCGTATCGAGGCCATGTACCGTGTTGTACTCATCTAAGTAAATTTCATGATTTTATTTTTAATTCACATTGGAACATCTGTGCAATCCCTAGTGGATGATGTGACCCTACAGCTACATACCAACTACCAACCACATGTAACCTACATGACATGTACCTATATAGTGTGGATACCTACTGGTTTTTTTTATCTCTCGTCAGAGTTACAGTGAAGCAGTCTGCAAGGGTCTCGACACTTACCTTGCCTTCAATATATTGCCTCCTACAGTAACATGGCTTGCCTAGACCGACGCTTGGTGAATTTCACTATCCCGTCTTCAAACTCTTCATTGACTTTGTCTAGGGAAATATTCGTCGGCCACTTGAAACGTCCATCTGCAGAGACCTAGCAAATCCAATACAATCCTTCAAGCGCACACAAGTTACCTCCCGGATACTTCTACGATCAGATGTTTCCCATACCTTACTTTGTAGGTTCGACAGGGTCTCGTTGCCAAGAGGTTGGCTGATCCTACCTCGCGATAAGAACCATTACCGGCGGTGCAGCTCCAACGACCTCCTGCGCGTGGAGGCCGGGGCCAGACAGACCAGGGGGATCAAGATCTTAGCTGCATACTACCTACGAACCCAGGTACCTTACAAATGTAGTTAGACATTTATCGCATACCTAGTCGCAAACTCTTTCAAGTTGACGCTCCTCGTCTGGACCCCTGCCATGCCATTAGAACTCGCCTAGACTACTAGGTTGATGATTGGAAACTTCGGTTGGTCTCCGTCCGCTTGCCCAAGCTCGTGGGCCATGGCTGCTTATACTATGTACGTGGGGTGGGCAATGGGAGGCGGCTGCATCACGGTTTTCGTGTCGATCCCGAAGCACCACTTGCTATCCTAGACGTCTGTATCTCTTACTCCCGGTTCTACCTTTCCGTACCTAGGTAAGCCACATTCCATCGTTTCTCACGGCTTCCCGACTATTGATCATATACATTCGTTCTAGTCCTTCGTTCACGACTCACCGAGTAGCATGTGGCTGCCGACTAGACTGGAAGTATCTCGTTAGCTTGCTTGGTCAGGCCGGAAAGTGTTCGAGGTCTGTTCAGCCCGCCCACAGAAGGGATTCTCGCTGGTAAGATTCGGTCATTATTCTCTTTCCTCTTCGATGTCGTGGGGGCATGAAGCGCCTCCCAGCGACCTAGACGGGCTTTCTGTTGTGGCATTCGACTTGTCCTTTTTCCTATCTCTCAGCTGCTTCGTTTTTACTTTCTCCATCCTTAGGTACTTAAAGCTACGATGCCTAATATCAACCTAGGGAACTAAGATCTAAGTTTGAGAGAGCTGTTTCACCTATTAAGCTGCTCAGACAATAAAACAGCCGCGCCCACGTGGTGGCTTGTCACAGTCCAAGCACTCTCAAAACTCAAGCTGTCCACATTCGTTATTCCGGTGAGTTGTTTCATATTTCCTATTTCCTTTGTATTGGAACCAAAGCTCCCTCCTGCACTACTATCCCATATGGACTTGTTCGGTGTCGAACCACCTGCTTGTACCGTAGGATCTGCCCAGTAGCAGTCGTCGTAGCCCTTCGACACCTGAATATCATCTTTTGTGTTTCGTTCTTGGACCTGGATACCGGCACTAACGCACTCGTGTGTTCCTTAGCTGGCAGATTATTATCTGCGCCGCTGGAAGGGCTGGTCAACTTGGCTGTGTGATGACTGCGCGGCCTTCCACATCATTCTCTGGTCTCTCATCTGGTCCGGCGAATAGGCCTTCCTGAGGTACCATCAGTCGAGCGCGCAATCATGGGTCTATCCAGCTACTTCAAGGCTGCAAAGCCGGAAAATAAGAAGACGAAGACCGTGGGATCTCCCGTGCCAACGGGGGGGATTTTCGCAGAGAATGCGCTCTCACACCCATTGGATTTTACCGACCTCGACCTCCGCGCTCCCCTGCCAAACTTCGGCTCGTCCAGAAATTCCATCTCAGAGCGCTCCGCCCGATCAATCAACAGCTCGGTTTTCTTAGACGATATTAAGCACGAGGTCATGGTTAACTACCTGTACCAACAGCAGTGCGCGCATTTGTGGGTCAGCGATGGAAGCGGCGATGTGGAGGGAGTGCTTCTCCGAAAGACCAAGGGGACATACATGGCCTGTCCACCTGCCTTGGCGGATTCGATGATCGCGTCGGCGTGTTCCGCACTCAATGTTCAGGTATATGTCCTTTGCCCTCCCGTCGAATTCTTTCTGCTCACATGTCGATAGTGTGCCATGACCGTCAACTCCAGAGTCATCAAGACTTTCTTATCGTGGTCTCCCGAGGCAGTTGATGTGCCACTAATGAACGGCCTCCGAATTCAGATTCTACCGACGGTGGATGACCTAGCACGCGCCAGGAAGCATCAATTTGCTGCCTTCGTTGCGTCGGAGGCTCTGTTGGTCGTCTGGGACGATGATGCACTTCATCTTGTTCAGCGGGCCAAGGCTATTGAGTCGGAGTTAATGGAACTTGTCTGGCAAACCGGCGAGATAGGCGACGACGAGGGCGAGAAGAGGCCTGATTTTGAAATCGGCGAGATCGAAATAGACGAGGAGAGCGGCCAGATCAAGCCGGAAAAGCGACCGGTCCACCTACTGAACACCTACCAAATCTCTCTCGTCATCATACTGGTTATCCTCTCCTTAGGCTCTGCTTGGAGACAGCTCGCAATCGAAGTATCTGTCGACGGCAGTTGCGTGCGGTTGGCTCTCCTAGCGATATTCCCCATACAGATCTTCTTTACTCTCTTCTTCGCTCAGGTCATCATCGGCTGCTTATCCCAGATCTTTGGTCCCATCCGTCAGCTTACCATCAACTCCAAGTTTTATTCTGCCCGACCGCCCACGAGGCTGCGAACTGCGATGCTGCCGCATATTGTAAGTTACTCTCTTGAAAGATACTCTATACCGTCTCCTTCGACTCCGAAATGGTTCCTACGGTCACCCTGCCGGACGTTGCTTCAAGCTTTGGCGAGGCTGAGACACCTCTGTGTCTGGCTTTAGGTGCTACCCCCAAATGAGCCAAGTGCTGACATATCGTAACAATCATAGACCGTACAATGCCCTGTTTACAAGGAAGGCCTTGCAGGTGTGATTCAGCCCACCGTTCGGTCTATAAAACAGGCCATCAGCACGTACGAATTGCAAGGCGGCTCTGCGAACATATTCGTCAATGACGACGGCCTTCAGCTTCTTCCCGAAGAGGACCGACTCGCCCGTATCGAATTTTACGCCGACCACAGTATAGGCTGGGTGGCCCGCCCCAGGCACGGCGAGAACGGATTCTTGCGCCGAGGCAAATTCAAGAAGGCTTCCAACATGAACTTTGCTCTTATGATATCGTGTAAAGTGGAGGATAAACTAGCCCTCTACGAACGTGGTCCCCAGTGGTCGCAAGCGGATGAGGCTTTGGCCTATGAGAGGTCATTAAAAGAAGTTCTCGAAGAGGATGGAAGAGCCTGGGCCGATGGCAACATTCGTGTGGGCGATTATATTCTCATCAGTAAGTTCCGCTCGCATTCCGTCTTGGATTGCGATTGAAAATCGTCTTTGGTTTGTTTGAGGCTCATTTATTTTCTAGTCGACTCTGATACGCGTGTTCCTTCTGACTGCCTGCTCGATGCCGTCTCGGAGATGGAGCAGTCTCCCGACGTCGGGATCATGCAGTTCTCTTCCGGCGTTATGCAAGTGGTGCATACTTACTTTGAGAACGGTATTACTTTCTTCACCAATCTCATCTACAGTGCTATCAGATACACCGTCTCCAACGGCGACGTGGCGCCTTTTGTCGGCCACAACGCGATCCTACGGTGGAGTGCGATCCAGCAGGTCTCGTACGAAGACGAGGATGGCTACGAGAAGTTTTGGTCCGAGTCGCACGTTTCCGAGGACTTTGACATGTCCCTTCGTCTGCAGTGTAGCGGCTACATCATCCGTCTCGCCGCTTGGGCCGGTGATGGCTTTAAGGAGGGCGTCTCCTTGACCGTATACGACGAACTCGCCCGATGGGAGAAGTACGCATACGGCTGTAACGAGTTGCTCTTCCATCCCCTGCGGAAGTGGCTCTGGAAAGGTCCCTTCACGCCCCTATTCCGCCGCTTTATCTTCTCCAACATCCGTTTCACTTCCAAGGTCACCATCATCTCTTATATCGGCACCTACTACGCCATCGGCGCCGCCTGGATTCTTACCTCGGTCAACTATTTCATCATGGGCTGGTACAACGGTTTATTGGACAAATACTACCTCGACTCTTGGCAAGTCTGGTTCTCCATCATCATAGTCTTCAACGGCCTGGGCAACGTGGCTCTCGCCGTCATGAGATACCGGGTTGGAGAACGCAGCCTCGCATACGCCCTCTACGAGAACTTCAAGTGGACATTCCTCCTCGCCATCTTCTTGGGCGGGCTTTCCCTCCATGTGAGCCAAGCCATCTTGTCTCACATGTTCGAAATCGACATGACCTGGGGTGCGACCTCCAAAGAGGCCGAGTTCTCCAACTTCTTCATCGAGGTGCCCAAGGTCTTGAAGAAGTTCAAATTCTCCATGATCTTCTCCCTCATCTTTATCGTAGGCATGATCATCTTGGCCGTCGCGCCATTCATCCCTCATACTTGGCGCATCACAGATTTCGTCGCCATCCTCCCCATGGCAACTGTTGCGTGCAGTCACTTCCTCCTCCCTCTTGCGCTTAATCCTGCACTCATGACCTTCTCATGGTAAACAATACATACACTTTTCTTTTCTCAACATTTCTTCTCAGAGAATACGTCACGGGCACGGCAATCTTGGGGATCATCTATGCTCGGTAATCTGGGGTACACTCGTGGTAAGATGGCATTTTTCATCCGCACATAGACAGGTAATGGGAATGAAGGTCTGGGCTGCACTAAAAAGGCGAGTTCCCGATAGATATTCATGAATCCTTCAGTTGGATGTTATTGACGATATAGGCTGGGTAACGAGGAGTTTTCAAGAGCAGAGGAATCGATTCCCTAAGTATATATATATTCTGCTCCCAGAATGCGAGGCTTACATCCGACACCTGTAATTTTCAATGAATAGAGTGAAGTGACTTATGTTAGATTAATAAAGCACAATATGCTTGAAAGATGTTTCCAATTTGGCTATTTCGGATGAATGAATGCTGATAGAGAAGATCCTGACTTCTAAGGATGACCGTTGATATCACTGCTAGGTCCACCAAGACCCGTATAACGTCGTAACGTAATTTTATTTGGCTTGCATCATTTTTGTTGGCAGTTGGAGACGTTAAAGGATTAATATCTGCCTATATAGGTAGGGTAAAATGGTTTAAGCAGAAGAAAAATTGGTCTTGGTGTAGAGGCATAACGAAGAAGCAAATGAGTTAGAAGAAACCCCTTCCGACCTAAAATGCTCACGATGCTTTTTCAATATGAAATACGAGTCAACAGAAGATCTCCCTGATTGACCTCTCAACTGCCGATCAACTAGGCTATAACCAGTATCGCGTCGAACGGCGCCTGTTGCAGATCAATAGATGATCCCTGTAACCCCTTGCATCTCTAAGTGGGCCATTACTACATTATCTAACATCTCTTTATGATACCCCTTTCTTCCTGATAACCGGTTCTGTCTTCTCTCAACCTTCATAGCCATATCCTCGAGAGAAGGGAAACCAGGTCCAACAAGGGAATTGGCCAGAGGCCTTCCATCCATTCTTTGCTAAAGTTGAAGTTCATCATCCCTCATTCACACTCTTGGGTAAAATTAGAACAGCCAGCCAAACACTTCGCGTCCACACTCTTTTATCAATGACCTTGGTGTTTGCGACTACGTAAAACTGCATCTCCGATTCTTGCTTCCTCCCATAATACATAGCCCTTAGGCTAGCGATATACCCGACGCTCTTCAATACGCAATTCCTCCATTTTAGACAACCGGTACGAAGTACGCCTACGACGTTCTTTATCTGCGATTCACCAAACGCGTCCACCTTCCTATTAGCCAATTCGCAATTCTCCATTCCTGAACCAGCGCTTCGCTGTCCCCGTTGACCCCTAGAGGTTAGACCTATTGTCGAAGGCTATGACGTTGCCGAAATAACCTGACCCTTAGCTTCAGGGGTTACGAAACGTACCTTGGGTACTTTAATACGACTTCCAGACGAGACTAGACTACGAAAACCTCGCGTTCTCCCATCGTATCGCCTGCTTGCAACACCATCAACCTCTTCCACCGTTGTGGCTTCTCAGCATCACGACGCGGTGAGCGTGCGATCATCTGTCGCTATGTCGTCTCCGTTCTTCATGTTAGCCTTTGGGCTATTTTCCATCCTCGTATCTCCCGTGTCTGGCCAACTCTACACGGACTGCAATCCACTCAACGCGACTTGTGCGCCAGACCCGGCTTTCGGGACCACGCATACGTTTAACTTCAACGCTACGCCGCCGATGGGCACCTTCAATACGACGGCTGGAACTGTCGACTACTCCGGCGACAAGGGGGCCGCGTTTACGATCAGCCAAAAGGGTGAATCGCCAACCCTGATATCCAATTTCTATTTCTTTTTCGGAAGGACGGAGGTGCACCTGAAGGCGGCACCGGGCACTGGAATTATAAGCTCTATCGTATGGTCTTCCGATGTCCTCGACGAGGTCGACTGGGAGTTCTTAGGAGGGAACACCACGCACGCTTCTACCAATTATTTCGGAAAAGGGCAACCCGACTTTCACAACGCCGAGTACCACCCAGTCAAGGGCGGAGTGCAAGACGACTACCACAACTACACCTCCGTATGGACGAAGGATAAGCTGGAATGGTACATCGACACGGAGCATATCCGCACGCTCCTTCCGCAAGATGCCAACAACACCATGAGCTATCCTCAGACCCCTATGAAGCTTAGCCTAGGTATTTGGGCTGGCGGTGACCCCGATCAGCCTAAAGGAACAATTGAATGGGCGGGTGGCGTTACTGATTATTCCCAGCCATTCACCATGTACGTGAAGAGTGCTCACGTGGAAGATTTTTCGACTGGCAAGGAGTATTCGTACGGTGACAACAGCGGGACCTGGGAAAGTATCAAGATCGCGACGTGAGTCTAATCCCTCATATGGAGCCCGCGCATATAACATGAATATCACGGACTAACTTAAAGATCTAGCGGAAACTCGACAGCCGTTGAAAATTTAAACAGGCAGCCGGAGAAGTCACTTTCCGAGAAATGGAATGATCTCCCCTCGGGCACAAAATCTGGCATTTACGCTGCAGCAGGCGGAGTGGGCGCCTTACTTTTCATCGGCCTAATCGTTTACTATATTAAGCAGAGGCGTCGGGGTAAGCAAGAGGCTGCCTTGGCGGCGCAACGACAAGAACAGGAACGTGTGGAGATGGAGAGATTTAAGAAGGAAGGGGGAGATCCTGACGCCCTCGCCTTCGACGGGGCTGAATATGCGAAAGGTGGCATGGTCTCTACTGCATCGTATGCCGTGCACGACTCTCCTCCCAGCAGTTCTGCAGGACCCCCCGAGAAGGCCTGGGATCCAACGGGGTCGGGTGGCCCCGCGGCTTCTATGCCGCTACTCCGCGACGATGCGATGAGCCCCCGTTTCGCTAGCCCGGGACCTGGTCCCGCCGGGCCATCGAGGAATAATAGCTATGCATCTCCCATCCGCTCGCAGAGCCCTGGCATGCCGCCTCAATTCCCGCCGCCCGCTCCCGGTTCGCCTGTGAACCGAACTTTCTCCCCCTCCAATGAACCAATGCGCATGGGATCACCCGGACCCCAAGCCGGCGGATACGGAGCGCCCAGGGTGAACAGTCCTGTATATAGCCGTGGCCCCGGCAGTCCTGCTTCTCCAGGACAGGGTTATGGTCAAAATCTAGGCTACGGCGGAGCACGGTGATAATTGGTATGATCTCGATTGCGGATGTGGTTAGTTTTCTTTGCCTTTTGAATCGATTTAATTTCCTTAGGGGGGGGACGACTAGGGAAGAGCCCAGGCCAGGACAGTTGAAGGTAGCTTTGGTGCAGCCTTGGCCGAGCAGATTTGGTGGAATTTGCTACGAGAGGAGACGGATACTCGTTGCATTTTCGTCTGGACACGATATGTATGTGAGATCACCTATTCAAATATTTGGCAGCTACGCGCGTTGATTTATATAAGATTTCAGATTTCTGTATGATATCCATTGGTGCGATACTCGCCAAATGCCATTCTTGGTAGTGGCGTAAAATACGATCCAACACGGTCATTGATTGTATTCTCGTTAAAGCTAGAACCCGAGTATTTTGTGCTCAATCACTTGTGAATCTGGTAAGCATTGTATGACAACTGGATTATACTGAATGGCATATACGGTACACTCTTTGCCTAGGTAGGTACTTAACAAAGAAGCATCCAGTCCATCTGTACTGCCACTTTCCCCAGAATCACCAATGCAGCTTATTCCTTATTTCCTCCCCTACAGCACGTTCTCGCTACTACGAGATCAGTCCGTCTTGCTTATTTGCAAGCCTGCCAGCTGACGTGGACCTGCTGCGTGAAGGCGACGGTGGCGTCGTCGTCTGAGATCTGGCCCGAGGCGGATGAGTTGCTCGACGTCAGCGCAATGCGGTTGTTGACGTTGAGAATGCCGCTGACACCGCAGGGCGACCAGATGACCGACGCCGTCGGGACCTGATCCTGCTTCGTGTACACCTGGCCATCGACCCAGAGTCCGCCTCCGTCAATGGAAGTTCGGGTCGTTGTCTGATACACGTCAGCTAGGTAAGCTCTTTGGGGGGTTTGCTTGGTAAAGGGATCAATGTCAAGGGCTGGGTCTAATTACAGTAGCAGCCGCGTCTTGGGAGAAGTAGTATGTCGAATAAAAGGTACCGGTCACTCCAGGCTCCAGCTGGGCGTAGCCGTGGTACGTGGACTCGACGACAGCGAACTGAAAGCCACCGGGATACTTGAGGTTCAAGTGAAGCTGGCAGTTCTTGGACTTGTCAGACGGCCCGGTGCCGGGTCCGGTGTAGACCTGGAAGGCATCGAAACCGAAAGTGATGACCTAGTTGTCTTGATCAGTCCTGGATTCGGTTCCTTCTACTAGGGCCGAAACTCTTACCTGGCGATCCGCGCCAAGGTCCGTCGTCACGGTCCCCTGGGGACAGCCGTTTCCGCTAGCCGAGGCACTGATGATGGTGATTGCCTCCGGGCTCGGGGTATCGATGATTCCGATGGGGTTGGCAGCCGCGAGGATGGGCGCAAGGAGAGCGACGAAGGACCGCATGATGATCTGAAGTGAAAAGGAGGAAATCTGGATGAATTGAGTCAAGTTCGAACCCTGGAGAATGTCGTTGTCGACTGTGCTGATGTGGAAAAGATGGACTTCATCGCGGGATAGAGTTGTATTTATAACTTTCTCTTCGTCATATCAAGAATCATATCAAGTATGCCCTCGGGATTCAGCGCTGGAACCTGGGCCGATGGTCCTGTCCCGTTCGACGCGGAGATAAGACCTAGACGCTCTAGACAACATGGAGAAAGGCCGTCAGAAATCGTGAGAAGGCGCGCCGATTCATTTTGGGAATAGATTGCGAACCTAGACCTCGAGCTGTGGAAGTCATATCCTAGCCATGGACCTTCCAGCCTCATCGACAAATTTGCGGTTGAATTGACGGACGAGGGAGAATAGATGAAATCATATTAAGTATAGGAAGCCTAGCTCTTATAGCTAGACCGCTGGGTCGGTACGGAGTTCTTTTTATAGAAACGTCAGCAGATTGAAATCATTGACGTTGGGAAGCAGGCCACATGACACGGCTGGGAAGCAACTCACCGCCCCAGCGATGTGGAATCCGGGTAGAACCCGCGCGTGAGGTGTGGGCGATAGAGGCTCTGAAAACGACAAGCTGCATGCGAGCAATCTAAACAAGGTGGAACCGCGTAGGATCTAGGTCCCGACAAAAGACGTAAGGTGTTTCATGGAGCTGTCGAGCGTCCGGACGCGAACGTGGTGGTCGATGCTATTTTGAGCCATTTCAGGCTCTTTAGATTAAGCTTCATTGCTTATACCTGCGGTTAATCCATGTCTGATATTACTTGGAGAGAAGCATATGCGATGTCAGATGATGGCAACTGTGTAAGGTGAGTCGTTTGTCATACTAGAGATGGGAGAGGGGGCTCTAGCCGTGCCAGATCGAAAGACTCAGACCATGTGGCATATCCCGTCTCGCCTAAGGACAGTACGAGAGGGTAAAAAGCGTATCGGGAGAGGCCGTTTCAGAACACCCGGTCCGGCAGCCGCCAGACGTACCCTTCCCAGGGACATCCGAACAAAGATCATAGCAGGCGTTAGGGAGATCAAGACGAGCCTAGTAAGCCCAGAAACACTTTGACGGTAGGCTAGGCTGACTCGGGTGCCTCCGCCAGCAAACATGGGTTCGAACAGGGCGTCGTGTAGGGTCCTGACCGTAAGCAGTTATGAGAAATGTCGTTGTCTAGCCTCTAAAGCCGCTTTAACCTCTTTAGCCGCGCCGACGAGCGCCAGGGGGGAATGCGCGCTAAGACCGACCTGCATGCTGCTCACATACGTGTCGTCCAAGGGTAGATCGAGACGTATCGTCCGTATTCTTATTTCGACAGTTCCAGCCAGCACCGAGAACGCCCTCGCCTGGACAGAGAAGCGGATCTAGAGGTCCCTTGGCGGGCTAGACCACCTGCTCACCGAATTAGCTCTCATAAATATACTAGGACAGGAGTCACGACGTACGTTGCATAGATTCGCATAGCCAACTCGTTACACGGTCTGGGCCTGCAGCTGAGGTCATCCCAATCATCTATTGTGACATATGCAATGATGTAAGAAATTGACCACGACGTATGCAGTGCTTTGTTGCGACTCTCTAACTTCCGAGGGGGTCGGATGTAGAAAATCTACGCGATCCAGTAACCGAGATGCTTCAGGCGGTTAATATAACATTTCCCCTCCGAGGCATGCCGAGATCGTATTAGATCGCCTAGCTTGCTCGCTCTTTGGATACTCGGAGCTCCCAATGTCACGTTAGCATTGGCACCCCGCAAGGAAGTTCTGGCTACCTGCCTGAGAACCTAACCAAGGGTGTACCTCTGCCGAGCAGGTAGAGTCCATGAACTGTCAACTGTTTATCGCATCATCAGAAGGGCGGCAGCAAGCTTGGCTATTTTGACTTGTCAATCCGTAGTGGAAGAAGACAACATGTCCTGTCAGTATGGGGATTTGCCGCCATCCAATAACGACACCTCCAGGTTCTACTGTCGACCTGTTCACGCGACTGCATACCAGGTAGGTATTGACGGTCGAGGAATAGCACTGGCATCTCCGGACTGACATCTGAAGAGCTTGGAACGACACATTGACACAGACAGATACCATAAGGCTGAGTATGTGTAGGACATTGAAAGCTAATAATTGCTTAGAATGAAAGACCTCATGCTTCGACCCCTTCTACGAGCTCTAAGATTACTACCAGAGCCGAGCGATAAAAGAAACTGAAGACCGTTGAGAACCATCCATTAATGCAATGCTATTATCGGCAAGAGTATAATCTATCGCTTCAAGCTGTCAATTCGCAACACGGGAAAGGCGCGCTCTTACACATGAGCTACTCTAAGCTTCCACCTGCTTCAAGATGCCTTCTAGATTTATGCTCTTAGGTCGCTCAATGGGTAGACCGAGAGCTCGATCCCAGATAAGCTGAGCTAGAGGTCCTAGTCCTCTGCTCACGCCGAACGTCGCAGTGTAGTAAAGGGTTTCGTGGAAACCGTAGTGGTGGAACAGGACTCCGCTGCTTGAGTCGACATTGGGATAGGGGTTCTTGGTCTTGCCGTGCTTCATCAAGACCTGAGGTGCAATCTCGCTATTGGCCTTGACGAGCTTGAATACCGGGTCCTGAGCAATCGCGGGACGAGTAGCCGCGTAATCCATCAGAGCCTCGAAGCGGGGATCAGGCTTGCGAAGGACGGCATGACCGTAGCCGGGAACCACACGGCCGCTGTTAAGCGTTGACCACAAGTAGTCGTTGATATCCTTCTCCGAATAATCCGCAGGGATGCTTTCCTTCATCTGAAGGATCCAGCGCAGAACTTCCTGCGCAGCAAGCCTGGTCCGAACTGTCAGCCCAATCCAGTGTGGGAGAAGAATCATATCAACAAGAGGGCTTACCCGTGCAGGGGTCCGGCCAGACCTTGGAGGCCGGCGCTATAACTGAGGAAGGGATCGCTTAGCGCGCTTCCGACTAGGTGCGTGGTGTGGGCCGAGACATTTCCGCCCTCGTGATCGCCATGAAGTGCAAGGTACAATCGTAACAAATCCTGGAAGTCTTCGTGCTCCTTGCCACCTTTGCCGAGCATGGAAGCGAAGTTGTAAGCCCAGTCCTGCTCGGGGTCGACATCGCCGGGTAGCGCGCCGCCGTCGCGATACGAGTTCTGGTATATCTTGGCGGCGATGGTCGGCAGCTTGGCAAGCAGGCTGATAACATCGTCGAAGGTAGGTTCCCAGTAGTCGGCCTTGTTCAAGCCCTCCTCGTAGGCCCTTGCGAACTTGGAAGTGTAGTTCAGGGCGCTGACGGCAATGGAGAACTGCGTCATGGGATGTAGGTCCTCGGGGAACCTGTCTATCATCTTATTCACGAAGTCGGGAAGTCGTGCGTGCTCGGCAAGTTCCCGAGACAGCCCTCGGACTTGGCCAACCGACGGAACTTTGCCAGTTAACAGGAGCCAGAACATAGCCTCCGGAAGCATTTCCGTCCCCGTCCTGCCCTTAGGAAGCTCCTTCTGGCAATCCTTGATAGTCCGACCGTGAAATCGGATACCCTCGTTCGCGTCGAGCACAGAGCCTTCCCAGACCATGGCCTTCAAGCCTCTGTACTTAGGTTAGTCTTCTCAACCCAACATAAAGTGCTACCTAGACAGCAATACCTCATGCCGCCGATCGTGTTCTCGACCTTGACCTCGCCGATGACTTTGGAGCCATGTGCCTTAACTTTCTTGAGAAGCTCTCTTTTGGCGGGGATGACCTCTTTTAGGGTTTCCTTCAGGTCGGGTTCAGACGAAGTCGAAGAATAAGACCTGGCCGGAGGGAGAAGCACGGCCGAGGCGGCACGTGGCTACTCGGATGTTAGCAAGCCCAGCACATCTAGAGTCTGCCAGACGGGAGGGTGAGTAGACATATGTGGAATACGCTACGTATGTATATGTTGGTATTTCTTCTAGGAAACCGCTTACCTTCAGAGCTCCCAGAGCCCTCGTCGTGGTTCTAAGGTTCATGGCCATATCTACGGTAAGGAGCGGATAGCCAGGAAGGTGTCGGTACGCACGGAAAAGAGAAACGATGGGAAGAATTTAAGGAGACGTGTAGATGTTTTAATACAGAGGACCTTCAGAACGCCGTCGCGAGGAGAGTTGAGTTGTCAATTTGTACCAACACACAAAACAAGGCAAGACAGGACGCAAACATGAGCAGAAAGAAAAAGCGACAAGATCTCAAAAGCTCCAAGGTTGATGAGAAGGATAGGGACATGGAATCTGATGTGGGGGAAGTACCCCCTCGGTGTAGATACTTAGTTCACCCGTTGAAGGTCTCCCCAGAGCTTACCTAGGTTGTTAGCTTAGCGCTGGAAGCTGGGTTAGTGGGTTAGTGGGTTAGTGTCAGCAGGCTAGCCCCTCCCCCGCATAACCGAGGGAACCCGTCTTGCCGTTGTGGGAAACGCCCCCTGCCCCTGCCCCTTTTGCCCGTCTCTGAACAATTTGGAGGAACAATGTACATGTACCTAGTAAGTACTCATATTCGTGTATAGACCTGCATAGGTACATTCCATAGTACTAGGTAGTAGGTAGATACGCATCTTGAAAGACGTCAAGTGGCCGCCTAAGTTGGTAAGTACACCTGGGCACATACTAGATAGGTACCTAAGGTACCTAATGTTAGATATTAGATAACCGACCTCGGACCAGACAATCTAATTGTCTCGGCTCCGGCTAGAGATGCGGACTTTGCCGCCTCCGATTTTTGTCAAATTCCGTTGACTCCGTATTGTGTATTGTGTATTGTATGCAATTGTCCAATGAACAATCTTTAATAACTCGCGACTTTTCTTCTATTGTTGCTGATGACCTCACCTAGCCGCGGCTTACCGTTGTGGGACTAGAGGCTGTAAGGTATCTGGTACATCTCCGATACGTCTCCAAGTTGATAAGTCAGGTACCTGAGATAGCCCCGCATCAAGCTACCTACAGAGGTATGTAGGTAGGTTGGAGTTACCGGGGATTTATTCGGCCGCCGGGGCCAACGGCGCAAACCCGGGATTTGCGGATTTGTAACTAACATTTTGATCATCTGTGCTTTTCTTTTCTCTTAGCAGTTCGATTCAACTGACGTACCCTCGATACAAGATACAAGATACGGCCCTCCTTTTAAACAAGAAGGTGTAGAGGAATGTATAACTCTGGTAAATCTAAATCTCAGCCTTGTTCAGATTTCCCGTCTACTCTGCTTCGAATCTACCGGTAGCCAAGAACACCTAACACCAACCATGCTTCGTCGAGCAGTAACACGGGCTCCTCGAAGCGCCGCGCTTCCTCTTCGTGCTTCGCGTTGCATTATCTCCTCGAGACAGCTGTCTACCACGAGCATAAGAATGTCACTGCCTCCTGTCACCCCGCCCGTTTCGGCCGCCCTCCCGTCCGACTCGTTCCAACTTCTCCCGGAAGCCGAGAAGGCCGGTGCCGCGGAGGATGCTCTCTACGAACAGCAGATCAAAGACGTTGAGGCATGGTGGGCGACGCCCCGATACGAGGGGATCAGAAGGCCGTATACCGCTGCTGACATCGTGTCGAAGCGGGGGTCACAGATGCAATCTTATCCGAGCTCCGTTATGGCTAGGAAACTCTTCAATCTGATCAAGGAGAGGGGAGCAAAGGGGGAGCCTATACATACTAGTACGTCTAGACGTTATTGTGTTAGACGCTAGCTAATCATCGCCCTCTTGAATAGTGGGAGCTATCGATCCCGTGCAGATGACACAGCAAGCGCCGCACCAGGAGGTTCTCTACATCTCCGGATGGGCTTGCTCTTCCGTCCTGACCACCACGAACGAGGTCTCGGCTGATTTTGGCGACTATCCTTACAATACCGTACCGAACCAGGTCCAACGGATGGCCAAGGCTCAGTCGATGCACGACCGAAAGCAATGGGACCTACGGCGCATGATGACCCCGGACGAGCGGAAAAACACACCGTACATCGACTACTTGCGCCCCATCATCGCGGATGGCGACACGGGGCATGGTGGGTTGAGTGCCGTGCTGAAACTTTCCAAGCTTTTCGCTGAGAACGGTGCCGCTGCCGTTCACTTCGAGGACCAACTACACGGCGGTAAGAAATGTGGCCACCTCGCCGGAAAGGTCCTGGTTCCCGTGGGCGAGCATATAAATCGCCTTGTCGCCGCACGCTTCCAATGGGATGTCATGGGTACCGAGAACCTAGTCATCGCACGTAGCGACTCGGAAAGTGGCAGGCTCATATCGAGTGCTGTCGACGTTCGTGACCACGAATTCATACTCGGCGTCGCGGAAGAAGGCAAGGCCCCCTTGGCCGAAGTCTTGCAAGAGATGGAGGCTGCAGGCGCTCCAGGTTCGGAAATTGACATATACGAAGCCGAATGGGTCAAGAACACGCGGCTGGTAACATTTGACGAGGCTGCCGTTGAGCAGATGAAGTCTCAAGGCGTATCGCAAGAGAAGATTAACTCGTACACCCGGGCCGTCGAAGAAGATAGGAACATGGGTATTACGAAGCGCCGTGAACTTGCGAACCAATACGCCTCTAAGCCTATCGTGTTCAGCTGGGATATCCCGCGTACCCGGGAGGGCCACTATCACTACCGTGCGGGTATGGAGGCCGCCACAAAGCGAGCCATAGCTTACGCTCCTTACGCCGACCTGTTATGGGTCGAGACCGGGGACCCGAAGCTCGAAGTCGCTGCCAAGCTAGGTCGCTCCGTGAGGCAGGCTTTCCCCGGCAAGGGACTAGTATATAACCTGTCGCCATCGTTCAACTGGATGGCACACGGCTTTACCGACGAGACGCTCAAATCCTTCATCTGGGACATGGCCAAGGAGGGCTTTGTCATACAGCTGATCTCGCTCGCAGGTCTTCACAGTACCGCCACCATTACGAACGAGCTAGCGAAGGGATACAAGAAGGACGGCATGCTAGCCTACGTCAACCTAGTGCAGCGTCGCGAGAAGGAGCTCGGATGCGATGTCCTCACGCACCAGAAGTGGAGCGGCGCAAGTTACATAGACGGCATCCTTGGAGCAATCCAAAGTGGTAGCAGTGGGAGCAAGAGCATGGGAGAGGGGAATACAGAAGGACAGTTCGACTAAGCTAGGTCCTTCGCCTTCGCTATGTTTCTTGTTTATTTTGATTGTCATGGAAGCGCTGGAGTTTAGGTGCATGTTCCTTCTAGTCAGAAGTGATTTATGATGGGCGATATACAGAGCAAAGACTTTGCTATTATGATTCGGATATTCTTAGCCATGGATCTTGGATATACCGTCTTGAAACCACAGCAACAATGTTCAAGGAAGGTAGCTTGGTAGCTAAATAGATCTCTAGTCTAGGTAGGTAATTGGAAGATTGATGGTGACGTTAGGAATCAGACTTTGTTCGTTGGGAACCTCCTTGGACCCGAATTACCGAATTCCGTATTTCTCTCTCGCAGCACCAACACGTCTACCCCCCGGTGGGTTACAGCTCAGTTTTCGAGGCATAGTTGCTAGGGGCGGGTAGGGGAGGGCCCTCGGGTGTGACATAGGCCTTGGTCATTCCACCGTCCACCACCATCTCGTGGCCGTTGACAAAGCTAGCCTCATCGGAAGCAAGGAACAGGACGGCCTGTGCTTGCTCTACGGCCTCGCCAAATCGACCCGAAGGGAAGTGGATCTCACGGCGCATTCGTTTGGGGACGTCGTCACCAAGCCAGTCCTGCAGCAGGGGCGTGTTCAGGGGGGCCGGGCATAAACTGTTAAAGCGGAACCCCTCGCGTGCGTGAACGATGGCTAGCTCGCGGGTCAGTGCCAGGACCGCTCCCTTCGATGCCGTGTATGCCAACTGAGGGGTCGCGGAGCCGACGAGAGCGACGACGGACGCCGTATTGATGATGCTACCCTTCGTCTTCTTGTTACGCCGCAGAGAGAGTACCGCGTGCTTGCACCCGTACCACACTCCCTTCACGTTGATCGACATGGTCAAGTCCCAGATCTCTTCCGGCGTGCCGACCGCGTCGTCGTCCCGCGCATGCATGATGCCGGCGTTGTTGAAGATGACGTCGAGGCCGCCCCACGGGTCTAACGCTTCGACTGCTGCCTTGACTTGGTCTTCCTTGGAGACGTCGCATGTCTGGTACGGGGGTAACGAGGGCGTCAGCTCGCAAGTTCAAAGGACGCTCCTATATTATCCTTTCTTATCCGCCAAGGACACGACAGCGGAACGGAGGGAGTAGTGGTGGCATACCATTGTCTCGACTCGGCCGGCGTGCGGTATCAACTGCAGGACCTTGGCCTTGGCCTTCTCGAGTGCCGGGCCGGATATGTCGACCATCATAATATTGGCGCCTTCTTTGGCGAAAAGGATCGACGTCTCGAGGCCGATGCCACTGGATGATTCGGATCAGCCGCCAGCTCTGGAAACTTGGATTGCAAGACGTACCCAGCTCCTCCGGTAATAATGGCATTCTTGCCGGCCAGACGACCCTTGGGTTCCGAAGCCATTTTCACCACCACCAAGCTGTTGTTCCAACTCGAGCAAGCTGTTTATACCGCAGGTATTTCGAGATGGCACGAGGCGCGACTGGTATCTGGGTACTAAGCAGTTCGTACGGATTTGGAATTTGAGGGTAAGAGGCAATATATGCTGCCTCGCAAGAGCCCCCGGTATTTAATATCGTCAAAGATAGCACAAGCGCACCTCTAGTTCTGCAGACCTTGACACGAGTTGCGTAGTAGTGGTCGAGTCTAAGGGCATTAGTAGGCTCTGGTTCCATTTGGAGGGGCATTTTTTGTGCAAGACCCCTCCGCTTCCGACAACGGCGCCATGATAAGGGAGTCAGAGCCACAGAGCTCACAGCCCGAGCTAGGTACTTTTCTTATCATGAACCCGGCAGTTTATGAGTAGATACCTTGTATCTCTAAGCACGATGCACTATTACCTACCTCAGTCTTGTACTGGAAGGTACCTATAGTATCGATGTGTTAGGACTCTGTTCGAGAAGCCTCGGAGAAGCCATCAAACTCCAAAATTGGATTAGTTCCAGTGTAGACGCCCGTAGTAAAAGTTGTGTTGGCCTTTTACTATGGCTCTAGAATCAAGAACAGAACAATTCGGAAAGGAGGGGATAATTGCAATGAATGATTAAAAGAATAAGAATGAGATTCTTTTAGTCGGCTTTGACTCTGGCGATGGTTTATCTAGGATGTAGAAGCGTCGCGTCAGTGGAGTACGTCTTGTCCTTGAATGTCGCCGCAAGTTGACACCTTGCAAACTGTCCGAAGCCAGAAAGCCAGAAAACATGACGCATCGCATTGTATCCAGGCATCACCATCACTTACGTCAGGTCCCCCTGATCTCCCCAAAGGGCGGGATACATTTTGTGGATCGCAGCTCTTTTCGTTACGATCTGTGTAGGCGTTCCTGTGGGGGAGCATGTACGGCATGTTTGACGTGTAGGCTACACCGATACGTTTCTGCCCTTTGGAAATCTGTTGGTAGAATATGTCGACACCTGATTCGCACGAGTTTCCCGCCGCTGGGTTATCCGGCCTACTTTGGAGCGGTGAGCCCATGACTATGTGAGACATTTGCCCATTGCGTCGGATCAAACCTGTTTCTTGAGTCATTATGCCAAAGAGGAGTTGGCATTAAGACCTTCAGGAACAAGAGCCGAGCTGGAACACCACCGTGATCCGTCCAGGTACCTACCTACCTATCGAAATTTCGAGGTCCTGTACTAGTTGTATGGGCGCGTGCGGTGTTGCTACTGATGACGGGAATAATCACGCTGTACAAGCTGCTAAGCGATCGGAGCGAAAGAGTCATCCCGAGCTGTTGGTTCACGGTTGGTGCTCGCGCGATATGCAGGGCTCTTTACGAGTTATCAACTCGCGATTTTGCGGTGCTTCATGGATAATAGCCACGCAGCTTCGCTTACTAGCGGTCAACAGGGCCAAGATTCGATATGCATTGCGGCTTGGGGAGGCGTGCAGTTAAATGATGACGTCTTGGTAACGTCTCAACGTCGCAATTTCGAAGCATGATCCCCGTTCGAGGAAGAGCGGATGTCTGAATAGCTTCGTGCATATACCGAATCAGTCACGCGGGCGTCAGCCGACAGCTTGGACCCCCCTTCACCGAGTTCATGTAAGATGCAGAATTGCAGATAAAAATCACGCAAGCCGGGAAAATTGGAAGCCGTCAAGCTCGTATCGTTGTCTCATTGGACCAAGGATCAGCTTCAAAACGATTGACTTCGATGACTGGTCAGTTTCTCGAGTGAAGGAAAACGAGGAGTCTTATTTACGTGCTGCAGCCCTGGGAGCTCTTGCATAAGAGCCTCACATAAGGCGGAATATGTAACATTGAACATAGAGACGACATCCAACAATACCTAGTGTATGAGGTGTATGAGTTACGGTCAAAAGATGGCGCAGTGCTTCCCGTCGTATTTACCTACGTAGATCATAGCGTACCTACCTACATCCTCCTAAGGTACATGAGGTACCTGATGAGGTATGATTATAGGGTATGATTATAGGCACCCATCTAACTACTACAGGGCCCCCCTGGCGATTTGGATGGTGGATTTCAGTAGATGGTGTGACCCGCGGGATCTTATCTCTACCAATCATGCAGGGGAGATGCCTATGCAGTCTCAAGATAGATCCAGAAAGACCCAGATAGCATATACATTACCTACCTCATGCGAGGTAGTAAAAAACACCTACTTGCTTGCTTGCTTGCCTACCTCCACATAGACTTGTGCGCGTGCGCGTGCGCGGGCGCCGATGCCGATGCCGATCGAGAACAACTCTTCAGCCCTATCCATCAAACCGGATACATACTAGGCTTTCGTAGATTGTGTATATATATATGTCCCCCCACCTTGCTTTCCTATACTAGCGTCTTGCTACGTTGCTCATGCCTATTGTCGTTAGCGTTCTACTGATAACTATTTTGTATGGCGATAGTAGTTCATCTCTCTTACCCCATATCTGCTGCCGTTTAGTTTCTCTTGTCACATCATACTTAGAAGACATCTATCGGTTGACTACACGATTTCTACCAACAGTGGGCCTTCCTTTATCATGGCTCCGACACATTCCATCACGGTCGACGATCTACCAGATCTCCTCGAGAATGATACCAAAGTCAAGTTGGCAGGTGTGGACGTCGATGGAATGCTCCGAGGGAAACTCATCTCCAAGAAGAAGTTCCTCTCCATAGCCAAGGAAGGCTTCGGCTTCTGCAGCGTCATCTTCGGTTGGGACATGCACGATAGGCTCTATGACAAGGAGCTCAAGATCAGTAATAAGCAGAACGGCTATCGTGACTTGATCGCCGTACCCGACCTGAGAAGCTTCCGTCGCATTCCTTGGGAAGACAACATCCCCTTCTTTCTAGTCAGCTTTTTCGACGACGACTCGAAACCCGTGTGCGCCGACCCGCGTGGCCTGCTCAAGACTACCGTCGAGAAGCTGGAGAAGAACGGCTACAATGCCATGGCAGGAGGTTTGTTGCGCCCGCTACCCACTCCGAGTTTCTTTCTGCCTTGCGCTTCTCGATGCCTGATGTTAACGGTGCCGAAACCCATGCAGCCGAGCTTGAATTCTTCCAGTTCAAAGTACCAAATTCCCCCTCGTCTACCACCACCGACTCCCCTTCGCCGTCTGTCACTTCGTTTCTCAACGACAACCCTCCACATGCGCTACCTCCCCTGACGGAGGGCATGTTCGGGTATAGCGTAACGCGGCCGACGCTGAATAAGTCCTACTACCACGATGTATACGACACCTGCGCCAAGTTCAAATGCGATATAGAGGGGTGGCACACGGAGAGTGGTCCCGGGGTCTACGAAGCGGCGTTAGAATTTGGTCAAATCTCTGAGATGGCCGACCGGGCGTCCCTTTTCAAGTACGTCGTCAGGTCGGTCGCAAGCGGTTACGGTATCACTCCCTGCTTCATGGCAAAGCCTAAGCACGGCTTGCCGGGAAACAGTGGGCACACCCACGTATCCGTTGTCGACAAGGACGGCAAGAACCTACTCTATCGCGAACAAAAAGACGAGAACGCTCCGTATCCCGACATTGCACATCTCAGCGACCTCGGACGGCATTTTCTTGCAGGCATTCTGGAAGGTCTACCTGACGTCATGCCGATGCTTGCGCCCACTATAAATAGCTACAAGCGGCTGGTCGAGAATTTCTGGGCCCCCGTAACGGTCTCGTGGGGTCTAGAGCATCGTGCCGCATCTGTTCGACTGATCGCGCCACCAACCTCCAAGCCTGGAGCGACGCGGTTCGAAGTGCGAGTGCCTGGTGCAGATGCAAACCCCTACTTTGTAATGTCTGCTATCCTAGCCCTCGGCTGGCGGGGCGTCGAGAAGAAGCTCGAAATCCCTATTCCGCCGTTAGGTAAGGGACAGGATGTAGGGGACAACGCCGATCAAGGTGCTCGTCTGGCTAGAAGCCTCAAGGAGGCAACTGATAAGTTTATGAGTAAAGACAGTATTGCTCGCGAGGTTTTCGGCGACGAATTTGTAGATCACTTTGGTGGCTCAAGAGAGAACGAGATACGACTCTGGGATGAGGCAGTAACGGATTGGGAGCTGAAGCGTTACATCGAGACGGTATAAAGCCATTGGCGGCTCAATTCTTGCTGGCGATCCTTTCTGGATATCGTGTATGATAACCTGTTCTGTATGGTGGCTCTGCAGACAAATGAGAGTCTTTTTCATTGGGTGCGACCTGCAGTTCATGCGTCGATACCTACGACATGGCGATATTCCAATTGCTTAACAGCTTATAAACTATTGGACCAAGTCCAGGTTTTCGTACCGGTGGTATATCTGTTCGCTGCTTTCTATGTGAAATGCTGATATGGAATATAGGGGTTGAGTTACAACATGACTGCTCATTGTATAATAGACAGATGACCGTCTCTATTGGTATGTATCGGTACAGGGAGCATCTGTTCTCTGTTATGGCTGTCTAATGGTTGATCTTGGGTCTAGTAGCATTCTTGCTAGTAGGATTGAGACTGGACTCGACGAAGCAAGCTTTGAATCTTCTAATTAGATTACTCGCAGCATTTAGGCCTGCCATGAAACATCAAGCCTGGGCAACCTACCTGGTAACGTAGCACGCTTAAGGTCTATCAAGCACATCCGCTGGGGGTTGCCGACGTATCGCATCTTGACGATAAGCTATAGACTTGTCGCCAACCCCGCCCGATAGCTTGCATAGTAGGTCATTCTATGTAACAGTATAGAATCCACCCGTAGCTGTTACCTTGATGCCATGACATGGTATGGCTTGACTATGCAAGACCAGTATAACGGCTCATCTAAGTATGGAAAATTTAACAACCTCAATTCCTCTGTCGAGACTAGGTCATGGACCAGGATTGCTTCTCCTGGTCGACCCAGATCTTGATCTCCGTAAACACGATAGGACCCTAGACCCGCCACCTCTGTATAAATGGGCCGAAGAGGGCTTCGCCGTTGCGCAACTAAAACTTACAGACTCGATACGTGACGACTTGCGCTTAGCGCTTTCCGAACTGTCAAAATTGCCATCCTGCGATCAGAAGGATAAGATTGGCGTTATCAGTGAGCAAGCAGAAACCTCCTGTTCACCTGTGACGTTGTCATAGCCCGACTAACCGAGTACACCGAGAAAAGTCTATACACGCATCGTAGAGCCTGCTGTATTGGAGGCAATCAAGGCTTGCCCCGAGATCTGTGCGGTGATTTGCTATGGCGCGTCGTCAGCGAGTGACACCAACGGCGAATTGCCGCTGCTAGCGCACGTACCCGGAACTGGGAGCCCAAAAGAACAAAATAACGACAAAGGCTTCGGTGCAAAGCGTCATTACTACGCAAATGCGAGACCCTTCTTCGCCATACCGGCGCATGAGGACTACCATCCCCCGTCGGCCTCGGTGGCTCACACGAGGACGCTATCGTTCCTGAAGCCGCTCGTCGGTGGGCCGTACTTCGACCTGGAGAAGATCTGGGACGAGCACACGTACTGGGAGTTCGAAGCGCGATCAGTCGAGGAGACGATGGCGACTATGGTCGAGGAGCCTTACGTGAACCATGTGCCGACGCTGACTGGTGGAGTCGGACGACGCGCCCTGACCGAGTTTTATAGGGACCATTTCATCTTCAGCAACCCACCCGACACCGAACTTGAGCTTGTGAGCCGCACTGTAGGGATCGATCGTGTTGTTGATGAATTCCTGTTCAACGCGACCCACGATCGTGTGATTGACTGGCTGTAGGTGCTATGCCCCCTTTTCACGGCATGCCAAGAAGCTCACCTATGCCTGTGTCTTTAGGGCACCTGGTATTCCACCTACCGGACGATACATCAGCGTTCCCTTTACGAGCGTAGTCAACATACGCGGTGATCGTCTCTACCACGAGCATATTAGTTGGGATCAAGCAACGCTGCTGCGACAATTGGGTCTGCTTCCCGAGTACCTCCCATTCCCGTACGACGTCGCCGGAGAGCCGGCGATGACTAGTTTCGAATACCAACTCCCAGTTGCCGGTGTAGAGAGTGCGCGCAAGCTTGCCAACCAAAGCTCGGTGGAGTCGAACGCAATGCTTCAATACCAGTATAGGAAAACTGGTTGAAGGATTAGATGTACGCATTGCTTACGTGGCAGTATAAGAAGCCGCAGTGGTACAGTTCCATCATGCCGGTAGCTTATATCAATAACAAATGTGTTGTGATGAATGTAAACCACGTGTTTCTTGAGCTGTGTACAGAGCTGTGACAAGGAGCTGACGAACTTGAAGAGTACAGTGCCCACAACACAACCATCAGCGATAGTAGACACTGTGCAGCTCGCCAAAACCCCATCCGGAGCTCGGGAATTAGCCGCCAAGATGATCTCCAGGTTTCACGTCATAGTTCCTATGTCGGAAGGGACGTTCGCTAGTTTCAACAGTTAATAATATCTTCCCAAGATATCTAGACAGGTCAGATAAAAGAAAATATTCTCCAATGTACTTTCCATATCATTGTTTTCTGCGGTTTCTATAATCATAATACGTACACGCTAGAAGGACGAGGTAAATTACTCGTTTCGTGACTTTCCTATTTGCTAATGACACGAGCAATCTGAAGACTTTTGCTTCACCGCGTCTTTTCCCCACCAATCCTTGGTAGAGGTACCGTAGTGGAAGAAACAACGTCCTAGATCACCTTCGTATGCGATAGGTTTCTGCCTACGCGACGATGGGCTCTAGCAAGGAGGAATTATTGAGTCCGAGTTACGAGCAAGTGGAGGAACGCTTTCGCCGCTCTTATGATGCTCGCGAGTCGTCCGACTTTGGTTCCGATCTAGACGCGACTGAATTCCTCCAGTCCGATCCACTCACGTCCTCCAAACCGTCCGCCTCCGCCTTCTCGACCCAACCCCGTAATCGTTGGCTGCGGAAACCATGCGGATGCCTTGCTGGCCGCTCAACTAGATGCATTATCGGTTGCGTAGGCGTCTTTGCTCTAGTATGGCTGGCCCTCGGCGCGGGTGGCTTCTTCGCGTTCAATAAATACAAACAGTCGCCGCCGGACGGCTTGTCGCCACCTTGGTATCCCACGCCGAAAGGAGGAACGGCGCAAAGCTGGGCCGATAGCTATCGAAAGGCGAGCGAAATGGTAGCCAAGATGACACTACCGGAGAAGGTGAACGTGACGACGGGAACAGGGTGGAAGATGGGACCGGCGGTAGGAAACACTGGTCCTGCGATCAACGTCGGATTTCCTGCCCTGTCGCTCCAAGATGGTCCGTTGGGTATTCGGTTTGCCGATAATTCTACGGCGTTTCCGGCAGGCGTGACGGTCGGTGCGACGTGGAACAAGGAGTTGATGTATCAATGGGGCAACGCCCACGCGATAGAGGCTAGGAAGAAGGGAGTCAACGTGATCTTGGGCCCTTGTATCGGTCCGTTGGGCCGCATGCCCGCAGGCGGACGAAACTGGGAAGGGTTCGGGGCGGATCCTTACCTACAAGGCATCGCGGCGGCCGAGTCGATCAAGGGTATGCAAGACGAGGGTGTGATGGCTACCATCAAGCACCTGGTCGCGAACGAACAAGAACACTTTCGCCAATCATGGGAATGGGGCCTGCCTAACGCGCTAAGCGCCAACATAGATGACCGGACGATGCACGAGTTATACATGTGGCCGTTTGGAGATGCTGTCAAGGCCGGAGTTGCAAGTGTCATGTGCAGTTACAACATGATTAACAACTCGTACGCGTGCGGCAATTCTAAACTGCTGAACGGCCTGCTGCGAGATGAGATGGGCTTCCAAGGCTTTGTGATGAGCGACTGGCTTGCCCAGAGGAGCGGAGTAGCAAGTGCGCTGGCTGGCCTGGACATGACGATGCCTGGCGACGGGCTGTTCTGGGAGGACGGCAAGTCGCTATGGGGTCCCGAGCTTACGAGGTCTGTCCTCAACGGCTCGGTACCTCTCGACAGACTAAACGACATGGTGACCCGAATCGTCGCGGCGTGGTACCAGCTTGGTCAGGACGACGAGACTAAGTTCGATCGCAAGGGACCCAATTTCTCCTCGTGGACGGACGAGCCCGAAGGCGTCTTCGCGCCCGGCAGTCCTACCGACCAGGAAACGGTTCCAGTCAACCAGTACGTCAACGCGATGGGCGATCACGCATCGATCGCACGGCAGATCGCAGCCGAAGGCACCGTCCTCCTCAAGAACGAAGGTCTATTGCCCCTGACTCGTGGTGCCAACGCTCATCCGAATACGACGGTGAAGCACGACGGTCCGCTGCACGTCGCCATATTCGGCGAGGATGCCGGTCCCGGAGAAGGGCCTAATCACTGTGCGGATCGCGGCTGTAATCAAGGCACGTTGGCTTCGGGCTGGGGCTCCGGCTCCGTCGAGTTCCCCTATCTGGTCACCCCCGTAGAGGCGCTGGCCAAGAGCTGGGAAGACACCGAGGACGTTGTGGTGTCATCCTACCTAACAAACAGCCCACCGTTTAAGCAACCCGCCATCTTGAAGGACCCTCATCTGTGTATTGTCTTTGTGAACGCCGACTCTGGGGAGGGATACAAGGCCTGGGAGAGCGTCAAAGGCGACCGGCCCGATCTTTTCTTGCAGAAAGGTGGAGACGACCTAGTAGTGGAAGTGGCTGAAGGATGCCACGGCGGCGACGGAGACGTGCTTGTCGTCATCCACACCGTCGGTCCTGTCATTGTGGAGAAATGGATTGACCTGCCCAACGTTAAGGCGGTGCTTCTCGCGAACCTGCCAGGCCAGGAGAGCGGTAACGCACTAGCCGATGTCATTTTCGGTGACGTCAACCCTAGCGGAAAGCTGCCTTGGACTATCGGCAAGACCTTGGACGACTACGGCGACGGAGCTAAGATTATGTACCTGCCGAACGGCGTCGTACCGCAGCAGGATTTCGCAGAAGGCCTGTACGTCGATTATCGACACTTTGACAAGTACAACGTAGACCCGCGGTTCGAGTTTGGCTTCGGTTTGAGCTACACCAGTTTCAAGTTTACCGAGTGCGTCGTCAACGAACTCAAAGCGAAGAGCAAATTCCCTTCACCCCGGCCCAAGGATTTCGCAATGCCTCCCGGGTACGACTTAAGTATTCCCGACGAAGAGGAGGCGCTCTTCCCGGACGGCTTCCGTAAGCTCGAGAAATACGTCTATCCTTACCTCGACACCATCGACGATATAGTATCTGATCCCTATCCGTACCCCGACGGCTACGACACTAAGCAACCTCTCTCCGGCGCAGGAGGTGACGAAGGTGGAAATCCCGACCTCTGGGAGACGTACGTTACCGTATCTGTTAACGTTACAAACACCGGCAGCATCGCAGGCAAGGTCGTGCCGCAGCTGTATCTCGGATATCCAGCGAGCGTTTCTCCAGCTGACTTCCCAGTTAAAGTGCTTCGCGGATTTGACAAGCTGCCGCTCGAGAAGGAGGAGACTAAGACGATCATGTTTAACTTGACACGCCGAGACCTGAGTTATTGGGATGTTGAAGCTCAGAACTGGCACATGGTTACAGAGGGCGAGTATAGATTTATGATTGGCCAGAGTTCGAGGGATCTGCCGGTTTCTGTTACGTGGTAGTCCTTGCACATCTAGACCATCGTGATGTGGTCAATGAAGGCTCTATAGAGGTCCCAAAATAGATACATTACGCTTTGTTTCATGGCATAGGCGAAGGGAGTAGGCGTTGAGTGGGAAGCCATCGGCTCATTTATATCTATGGACATATGGCGTAGCACCGCCTGCATTTCTATATCGTAGATTGCTTGATTGAGAGGCCTTGGAAGCGTAAACCATCATGAGGCATGTTTGTAGATTTTTGAACGAGATGACGAAGTGATATCGGGGTATGACAAAGTGGCGTAAGAGTCACTCGAATTTCCGCATGTGTCCAAGACCGAAGACATTCGAAGCCATTCGAATCCGGGGCTTAGAAGACATCTGCCTAACGGGATTATCTACTTTGCTAGAGTCAATATTACTTGACCTTAGGATTTATTGGATATAGGATCATCTAGAAAGAGCTGGAAGATTCGATATTTACAAGACATTTAGGACTCTGACATTTGCCCGTCACAAGCGATCTGATGCATATGTACATGTCTACGCATATAAACAGCACGATATTTCTCATGATCGCATAGAACAACAGGAAACCTTCCTGGAAATCATTTACAGATATTTTCGTTCACTACCTTTTCACGAGAATTCTTTGCTTCCAACTTCCAACGACCTCGACACGTTTATTTCCAATTCTACCGGAATAAACGCAACCATACCTAGGCGCCTTTCAAAATGACGTTCCAAGTCCTCATAGTTGGGCATCGCCTCCCAGGTGTTTCTTCCGCGCAATTCAAGCACCACTACGAGAAGCACATGTCTCACATACAGGAGATGACGGGCGTGCATTTTCCGCAGTCCCACACACGGCGATACATTCAGCGGACCGACGGCGAAAACGCTACAGTGTTGGTAGGGTCGCAGGATGATTTCGATTATGACGTGTTGGCGGAGATGGTCTTTGAGAGCAAAGAGGCGTGGAAGAGATTTTATGAAATCTTAAGTATAGAAGGGAATGCGAAGTGGATTCAGGAGGATGAGAGCCACTTTTTTGATAGAAGGCGGGTGAAGGTTGTGGTGCTCGGGGAGACAAAGGTTACGGAGCGGAAGGTGTGATTAAGGAGACAAGGCAATGTGAAGGAAATCATAGGCTACAGGAGCAGGGTTGGGTATTGGAGAGATCGAACGGGGAACGATATGTTGGTTTCGTTGAACCGCGTGATAGGAGAGTGACGTATCCAGACATAGTATCACCAGATATGCAGCAGTATTATGTTTAGGTACTCCTTCAACTGCCTAGTATAGGCCTCTTCATGACCTAGAAGTCTTCACCGAAAGGAATATTTTGCTCTTATGAACCTCTAAAGCCGTACTACCACCGTTTGTGACTCATTGACTATGATGATGCCGCGTAACTCAGCTGAGGACAGGGGGCACTAATTTGTATTACCGGCATTTTTGTCATGTCATCAAGTCCGAAGCCCGAAAGCTGTAGAAGCATTAATAAATTTACCGTAAGATGCCCCTTCAAAATACTTCCTGGCATCGTAGACATACGAGGAACTGTATTATTCGAATCGCTTTTCTTGCATCATGACGATCTTAAAAGTCCTCATCGTTGGTGGTGGTGTTGCCGGCCCTGCTCTCGCCTACTGGCTATCGCGAATCGGTGCCGAAGTTACCCTCGTGGAGCGCTCCTCGCAGGTGAGAGCTTCTGGCCAGCAGTTAGATCTTCGAGGTCAAGGTGTACCTATGATGAAGAAAATGGGCATCGAAACCGCTGTGCGAGCTGCAGTGGTTCGCGAACCTGGTATGCAGCTGGTCGACATAAACGGCCGAACGAAAGCATTCTTTCCCGTAATTCCTCTTTCTCAAACTCCCCTCTTGCTGGTGGCACTATCTGATCGAAGCTTTAGGCTGCGCAAACCGGTACTGGCAAGCAGGGTATAACGTCTGAGTTTGAGATCATGCGCGGCGATCTTGTGCGGATTCTGTATGGACTTACTGAAGGACATCCGAATGTGAAATATGTGTTCGGTACTACGGTGAGCAGTTTCACGCAGGAAGAGACCAATCCTGGCGGAAAGGTTCACGTAACTTTTCAAGATGGTCGCGAGGAGGATTTTGATATTCTCGTTGTTGCTGATGGGACTGGTTCGAAGACACGCAAGATGATGCTAGGTCCGGATGCTCCAGATCCGCGGCACAGGTTCGGGGGTTATATCGGGTATTTCAGCATCCCGTCCGCGCCGGGGGACTCGGACAGGGCCACATTCTGTCTTCTGCCTGGACCTCGAGTGTCCCGAATCGTCGGGACGAGAAAGGACTGCCCAGACCTCACTCGCATATACATGATTCTGCGTGGGACGGTACCCGCACTTGACGCGGCATATAAGTCGGGGAATCTAGCGGAGCTGAAGAGGGCTTGGGCAGATTTATACCAAGATGGAGGATGGGAATGTAACCGGTTCTTCGAAGCGCTACGAACTGCCCCGGAGGCGGATGACTTATTCTGCACACCGTTCGAAGAAGTCCGGCTCCCCGAAGGATCGTGGTCAAAGGGCCGAGTTGTTCTAATCGGCGATGCCGCACACAGCGCGACGGCAAATGGCTACGGCACTACGTGGGGTCTGATCGGGGCCTATATTTTAGCCGGTGAGATCGCCAACTTGTACGAAAGAGACAGGCCGTTATCGACTGCGGCTGTGATGCAGGCGGCGAAGAGCTACGAAGAAAAGTTCCGACCCGTTGCCACCGCCGGTCATGGGGGGAGCAGATTGTTCGAATCCCTGTCAGCTCCGAGGTCTCGCTTCGGAATTTGGATGATGCATATGTTCGCTAGGATCGCGTCACACTTTCAACTTGACCAGATGGGTGGTTTAGACAGCAAGACGGCGAAATGGCCGCTTCCGGACTATCCTAAGTTGGAAGAATACCAGGTGTAAGTCCGAAGAGAGAGACTTGCCTATTGTTCACCGAACAGTTCGGTGGATGCTGTACTTGTAATTTGACATTGCAATTGATACCCACTCACCTCACAGATAGATTCAGACGATATTTGCTTACTTCTATGGATCCGTTCAATCTTCGTGGTTCCTATTGCCTTTTCTTAACAAAATTCTTCGACCCCTAGCTTCCTTCAGTTCAAGGTCTTCTGCCACGATATACGCATCGATGTACGCCCGTCAAGGTAGTCAGGAAGTCGGCTCTTTGGAGAGTGGATATTAAGATCAAATTCTTTTCACTTTGAGGTGCTACAAAAGACTGTAAGGCAATCATATGCTAGACATCGGGGATCTAGGAAGGGCAGCGCTGCTGTTTCATGAAGCTAACGAGGGATTAGTAAATGCCCAACTTCCTCAGTCTTCCAAGGACATGTTCCGCATCTCGACATCACAGGATTCCTGCTTACTGCTATTTTCTTATCGATACCCAGCAGCACCTCAGACTGACATGCGCCAGAATATGCATGTTGAATAGGTCTCGAGCATTTATATGGAAGGGAGATTTATATGGAAGGGAGAATATCCTGGGCAAGCCCCCCCCTTTTACCAGGGGGGTGGACAGACAAGGTCCCGCTATACGATGGATCGTACCTAGGTAGCTGACTGCGCCTGGCTCGCCTGATTCCCGCTCGCGAAATCTTCTGGCAATGTCTTCTCCTTTAGACGCGTTGATGACTTTTCAGGATATCGTAACATAGTCTCTTCGTACGTAATGTAACTGTATTACAGGCTAAGGTAGAAGCCTCTTGCTCTAACTGGGGAAACTGCCTTCATTAACAGGATCAGTTTGCCTAAAGACATCCACGATCTTCTTCCATCTTAGGATCTTCTCCATGGCCCTTGTTTACTTGCCCAAGGCGTCATACACATAAGACAAGACCGTCGGTACGCCACGCCGAAGTGTAGATATACGACTCGCATGAACTGCGTACCCGAAATAAGCTCAATGGTGGAGGACTACCACATCCTCGCTTTCAAGCGTCATCGGAATCGTCGGCGTTGATGGCCACCTCTTGAATACAGCATTGCCTTCGCCAAACAAGTCGTCTAGGGTCCCGTACGCCCACCAACATCCTGTTCGTCTCAAGCCAACGTGGTACTCCCTGCCGGGAATGAGCCTGTGGCCTGGGAGTTTGGCCGTCCGGATGACCCTTTCGTGTGGAGCGAGGGCGAGGAACTGCTTCCGCGGCCAGCCACGCCCACTTCCGCCGGCGAGAGGTGTGATGAAGAGAGTTGCGTGGCTAATGATGTCCTCCTGTGTCTCTTGATCGACGATGGAGAAATTTTGTACGCTCGGGCAGTCGGCAGTGACGCGGGCTCGCGGGTTGGATATTTCGCCGGGGGACGTGAGATGAGGCTGGTCTCCGATGGTCTTTAGTATGATGTGCTGGCTGCTAGTATTCGTAATGGTGATATGAATGGCAGGTGATGATGCTTCAGACTCGGCGCCGTCCTCTCCCTCCGAAGCGTGTGCTTCTTCCAAGGACAAGTTAATGGATATCTTTGGTGGTTTGGGTATTTCTGACACGACTGTGAACGTCTTGGAGCGTAGTGGGCCACACGAAACGAGTGTCTTGCGTTCAGAAGGAGGCAGCTCGCTGCTATTCTTGCATAATTCGTGAGGGCTCCCCCACGCCCACCATCGCACGCCGAGATACTTGTCACGCAGCCGCAGGTGGTACTTGAGCTCCGGTCGTACCAGTGCGCAAAGACATGGTGCCGCATTCAGCGACACAGTTTTTATAGCGCGGTCTCTATGCTGGACGTCGGTAGGGAGTGTGATGAATGACTCCGAGTTGACGGTTATGGAAGTAACCTGCTCAGCCTGGGCTTGATTCGTATCGCTGCGAGGACGGCGGACGACCTCACCACTGGCCTCGTCGACCAGTTCCACGAGGCCCTTGTCTAGCGCTGCTGGAAAGTCAAACACGGACCCAACCTTCAGGAGTACGAGATCACGGGAATCTGCCTCGACTTCAGCGCTTCTGCGTATGTTTAAGTACAGTTCAAACGATGCCGCCCCTGAAAGGTCAAAAACAAGCGGTTGATTGTTGCCTTTGAAGCCAACCCAGATTGGGAGCTCTTGGCTTTCTGTGTTGACTGCAGCCATGGAGATAGAAGTTATCGACGCAAAAACTGGAAAGCGCTCGAGATTGTAAAGCAAACAAAAGGTGTGTAAAGATGACTCTTCAAAAGGTGATGTCGTACAGAGTGTAGTTAGTGACGTCATATGTCATATCACTCCATGGCGAGTTTAGTGCTAATATTAGTAGCCCCTATTTCAGGCCTGTCGTGGCATAAGTCAGCCGGTTTCAGAGGTGCCTCGCTGCTCCTCTTCTCATGCACTGGAACAATTGAGCTTACACAGATAATGGACCGAACTGTACGACCTGGGCTGATTATTGCTCACACGAAGCTGATGTTAGATTTCACACCTGATCTCTTGATGGAGGGTCATTGGCACCTAAGAATAGGGGGTTTTAGCGGGCCAAGGCCTCAAACATGTCGCTCTTCCCGCTGAGCCTCCTCCTCCTGAATCTGGTGCAATCGGCGGCAAGGCTGTGTTTTCTTTGGCCAATAGTTCGGCGTCGATTAAATTTGCTTGGGCGGATAGTACCTGTGACGACAAGCTGAGTTGCTCGCAAGGCTTGGCAATATCTTCAGAATCTCGATGGGCTTATCCTACGGAAATAGAACAAGCCATGGAGGGGGGATGTCGTATTTCGGTGAGCCCTTAATAAGTGATCAAGGCGTTTGTCCTTGAGGATACAAGATACCTCAGCAGGGAGATTAGGAGTATAAGAATGTCTTTCTCACCATAATTATCGTGATGTTAGGAGATATCCATCCTCTCCAACCTAGCTCAACTGTCCATCTCCCCTGAGCCTTCTACTCCTCGTCTTTCCGAGATGAATCACCTGGCGATTCTGAGTGTTTGGCTTCTTGCATCTAGTGCCGTTGCTATTCCGGCTACCAAGACGTTCCCACTTCGTGGGGATAGGGCCAGACGCCAAAACGAGCCCTCAGCCTATCCGGGAGGTGACACCCCTGAATGCACCAATGAGTTTCGATATCTCAACTTCGACGTGAGCGATAACCAGCAACTGACCCACGTGGTACGTATGAAAACAGGTGCTCTCATTGGATTCCGAGTTCTCGAGCCTACTTTCCACGTCAACCTACCTTGTGAAACAATCTCTTCGTTCTCATGAATGTTCCGGAAAGGCCGCAACTCTACTAGAACATAAGTTAGAAATTTACTAATGTTTTCCATACACACAGCAATCGGCTCACCAGGCCATCTGCACCGGCTGGTCGCAGCTTCTGGTTCTCGGTTCTGAGAATCTGGACGACACAGACACCACCGTCTTTGACCGCTTCTTTGTTAATAATGACGAAACTAAGTCCAACGTGGGCGACGTCTACTCGGCACTCGTGGACACCAGCAACGGCGTGGCACAGCCCATCGTTGCGGATATGATACTGGACAACAACGACTTCCTTGGGATCTGTCCCGAAAGCGGCGGTGACGATGACTCTGACGATGATGCGGGAGAAAATGGCGCCTATTGGGGAGTTGACGATGGTGGTGACGGACGCGAGAAATTTCACCTCTGTGACTCGGCGTACGAATTCTCTACCCTCCCCTCTGATAATGAATGTGGTGATCTAGCCGATCATCCCGACATAAGCATGGAGTCTCTATCGAGACTCATCCTCCACGAGAGTACGTTTTTCTTCCTTTTCCTTCTACCCTCGATCACCCTACCACCTCAATGTCCCGAATCCCGTCCACGAACTAATACGTCCATCAGTGCTCCATTTCAGAAGTGTCGGGACTCCCATTTTCAATTCCCAGATTAGGGACGAAAATAATGACGACGACTTACGCGCGTACTACCCGCAGCGTACCCACGGTCTCGTAGATGCTACGCAGGACAACGCGGATGGCCAAAGCGGAGAGACGGCCGTCACCAACGCCGATAGCTATGCGTGGCACGCTACCAATTCGTACTATAAGTACGCATGCAATAATGTCCAACAGCCGGGGCCAAACGGCGGAAACTGGAACGATCCACCGCGATATACGCCCAATGAACCGGGTGATGCGTGAAGTTTAGCTGCATCAAACGGAATGACCTGGGTATAATGAAAAGGTATGCTCTTATGAAGAGGAAAGGTCTTAAGGAGGCTGCTGCTCGAGGCCTTTGCGGTCAGGATGGACCAGATGAACCTGGATAACCGTCATATGAACTTGTACCTAGCACTGCCACGAGATATGGAAGTTCCAACTAGCATGGTGCAGAGGTTATCAATATTTCGGCGAGAGCTTTGAGTAAAATCTGGGCGTAGCAGAGAAGATGGGTGCAAAAGATTGTGAAAGATCCCAAGGTAAGCTAAAAGCGCCCTAGTGCACAGACCACATGGGCTATTGGCCTGGGACATAAGGCGTTTATTCCCAAGTACCTACGTTATAAGGATACCGTAGCAAGGAGATTAAGAATACAACAATGGAGAGAAATGCATCTTTACCAACCTACCTAGGTCAACTATTTTATCTTGAGCCTTTTACTTCTCGTCTGGTAAGCCCTAGTAAGCCCTGGTAAGTCCTGTAATAAGTGGGGCGCGGCGCGGGTAACTGCAGGTGGGGCAAAGCGCCGACAGGGCGGTAAGGTACCTGGGTACATAACTCAAGCTCAACGTCATGCGTCATGCCGGGGACGACAACTCGTTTCGGCCATGCCACCGCTGCCATGCACGAGATCGAAAAGTTGCGAAATTCGCTCCAGCAGAGTAGTAGCATTCGTATGAAGCGCCAAAGAACTCGCGAACCTAGCTAAATGCACCTAGGCAGGTACCGGTATGCAGCTCTATGCTTACTATAACCATGTCAAGAATCCACGCTCCCCTACAATCCTATTTTTAAACACGGACATGCGACATGCAACACATGCTTTCTTCACCGAATAACTCGTCGTTACGTTACCAGGTTACTTGGTCACCCCTTGTTGGCCGGCTCTTCGCTTACTATTATCAAGTTCTAATTTGAAGACACTGTCATGTAACTTCCAAGCCGAGCACAGACCTCCAAACGGAACATACTATACCACCTGTGGAATGCTTGGAATCTCAGCTTGAAAGTACCCCCTTTCACCCTTGCAATTTTCGGCTTCGAATATGTTAGTATCTTCTTATTTACACCTACCACCATGGCAATGTCTCGACTTGGCTCCAAAGCCGTGCCCGAGCAGACCCAACGTACACACCTCCCTATTTCGACTATGTGGTTACTTTACTACGACTCGAGCATCGTGCCACTTCAATGCTAGAGGCTAGCTGTGGTAGGTTGCCGTGGCGCATCCGGACCGACATATTGTACGGCCAAACTTAGCTGTCAGCAGCTCGAGTATTTAGAAGCAAATATGCCTGCTTTTACTGCAGATGTATTCGTGCCCATCTTCTCCTCTAGATTACGGGAACTGCGAGGCTTTTCAACCTTGGTCGTTGTCTGAATTTCAAAATGAAGATACTTTTCCCCATCGTGTACCTGGCCGCTCCCATCTATGGCGCAGCTATTCGTGGTCAGACACACCCTAGTACACCGGTCGTAACCAAGATGACATGTCATGGTATCGACTACGAGTACAATGAACTTGCCGGTTATGGATATGTCGTTTCAGACGCGAGGGACAAGTTCGGGGATACCCTCGGCGGGCTTGGTTCTGGCATTCATCTAGACCGAGCCGCGTGGAAGAAACTTGACAACGGAAGCTATACAGGCGTACTCTGGTCACTGCCGGATCGCGGTTGGTGAGTTTGTTTCCGTCTACATCGGATTGCGATTCATTCAAGACTATTCTGGTTGAATAAACGTGGGCTAGGAGCTCCTTATAACAGTTGTTGACTGGATACCAGTCTAAACTCACGTTCCATCGTATACTAAGCTAATCATTATCCTAGGAACACGGAGGGGACACTCAACTTCCACGCACGGGTTCATAAGTTTACCGTCAATTTCACCCCCGAACCGGATGCAACGGCGGAAAACCCGTCGGCCCCGAATTTGTTTCTTCAGTACGAAGACACAATACTCTTTTCCGGCCCGGACGGGTCGCCAATCTCGGGACTCGACGCGGACGCAACGGGGCACATCTCTTTCTCCGGTTTTCCTGATTTACCCGTTTCTAATTATACGGGCGACGGCTTCGGCGGAGCTGGGCCGGGCGGCAAACGCGTTACAATCGACGCGGAAGGACTCTACGTAAATGATGACTCAAGCTTCTGGGTGTCTGATGAATACGGCCCATACGTCTGTAAGTTTTCATTCTATTCGTCAGCGTTAAATTGATTAGGTACCGTATTGTTATTTGGCTCGCTCCCTTTTGGTCACCGACTTGCGGTGTGACAATTGCTGACTTCAACCCATAGATCTATTTAGTCCCGATGGGAAGATGCTTAGTGCCATTAGGCCTCCCGATGCACTTGTTCCCGTGCGAAATGGTGTTACTTCATTTTCCTCCGACAGCCCGCCGGTTTACATCCATGACGGGCAAGATGACGACGTAGACCCAGCAGATCCCGAAAGTGGTCGTGACAATAACCATGGTAAGCATGATTAAGACGTATCGCAATAGAAGATTGGTGTCAACGAGGCAAAGAATAGTAACATATACGACTCCTTAGGTTTCGAGGGCCTCTCCGTATCTGATGATGGCAAGTCGCTTTGGGTACTTTTGCAGGTCGCCGCTGTGCAAGAAGGGGTGAGTGCAATTTCCCGTTACGGTGTAGATGACTACCTACCTAGGGTACAGAGATGCCTTGCATCTTTGGAACGCAGGTGTTATGAGAGTTGGAGATCATCCTAACTGAATATGGGCTTAGGGCTTAGAGGCACCAACCGCGCGTCATGTTCGCTTTCTGAAATACGACATCTCCAACCGACTTGCCCCCGAGTATGCTGGGGAGTGGGTTTTGCCCCTGCCATTCTATACCCCCGAGAATTCGAACATAGCCATGGCTACAGCGATGACGGACATCCTCGCGCTAGAAAATGGCCAATTCTTTCTCTTATCTCAGGCCCCGAATGCTGGGCACGGTGGGGCTACCTCGTTCTCTCCCTACCGCCAGGTTGACGTCTTCGATATCTCCTCGGCGACAGATATCAGGGGTCCGGTTTACGACTGCTCCAACTGCAATGTCGCCAACGCGGAGAGTGGTGAACTGAAAGAGGATATTACACCGGCGTCGCTTTGCAGTTTCCTCGATGTTAACGATAATGCGCAGCTGAACCGTTTTGGCATGCATAACGGCGGCGATCAGGATCAGTTCTTGCTGGTAGGTCTTTGATGATCGACGTGGATTTGGAAATGTAATGCTGACTTGACGGTAGAATATGAAATGGGAGTCGCTCGGGATAGTTCCCGTTGATCCTAATACTCCAAACGGGGAATATTATCTTTTTAGTCTTAGCGACAACGACTTCATCACCCAGGACGGCTACATGAATGGAGGTAAATATCACTACGTCGACAGTACTGGCTATAACCTTGACAGCCAAGCTCTGGTGTTCAAAATCTCGATTTCATCTTAGAGGCACGAATTTGTTCCAGTAGGGTATGATTCAAGGCATGAAATAGTACGGGGTTATGTTATTCGTAGGTACCTAGTTATAAATGGTTCAAAGTTTGGGTCTTGTATAAGAACATGGGTTGTCTTCGACTTGGTAGATGAATTTTCTGTGAGCTAAAGTAGAAACCTGTTATTCGAACCGGTGAAACTGCTCCACAATAGACGCTGAACGTTTCGGCCGTCGTATTCTAAAGTATGAGCTTTTTGTACATCCGGGAATCTCGCTGGAACAATTAGACCGAATATTCTCAAAAGAGACCGGTCTATATTAGGGTCCTTTGGTCAGCAACTACTGCTTCGCTCCCAGCCGCTCGAGATCCCGACCCAATGTGAAGTGAACATTTCATGATAAAAGGGCTTTCGGAGATTAGATTAAAAGCTGAACAGAGCGTGTCGATTCCCCTGAGACTTTAATTGAACCGCAGAGTTCTTAACTCATTGATGTGCAAATAATCTTGTCGGTCGCACCGGTCTTCTCCCAGATGACATCAGCTCTGCCTCAGAGGCCCTTGCCTACGTTTTAAAGTAGCTGGGCTAGGACCTCACTTGGTGAAAAGTCCAGCAAATGCAAGTTGATAGCTTCACACGAAGCCTCTAGCTATTACCACATGCCCTAACTACGAAGCGGACCCAAAAGTTCTAGCTTTTGAACCGGTCTTCGATAATGAATCCTGGAAGCATGGAATTTTCATTAGACACCTAGCTGGGTAGACTTCCAATACGCTAGAGAACATTCACCGGTCATACTACATTAAGACTCTTAATTTATGACAATGGAAAGTAATCTCACCTGTCACTACTAGCCAAGTTCATCGCGGTATGCACGCACTTCTGCATTCGTATTCGGCCTTCTCCTCCCTTCTGAAGAGAGAATAACTGGATTAAGCACGCCGATTTGGGTGGTCATATACAAAACTCGCGGCGTTCGAAAGAGGCTGCAAGTAGTGTAATGAAGGTCAATTATGTTGGCGTCTTTTTAAGGGGAAGCTCAAAGCATACCACGCCCTGTGACACACTCTGCTTCGGAGTATCAACCTTGTTTGCTCTGCCTCGGAAGTGTCCGCGTCAAAAACGCCAAGGATAGTCATTCTAAAAGCCCATGGCATCAACGATGGTGCCATTCTAAATGGTCTGGTTTGTACGTATCCGCGAAAGCACCATTCCTAGATACCCTGGTGCGTACGAACGTGTGGTAGTAATGGTACCAGTCCAAATTGTCCGGTCTATGCGAATGGTCTTAGTACCTTGTACAAATTAGCAAAGGGACCATAGTGATCACTTTTCAGGAGCCTGGAAGAAGTTATATTAGGTAGTCATGTGACCATAATTGACGAAACTGGTATAACTCCAGTTGTACATGCATCAAGGGGGCACATTGAGGGGTATATTGTGGGTATATAGTAAGCATGCCGACGGTAGAACGGTGAGCTTGAAAGAACTTCTATCATCTAAAAGTCATCCCCATCTACCTAGTCAGCGCCTCTACATCATGGCTCGTACGAAGCAGACAGCAAGGATACATGGGAAACCGATCACTACCTGGACGCGATTCCACCTACCGCTTGATCAGGAGTGGCCAACCTGGTCCGTGACCCACGAGAATGTGCATGTCGGCCCACTTGCTGGCGTGGAAGGCAGGGCAGGCGGCGTGTTGCTTGGTAGAATGGTCGAAAACCCCGAACAGGCTGTCTACATTATCTGTGAGTGTCATCCGCATAGGTTGAGTGCATTCTAACCGACCTGTCCTTAGCCTGGCGTACGCTCGACGACTTCAAGAATTTCCAGTCCTCTCCTGCCTGCACGGAATTTCTCCAAAACCTTCCCCAGAATGACGGCTCCATTGAGTCCGGCGAGGCATTGAGATACCTAACCTTGGGCAATGCGTCATCGTCGTCGCGATTTCTCACTTTGGAACACGTCAAAGGAATTCTGACGGAGGAAGTGGAAAACCGTGTGACCCTTACCGTCTTCATGGTACCGCGCAAAGATGATTCCGAGAAGTGGACGTGGTACGAGAAGGTAAAATACGTGTTAGACCGCCACCTACCTCTTGACAGATCACATACTCGTTACAGTTGGCCAAATCTGGGAGTGTGGTTCTGGGTGCGTGCGGAAGACGACTGGGTGGAGCAGAAATTTGGGAGGCCGGAGCAGACCCAGGAAGATCGGACTATCTTTTGTCAGTTTCGTATCTGGCGGCCACGTTTGGGCCACGTCAGGCAAACACACGAAGACTCGCCGACGGACCCGCAGGTGAGGGAATCGTGGCATCGGGCCATGGCGGAAGTCATGCCTCCGGTTACGGCCTGGGTACAGGAGCGCTGGGACATTCGGGAGGTGCCGCATTTCGACCCACACTGCAGTGATGAGGAACCGGAGTTGGAACAACAGATGAGGGAATTCCGGGAGGAATATCGTCAACGCAACGAATTGGCAGAGTGATAAGAAATCATCTAGGATCCCGCCAATATCTAGAGTTTGATACTTAGGTACCTAGTTATTTTAGGCCTGTAGAAGTATTTACTCAACTACTATACATGCTTGAGTATTAGTGGGCGTATGCCCCTTTTGGCTTCTTCTACGCCTGGTCGGTATCAGATGCCCCCAAAACCCGATTCGCACCCCGACTTTGTATAATAAAGTCCCAGTATGTCGTTGTTGTTGTTGGATTGTTTAACGTCTAAGAGAAAAGCGTAAGCCCCTCCCCGCAACCTCCCTAGGGGTATGGAACGCAAGCACTGGTATTCTACTATTACATACGGCCTAAGGCACTATTTCTTTTCTTTGTAAAGCTAAACCTTGTCTCTGTGGGCTTTTCCCTAATATGCAATCACTACTTGCTAATTGCGGCCATAACTTCGCGCTGTGGCTTTATATTTTGCTGCTAGTTCCCTAGCTCGTGTCATAAAAGGTTGGGTTTCGCTTTTCTTTTCGTGCTCGTGGTTTCTTGTTGTCTTTGTGTGTATGTCGGAAGCACTTTCGACGGCTGCCAGAAGCTTGGTAGGAAATGTCCTATAAAACGACTTTTGACAAGCACATCCAGATTCAACATTGAACTAAAACAGCAAATGCTACAGATGTCGCATTCAAGTGCAACTGGAACTATAATGAAGCCCATCATGATACTAACGGACTGGTAAAACCAAAGGGCATTCGACTTCGAATTCGTGTGGTGGTTGAAGTTCAAATGAGACCAGAGCTCTGCTGTTTGCGCTGTAAAGCGCTGTAATTACAGGACACTTAGGCGCTAAAAAGTGGATCATAGCGCGGATAGTGGTGCTCTTTCAGAGTCCTCTATAGGCCCTATAAGCTTCCCTAAAACAGATCCCTAATATTACATGGGCACTGTGAAAATCATGCCAAGGAATGACGAATACTTTTGACACAGAGGTTCGTACACCGAGATGAATTGAGAAATATATAATACCGACGATATGAAAGGCGACTCAAAATATATGGAACCTAATTCCCCGTACTTCTGAGCCTAGCCATATAGTAGTCAGGGTTCATGTTAGATCTTTCCTTCTACTTCAACATCAATCACCTCCATCCCTCTTCAATAGCCTGGGGAATGTGAATTGACTATGGTGGCCCAAGGAGTGTAGATATTCCACCAGAACTGGATGCATCCCTCCCTCACCAGCCAGCGTGGCCCATTCATCTATCGGAATCTCACACATCTCCGTCGGCTGACTTTGACTTGTGCCGAGAGCCCAGCTTCGGACCTCGTCGATACCAATACCAACACCCCCAATATGATGGAGATACCGCACGCCTACGCGCTCTCTAGCTCCACCCGTCCTCGATTCCTCTAAGGCATTCATGACCCCTTGGACCACTGTCTCCAGCGTCACAGAGTCGATCTGTCCCAAAGCCGCCTGGCTCAACGACGGTACTGCATTCATCAAGCCCGAATAGTGACGCAGATTATGTACGAGATCGAACTGTGGCATATCTGTGCGAGTGATATTCGAAGGGCGATGAATCCACACCCGCCAATCTGGGAATCGAGCATTCAGATTCTCAAGGAAGACCTCGCTGGCCCACTTACTAGCTTCGTAGCCGTGGGTGCCATCAACAGGTGGCGGGAAGCCCGCAACAGACTCAGGCGCAATGGGATCCTGACCGGCGGCTGCAGCAAAACTACACGCTCCCGCGCTCGATATGTAGTGGATGGGGATCAGCCGCGGCAAGCACATCTTAGCAAGTTCCTTTGTTGACTGTAGATTCTGAAGTCTTAGAGACTCGTACGTTTTCATATACGAAACGTCGGCGCCGTTGTGGATGATCAAGTCGGCAGTGCTGAAGATATGCTCCGCCTCGTGTTCTGATAGACCCAAGCGGGGGAGTAGGAGGTCGCCTTCATGTACCGATACCTTCTCAAGATCGGAAACTTGATCCAATCCGCCTGCGTCGCGCACGGAAATGCAGCATATTTCTCTGATTCCTGGGTCGCGGACCAAGGCTTGCAGAAGAGCTTGTCCCAGGTATCCCGTGGCACCCGTTAAAATGACATTTTTCAAGGTTTCTTGCGCATGCTGTACCGTGACCACTGGACCACGAAGTTCTTGAGGTAAACTTGTTTCTCTTTCCCAATCAATTTGCACCAGTGACAGATCTTGTTTACTTCCTTTCTCAATCATGTGTGCCATCCTCGCTAGGGAGCTAGAGGTAAAAAGGTCAACTAGCCGGAGCTCAACGTCGAACATGGCCTTGATACGGGCTCGCAGGCTAAGGAGTAGTAAGGACGTGCCCCCAATTTGAAAAAAGTCGGTCTTTTCTCTGATGCTATGTAATCTGGCGATCCTGTCGGGGATGAGATCCTCCCAGATACTTCTCAACCGAGCCTGGGTCCCGGATAGCGTGTAGACTTGAGCGCTTGCGATCTCGGGTAGTGGCAATGCGGCAATTGCTCTTCTGTCTAGCTTTAGAGAGATGGTCTTGGGCATATGATCAAGAGGTATAATAATTGCGGGACACATGTAACGAGGCAGTCCCAGCCGAGACGGCAACGCTTCAAGAAGCTGCGTGCGCATGTTAGACGAGCAACTATGGTCGAAAACCACATGGGCGACGAGACGCTCCGGGTTTCCAGGTCCTGGCAATGACCGATGCGCAGAGACCACCACTTCGCTCAGGGTGCCCATACCGGCCTGAACCAGCGCACGTTCCACTTCACGTAGGTCGATACGTAAGCCTCTTAGCTTCACCTGGGTATCTCCCGAAATACGTCCCTCAATGAGAATCGTGCCATCTTCTTGCCATCGACCAAGGTCACCTGTGCGGTATAATGAGCTCCAGCCGTTCTCTAAGTCTGAAGGTGTCGCAAGGTGATTAATCGTAAACATTTCCGCGGTGAGCTTGCCGTTATTCCAATAACCAGCAGCCACGCCCGGTCCACCTATATAAATTTCGCCCTGCACCCCAGGTGGGACTGGCTTACGGGCATCATCCAAAACATAAACGGAATAATTCGGTAGAGGATATCCCACTGGTATGTTTCCGCGGATCCACTGGTTTGTAGCTTCATACGATAGCTCCATGGTCGTAGCAGTGAAAGAGGTTTCCGTAGGTCCGTAAGCATGAAAGAGGCGAAGATCTGTCTTTCCTAGTGTAGCGAACTCGTCTAATAGAGACTCAACGCCCGGTTCACCACCAGCCACTGCTCGTCTCCAGTTAGAACGGGAGAGAAGTGCCCGGTTCCCGTATTTGAACCACGAGAAAAGTTCGGAAGTACAGGCAAAAGTGTAAGTGATTCCCTGAGAGTAGATCGCCTCACTAATGGCGCGTGAGTCACCACGGAATCGGTTTGGGAGAAGATACACGCATCCTCCTAAAGATAACGCAGTGAATATCTGGATTAGAGACATATCGAAACCCGAAGAGCTTTGTTGTAGGATACATTCGGGACCTAAGTCATACGTTTGTTGAGTTGACTGAAACCAGTTATTCAACCCTTCGTGTGTCAACATTACACCCTTGGGTGTGCCTGATGATCCACTGGTGTAGAGGACAGTAGCAACCGCATTTGCGGTAGCGATGATAGGAACCATAGGAGACTTTCTCGATTCGAGCCTTGAGACGTTTATAATTTTCACCTCCTCCGAAAACACCTCGCTTGTAAGCATTCTTGTCTCCTCGTCCACAAGGGCGAGGCTGGGGTTGCAGTCCATGGACATTACTGCGAGCCGAGTGACCGGATTGGCTATATCAAATGGCACATATATAGCCCCGATCCTCATAGTTGCCAGAATAGATGATATCCAGTAGGGCGTGTAATGTTGCATAACAGCAACTGGGGACCCTCGCGTTATGCCAGCAGCCACAAGGGCGTTAGCGATCAAGGTCGTGCAGTCCATCATCTGACCATAGGAAAACGATTCGCCGTCGGCCCATAGGATTGCTGGATCATTTGCATGCGTTCGGGCCACATCGTCAATTTGATGTAGGATAGTCTCTGGCCATATAGGCGCCCGTTGAGGTCCTGCTCACAGGGCGTGTCAGCATTCCCATCAAGTTAAGTAATTCGGTTCATAGTCTTATGTCACGTACCCTTGCCGAAGTTGACGGCCACTTCACTTTCCGCGCTACTAAACGTCTCTGGCTCGCTTAACAACATATCTGGCTGTTCAGCGAACGCATTTACAAGACACTCGAAGCTGTGAGCCAGAAATCTGGCATCATTGTCGCAGTAAAGATCCTTTCGCACAATAAGCATGACAAGGGAATCGCCATTGGGATCGTCTATGATGTCCAGAGCAACATCATAGGCTAGTTTTGAGGCTTGGAATGTTAGCATTTCGAGGGAGCAATCCGCCCACGTAGTCCTTTCTCGGTGACCTGATCGATAATCAATGAAGCACTGGAAGATCGGAGTACATGTTGCCGACCGTGCAACATTTAATCTAGTCTCCTTATCAGTATCTCTGAGTCGTACGACATCGGATAAACTTACTCGTTGAGTAGGACTTGGAATGGCAGCCTGGAGTTGGCGAGAGCGAAATATGCCTTGTCTCGGGTCTCACTGAGAAGCTTTATAAATGGAATACCAAGAACTGTACGGAAACACAGGGGCAGTAAATTGACAAATACGCCAATGCTGCTCATTGCTTCGTCTTCCGTACGGTTTGAATCACCAATTCCCACCGAGAAGAACTCCTCGCCAGTATATCGCAGCAGTAAAACTCTGAAGACTGCAAGATAAAAGTGGAAAGGTGTGACTTTGCATGTTCTACATAGCTGGTGGATTCGGTCTTTAGTGTCTCGTTCAATCCGAATATCGGCTCTCTCGTTTTCATAGGTTGTCAAAACTGGTCGCGAGGTGATTTTGCTCAGACGTAGAATCGGTAGAGGTGTCGGTAAGGGGGAAAGTTCAGCTTTCCAAAAATCAAGCTCCCTCTGAAAGTTACCCTCAGAATAATCCGCATGTTGCTGAACGGAGTAATCCGAGAATTTGGAGGTGTTGTAGTACTGGCCTGGACGAACATAGTGTTCTTGTAGTTCTTTCAAGAAAACTTGGAACGACCAGCCGTCCATGATTAAACTGTGAGAACTCATGACGAGAAAGTGAGTTGATTCAGATAGAGACATCAGGATTAGCCTCATAGTTTCGCCACCCTCCAAGTCGAATATGTGCTTCTCCAGTTCCTCAACCACTTCGGCGACTTCCGCTTCGTCATTGATTTGACGTCGCTCTAGACACACTTTGCTGGATTCCATGATGATCTGATTTGCAGTATCCTCTTTCTCAAGAAAACGGGTTCTGAGAATTTCTTGCTGTTGGCCGACTGCCATTGTGGCATATTGCAGATTTTCATAATTAAGTCTTCCAGTCAGTCGAAAGGACCCCGTATGGTTCAAACTTGTCTTATCTTTCAGAAAAGCCCAGACAAACCAAAACATTTCTTGACTAAATGACAGTTTCATTGGTTCCTGGGGGGTGATTGTTTGGACTGCCTCATCATGGGCGTTGTCGATGAGACTGGAAGCCGGCGTTGGGGACCCCGGGCTTTCTGTGCTGCCGCTAATCTCGCACAGTGATTTCCAGTCTTGACTCCCGGAAGGCTTCTCCATATGATTAAAGTCGAAGCTCTCGGACTCCAAGGTGACAGAGCTGCTTTCGCTCTCTTTAAGTTTAGGCACCAACTCGGGTAGAATTTTGTCTGTAGCGGTGTTGAGGAGGTCGCCGATAGTGGTGCCGCTCAGGATTTTTAGAACCGGGATGTTGACTTGGAGTGTCCTCATAAACCAACCACGGATCTCGATTGCTAGGAGTGAGTCTGTGCCCATGCCGCTCAGCTGCATACCATCCAGATCGCCCTGTGATAGTCTATCAGCGTCGAGTTGGTATAGCGCGCAAAGCTTAGGAATAAGAGCATGTCTGATTATGCTGAGGACGTCATCCTTATTTTGCGCCTGCGCGAGTTTGGCCTTGATAGACACATTGGGCTCGATGGTAGCTGCACAAGGATTGCTTCGCTCCCTGTTTCGGATGAAATGGCTCATATAAGGGTTGGATACCCAAGTGGGTTGCACTTTATCGTGCGGGTCTACCCTCCTTAGGCCTGAGGTAACCTCAATGGGACTCAGGGAGCCTGGGCGTCCGGCAATGACTGCTTCCGCGAATTGCTTATGAAAATCTCGTTCTGAAATAAACACCCACGACCCTGATTGCATTTGTCCTTTCAGGTCACAATTTTCTTCAGCTATATAGCCTACTCCGAGGACAGGGCCAATATTCATAACTGAGGCCGCAAGTCCACGTCTTCGACGATTTTCGGCCAGGCTAGACATAAATAGGTTCGCAGCCGAATAATTGGACTGCCCGGGATTTCCGACGACTGAAGATGCCGAGGAAAAGAAGACGAAGAAATCAAGAGTGTTTGCTGGGAAGAGGTGACTGAGGTTGATGCTTCCTTCAACTTTGGGCTTCGTAACCTTCAGAAGTTTATCAAGCGTCATATCACGTAGAGGAGTATCCTGAAGAACCACTAATTGATGGGTGAGACAGAGATTAGTGACACAGCCACGATAGATCAATATGGTCACTTAGCATACTTGCACCTTGAACCACTCCTCCTATAGGCGGCATATTTGCGCATATCTCGTCGTGTAGCCGTATCATCTCGCGTTTATCCGTGATGTCACTAGAGGACGAGGGAGAGTGTGTTAGCCTGGGGTGATTCATACGTGCTGTTCGATCTTCAGACCTTAACATACCAGGGAAGTATTCGGATGACGGCACCAGCCGTAGACATCCGACTCATCCAAAGTTCATCAATCTTAGGCTGTCGACTCGAAAGAACGACGTGTCTTGCCCCATGATGAACCAACCACTCGCACAAAGATAATCCCAGGCCTCGACTCAAACCGGCCAGCCAATAAGTCTTAGACTTCGAAAACTGTAGTTGGGATTCGATAGGGCGCGGTACAGAAGCGCAAGAACCCGAGGTCCAATCGAGCATAGTGTTGGCTGTCAGCATAGTCCGACAACCTGGGAGGCTACTGGTTGCGACGATTGAGAAATCAAGTCGTATTTCTTCTACAGAAGCTCTGGTGTTCTGCACAGCCTCTTGTAACATCATTCGAACGAGGCGCATGTGTGAGTCACCGGGGTCCCAGGCCTCTTCGCCAAATAGAGTGCGGAGCGCTTCACGCCGGCAGTGAACTGGCAACAGGGAGCAAATGCGACTCCCAATAGAACAGGTCTCGCTCGGCTTGGTGAGGTCAACATAGGCGGATAACCTCTTGGGTATGAGAAGACGCAGATCTCGCGCGGGAGCTTCCGGGTGGATGTTGAGCCAGCCTGGGTTGGTATTTGCTGTGCAGCATGTGGTGAACGTAACCTTGACACCGACATGGTCCGCCTTTTCCGTCAGGACTGTAGCAAAGTTTGGAGTAGGCTCATGGACGAGAACACGATCACCCTTTAACAGATCTCTTAATATGGTAGATGCTACCAGCCGATAAGCTACCTGCATTAAGAATTTTGGTTCCGAACCAAGGGGTAGGCCAATCGGAATGGACAGCTCCTCGTTGGGAGAGATATACGACGCATGATCGAGTGAGAGGCCAATCACCTGTTCATTGGAAGAACAGTCTATGCCAAGGCACAGAAACATGCTGCCGAACTGTGAGACCTTGACTGCTGTTGGAAGTGAATACAAGAGTCTAATTCGTCCCATCTCCTTAGGACTGACAAGCGATGGTCGACAAAGGACATAGCCATCATCCGAGGATACCAGACTAATAGTATGCGTGTCTAGTTCTATATCAGATACAAACGGCCGCCGCAATGCATTGTATCGATTATTCATTTTTGTCGCTACCATTAGCCGAGCAATAAGTTCTCGGTTCTGTTCGTCATATGATAGTTCTGGCTCGATCGTAGTAAGTAAACTGGCCAAAGAATCATGTTTTTGCCAGGTACTTGTCGCATTCAGTCGCATAAGTGTCTCTGCAATGGTTTGAGCATCTACCTTCGCTGCGCCATCGAAGTCCATGAATTGAACTCGAAGAGCTGGGAGCTCATAAAGTGAGCATCGCAAAAGTCCAAGTGTCATGTTGGCGTAAGGGTTCGCTTCCCGGCGACCATGTGTCACCGAAAGGAGGCAACCTATATGCAGTATCATTCTTTTCAACGCATCCCATTTCTCATTGCTAGGGTTCATGAAGAATGGTTCATCCAGATCCGTCAGATTAAGGACGGTTATAGTCGAGGTCATCGGCAGGGAAGAAGTTTCTTCGAGGGTTCGTACATGAATTATCCGGTGACAATGACGACGCAGGAGGGCTTGCAGGCGACCAACAAGCTGTGATATTCTGAGACTATTTCCGCCAAGAATTATCAGGTCGGTGATCATTTGCTCAGTCCTAGCTATGTCTGAACTAGCTGATAACGGATCACGTAAGAACAAGACTCTATCATCCACCGCTTGGGTGACGAAAACTGTCAGAGGCATCACCAGAGGATCAAAGTCCGGAGTGATACTATCGCATCCTGAGAAGCCAGTTTTTCGCAGCAAATAGTCCCAGTCTTTTTGATCGATGAATGGGGACAGGCCTCTGCCCTCCTTAGAACCAACCCACCAACCGGGGAATGCCCCGAATATGGTCCCAAGGCGAACGGTTGTGCAGGCGGTATCAAGTAAGCCCTCGGTCACAACGAGGTAACCGCCGGGCTTAAGAAGCCGGCGAACGTTTCGAAGCGTGTCTTCCAAGACAGGAGTCGCATGTAGGACCATTGATGCGATAACCAGGTCGTAGGAATTGCCGGCAAAACCTTGCTGACAGACATCCCTACTGATATCGAGCACATTAAACACCGTTTTGTGGAGAACACTATCGAAGAGAGTCTTTGCAGGATCGAAGAAGCCCGAAGAGATATCTGTAAATGTATAGGTGCCGAAAGCTTCGTTGATCTCCTTGAGGATACCCTTTGTAGCGGCGCCGGTACCAGCGCCGATCTCGAGGATTTTCATATGCGGGTGACGGTGGGTGATTTGCTTGACCGTCTTCGCCAGATACTCCGTAAATATGGAGAACTCGAGAGCGTGTTCATAGTATTGAGCCAACAAGTTGTCCTCCATGCCAACCTCAATAGCTTGCTTCGTACCCATTGATATGTCGATAAGACTGCCTCCAATAGCACAAAGTAGTTTCACGTCGATCGCATGCGAGTAAGACTCGCAAGCAGTAAGTATCCCTTCGAGGGTATCTTGTTCCCACTCTGGCACCCACAGGGGCAACTGATCTGATCTCGACAACGCTAAGACGTGAGATGCGAATTTGAACAGGAGCGGGAGCTGGCCGCTGCTACGAGACGCGTGGTCTTGTGGCACTTTTTGATCCAGGGTTCGTAAATAGAAATACGCGACTCGTTCGAGGAGGTGAGCCAACCGATTCTGATGTGGCGATACAGACGGATTGCCCACGCTCAACTCTAGGTCTGGATTTGCAACGTCCCAAATTGTGGTCGAGAACATTTCCTTGTCGTCTTCAGCGGTAATTTCCGCTAGTGGGACGCACTGTGAAGCATTTAGTGAGTTAAGGTACTGATCCGCGTTATAGAATGCCAATGTCTAAGGGATAACAGAAGTTACGTCTGTTTGGCGAGCGAAATAGGGGGTCTGAAAAAAAAATAGAATGTTATGGATAGTACTTACAACGAGTCCCTCGATTTGAACCATTGCATTCCTGACACCATTCGGGTAGATATCCACGTCGCCCGTGAGATTCGTCGTGTACCCAGGTTGTGTCGCGTGGAATGGGAACGACTCCGCCCTGGCAACTTCAGCTGCGTATAAGCTTGTGTTGATTTTGACACTACGAATCGTCTTTGGAACATGCATGGTACTGATCTCGCTGTCGCCTGGGAAAGAGTGTGCCAGAAAGATCGACTGGAATGCAGCATCCAGAATGGCCGGATGGAGCAAGAGACCAGCCGATTCGACGTTTGAGATGAAGCCAGCCGCGGTCCCGAGCCTTCTTTCCAAGCTACGTAACGCGGTGAAAGGGTGCAAGTATTGGTACTCGACCTGTCGCATTGATGCATAAAAATCCTCAGGCTGGACACTGATACCTGACAAACGCGGACCAACGAAAGGCAGAGATGTAACTGAACACTCTCCCAAAGTTACTTGTAAATGTCCACTGGCAAGTAAATCGAGAGCGTTGCTACTTTGAGCGTCTGCAGCACTATACTTGAAGCTCGCGGTGATCTTCTTGTTGTCGTCTCTTGTGATGTTGGTAAGAGAGAGTAACGCTTCGATGCTCGTGTCTTCGTGGTCAAATATCATAGCTTTGACAATCTCGACGTCTGCAATTTCGACTAGGACTATAGGAGAATCTCGGGCGACCCACAAGGCTGCTTCCAGCGCTAGAACGATGTAAGCTGCCGCTGGAAACACTATCTCCCCTTGTAGTCGATGGCCCTGTAGCCATTGAATCTCTGTTGGTCGGATTATTTGCCGCCAGCGTATTTCCTGCTCTGTGCTGTCAGGGGTAAGGTGTCCGAGTAATGCGTGCACGCTATCAATCCGGTCTTTTTGGGCCCTGCTATATCGAGTATCATGCCAGTACTCCCTTGTATGATCCCAAGAATATGTAGGCAGTCCTTTGATCAATCTATAAGGAGCGCTATTTCCGGTTATCAGCTGACCATACGTGTTCAAGTCAACGGATCCAGGTCCTAAGTGAGACCAAATAGAACCGAAGCTTTCCGCAAGTGTTTCCAAGGCGTTTTCACCTCGACGCAAGAGTCCCATATATGGGATATCGTGACCAGTTGTATCATGAAGTGTCTGAAGCGTAGGACCTTTCAGTGAAGGGTGTGGGCCCACTTCAACAACACAGTCGAAAGAACCCATGGAATCACAAGCAAGCCGAACAGCTTGAGAGAACTGCACTGGGCAAGTCAAATTGCTGTCCCAGTACTCAGCTCCTAGATTAGCGTAGTCCTTAGCCATGTCGCGTCCATATACACTTGAGAACCAGGTGGGTGCACATGGGGGGCCGGGTTGGATGCCAAGTGCTTCAAGGGCCTGAAGGTATGGTTTAGAGCATGCGCTCATATGTATTGAGTGGTATGCCTTGTCGATTTTGAGGATCCTTGTATACTTGTTTTCGTCATCGAGTATGATTTTCATTTCCATGATAGCGTCGCTATCTCCAGATACGGTAACGCTGGTCGAAGAGTTGATGGCTGCAACAAAGACGCGTCCTTCAAACTCGGGAGATTGGCAAAGCTCTCGGATATCCTCAAACGAAGTCCCAACAGCCATCATAGCACCAGACTGTCCGCCTTGCCCTTGTGCTAGCTTGGAGTATAGCCCCCGGTAGTATGCAATACAAATAGCATCTTCATGGGTAATCCGACCGGCGGCGTAGGCCGCAGCGATCTCGCCAGAAGAATGGCCAACCACAGCAGAAAGCTCTACACCTATGTCTTGAAGTAGGTTGAGTAGCATTATTTGGATTGCCGTGCAGAGCGGTTGTGAAAATTCTGCTTGTCCAATACGTGAGTCATGGCCTTCCTTTTGAAGCTCCTCCAGCAACGACCATGATGGTCGATCTTGAGGTGGAAGCCGGGACAGTCTTCGTTCTAGCATCTCGATGAGATTCCATGCAGCAGGGCAACTTATGAGTAGTTCTCGTCCTTGGAGAGCCCATTGGGCCCCTTGCCCAGTAAAAACGCCGAGGACACGCGGGTGTCGGATCGTCGAGCCCTTGGGGGGTGGGACAATCTCGATCAGTTGATCGGTCCTGGCCTCTACGTTCTGGATTTTTTCCTTGATTCTGATCTCGAGCTCGCGTGCTGTGGATGCGACAACGTATGTAGAGACTGAAAATCGCGTTCGCCTTGAGTACAAGGTGTAGGCCAAGTCGCGGACGTTTAATACTGCCTGATTGGCCTCCAAGTATTCTACAAATGCAGCAAGATGGGCCAGAAGAGAGGTTCTTGTTGCAGCTGAGAAGACGAAAGGCATAAAACCTGTCAAGGGTCTTACCGTGGATAACGATGGATTGACAGGTGTGTAGTTTTCTACAATGGCGTGCGCGTTTGTACCCCCGAACCCGAAGCTGTTCATAATGCACCTTAGCGAAGGGTGCTAAAAAAACGAGAAAAGGTTGGCTGGTGAGGTTTCTTACCTGTTTACACTAGCTCTACGTACGCCCGTTACTGTCGGCCATGGGGTAGCTGAGGTTGGCACCCTTAAATTGGTGTAAAAAGGTGCGATTTTTGGATTCAAACGGTTGAGCAATAGATTTGGGGGTATCACTGAATTTTGAACAGCCAATGAGGCCTTCAGAAGTGCAGCCAATCCAGCTGTGCCTTCTGTATGGCCAATGATTGTTTTAATGCTCCCAACAAAGAGTGGCCCCGAATCATGAGTCTGGCCGTCCACTCCGAGGAAGAAGGCGGAGCTGATTGCCTCGGCTTCCACCGGATCACCTACGGAAAAGTTATTAACATGAGTTCTATCCTGAAATTCTCGTTAGCACGTTACCTGCGAGTGTTCCTGTGCCATGGGCTTCGAAGTACTGAGGTCGGTCGAGTGGGTTCGACGGATCAAGGCCGGCGCGGCTATAGCAATCTCGGATAAGCCGTGCCTGGGCAGCAGGACTTGGGCTGTGTTACTGTCAACGTCAGTTGAAGAGGAACTGTTCAAAGAAGCACATACACAGTTAACCCTGGCGTTTTCCCGTCCTGGTTTACCCCAGTCTCGCGTATGATGCATTCAATATGGTCACCGTCTTCTTGTGCAGATTTCAATGTCTTGAGCACGACAGCGCCAATCCCTTCACCACGCGCGTAGCCGTTGGCACTAGCGTCCCACATCCGGGAACGGCCGTCCGGCGAGAGCATACGAAGCTTACTGAAGCTTATATATGCCACTGGGTCCAAAATAAGATTTGCTCCAGCTGCAACTGCGACACGCGATTGACCAGAGCGAAGTTGCTGGACAGCCTGATGTACAGCAACAAGGCTAGAGCTGCAAGCTGTGTCTATCGTCATGGACGGCCCGTGCCAGTCAAAGAAATATGATATTCGGTTGGACATCAAGGAACGAGAGGTTCCTGTCCCATGGTAGGTGCCCACGCAATCTTGATCCCGTAGCATCATTTGTTCGTAATCAGCTACCATTAGCCCTGTGTATACAGCGGTATCAGATCCTTGGAGTTGCTCAATCGTGTGGCCAGATGCTTCAAGGGCTTCATAAACCGTCTCTAGTAGCTGTCTCATTTGCGGGTCGAGGGTCTCGGCCTCTGCTACATTGATATTGAAGAAACGCGCATCAAAATGCCGTTGAGTGCGCTGCTCAGCCAGGAGGTACGCATGCTTAGCGTTTCCATGCCCGTGATACTGTCCATTTTCGTGGTGGAAACTCTGGACGCTGAACCGATCAACAGATATCTCAGTCAGCAGGTCCCGGGGTGCTTGAATAAGATCCCAGAACCTAGATGGTGTAGTTGCGTTACCAGGGAAACGACAACCAGTTCCAATAATGGCAATGGGCTCTTCGCTGTTAGGCATTTCGACGTGGTTCGGTGTTTTCTTGTTGTTCATGCTATTTTGTTTAAAAGTCTCAATGAAAAGGGCGTGGGCTTCCCTCCGTAACCTCCCTAGGTATTATGAGTCGTAGCAAGCCCCAGTATATATAATGTATATAATAATATGATGAGAAATGAAGTCGCTGTGGCAGCACAACGCAGACGTATACTATGATACTTCTACAAAACTTAGGCGTATGGATTCATCAGTCTACACCTACAGTCTATTAAAGGACCTAACGGATATGCAGTTAAGGAGCTTAGCTAGTCCTTCGTACACCACACCTAGGTAAGCAGCAGAAGGAAGAGCAGCGAAATGATCAATGCACCAGGCGTCCGCAGGAACTGCCGATTGTAACTCTAGAGTTGTACTGCATGGTCTAGGAAGATTATGTTGGAAGGAAATACTGCTGTGCTCGCATAATGTGCTCAAATGGGCGCAGAATGGGAGCCGTGAGGCATCCAACAATTCATGTCCAAGTCCTAAAAACAAGGCAGCTCTCTGAGCAGAAATAGGGGCAAGGCACTGAGAGGATCAAGTCCTACCTAGATAGTTGCCGGGATTCTAATTAAGGTTCGGGCTGGATATGATGTTGCAGTAAATTCGGGCTATGATGACCATGTATTGGAACGATAGGTGCAGGTACGAGAGTTGGTCATGGCCGAATCCAAGAGGATGCGGCGCCGTAGATTGCTTGCGTCATTTAAGCAGGTCTCATATGGTAAGGTTTAAAGCGGCAACAGGCAATGTTAGCGTATCACGTTTCACAAGAGTCGGGCAACAGCCTATCTTTCAGCCCCCATATCCAACTGTTGGTATGCAGGAACCCTGCACACGCGGCGAAGTTATGCGGCTGGTTCCAACAAAGCGCGGGCACTTAACGATGCGGTGTGGTTAACAATTCCATTTGGTGTAACATCCGAGGATGATGCTAGGCTACCAGGCTACTCGGCGAACACTTTGCGCCACCAACATTCCAAGCCGTGTATACATGTCGAGGTTGATTTAGGACCAAAGTCGTTGAGAAACCCTTGGACTAGTGCCGTAGTTGAGGGAATCGGTTGGATCCTCTTGGATCTCTGTGCCGCTTACCACGCTCCTGTCACAGCCAAATGGGCAGACCCATTGGAAAGGCCCAGGTGGGGACAGTCGGACCAATCAAGGATAAACCTCAGGCGATTCACAAGTGATCTATATGATCTAAGTGATCTAGATTGGATCAACCAGATCAACCAGATCATCTAGATCGCTAAGTTCTCAGACCTAAGGAGAGAAAAGGAAGACAACTACATAAGCAACATGTTTCCTATGTATCTAGACACTCATTTCATAGCTCTCTAGTTATCAATCCAAGACTACAGATCATCTCGAGTAGTGAGAGGACTCCAAGTTTCTCTTACGAACAGACCTTGATCTTTGACCTTCTACAAGTATTGTTACCCTAAAATCGAGAACCCATAGAGCTGGCCAGGCTCAGCGCGTCTATACCCCTTCCAGGGTATAGGTTCGTAACAGCTCCGTATATATGGGGAAGTTAATGACGCCCCTTAGGAATACATATAACCACAATAGGAACTATACCAACAGTGTAACATTCAACGTTTCATCTATCATAACGAAACAAGCTGAGGTGTTATTATGGGGCATCAATCAATTTGTCTAAGAAAACTGAGTACTAGAAGCAATATACGTGCTATGGATCTGACAGCTGACAACAACCGACCTACTATGCATTTGAGATAAAAAAAAAGGACGCGTTTAGGCACCTATAATGCAAGTGAAGTGAAATAGAATGAGAGGGGGTGTTGATGGATTAAGATAATTAGCACTGTAGGAGAAAACTTGCAATCTCATACAAAATAGCCAGCCCTGCCAACAGCTATTGCTCTGAATGCCTCTACTCGGATAAGGAGATGCATCAGCGCGGCTTGAACTTCACCCAAACATCCGGTTTGTTCCACATGACGTGAACGCTAAAGTCTCTGTCAAAGGTCTTATCCTGCCCACGAGTGAATTCCAAGTCGAAGGTCCACAAAACCTTTGCGAGAAACAACCTAACCTGGCTCCACGCAATCTCCCTACCTGTACATGCTCTGGGACCCAGGCCGAAGGGGGCATAACTCTTCAGGTTATCTTTCGAAAACTTCTCGTCGTACTTTGGGTGGCCCAGCTTCAGCCATCTTTCCGGCCAGAAATTCTCAGGGTCAAAGAAGTAGTGGGGATTACGCGCGATCGAGCGATTGCTGATTTGGCACACAAGCTGTTATGGTTATTTCATGTAAAAGGTATTGATGGGGAAACTCGTGAGAAAGCTTACTCCTTCAGGGATGTAATTTCCGTCAACCATAGCTCCGGGACTCCTCCGAGGCATACCGGCGGCATTTGTAACATGAACACGGAGAGTCTCGTGAATGACTGCATTCAAATATGGGAGATCCACGAGAGGGTCCGGAGCAATATCATCGTAGTGTTGAAAAGACGTCCTGATCTCCTCGACGAGGTTGGCGTGAGTGGCAGGATTTTTAAGTAAGAAGAATATTGAACTGTAAAAAGTGAGCTGTATGGGGTCGAAGCCAGCTATGAACAGCTGCATTGCAACTTGCTCTAGATGAACCTTCTGCTTCTTCGTCGTGGGCGCAGGGGCATTCGCAGGGAGCATGTAGTCAACAAAGTCGGGGTGCGTTGTTTTCTCTCGGTCGTCGATGCGTTTCTGGACCGCCTCGCTATTCATCTTGTAGAATTTGGGCACCAGCCGGATGATTCGTAACGGAACGAAAAGTACAGCAAATGGGGAAAGAAGTGGAAACTTCTTCGAGACTTGCATTACCGTTCCAAAGAAATTGGTACCAAGTAGTGTTTCGAGGAATTCAGAAGTCTCGGCTTTTTGGATGATTCAAAGTCAGCAAGGATTGGTATGGTAAAGACGGGGACCTCACTATCTCTCAAATGATGCATCTTGCGACTGTACGCTAGGTCTGCCGACATATCGACTGCAAGCCATGTAACCCACTACGTTCAACTTTTGTTAGCCTGATAAATCAAGAGCACAATGGGAAACAGTGTAACGGCCGTACCTTGCCAAGGTCAACCCCGTCAGGGACATTACCGAACTCCTTCATCTTTCTAATAAATTCGTCCATGTATTTTTGTACGGTGGGCTCCTTGGCCTTGATAGCCTTTGTGCTGAAAGCAGGAAGAACCTTCTTAGCGACTTCTCGACGTTTGGCAGGATCTTGCTCCCATATGAAACCCCCGTCTCCGGCACCGAAGTCCATAAGATCGGTTTTGACCCAAAGCTCTTGGCTTTTGGTGGCCGGACTGTATATATCTAGGTAGTAGGTTAGCCACGGATTTCCTTAGTAGGGAGATAGTCATACCCTGCGCTGCTTGCGGCGTCGAGAATACAAGTTCGTTGGGCGCAATCCTGACGACTTCCCCTATTTGGGCGTGAGCGACGTATTACGTGCTAGAAGGCCTCGCCGACTCAGACTCACCATACTCCTGGACTAGTTCATCCACAGCCCATGGGTACCGCCCGCGCAACCTAAACTTGTCAAATGACCGCTTTTGTTGCCAGCGAATGAAGTCATTACCCACCACTGGTATGCATAGTAAATATTCGACACGGCGGCGATCTTAGGGCCCGGGAATTTGGACGCCGGATGAAATCTAAGGAGATAGACGCAACGCGAAACTGCGTAGGTGAAGAGCTACGGGATTCAGGTGAGAACAAGCTTTAGGAGCGTGGGTAGGTGGGGATCATACAATCGTAGCGACCAGGGAAAGCCATTGAACGGGACCAGTGCTTGCAAGAAAGTGAGTCGAGAATAAGCTAGTGGTTGGCATTGTATACGTAAGACCCAATACTGCAGAGAAGATGTGCAATCAGAGCTTTACTCCGTTGATGTTAGTTACATACGTACATACTAGATAGGTATCTTATATATGGAAGATGTTCGAAATAATTTTAAAAGACGCGTAAGGCTGGGGAGATTGAACTGGGCAGATGCGAGGAAATTGTCAGAGCCAAGAAGGGAAGCTTTGTGCAACATGCCGCCCCAAGAATAACTTGCGGCATTAGGCAAGTGCATAAAGCCGAGCGCCTCAGATGCAGATACGTAGCCGACCTGTCATAACAAAGCTGACGCTTCAATCTGGCCCTCATGTAACACATGGCACACAATTATAGCCCGTCAAAGATGGTGGTGTGCCAATTCATTTGTCAAATGCGGCGAGATTTCAGGTTTTCTTGCACCCATCCAATGGCTACCTGCGAAGGTCCGGCCCGGCATGAGGTTACAGTGCGTGGGAATTGTGTACAGGGGATAAGTACCCTATAAGTCTTATCCCGTAACACCACTACAACCTTTTTATGCGGTTGGGCGTCTTTGTGTACCGTTGGAGGGGCGAAGCTGAAACAGAGAAACAGTGCATCTCTGAGTAGGAATCTGTCATGACGCACTGTGAGCTACCTAGTACTTAGGTAGGTACTACGGATTATGTAAGTACATGTAGATATTACCTACATATACAGTTGGTAGTAAAGTTAAACTATTTTTAGCATACAAAACGCTAGTGATATTCATTGTTCAAAACCCAAGTCATGCGAACACCTCGCATGAAAGTAGTAGTAACACAGCCGATGACTGATTAACCATTCTTCACGCTGTGGTAAACAGCCGGCCTCGGTTTCGCAGTTGCTTCCGCCAATCAATCAAAATAATCACCATCGATGTCCTTCCCGGAATTCCCTTTCTTCACCAAGGATGGCGAGGTCGACAAAAATAGATTCCATAAACCTTTCAATATCCCGGCAAGTATCAAAATAAGAGATTCATGTCGTTGGATATAGATTCACTTATCGCCAAGGAAAGTTTTTTACCCTTTTCATTCCCCTCTCTGGAGAATTAAAACCCAGCATGATAGAGAGCTAAAGGCTCCAACAGCAGTGAACGCTTATCTGGCAGACAGGGTTAAATTATCTGCTCGCTCTGCTGAAGAGTCACAGTTTTCATCGGATAAGTTGACTCGGGTACGAGGCTTCCATCAGGCTTTGAGTTTACCTCTGTCCAGGCCAGACCACGTTGGTTAGATCCATCGAGATGGAGCTACTCTTGGCTTCGCCAACCGTCAACTTAACCTGCCCCCCTAGCAGCCGCCTCTGATGATGATGTGGGCATGAATGAACGGGATGGCTTGGATCGAAGAGATCTTGACGAAAGGAATTAAGAGGAATAGCTCCTAACTTGGGACGTAATCCGAGTGAAGAGCCCCTTACTGGGAAAGATAGGCTTGTAAGTGGGCGCACAGCAGCAGACGATGCTTGATGCCATTTGGGCAATTGACCACATCCCAATGACAAAGTTCCCGGCTTGATGACTTTATGTTAGCCTTGTCGCGGGTGGCATACGTGACTTTCCATACCTCCATTGCTCATATATGCCTCGGCAATTTTGACGAATCCTAAAACCCTAGAGCTGCACGATAATTAGCCACTCTTACCTGGGAAGATGAAAGAGTCAAGGTGTAAAAAAAGTGAAGACAGGTTCAGGTCCCTCTGAATACTCACAAGCTTCCAAGTGCAAAGACAATCCCCAACTTACATTTCATTGATATCTTTATATTAAGTGGCTTGATTATGAAGAGTGCAAGGATAACCATGGCGAAGTCCACACCAGAGTTGATAGACTTTAATGTAGCAACGGTAGCAAGATAGTTAACATATGTACCAGGCTTAAGCGTATCCCAACCTTTGCTGACTGGTTGGCAACTGAACAAATAGATTGGGATCACGGTCAGGCAATAGGCTATGTGAACGCTGCCAATGATGTATATCCACCGAGCAAAGTATTGATTGACATGGAAGAGTCGGTAATATAAGAATAGGATACTGAATTTGACGAAGCATTGGTTAACTGCGAATAAGGGTGCTGTGGCATACGACAGCTAGGTTCAAGGGTTAGGGTTAGGGTTAGGGTTAGGGTTAGGGTTAGGGTTAGGGTTAGGGTTAGGGTTAGGGTTAGGGTTAGGGTTAGGGTTAGGGTTAGGGT